>CM054137.1:31428061-31453061 GCA_028751875.1 Rapana venosa | reverse complement strand
GTTCAAGGTGTTGGCCCGTTTTTCAGTTTGCAATCTTTTGCAGGAGAATAAGCTATCTAGCTGGCTTCTACAGCGAACAGGTCTAATGGAATGCTAAGATGCCTTACTAAATATTATCTCAGGTCTAGCATCTCCTCATCCAGGCCTAGGTTACACGACTTTATGTCCTTGAAGCATACATTTTATTCAGTTCCCAACGCCATTTCTCACATTTTCAACATGTATTGATAGACAGATTGAAACTATGTTTTGGATTCTTGACATCAGCAACAAAGTGTTTCTTGTCAATGCAAATATTACTGCATGTAAGATCGACTTTGGATAAACACACACACACACACACACACACACACACACACACACATGGCTCCTCATGTTCCTGCAGCTTCTATATCTTTTTTGCAGCAGATTGATTTATCTTACGACTTTGAGAACATCCCTGTGTACCTCAACACTGTACCCTAAAGTTGAATCTTGTTCCAGGCTAGCTTTTTTAAAGGTATTTTAACAGTAATAATCCAACCATGCCAAGAGAATAGTATAGGTGCGTAAACATTTCTTACCTAGATTCATGAATGGTTGTCTCTGTAATGGTTAACTGGTCAGAAGATGCATTGTCCTGATGGATGAACACAGTTTTTGTTTAATTTTCAGTGTGTTAATGCTGGGCATGCATAATGACTGCAGCAAGTTGGAAAATTTTTTACATGTCACTCTACACCCTTTTCCAAGACATTTTATCAGAAGGATACAGTCCGTATGCCAGAAAAGTGATTCCATCACATCAATTTCAGGGACAAAAAAGACTTGGCTTTTCTTGAGGGATGACCCATATTCTCTATTTTGAGTGTGTGGTGTCCAATTGTGAAATTATCCTGACCAGAGCAATGGTCATGAAAGGCCATAGCTTCCTGGTATACGGTGCAAAATTCATCAGATTGCCTAAATATATTAAATGTAACGTTTTGATGGTGGATTCCTTAGAGCCTAAATGCCGACATCTCTCTCAGCAACACTGGGAAAGATGGAGAAAGTTTATAGTAAAGAGTGTCTTCAGAAGCTGTCTGCGTTGTTTAGGATTTTCAACTGTTCCTGGAAGAGACAGGGGCAGGTCAGCTGCTTTTTGGACATGATGGAGTAACATCTAGAGACCTATGTGGCTGGCATCTCTCTGGACAACCTGGTCACTGTTAGGAACACACCTGGAAGCACGAAATGACCATAACTGGTCAGTCAATCCCATGCCTGTTATCTATGCTCGTCTTTGGGACTCCCACCAGTTTGTGTTATTTCTTCTTCTTCTGACTACCCTTATTGCAGATAAAGGAGTGCCAAATACACAGAAATGTAACTACACTGCTACTTGTTTTCAGACTGATAGCAGAAGAATGAAAAATGTTTCCTATTTTTGTCGAGACAACTTGAACCAGAATCTTCTAGCCCATGTATTGATTCTCCCATGAAGACACGAAAAGAGAAATAAAAGTCAGTCTGTAATAAACATGTGTTTTCAATGGCTACCAAGAAGAACAAAAACTGCAACTCACTGCCATGAGACATCATAACTGCCATGTAATAAAGGCTGTGGCTCAGAGCAAAATGAAGGGCAACAGATGACAAGGAAGAATACTGACTTCCTACATGAAGAACATCTATCTATCTATCTATCTGTCCCGTAGTCTGACGACCGTGGGGGCACCCTCAAAGACTCAGCAACCAGTTCCCTCCATTCCTCTCTCTGTTCTGCCTTTCTCAGGGTTTTGTTGAGTTCTAGGCCTGTCCATTCACTGATGTTATCCTCCCAGCTCTTCCTTGGTCTGCCTCTTCTTCTTCCTCCTTGGACAGTGCCTTGCAAAACTGTCTTTGTAATTCCTTGGGATCTTGTGACATGCCCATACCACTTAAGTTTACGCTTTTTCACGATCGTTAGAAGGTTCTCATAGGGTCCAATGGTTTGCTGGATTCTGTTATGCACGCTTTCGTTGCTTATGTGGTCTTTGTAGGAGATGCCAAGGAGTCTCCGAAAGCATCTCATCTCCACTGCCTGTACTCTTCTCTCCAAATCTGCAGTCAGGGTCCATGATTCACAGGCATACAGAAATATGGATACGACAAGGGAGCGCATTAGTCTGATCTTGGAGATAAGTGAGATACATGAAGAACATAGGAAACTGAAAAGAGTTCTCAAAATGTGAAATCTATTGGAGGAATGAAAGTGGAGACAGCTGGTGGGCATACATCAGAAGCTACTACTAGAAATGATTGCACCAACAAGTGAACAGGTGTCTGGTAGCTATAATTAGATTCTAGTCTTCTGGGGGTTGATGTTAATGAGATTTAAATTAGCCTATTTAGTCAATCGGTTATCTATATTGGCCTGTAAATTTTACAATTACGTCTTCTTAGATAGTATGACCTGTAAGTGATGTTGTGTCTTTGGTAAACATTTCACATTTAACTTTTTTAGTGAGGGGTTGATCAATGGTATAAATATGAGAAAAATATAGGTCTCAGATTGGAGTTCTGAGAAACATCAAACATAATGGGCAAAATATGAGTTGAAAAGATCAACAATACAAGCTGTTTACGTTCGTCTATAAAACATAACATTAGGACTAATGTATTATCTAAAAGACCATAAAGCTTCATTTTTTGGATGAAAATATCATTCATATCAAAAGCTTATGAAAAATCAACCAACAGGGCACTAATTACTATACTGCTATTTATTCTGGCTAGCCATTTGTCACATAAGCTGGTCAGATCAGTGTAAAATGAATGCATTTCTGATATCAAGATAGGTTAGGGTTTTCAATTTTTGAAATGGTTAAGGATGTGCTACCTGACAAGATTTTCTAACAGTCTTGAGAAATCAGGTATTACAGGAATACATCAACAGTTTTCAGGGCTAGTTTTATAATCTGATTTGTAAAGGGAGAAAGTATCGGCAAAAGTGAGTTTTTGGAAAACTAATTTTTACTATACATAACCAATGTGTAAGTCAGTGTTTTTGAAATAACAGGGGCTGCTTTTTTCAAAATTGTACCATTCATACAAAAAGAAGAGACAAAAACAAAAGAATCAAAGCAGCTGAAATCTGTATTTTTAGAAGGCTGATCATTATGAGTTGGACATATCAGAGAACAAATAAAAGCATTCTATATGACTTGGGAGCAACAAGGAAACTTCAAACATTAAATGAAAGGATTTTTTGTTAAAAGCGTAAACATAGTCCATGCATTTTGAAACTCAGATGTAGACTTCATGCAGATTGTCTTTCAAGGCAACAAAAACAAATGGAAAAAAGCAGACTAGTAGCTTCTACCATTGGCAACATCAATGAATCTGGTAGTATGAGAATCCATGAAGTCAGAAGGCCGGGCAAAGATTGGAACAAAAAGAGGAGAATCACTTCAGTATTACTGGGTGCAATGGGAAACAAACATGGCGACACAAACAGGTGAGATGTCATTAGATTCAGAGTAATTTTTCCATGTAGTCTTACTGATGAAGCACAGCTTACTGTACTCCTCTGCTGTTCACACAAACATCTTTGCACAGAGCAGCCAGTCAGGATCACTACACATTATTTCACTACCCCTGTATTTAACCCTGCAACAGGTCTGTTAGTTTCAATGTCAATGTCAGGTTGAGGAGGATCTAAGAGAATATCACTTGCAAAACTGCACAAACTGTTCTCCACTGGTAACATGGTCGCTTGATCTTTACCCATAGGCTTACTGTCCAAGTGTTTGTGTGTAGACATAGTGTATTGTTCAGACACGTCTTTTCCACTGGTCTGTTGACACACTGTGCCACATGCAGATAGTTTACTGCTCTTTTCCCAGTTGCTTTCCTGATTACTGCTACCAGCTAGATTAATGCTCTGCTACTGCTACTGTCACTGCTGCTGTTAATTCTGGTGTTTTACCTCTCCTGTTATGACATACCTGACTGGGTGATTTCTTTCTAAAATACTGAACTTGTGTGTGCTCATTCAAAACAGATTCTGCCATGTTTGTTGACACAATATTGGTGGGCTTCAATCAGAGAACAAACTAGATGTTATGTTCTTCTCCAGCAATCTTCCAACTACTGACTGTGTTATCAGCCAGTGGGTAGTTAGGGCTTTCCTAACTGTCTCTGGAGGTCCAGTAATTGACATGATGGAGACACAATTTTTTTTAAAAAGCTCTGCTTCTAAAGAAATTTTCTCCCTGTTGCTTTGCCATAAACAATGTTGACTGCCCGAGAGAGAGAGAATTTGATTGGTTGATTGATAATGTATATTTATTTCCAAATGTGTCAGATGCAATTCTTCATCGGGGCCTTGCACACTCACATGCTCGAACACAGTGACACATATGCACAGATACCCATAAATACACATCTAATTGATCAACAGTTTCAAACACACAAATACAAACACACTCACACGATTGTGTACACACACACAGACACACACACAGACACACACACACACACAATGCTGTGGGAAGAAGATTAAAAAGTTGTAAAATCAATAAAGAAACTGCAGGAATTGTTCTCCATTGGTAACATGGTTGACTGATTTTCATCCATAGGCTGACTGTGCAAGTGTTTGTGTGAAGACATGGTGTTTGCTCAGACAAGTCCTTAGCACTGGTCTGTTGACACACTGTGTCACATGCAAACAGCTTACTGCCACCCCTCCTAGTGCTGTCCTAATGACTGCTATCAGCTCTGCTACTGCTGCTGCTGCTGCTGTTAGACATCTCTCATGGCAAACCTGGCTGGGTGGTTTCTTTCTAAAATACTGAATCTGTATGTGCTGATTCAAAATAGATTCATCCATATTTGTTGACATAATGTTGGCGGGCTTCAGTCAGAGAATGAAATGTATGTTTTGTTCTTCTCCAGCGCTCTTCCAACTACTGATTGTGTTATCAGCCTGCAAGGTGGTCACAGCTTTCCTATCAGTCACTGGAAGTCCAGATAATACACAATGTATCGGTTTTAAAACAAACTTTGTAGAGAAAATAAACAAACATTTTATTTTCTGAAATAGATAACTTAAATTCTATTTAATTTAACATTCTCCAGACCACCTAACGCTATAGCGGTTGTGATGTAAGACTCAGTTTCAGATGAAGGAAATTGATAGAGGATGGGCTGACTCATAATTTTTTCCACACCCCCCACTTGATGCAGCCTACCAACTGTGGCTACAGGGGGCTTCCCCAATGTGTCAAGAGTCAGACAGACAGTTACTTTGCGAGATTCCGTAGCAGTACCCTCGTGGGCAAGTGAACCATTTGGGCACCCCACATAACTTGTTATTTTGCAAAGAGTAAAAAAAAAGGCCTGGAGATATGGAGCAAAGAAGATCACAACAGGGGGTGCTTTACTGTTGCTGAAGCGATAGAAGTGCTTCAAACTAAAGATTCAGACATCGACGAGTATGAAGAAGATTATAGTGAAAGCATTTCCAGTGAAGAAGGCTACCAGAAAGAACTTACAGAGGGTGACTCAGATTGCAATACCAGAGAGAGGGAGAGGGAGGTGGGTATGCACATGACCAGAAGGGAGGGGTCAGTGGGCCAAGTACAGTGAATGAAATGTTTAGGGAAGATTTTATTGGCGTTCTTAGGCATGACAGGCACGAATCGAGTTTTCCCCCCCGCTTTGCCTCCATTCTCAGGCTCTTCTGGCCTGCAAGTCTCAGCTGGGTGCCACGCCCCCATTGATTTCTTCAATGAGATTGACAGAAGACTTCCTAAAGAATATTGATGCAGAGACAAACAGATATGCTCAAGAGAACCTTGTTGTTAGAGCCGAACTGAAGGGGAGGTGTTTATTCAAGCAGTGGCCAGGTGATGGAGTGACAGTGAATGATTGGATTGGTTTTTTAGTCATTTGTATTTACATGGGAGTGGTCCATAAACCAGAAGTCAAGGACTATTGGCCACCAAACCCATGCTCTGTAGCCCATTTGCTCCTCTCAACCCAGCAAGACCATCCCCTGCTTTTTCAGTTATACCACTCAGTGCAGAGCTACACTGTTAGGAACACAGTGCAGGAGGACTGTAGTGTTCCCTGTGCTTTTCTTTTTCCCAGTAGCCCTCTGTGTAACAGTTAGTAGCAGTTACGTATAATGTCACTTAGCCTTTACTTTTTATCGTGAGCAAAGAGGCGTTCGGAACAGTGAATTATTTTGTTAAAGTTTGTGTGTGAACTAGCAACGACTGAGCGTAGCTAGTAATTGATATGAAAGCGGGTTGCAAGATTCATATGAATTGTTATTAACTATCAGAACTCAGTGTGAGTGTGAGAGTAACATGATTGTGCATGTTGAATACTTGATGGTTTCTTTCTGATAATTATATGTGTAAAATCTCAGTTAAATTTTGCGCATGTTTTGTGTGCACATGCTTGTGGTTGTGAGAGAGATTGCAACATATGAGAGAGAGAGATAGAGCGATAGAGCCAGAAAGCATGTTATTATATTCTGTCTTTTGATAAGAATAATAATAATAATATATGGCATTTATATAGCGCTGAATCTTGTAAAAAAACAAACAAATCGAAGCACTTGCACTCAATCATTTACAGACATGCAACTCTCTTTAAACATAATGAACAACAGAATTCAAATCCATGCGCGCGCACGTACGCACGCACGCACGCACACACACGCACGCACGCACGCACGCACGTACACACACACACACACACACACACACACACACACACACACACACACACACACACACACACACACGGAACAACACTTAGAAGGTGAAATATGCTGTTGAAAATTAGGGACAGATATGTGGGGGGAAAGTCTCAGGTAGGAAATAAGTGTGTTTTGAGGCTGGATTTGAAGGTATCAAGTGAAGGCTTTTGGCGAAGTGAAAGAGGGAGGTCATTCCAGGTGAATGGACCAGAAACAGAGAAGGAGCGACGGCCAACAGTGGTTTGTTTAAATCTGGGTGTTCGAAAGCACAAAGTATCTGAGGCTGAACGAAGGGAACGGAATGGAGTGTACAGGTGAAGACAGTTACATAGATAAGAGGGTGCAGATTTGTGGAGACATTTGAAACAGAGTATATTGATTTTATACTCCAGTCTTTGTGAGACAGGCAACCAGTGAAGAGATCGCAGAAGAGGAGTGATGTGTTCAGATTTTTTCTTTCTAAGGACCAGTCGAGCTGCAGAGTTTTGTATACGTTGAAGAGAGTGGATAGATGATGCTGGTAGGCCAGCCAAAAGAGAATTACAGTAGTCTAAACGTGAAAGAATAAGAGATGTGACAAGCTTGGAAGTTGCATCAGTGGACAGATACTTGCGAATCGCGCTTATGCGCTGTAATTGATAGTAGCAAGACTGGCAGGTCTGGGTGATGATTTTTTTCATAGCGAGTGTGTTGTCAAGAACTACTCCTAAATACTTCACAGAGTTGGACAAAGGAACTGACGTATTGCCGAATTCTATTGAAGTTTTTGCGATAGAGGAAAGTTTATGTTGGGTCCCTATGAGCATGGCTTCGGTTTTATCGGCATTAAGTTGTAACTTGTTCTGAGTCATCCAGTTTTGAATGTCTTGAAGGCAGTAGAACATATTTGTCAGGAGGGAAGGCAAGTTTTCAACAGTATCACTGCACTGAAGTTGAGTATCATCGGCATAGAAATGATGATCAATATGGTGGTTGTTTATTATATGTGAGAGTGGAGCAGTGTAGAGAGTAAAGAGAACAGGGCCCTGGACCCTTTTGAGTCAGTTTGACTTTCTGAATGGATGTTCAGATCCATGTATACACTTAGTGTGGTTGATCTTTAATGTGCACAAGAGTTCTATAACCGGGAGTAGGGGTAAATCCTGGGTTAAAACAGTCCCCTCGTGTGTACGTGCGTGCGTGCGTGCGTGCGTGTGTGTGCGTGCGCGCGCGCGCGTGTGTGCGTACTTGCTTGCTTGCTTGCATGCTTGCAAATGCACAAATACTTGTATGCAAACATTCAAGCATGCTTGCCTCTACGCACATGTATGTGTGTGTGTGTGTGTGTGTGTGTGTGTGTGTGTGTTCAATTCATTTACGTCTTTTCGTACGTTGGTGTTGTGTGTGTGTGTGTGTGTGGGGTTGTGTGGTGGTGTGTGTGTTTTGTGTTGGTGTGGTGTGTGTGTAGTTTCATCATCATCAATGCCTTTGTGCCTTATTGGCACGTAGGGCAGCAACAAATGTTCTCCACTCCTGTCTGTCCTGGGCCAGCTTCTGAATGGTTCCCCAGGTACGTTGGAAGGTCTTCAGCTCTGTTTCGACAGTCCGACGCCAAGTGTTCTTTGGTCGTCCTCGTTTGCGTTTTCCCTCTGGTGTCCAGTGGAGGGCTGTTCGGGCGATGTTTCCCTGTTCCCGACGGCAGATATGCCCTATCCATCCCCATCGCCTATGCATGATGATGATGTCCATGCTTTCCTGGTTGCAACGGGCAAAAAGTTCTTGGTTGGAGATGGTCTCAGGCCAGAAGATGCGCAAGATTCTTCTGAGATTCTTCGTGTGGAATGTGGATAGTTTGTCGAGGTCACTCTCAGTCATCCTTCAGCACTCCGAGCCGTACAAAAAGGTGGAAAGTACACAGCTCTGGTATAGTCTTAGTTTGGTCCTGGTGCTGTACTGGGACGATTTCCACACATTGTTCAGAATTCTGTAAGTATTTCTTGCGTTGCTAATCCGGTTCTTGATGTCGCTGACTGCTCCGCCGTCATGCCTAACAGTGCTCCCGAGGTACGTGAACTCTTCAGTTGTTGGTAAATCTTCTCCATTCACTGTGACCGGTGAGGGGTTCTGAACGTTCAGTGTCATCACCTCTGTCTTCTTCTGACTGATTTTCAGGCCTACTTGCTGTGCGAAAGTGCTGAGACGGGATGTCTTCTCTTGAATGTGATGGTGGGTATGTGAGAGCAGTGCCAGATCGTCGGCAAAGTCTAGGTCTTCAAGCGTTGAGAAGGGGGTCAATCTGATGCCCCGTGACTGGTCAGCTGTTGTCTGTCTCAACACCTAATCAATTGTCAGGTTGAAGAGTAGTGCTGACATGGGGCAGCCTTGTCTGACGCCGGTTTGTACACTGAAACTGGTTTTGCTGTTTCCTACTCTGCACGTGAAGTTGTTGTAGAAGCTCTTAATGACTTGAATAATCTCTTGTGGAATTCCATATGCTCGGAGTATGCGCCATACACTTTCTCGATGAATGCTGTCAAAGGCTTTTTTCAAAATCAACGAAGTTGATATACAGCTGCCTCTGCCATTCCGTGCACTGTTCGATGATGTTGCGCAGGGTGAAGATCTGGTCTATGCGTCTTCTTCCTGGTCGGAAACCTGCCTGTTCCTTTCTGAGTTGTTGGTCCACTGCCTCTGAGATTCGTCCGATGATGATCTTTGCCAGAATCTTGCTGGGAACAGATAGCAGAGTGATTCCTCTCAGTTGTTACAATTGTTCAGGGCTCCTTTCTTGGGATCTTCACGATGAACTCCTTCTGTCCAATCTGCTGGTAGCTGTTTCTCCTCCCATATAGCTGCAAAGAGTGGCTGTAGAACTTTAGATGCAAACTCTGGATCTGCCTTGAAAAGTTCTGCGTTGAGGTTGTCCTGGCCAGGGGCTTTTCCATTCTTGAGAGAGCTGATTGCTGCTATAATCTCTTCCTTCTCTGGTGGTGTGCTGTTCACATTGATATCAGCATCGGGATCTTGTACATCTGCCTCTTCAGTTGGTGGTGGTCTGTTGAGAACTTCGCTGAAATGTTCTTCCCATCTTGCATCTTGTTCTGCTTCTGTGGTAAGTATTTGGCCTTGTTTATCTAGGATTGGTGTTTCGGTATTGCCCCGGTACTTGCCACTGACAGTCTTGGTGATCTTATACACCTGTCCTTAATCTCCCTTTGCGGCGGCCTCCTCTGCTGGTCTTGCAATATCATAATAATAATAATGTATGGAATTTATATAGCGCTGAATCTTGTAAAGCAACAAATCAAAGCGCTCATATCATCCATGTAGGTACGCTTGTCTGTTCTTGTCATTCTCTTCACAGTTTGGTTTGCTTCTCTGTACTGTTGTTTGTACCTTTCTCTCATCCGCTCTGACTTTGTCTCTAAGATTTTCTTCTTCAGTTCTCTCCTGTTCTCGATGGCTTGCCAGATGTCTGCTGTAATCCGCCTTTTTTTCTTCCTCTGTCTCTGTCCTAAGCACGTTTCACTGGCTTGTGTGTAGGCTGTCCTGACTTGTTTCCACATGGTGTTTATATTAGTCGTGTCCGGAGGTATGTAGTTTTCAGTATCCACCAGTGCTTGGAACTTGTTTTTCAGCTGGAGGGTGAAAGCACTCTTTACTTTGGTGTTGCGCAGCTTTTCCACATCAAAATGTTGTCTTGGTTTCCCAGATCCATTTTTTCTCAGCTTCACTTTTAGGGTTACAGTGACAAGGTGGTGATCACTGCCAACATCGGCTCCTCTCCTTACTTTTACATCTAGGAGCGATTTCCTCCATGTCCCATTTATCATCAGGTGGTCGATCTGGTTTTTGTCTCTTCCACTGGGTGAACACCAGGTAAGCTTGTGGATCTCAGGGTGTGCAAATAATGTCCCTCCAATGGCCAGGCTGTTTGTCATGCAGAATTCCACCAATCTTTCTCCGTTGTCATTTATGCTGCCACATCCTTCTTTTCCCATGGCTCTTTCTTAGTTTGTGTTGTCTTTTCCGACTTTTGCATTTAGGTCACCCATCACTATCCTCATGCCATGGTTTGGTGTGTTTTCCATTTCAGCCTGTAATTGTTCATAAAATGTATCTTTGATTTCTTCTCCACTGTCGTTGGTTGGTGCATAGCACTCGATGATTGTGGTATTAGCATGTTTACCTTTCATTCTTATCTTCATCATCCTGCTGTTGATAGGTTTCCACTCCATCAGGCACTTCTCCATTCCTTTCTTCATGATAATGGCTACTCCTTCATGGTGTTGGTTGTCATCTCTACCACTGTACAGCACTGTCTCTCCTGTGCTGGCTCTGTATTTGCCTGATCCTGTCCATCAGCTTTCACTGACTCCGAGAATATGTAAATTGTAGCGTCTCATCTCTGCTGTAACTTGCGCTAGTTTTGCTGTCTCAAACATGGTTCTTACATTCCAGAATCCTATTTTGGTCTTAGTTTTGGCGCTTAAGACTTCCATCTTCCTGTCAGTGGCTTGTGTGTAGTTTAGATTGAACTTTATTCGGAAGCGTGATACTGAAATGGCTGAGGTCTGCTGTTCACATGCACCCATAAGACCCTGCTTCTACAATCAAAGCCCCTGCATTTTACGTAGATGCGTCGTCCTGTTAGATGCAAAGTTGGGGAGAACATACCCAAGCTGTTGGTTATAAACAAGGGAAAGATGGCACAGGAAGAAAATCCCAAAAGAAAAAGAAGTAGATGTAAACTTTACCAGGCTCAATACCCCAAGACACAGCGCGTTTTGCACAGACTTCATGAGTCCTGTGGATTTAAAAGAAAACAAAGAGGAGCAGTTACTACGTGTGTGGCAACAAAACAGCTTACATCTGCATTTTGCTTTCCACAACAAGGATGTATTCAAGTCTAAATAGTTAGGCTGAAGGATACAGAGAGGGAATGAGAAAGAGACAGATGCAGACAAAGACAATACGAGGCATTTATTTTCTTATGTGATTTCACGAAATAATCTACAGCTACTTGCCCTCAGAGGCTGCCTTCTGAACGCACACAAAAAGCCAGTAAATTTGCTATTAAATAATAATACATGACATTTATATAGCGCTATATTTTGCAAAACCAAATCAAGGTGCTTTCATTCATTCTACTCATTCACATGCAGCCAGTTACAATTTACATTAATAGGTGTTTAGTTTGTTTTTTATAACAAATTCAAATTTATACACACACACACACACACACACACACACACACACACACACACACACACACACACACACACACACACACAACACACACACCACACACACACATAAATGTTATACACTCCGGCAGGGTGATGGTGTTTTGGCTGTTGTAGGCAGGGACAAAAATGAAATGGAACAAGTGGGGAGAATCTTAGGTTTGAAATAAATGTGTCTTGAGGCCGGATTTAAAAGCGTCATAAGAAGGCTTTTGGTGAAGGGAGAGAGGGAGGTCATTCCAGATAGATGGACCAGAAACAGAAAAAGAGCGACGTTCAACGGTGGACTGGTTGAATCTATGTATTTGTAAGCACAAGGTATCTGCAGCAGAGCGGAGGTATTAAAGCTAAAAGCTTTTGTTGTGTATAACAAATTCATCGTGTTAGATGCTTCACTAAATAATCACAACGGTCTAGTATCTTAACCTCCTGCCAGTATAGACAAAGGTCTTAAAAGCGATCTTAGGCATACTTCGATGTCCAGTTCCTATGGCTCTCTTCTCACATTCTCAGACACTACATCCACACAAAGACTGACACTATGTTTGCTTTATTGATTTCAGCAACAAAAGTCTTTCTTGTCAATGCTGATAAGACGACTGGATGCGCATAAGATTGACTTCACACACACACACACACACACACACACACACACACACACACACACATGCGCGCACGCAACCCAAGCTATAAAATGCTTTTGCAAAGCAGTGTGTTCACAAGTTCTACTATGACAGTTTACGCAGTTGTAAATATGACAGGAGATCCCTAGGCGTTAGATCTCTCTCCTCCAATCAACAACAGCAGCTAACCTTTCCTACGAAAAGAAGTTGAAAGTGCAATAAAATCACTAAAGAGAGGGAAGTAAGCAGAGTGGACAACATTCCATCAGAATTGGTCCAAACAGGAGGAGAGGCCATGATAGGGGTGTTAGGCACCATCTGCAATACGATCTAGAGGACAGGGGAGAAGCCGAAACCTCGGACACCATTCCTGATTATCACTCTCCCGAAGAAAGGCAACTTACAACTATTTCAAAACTACCGTACCATGAGCCTTATTAGACATACATCCTTTCAGTACCCCTGTATTTAGCCCTGCAACAGTTCTGCCCATGGTAATCTCAATGTCAAGTTGAGGAGGATCTAAGTGAACGTCACTGTCAAAACTATACAAACCACTCTGTGCAGGTAACACCACTGACTGATCATCCCTAGGCTCCCTGGCCACGTGTTTGTGTGAAGACACAGTGTCTTGCTCAGGCAGTCCTTTGCACTGGCCTGTTGACACACTGTGTCACATGCACAGTTCACTGTTGCTGTCCTGTTGATTGCTATCGGGTAGGTTAATGCTCTGCTGCCGCTGTTGTTGCTGCTGCTGTTTGACCTCTTCTGTCACGGTAAACCTGAATGACTTTGAAACAACAACACACATTGTAAATTGGCACGCAATGTAGATCCACAAGAACTGGAACCAATATTACTAAACAAAAACGATTCATACTTGCATACTTTGAGGTAGATGTTAATCCATAGCATTCTAAATTTTCAAGAAATGGGTAGTTTCTATAAAATTATTTATCTAATTGTGCCCTGTTATTTCACATTTCCTTATCCAGAAAAGTTTTAAAGAAAAAATAATTGTTTAATATCTTGAAAGCTGAGACCACCATGTTTAACTGCTCTTTTCCTGTTCATTTTACCGTGTTTCCGTTACAAACAAGCTGAAAGCATAACTTTTGGAGCTTCTGTAGAAACTGGTCAGGTGGATCTGGTAGCAAAATCCAGAGATGAATTAACTTTGACAGAATAAAAGATTCCAGTACTGGAACTCATCCTAGTGGAGTATTGGTTTGTTTTGCCCAAATCTTAAACAGCACTTTCACTTCCTCTTGCCTATTTTTATGGTTTAATTTTTCACAGTCCATTAATTATTTTACTATTTCAGAGTAATCCAAATACCTATTATCTTATGTTAAGACGGGTTCCATATCATTTTCAAGTGAGGACAAAATATCTTCCTAAATCTATTATTTCCCAATGTCACGATCCATAAGGGATTGTGGCTAAACCCCCACCCATGCCCTCTCTAACTATCTTCCCAACAACACCAAACACAGAACACCGAAGAAAAGTTTCAGACTTTACTTTTCAAAATCCAAAAACAATCACATCAGATAGATACTTACAGACACACACATTCAATCACCAATCACTCTAAACTTTATCCATAATACCCTCCCCTCTGCACAGTCCAGAAGCCAGCCTGATAAATATTCTTCTCCCACTTCCCTCAGTCACAATCTGTTCCCCACATACGAACACCGAGGGATAGTTCAGGGTAGGCCGAAGACCTCAAGGAGGGTCACAGGTGGACAAGGCAGCAGGGAGAAGGGAAACGGGTCAAAGGGGGAAAATAATAATAATAATAATTATAATAATAAATGGAATTTATATAGCGCTATATCTTGCAGAGACAAATCAAAGCGCTTGCACCCAACTCATTCTTACACAGTCATACAACCAGTGACAAGTAATAGCTCCATCAAGTCCAAATGTGCACACACATGGAAAAGGTGGATCCAGGGAACAAACGGACAGAGGGTCAAGGACAAGCCGTCGGCGACTCTTCAGGGCACACCGGGCTGCATCCTCTCCAGGTACGATTCCACCGCTGGAGGCACCCACAGGAACCTGTCACTGAGAAAGAACAACGTGCACTCCTGCACCCAGGAAAGACGTTGACAAAACGGACAGCACAACGAAGAACGTAGACTGGTTCTCGGGAGCTCGAACCACTAAAGATGAATCCTCCCCTCTGTTCTCCAAGGCGAGACACAACACCACAGGAAGTATGGTGCACTCCTGCACCTCGAGGAAGACGTTGACAGGACGGACACGACGTAACAACGAAGAACGAAGACCGGGTTCACAGAAGCCTGACTTACTCCAAGTGCTGCTCCCCCCTGCTCTCCAAATAGAGAGACAACATCACGCGGCGCCCAACAGCCCAGCTGGAACGGCGACCAACGAACTTCAGCCAAAGACTGAATCTACTCCTCCTCCTCTCAAGTCAAGACCTCCTCCTATTTAAAGCTGCTGCTACTCAGCTGATGAAACAAACCCTAACTCACGACCAGGAACTTCACGAGAAGCTAACCTGCATGAAAAATTGCAGAGAAAAGGGGATGTGCATGCCACTAAGCTAGAGTTCATGTACGTAAAAAAAGCGAATGTGAACACAGAAAGACACCAGCATCCAGAAATACAGAGAAAGAAATAGCACGGAATTATGCGCAGAATTATGCAAACCGTGACACCCAATCATGCATATGTTGTTTTATCACAAATCTTCAATAATCCCAACACTTTACAAAATCTGTCAAGAATGGATAGTGATTGCTCCACAGAAACACTAACACCAATATCAAGAAGTTGAGTGTCATCAGCAAATTATAGAATCTTGTGTTCTCGTAGTTATTTTATCTTCTCTTATCATGATACTTAAATTTTCTGCACAAAGAACCAACAAATGGGTTGAAACTGGATCCCCTCTTCCTCCCTGTCTACAACCTCTTTCAATTTTAAATCATTGTCCATTCTGTCCATTCACAAATACTGTTGATTTTATATACTTATAGAATGATTCAATCCAACAACAAACATTACTGCAAAGGCCAAACACTTTCAAAACTTTAAACATAATCATCATCATCATCATCATCATCGTCATCATCATGAATCATGTCGTATTTAAATTTTACATTATCGCCCATGTATCTGTTCCTTATAAATCCAGTCTGGTCTTCACTGATAAGGGTATGTAATATCTGTTTTATTCTGTTAGCATTAGGCAAAGATCCTATTTTGCATACAACAATGAGTAGAGAGGCAGGTTGCCAGGGTTTTTTGTGGGTTTTTTTTACATTTGTTATTGGATTTATCGCTTTTGGGAATGCAAGTGATGACACCTATTTGTGTTGTCAAGAGTTCTTCATTGTTTATGTCTCATCTTCTATGACGTTCCTGTTCTGCTGTTCCCAGTTTCGTTAGTCGCATTGTCAGGGTCGGAGGTCCACAGGAAGCCCATCAATGTCAAGTTGCCATGGGGTCAGCAGCCAGAGGGGCCCAGCACTGCTGCTGGGTCACTTTGGTGGTGTTCAGTGGTGCCTGTTCTGAGCAAACATACGCAGGACACCACCTACTAAGCCCCTACTCATGGTAGTATTAGCTCAGTTGCAGAGCCAGACTGAGTTGCCCACCTGAGGTGGCGACCACTAAAATGCCCCTCCAACGACCAACTGAATGAACCTCCAACACCAAAGGGCTTGACACAAACTCACCACAAGCACAGAAATGTAAGGGGAAATTGAGTCAGAGGTCACATTGAGACCAGAGTAGTTAGGGCCACAAAATTAGAGGCATTTTTAAAAAATCTGCATGATGATCAATGGTAATGAGGATGACGCAATGATGCTGCTGTGGCATTGCGTGTTCTTTGAGGCTTCTTGACATAGTTGTACTCTACACCTACTGTCTTAATATATCCCCAGATATCTAGAGAATTCTACGTGAAGAGTGATAGGTTGTTGTTTTCTCCAGCTTATGGTATCAGCCAAAATATAGCACCACATACATAAGCTCTTTTTCCCTTCACCTAACATCTTTTTGTATTTGTAAACATAACACCAATGCGCCTCTGACACAGTCTGTTTGAACTCCTTCTATTTTTTTCTTTGACAAAGTCCGCAACATTCGCTCCAGACTGGATCACACTCCTTTCCAGCCTGCAGCTCTTGATTCCCAATACACCTGCACTCCTCTCTTTTTTTCATCCTACAAGCGAGAAAGAAATCCAAAAGAATTGTGAAGGAAACGGCTGTCTGTCAGTCTCTCTCTCTCTCTCTCTCTCTCTCTCTCTCTCCTCTCTCTCCTCTCTCCCCTCTCTCTCTCTCTCTCTTTCACACACCACACACACACACACACACGCACGCGCACGCGCGTGCTCACACATAGGGGGATGGGGGAGGGATTATATATACCCAGAATGCTTTTGCATGTTCCCCCGGACAGGCATACAAACACACAAGCGGACGGAAGGATAAGCAGAAAAAAAGATACACGCACGCACACATTCACCCAGACAGACAGACATACACGCACATATATACACGCAGACAGACATGCACGCACAAAAGTGCGCATGCGCTCGCGCGCAGGCGTGTATACACAGGCAGACGCACGCACACACCCATGTTAACAGGCACACACTCATACACAGACTGACAAAGACAGACACAGAGACATGCTCAAACACACATATACGCACCCACACACACATACACGCACGCACGTACACGCACACACACACATGCATGCGCGCGCATACACACACACACACAAACAGAGGGTCAAGCAAGACCATTATACCTCAGTGTATGCAGCCAGGAGCCCGCACAGTAACAGCAGTTATTGCTAAGAACAAGAAGAACGCAGTAACCATTTCTGTTGATAGTTCTTCCCTGCAAAATTAGCTGTTGCTTATCAATGGCACAATGACAGTACAGGTCCTCTACATGCAGAGATGTGCAAGGTTATTACAACACACACACACACACACACACAACACACACACACAACACACACACAGAGCATGCGCGCGTCATAACCTTATTGTAGCCTATAATTTATATATTTTGATGGAAAGTATTTAAAGGAGTTAACTGTTTATGTAAAATTCCTGTTTCGTTAGTGCAATAGTTTTCACTAACAGTGACTTTTTCTCGGTGGACTCAAAAGTTTTCAGAATTCATTCCAATTTGATGGTTCTGAAAAGTCATACTTTTTGTTCACATTTCATTCTAGAGTTTTTGTGATGGTGTTTTTTTTAATCAAATTACAGGTTTATTCATCATTTTGGGGGATGTGTTGTGAACTGAAGCGATTATAGTCTTCCATTGTTTGTGTGGAAGTAACTGCATGCATAGTTTTCACAGAAGTGTATATCAACTGATAAAATATTTATTGTTTTCATGACGTTTCACTTGCTGTTTTGGCGAAGATGATCATAACTTCAAGTCACTGGGGAATGGGGTGGGTACGGAGATGGCTGATTGTGTAGATCTTTGCCCCCCCCCCCCCCCCCCCCCGCATCTTTTGCAGAGGGGAAAGAGGATGTTGGGGGCTGGACCAGGTTGGGAGATGGAGCTCTCAGGGTCTTCTCTTCTCTGGTGTCTCTGTTCTTTGACCCTGTTGCATCACTCTTCAAGTTTAGACACCCCAGATCTTACAAGGAAGCGCCAGACTTTTCAGGTGGATTTGTAGATGTCACAAAACTTGAGAGAATCCTTCAACATATCTTTGCAGCGTTTCTTTGGTCTGCTGAGTGAGCGCTTGCATTTAGAGAGTTAGCCATACAGCAGTCTCTTTGAGAGGCGACAGTCATCTATGTGGTGAACGTGGGCAGCCCACCGAAGCTGAGAGCACAGTAGGATAGCATGGATGCTCTCCACTTCGGCACACTGGAGCAATTTAGTGTCTGGGATTCTGTATTTGCCACTTGACACGGAGCAGGGTTTGACGCATCTCATGAGACTATACACAGTGATGTGACAAATGTAAACTTATTAAACGCATCGATTTAAAGCACACGTCTGAAAACTCCAGTAACACTAAATTATTGTTTGTGACCACAAACCAAGAGGCAAGAATGAAAATGCCCCTTCCATATTGTGTATATTTAAAGTTCAAAATCGAGAAACCTACTTTATATTGACCGACTATTGACAACAAACTGTTATGGTCAAATTATATACGTAAAGCAAGAAAATGTATATCTTCATGAGTGCATCAACGTAAAACCATTGTAATTCCCTCCAGGAAATTATTTTCCCATGCACATACTTTTATCTTTCATTAATAATGCTTCTGCTTTGTGGAATAATGCCAGTGAAATTGCCTTAACATAAAGAAAGGGACTGTAACCTGTTTGACTTGTTTAATCACATCCGCAGATGTGTTGCCTCCCTTGCATCATTGTCCTTTAGTTGGGGTTAGGGTGAGTTCTAACTTCATCTTTGCTCTCTCTCTCTCCCCCCCCCCCCCCCTCTCTCTCTCCTCTCCCCCCCCCCCCCCCCCCTCCTCTCTCTCTCTCTCTCTCTTCCTCTAAACAAACACATTCAAAAGAAAAAAACCCGGATCACAGTTGTTTTGCTTGGGCAAGCCAAGAATGTCATGCCCCGGTACGTGTGGTGGTGTGCGATGTGGTGGTGTGTGTGTGGTGTGGTGTGTTGTGTGTGTGTGTTGTGTTGTGTGTGGTGTGTTGTGGTGTTGTTGTGTGTGTGTGTGGAAGGGTGGTGTGTTAAGTGCGTGGGTGGTGTGTAGTGTGTGTGTGTGTGTGTGATGTGGTGTGTGTGTTGTTGTGTGTGATGTGTGTGTGTGTGTGTGTGTGTGTGTTGTGTGTGGTGTGGTGTGTTGTGTGTGTGTGTGTGTGATCTTTCTCCAATAGGAATATAACTGTTCCATGTGATGTCGGAACAAACATTGTTGTGATAGAAACATAATCCAGGGCAAAGAGGTCAGCGACACTTCACCAAAGATCCTTTCATATTGGAAAGTGCAGAGGCATAGGGGCACTTAGAGAAGAACCAGGGGGGCAGGGGGGGGAGGGAAGAGAGCGAGAGAGAGAGAGAGAGAGAGAGAGAGAGAGAGAGAGAGAGAGAGAGAGAGAGAGAGAGAGAGAGAGAAACAGACAGACAGACAGACAGACAGAGACATTTATTTACTTATTTATTCTTGTATATCGAGGATAATAGAATAAGCACTTATGTGCTTTTTTATATCCAGTCCCCAGATAGACAAGAGAGAGAGAGAGAGAGAGAGAAGAGAGAGGAGAGAGAGAGAGATGACAGAGAGAGAGAGAGAGAGAGAAGAAGAGAGAGAGAGAGAAGAAGAGAAAGCAGACAGACAGACAGACAGACAGAGATATTTATTTATTTATTCTTTTATATCGAGGATAATGGAAAAAGCACTTAAGTGCTTTTTTACATCCAATTCCCAGAGAGAGAGAGAGAGAGAGAGAGAGAGAGAGAGAGAGAGAGAGAGAGAGAGAGCAGAGACAGAGAGACAGAGAGACACAGAGAGAGAGAGACAGACAGACAGACAGACAGACAGACAGACAGAGGTATTAAAAAATTATTCTTTTATATCGAGGACAATGGAATAAACACGTATGTGCTTATTTACATCCAGTCCCCGTGTGTATGCGGTTTTGTAAATTCCGTCATCTGTTCCTACCGGCACACGCAATGGCCTACTCTTACGAAAAGCGGAACAGAAGAGCGAGAGCGAGAGCGAGAGCGGAGAGAGAGAGAGAGAGAGAGAGAGAGAGAGAGAGAGAGAGAGAGAGAGAGAGAGAGAGAGAGAGACGACAGACAGACAGACAGACAGAGAGGGGCAGACATACGCATATATATATATATATATATATATATATATATATATATATATATATATATATATATATATATATATATATATAAATATATATATATATATATATATATATAGAGAGAGAGAGAGAGAGAGAGAGAGAAGACAGACAGACAGACAGACAGACAGAAGACAGATACGCACATATACATATATATATATATATATATATATATAGAGAGAGAGAGAGAGAGAGAGAGAGAGAGAGAGAGAGAGAGAGAGAAGAGAAGACGAGACAGACAGACAGACAGACAGACAGAAGACAGACAGACAGACAGAGACAAAGAAACAGAAGCAGAGAGTTGTTAACAAAAGATAACGGTAATGAGGTGGGGTGCAGAAAGTGGGTTTGTTGAATAAAGAAACACTTTTGAGAAGCAACTCCCCCTCCAAAAAAATAAATCAAATACCAAAACCAAAACGGCTTTGTGCGAAGGACAGCAGAGAAAGCAAACATCCCGAGGATAATTCATTTCATGAAATCATGTTATAAGGTTTGCCTTTTCAGCCCTCCATGTCCTAGCTGTTTGTGTGGTTGGTTGTTTCTTTTTTTTCCTCTCTCTCTCTCTCTCTCTCTCTCTCTCTCACTCTCTCTCTCTCTCTCTCTCCTCTCTCTCTCTCTCTCTCTCTCTCTCTCTCTCTGTACTCTGTTTCTCCTTTCTTTTCCTTAACAACTTCCTCTCTTTCTGTCTTCTGTCTCATAAGACAATTCAACGTGTCGGAGTACAATTCACTGTGATCCAAAAAGAGCAAAACTTGATCTAAAAAAAACCCACCGAGACCCAGACCAAAGCTTCCCTGGCAAGGTAACACAAGACACTAAGTTAAAACAAAACAAAAGCAAGCAAAAATGGAGCAAAACAGCAAGAGGAGGCAAGGCAAAGCAAGCAAGGCGAAGGCAAACCAATGCAAACCAATGCAAATTAAACTACTACAAGGCAAACCAATGCAAAGCAAGCCATGCAATGCAAAGCAAGCCAATGTAAAACAAGCCAATGCAATGTTAAGCAAGCTAATGCAAAGCAAACCTATGGAAGGCAAACCAGGAAAAGACAAGCCAATGCAATGCAAACCAAGCTTAGAAAAAAAAACAATGCAAGGAAAATCGATGGAAGTCAAACCAATGCAGAGCAAGCCAGGGCAGAATAAACTACTGCAAGGCAATCCAGGACAGAGCAAACCAATACAAGACAATCCATGACAGAGCAAACCAATACAAGACAAGCCAGGACAGAGCAAACCAATACAAGACAAGCCAGGACAGAGCAAGCCAATATAAGATAAGCCAGGACAGAGTAAACCAATGATAAGATAAACCAGGACAGAGCAAACCAACATAAGATAAGCCAGGACAGAGCAAACCAATTCAAGACAAGCCAGGACATAGCAAGCCAATACAAGACAAGCCAGGACAGAGTAAACCAATGATAAGATAAGCCAGGACAGAGCAAACCAATATAAGATAAGCCAGGACAGAGTAAACCAATGATAAGATAAGCCAGGACAGAGCAAACCAATATAAGATAAGCCAGGACAGAGTAAACCAATGATAAGATAAGCCAGGACAGAGCAAACCAATATAAGATAAGCCAGGACAGAACAAACCAATGATAAGATAAGCCAGGACAGAGCAAACCAATATAAGATAAGCCAGGACAGAACAAACCAATATAAGATAAGCCAGGTCAGAGCAAGCCAATACAAGACAAGCCAGGTCAGAGCAAGCCAATACAAGACAAGCCAGGTCAGAGCAAGCCAATACAAGACAAGCCAGGACAAAGCAAGCCAATTCAAGACAAGGCAGGACAGAGCAAGCCAATACAAGACAAGGCAGGTCAGAGCAAGCCAATACAAGACAAGCCAGGTCAGAGCAAACCAATACAAGACAAGCCAGGTCAGAGCAAGCCAATACAAGACAAGCCAGGACAGAGCAAACCAATACAAGACAAGGCAGGACAGAGCAAACCAAATGCAAAACAAGGCAGGTCAGAGCAAATCAATACAAGACAAGGCAGGACAGAGCAAACCAAATGCAAAACAAGGCAGGTCAGAGCAAATCAATACAAGACAAGCCAGGTCAGAGCAAACCAATACAAGACAAAGCAGGACAGAGCAAACCAATATAAGATAAGCCAGGTCAGACCAATACAAGGCAAACCAGGTCAGAGCAAACCAAATGAAAGGCAAGCCAGGCAAAGGCAAGCTAATGAAAGGGAAACCAATGTCAGGAAAACCAAACCAGCAAACCAAGGCAAGCCATTGCAAGGTAAACCAGGCCAAGGCAAAGCAATGCCAGGCATATGAAAAGGCAGACAAAAGTAGAACAATGGCACACAGCTGTACATCTAAAATCTTTTAAAAAAATGTTGTGACATACATGAACTTAGAGCGGGTATGGAAGCGATCACCCCCTCCCCCCCCAAAAAAAAAACAACAAAAAAAACCCAACCAACCAAACAAACAAAAACCCCAACAAACAACAAACAAACAAGCACCCCCCCCCCCCCTCCCCCCGAAAAATACAAAGAAATAGGGAAAGCTGTGACACACTCACACACACACACACACACACACACACACACACAGGGAGGAGGAGAGAGAGAGAGAGAGAGAGAGAGAGAGAGGAGAGAGAGAGAGAGAGAGAGAGAGAAGAGAGAGAGAGAGACAGACAGACAGACAGAGACAGAGAGACAGAGACAGACGGACAGTCA
The DNA here is from genome assembly GCA_028751875.1 of Rapana venosa. Classification (NCBI taxonomy): domain Eukaryota; kingdom Metazoa; phylum Mollusca; class Gastropoda; order Neogastropoda; family Muricidae; genus Rapana; species Rapana venosa. The sequence continues at coordinate 31,429,921 of CM054137.1, read as the reverse complement.
GAGTCAGACAGTCAGAGACAGACAGACAGACAGATCAAGAGAAAGGCAGACTGAGTCAGAGACAAGAGAGGTTCAGGGTCACCAATGCCACAAACTTCATCCTTTCTGTAATAACAGATCAACGCAAGGAAAAAAAGAGTTCCACTTTTTTTTTATATGGCAGCTAAAGCCTCCTCTGTCATTACAGCTCCTCTGTCTGGAAGAAGGAAACGTGCGGAACCAGAGTGTTTCCTTTCTGTGGGATGCACTGTTGCGACACCACTCTGTCTGCATTGTCTCTTTCAAAGACGTTTCATATGCTTATCAATACCCTGTGTTTTGAAAGAATTCAAAGAAATAAATGATACTGAACAAATTGTTATGAGGGTGATGGTGATATTTGTGATGAATCTTTAAACGTTTTTTTGTTTGTTTGTCCGTTGCTGAATGAAACTCCGTGAAAACATTGTTTCCAAAACATTGCGTTATACAGCCAAGTCACTTTGAACTAAGTATGGAAAAGCTTTATTCTTCAACAAACAGGAAGACTTTCCTCAATGTTGTTATAATGGTTGATATCATTAGAAATAACATGCAAACCCTTTTTGGAGACGTTGAGATATGTAAACAAAATATCTTCTTTTGAATATCTGGTTAAATGGTGCTGGGAAATTAGGCTGTTCAGTTATGATTTTAGTTCCTGCAGGGAACAGTGCAAGGAGGGAGACGAAGAGGCAGACAGAGAAAACGATGGGAAGACAACATCAGAGAGTGGACTGGCCTTGAGTGGAACAATTTTTCTTTATTTGCTACGGAAAGCAGAGGACCGCGGTGAGTGGAGGAAGCTGGTTGCAACATCTTCATTGGTTCCCCCAAGTCTACGGGACTAAGGGATAGATGAAAATGAAGATGAAAAATCCTTCATATACCTTTAGGGATAACAGGAAGTCGAGAATCTGAACGGGGACATGCATGCCTGCTTGTGCGTATGTACGTTTATAAATTCGAAGAAGAGGAAAGAGTAAAGGGTGAATGTTGGAGGGGTGGGGGCAGAGCAACAAACAAGATAATGAATGACGGGAGACAGGGAAGAGAGGGAGATGAGAGCAGAGGGGTTTTTGAGGTTGATTTTTATCGGAAGGGCCGTTTTAGAGGAAGCCACAAAAGTGAAACAGCGTGAAGTGTATGGGAAAAGCGTGGGAGGTGCACAGTGCAAAGGGAGAAGACCTTTAAGAACATCCGGCGATAAAGCTGGCATCTTCGACTTCACGGTCTTTGTCCCTCTCTCGTTTCTTTGTGTTTTTTCTTATTCTTTCTGATCAAGCTTTTCTTTGGAAGATAAATTTTGTCCGTGTGTGCGTGCTTTTAACACTCAATACACTGTCATGTATATGATTTCAAGGTATTTGCAGTTGTCAAAATGCTGATGAAATGACAAAACGAAACCTCAACAAAACGAAGCAAAGGAAAAACAAGGTAGAAGTAGAAAAAACAACAACAAGAGAAAGGAAGTGCAGGGAAGGGAATGCATGACAAGACCAGACAAGGCAAGATAAGGCAACCAACGCAAGACCGAATAAGACTGGGCAAGACAAGATAAGGTAAGTCAAAACAAGGCAAGAGTTGGCAAGGTAAGACACAGAAAAAAAACTACATGGCAGAAAAGGTAAGAGAAGAAACTGAAAGACAACGTGGAAGTAAAACAAAATTATGAAGGTAAGGTGAGTGAGGCAGGAAAAAATGAATAGGAAGTAAAGCAAAAAAACGGAGAAAAGGGACCAAAGGTTTGTAAAACAACAACAACAACCCCAAACAAACAATCAAAACAACAAAATCCTGCTTAGCACTAATTCAGCCAGCCAAACACAAGTTTAAAAAAAA
>CM054137.1:31413061-31420561 GCA_028751875.1 Rapana venosa | reverse complement strand
TTGTAAAAGGGAAGCTGGGGAAACAAAGTTAATGGTTATCCATCCTGCGCCGCTCTTGAGTAAAAGAATTGTCTATTTCTCTTGAACCATTAAACACTGTCATCTTCCTGTTGGCAACCGCCCCCCCCCCCCCCCCCCCCCCCCCCCCCCCCCCCTCTGCTCCCTCCATAATAAGCAAACAAACAACAAGAACAACAACCACACACACACACACACAGACAACATGCACAGGAGCTCTCCCATCCCCAATGCCAAAGTGTGAAGACATTTCATTATCGATGAGTGATAGTCTGCAGGTAACACGCCCGTCTCAAAATCCAGAAATCGCAGGTCCGATCCCTATTTGCAACCAAACACTTCCTCCATTTACTAGACCTTGAATGTTGGTCTGGGTGTTAGTGCTTCGGATAAGACGATAAACCGAGGTCCCATTTGTAACATGAAGTAAACATATTTAAAAGGAACCACTGTAGCTAAAGAGTTGTTACTGGCAAACGTCTGCAGAAAAAGTCACCCTGATAGGGAAACAAATAGACATATACTGGAAAAAGAATGAATGACGTCGCTCTTGTGGCAACGCACTCTTCCTTGGGAAGAGCAGCTCGAATTTTACACAGAACGATCTGCTGTTAACTATAAAAATAACAATTGTAACTGTAACAATACAACACTATACAATACAATGCAACATAGCACAATACTACACACACTGGGATTTTTTGTAATTATTTACGGATGAACATACACTCACACACATACATGGGAACGGATGACAAACTTTAAAAAAAACTTTATACACACGGGGACAGGATAAAAAAAAAAGCACACGAATGCTTATCCCATTATCCTTGAAATAAAAGAATAAGAAAAAACAATAATAAAAGGAACAGCAAAAGAATTTATATCCTTAATAAATGAAAAGAAAGTAAGACTTGTAAATAATGCGCTACAAAATTAAGACACTGACCTTACGAAAATTGTCTTTTAAGGCAAGACCTAGGGGAAAAAAGGAAGACAACAGCTTCTCTCAGCGGTAGTATCACCCAATCTAGTGGTATGAAAATCCATAAAGTCAGCAGGGACAGTGATGGCCGGAACAAAATTAATGGAGAACAAAAATAGTCTCACTATTATTTAACCCAGCAGCTAACACTACCCCCAGCGATCTTCACAGGCGAGATGAGACAATACAACGCAAAACATTACATTACAATACAATACAAAACAATACAATACATTACAATGGATACACGTTCTTACCTATCTTTCCTTCAGCACCGTTTCTTTCACTGTATCACTTTACACTCCTCCTGTTTCTGTGTTTCGTCTCCATAGAGCTGATACCTGTAAAAAGCTGAAGAATAGTAACGCTTTCTGTGGAATATCTGTGTACATACAACTAGAGAGGCAGAGGGGCGGGAAGGCAGTGAGACAGACAGATAGGCTGACAGATATTATGCTCAGGCATGTTGCATTGCCCATTGCCTTTTACTGTACTGTGCTATAATGTTTCGCTCGGGTTTGCCTTGCATTGCATTGCTTTACAGTGTAGTTTAGTGTAGTGCAATAAAATGTAGAGGTAAAGTAGTATAGTGTCGTGTAGTGTAGTGTAGTGTGGTGTGGTGTAGTGTAGTGTTTCATGACTGATCGAGGACATGTTTTACATACCAAGCAGATCTGATGCTGCCAGAGCGTTTAAAACTTTTCTTCTCATTTCGAGCAGAGGATCTTTTACTGGAGCAATCTTATTGATTACAGACAACTTTCAGTCTGGGATGATGGTTGGCAATGTGTTTGACCAATTCTGTGAACTGTTTGCTACAAACCTTGGGGTCCATCTTGTGGACAGTGCTGACTCCACAATGTATCTCTACAGCTCCAATGGCTCCTCAGTAGACAGAATGATAGGGCATAGCCCAGTCTTTTTTTGCATTGACTCTTGATTACAGAGTCGTGAAGATAAGTAACTACACCAGGTACATTTTTTCTTTCCCCTAAAAAACTTTGCATTCTGAGCGGTTGAGGTTTGACGTAATTTACTGACGTCACCGGTTTTAAAACATGCGGTCACTCTTGCTATATTCCGTTCTTTTGTGATGCCGGGCATTTTCTTATTTTTGCTGTGGATGTCACGTTAACCAACTTGGCTAGGCACAGCAGAGGAGCATGGGGGATTTCAGCACAAGCAGACCTGTAAAGAAGATGTGTCGGTCTGTGTTTGGATGTATCAGTTCTTCATAATGGTCGTTGCTGGTTGATCTTGATGTGATGCAATCCCTTTGGTTTTCTGGGAAATGATAGTTTAGATCTAGCAATGTAACATAATCGCACAGTGAACCGATAACATCTTTTACTTTAACAAAGCACTCACGGTGTCAGGTGGAGCTGTTGTTTCTTTGTCGCTGTCATTGTTGGCTGGATCTATTTCTTTATCCGCAGGTTGAGCAGATTGAGACGGGCGATTTGCTGCCATGATTGCTGTGAAACATTTTGAAATGGTTTTTCCGTTTCTCGACTATTGTTGCTTACTTTTCACGTTCTTCTTTCTTGCCGTAGATGCGATTTGGCTTCTCAGGCTTCTGGATCTGGCGAACCTGGTCATAATTGCAGTACAACTGCGGTAACATTGCGATTTGTAGATGTAGAGATAGATCATAGCCGCCATCTTGTCACGTGGCTGAGAGCGTGAATATCTACGTGCGCGTGCGTGCGCAAGGATGTGTAAATTCCTTTTTTGTTCACTATTCTTTTCATGTCTGCGAACTTATATAGACGACAAAAACTGCAAAGGTTCGGTATTTGAATAAACTATTTTACTGCTGGCTGCAAGAGGGTAAAATCAGGCACAGCATTGTCCTCAGAAATATTAGGTCTAGTAGGCAGGCCCGCTGGATGGGTTAGGCTATCCAAGAAAAAAACTTTGAGAAGAGCACAATATAAAATAATTTTGCTTGACTACTCCTTTTCACCATACTGACACCTTCTGATATACATCTTTACACTTCAAAGCAGTTACCTTCAGTCTATATGAGGCATAGATCTATGGATGACATGCTCAGCAATCAATTTTTAAGTTTAGCTTATCGAAATGCGGCTTTGAAACACAAAATGAAGAAATATGTGATTCTTAATAAGAGAGTTATGAATATTATACTCACATGGTTATCACAGCTCAGTGAATCTATTTGTTTGGAGAAAAAAATGAACAGTGGCATGATGGCACTAACAGTTTAAAAAAGTTGTTTAGATGCTTATAATCACCTGCATAACCTACTGCAAAAAACCTGAAACCAATAGATCTATACCGACAATGTAATTAAAGGGCTGGCAACAATTGTGTATTCAGCCTGTTTGTACTATCCATCACAAGGCCCTCTGTTTGTACTCTTCATCACCAGGCCCTGTGTTTGTACTCTTCATCACCAGGCCCTATGTTTGTACTCTTCATCACCAGGCCCTCTGTTTATACTATTCATCACCAGGCCCTCTGTTTATACTATTCATCACCAAGCCCTCTGTACCATTCATCACTAAGCCCTCTGTTTGTACTATTCATCACAGGCCCTCTGTATTATTCATCACCAAGCCCTCTGTTTGTACTTTTCATCACCAGGCCCTCTGTTTGTACTCTTCATCATCAGGCCCTCTGTTTGTACTCTCCATCACCAGGCCCTCTGTTTGTACTATTCATTATCAGGCCCTCTGTTTGTACTCTTCATCACCAGTCCTCTGTTTATACTATTCATCACCAGGCCCTCTGTTTATACTATTCATCACCAGGCCCTCTGCTTGTACCATTCATCACCAAGCCCTCTGTACCATTCATCACCAGTCCCTCTGTACTATTCATCACTAGGCCCTCTGTTTGTACCATTCATCACCAGGCCCTCTGTTTGTACTCTTCATCGCCAGGCCCTCTGTACTCTTCATCACCAGGCCCTCTGTACTCTTCATCACCAGGCCCTCTGTACTCTTCATCACCAGGCCCGCTGTTTGTACTCTTCATCACCATGTCCTCTGTTTGTACTCTTCATCACCAGGTCCTCTGTTTGTACTCGCCATCACCAGGCCCTCTGTTTGTACTCGTCATCACCAGGCCCTCTGTTTGTACTCGTCATCACCAGGTCCTCTGTTTGTACTCGCCATCACCAGGTCCTCTGTTTGTACTCGCCATCACCAGGCCCTCTGTTTGTACTGGTCATCACCAGGCCCTCTGTACTCTTCATCACCAGGCCCTCTTCACACCAGGCCTGTGTTCATTGGCGCCTGCTCAAAACATCACCAGTTTGTGTTGTCCTTCAGGTCATACCACTTGACATCATTTGTACACACAGACTTCCAGGACAAGGACGAGGGACGTGTTTACGTAATCTTACATTGTACTTCGTTTTCTTAAAGAACCAGATCAGTTATTTTGGTTTTATTGTACTTTATGAATATTCACAATGCGATGTGCGTTTGCTTTGATAGAAATTATTGCCCTTCTGCAATCAGGAACAATATGGACATATGCATTGTATCTAGCGATCTTTATGATAGGACCGATCAGAAGAACAGAGAAGGAAGAATAGGGAGGGAGCAAAAAAACTAGCACCATAACAGAAGTACTTCTATCCAAAACAGAGGTAGAATGCATGAGAGACAGACAGCGCAGCAGACAGATGGACAGATGGAATCAATGACTAAGGGCCACAGCCGAGGTCTCACTATGCACTACTTCAGCGGCACATTACACTGCAGCAGTGGGCAGGGCGGCAGTCTGGGCCTGTCTCCCGGGGGAGCCTTTCATTACCATTCCTTCAGGAAAGGTCTGTTCTGGCAGCAGTAGTCAGTCCCCACGTTCTCTCTTCTCTTGATATATTTGATCTTTTAATAATAATAATAATTTATGGAATTTATATTATCTTTTGTCCTTACTGGGACACATACTAGCGTTTGCGTGCATATATGTATATATATATATATATATATAATATAGATATACATATATATATATATATATATATAATATATTATATATATATATATATATATATATATATATAATATGTGTGTGTGTGGTGTATATATGGTGTGTGTGTATATAATAATATATACAAGTGAGCGCACACAATGCAAGCATACCTCACACATTCTAAACAAGTCAAGGAATTTTTCCTCCTGGTGTAAAAGGTAATATCTGGACTTAAATTGTCAAAAAAAGACTATAAAGAAACGTCGATGAACTTTCGAAATAACCCAGAGCCTGTGCCAAATCTTTATATTGATGGTAGGAAAGTAGAACGTGTCAGTGAATATTAATACCTAATACAGGTGACATACACTGAGACAGCCGTGTTGATCTATCGCAGTGTGTCTCTGTTGAAAATGATTGCTTCGTCTTCCCCTCAAAAATTTCAAACGTGGGCAAGCCGTGCTTTATACATACACTTTTGTACAGGTTAAACAAATCTTCGTGAAAACATACAGCGTCAGAAACCTCCAAGAAAATCATGTCGTGTGGAAGGCAGGACCAGTATACTTGTGAATTTGGGGAGGGGAAGCGATAGTTCCCCATCCAATCCTGTCGTTTTTAGCCCCGACGACCACAGGGGCTATATCAGGGCTGTAATCTCGTCAAGTGAAAGTTACCGTTTGCCAGGGAACAAAATTGCAAACAATGGGCAGTGTTGTTTCGAGGTCCATAGCCTATTCCTGAAATTGTCTTATACCTTAAGTGTTATCTATCCATATGATCCTTTCATTTCATCAAATTTAAATGCATTCCATGTCTGCACCTGCTAACATTGTATAACTAAATACAGAAATTCAGAAAGCTTGTTTTTGAACACACAAAAATGAGACCAAAAGCTTTCGTTGTAACCAGCTAAGCAGTTCTACAATTGAAACGTTATGGAAAAAAATATAAAGATGAGTGTGTCTTTTGATCAGTAGTCATTTCCTTGTTCAGTATTTGCTCAGTCTTGAAAATGAATCCCTTCGTCCACGTTCCACTGCACAGAAACTGCGTCCTATGACCTTGCAGCGTGTTAGGCATCCACAATGCGTCTTCTGATCAAGAATTACGTAGCTGGAAGAACTCGTTGAACCTTAAATGAACGGAAGTCTTTGAAGTGGCACCGCTTTCCTCGTTGGTCTGCTAATCCTCAACACAGCACAGCAGACTCTTGTGAACAGAGAAATGGCTGGTGCTGCGTGTTAACGAAGAATAAGAGATGATCAAAAGATCTACTGCGGGTTCTCTTTTTCTTTTGAAATGTTTGATGTTGTTGTCCTATGATTTATTTTTAAAGAAGCACTTGCTGTAATCTCTGTTGTTTACTTCTGCTTTCCCAAATCTGCTATAATGATTTGTGCGTGTGTATGTGTGTGACATGTGTGTGTGTGTGTGTGTGTGAGAGAGAGAGGGGGCAGACTGACAGACAGAGACAGACTTGACAGAGAGACAAAGATACACAGACAGACAGAGACAGATTGACAGGCAGACAGACAGACAGAGCTGTAGGAAGAGTGTTGAAGAGGCCTGCCCGCTTTTCACATCAGCCACTACAGTTTTCTTCACAGCAGCAGTGGAAGGAGACAGGGGCGAGACCTACCCCAGGGGAAGCCTTTAATTAACACCACTTCTGCAGCCCCCCCCCCCCCCTCCTCCATCCCTGAAACATCACTCATCACAGCCTCCCCTACCCAGCCTCCTCAACACCTCCTCAATACAGACGCATGTAGATTGAGGTCCACGTATGTTCATAACACAGGCTTGCATTCACGCTCTCACACGCTTGTTCACGCTTGCTTTCTTGCAAATATTGATCGCTTGTATATTGAATTCTGCCTAGGTTCTTTTAAAAAGCTGCTTACAAGCAAAAAAAACAACAGACAATGATATGCAAGTATTGTGAGTTGAAGTGAAACAATAGAAATATACCCTTTGACCAAAAAGGATACATAACTAGAATTGTAGTATCAGAAATCATACAATTCAGACTTGAAAAATACATCAATAAGGCAACTGAATGCTACAAAATGATGTAAAATCTCTGAGCCGACCTGGAAGACATGCAACTTACTGCTGCTTTCATTATAAAGACTGAGATGTTTACCTAACAAACGCGAAAAAAGGACAATCCAATAAATGTAATGAAATACAAAACATAATACACTTACCTGTTTGATACCAAAGTCTAGTAGAAGGACGTTAAACTGAAGAACAACAGACCATAGCTGCTTCGAAATGGTCAATGCATTTGAATCCTCCCAAGAGTTCAAGCTTTCTCCTATAAGATGTTTGTAGTAGTTCAGGCACTAGCTCTTATGACAACAGGTTCACTCACATCTATGTGTTTCACACAAAAAGTTCATACAAACCGCAGCAAGAACAGTACTGTCTACAGCAAAATCCTGCAGAAAAAAGCCCTTTCATAGCATTAAAACAAAAAGCTTTATACATTTAGGCAGAAACGACTATGGACGGAGAAAGTAGTAACATGTAATGTTACGACA
>CM054137.1:31393061-31403061 GCA_028751875.1 Rapana venosa | reverse complement strand
GTGTGTGTGTGTGTGTGTGTGTGTGTGTGTGTGTGTGTGTGTGTGTGTGTGTGTGTGTGTGTGTGTGTGTGTGTTTCGGAAGCTACATTTAAGAAGGAAGTGTTTTACACGCTCTGTTGTTTTCTCGTCTGTTTTTTTGTTTCATGTTCTACAACTGACCTTCTGCACACCTCACTCACCCTGCCCCTCTCCACCCCTCTCTCTCTCTCTCTCTCTCTCTCTCTCTCTCTCTCTCTCTCTCTCTCTCTCTCTCTCTCTCTCTCTCTCTCTCTCTCTCTCTCTCTCTCTTTTTTCTTATTCCACAGTTAATCGCAGAGCTGGGGGGAACAGCATAGTATTTCTTGTGTTGTGGCGTGATGCTGTGAAATTCAACGCTCTCTTTTGCTGTATCATTCTCTCTGTCTCTGACTCTGTCTCTGTCTGTCTGTCTGTCTCTATCTCTGTCTATCTCTCTCTCTGTCTGTCTGTCTGTCTCTGTCTGTCTGTCTGTTTCTCTCTCTCTCTCTTTCTTTTTTTCTTCTTTTTTGTGAGAGCATGGTGTAAAGAAGCCCTGAGCTTATCTATTTACTCTCAATGAACATTTCGAGTTCTGTGTGTGTGTGTGTTTGTGTGTGTGTGTGTGTGTGTGTGTGTGTGTGTGTGTGTGTGTGTGTGTGTGTGTGTGTGTGTGTGTGTGTGTGTGGATGTGTGTGTATCCTTCCCACTTTCTCTATTTGACATATTTGACCTATTTCTCTACTTTCTCTATCTGACCTACTGCTTTCAAGATATCCAAAACTGGATGATAGAGAGCAAGTTACAACTAAACGCTGATAAAACTGAAGCCATACTTGTAGGGACCAAAAACAAACTCTCTTCCATTACAACAGCTTCAATAGAATTCGGCAATGCATCAGTCCCTCTATCCACTGCTGTAAAGTATCTAGGGGTCATTATTGACAACACACTCTCTATGCAAAAATTCATCACCCAGACCTTCCAGTCCTGCTTCTATCAATTACGGCGTATTCGTGCAATTCGAAAGTACCTGTCCACAGACGCAACATCAAAACTCGTGGCATCTCTCATTCTTTCAGGTCTGGACTATTGCAATTCTCTTTTGGCTGGTCTGCCAGCATCATCTATCCACTCCCTTCAACGTATTCAAAACTCTGCAGCTCGACTAGTCCTCAGAAAGAAAAAATCTGAGCACATTACCCCTCTCTTGCGATCTCTTCACTGGCTGCCTGTGCCACAAAGAATAAACTATAAGATTAGTACTCTCTGTTACAAATGTCTCCACAAAACAGCACCTTCCTACCTCTGTGAATGTCTCCACCTGTACACCCCTTCTCGTTCCCTTTGCTCTGCTGCAGATTCCTTGTGCTTACAAACACCTAGATTCAACCAGTCCACTGTTGGCCGTTGCTCTTTCTCTGTTTCTGGTCCATCGATTTGGACTGGCCTCCCTATCTCTCTTTGCCAAAGGCCTTCTTGTGACTCTTTTAAATCTGGCCTCAAGACATATTTGTTTCAAACCTAAGAATTTCCTCTCCTGTTTCATTTCATAGCTATCCCTGCTTTTCAACAGCCAAAAATTCCATCACCCTGCCAAAGTGTATAACGTGTGTGTGTGCGTGTGTGTATGTGTGTGTGTGCATTTAGACTTGTTAGAACTACTACTTGCTATTGGTCGCATGACTGTGTAAGAATGAGTTGAGTGCAAGCGCTTTGATTTGTCTGTGCAAGAAACATGGCTATATAAATTCCATTTATTATTATTATTATTATTATTATTATTATTATTATTATTATTATTTCTCCTCCTTTGAGTTCGTGGGTCCTCTTTCTCTCGCTCGCTCTCTCTCTCTCTCTCTCTCTCTCTCTCTCTCTCTCTCTCTCTCTCTCTCTCTCTCTCTCTCTCTCTCTCTCTATTCGTCTGACCGACACTATAGCCAAGTGGTTAAGACTGTTCAATTTCAAACCCATGGGTCCATGAAGTTGTAGGGTTCAAACCACAGCAGCGTTCAGTGAATTAAGAGTGGGGATTTTTACGATCTCCCGGGTCAACATCCAGTGCAGCCCTGCCATTGCCTTTTCTACTATCGTGTATATACACACATGCAGAAGATCAAAATATGCAGGTGAAAGATACCACAATTCATGTCAGCATTTCTGTGGGTTACGGAACACGAACGTACCCGGCATATATTCCCAATGTCGGAATGTGGCTACCTTCATGGTGGGCAAAACGGTCGCATACGTAAAATCTCACTATTAGTGAACCTCGGAGCTCTAGCCAAGGAACAATAAACGCTTTCTCAGTTCAAGCATGAAGTCCCGGCAGGCAAGCAGCCATTGAAAAATTGTTACTAGCTTATTGTGCTAAACTAAAACAAACAAACAAACCCGCAAACAAAACAAACAGAAAATGCAAAATACACAAGCACGTTCATAACAAAGAGGGGTCATGAAAGATGTATGAACAGATGAATGCGTTACTCTTGTTCTCTCTCTCTCTCTCTCTCTCTCTCTCTCTCTCTCTCTCTCTAGCTCGCTCTCGCTCTCGCTCTCTCTCTGTCTCTGTCTCTCCCCCCTCTCTCTCTCTCTCTCTGTTTGTCTGTCTGTTTCTCTCTCTCTCTCTCTCTCTCTCTCTCTCTCTCTCTCTCTCTCTCTCTCTCTCTCTCTCTCTCTCTCTCTCAGTTCAGTCAATAGAAACATTCGATGCAAAGAAAAAGAAGTCTTTGTCTGATTTTTTTTTTTATTGTAAAGAGGTTCACGGAGTTGAAAGAGGTCCAAGAAAATAGCACTGAAGGTTAAAGGAGATGGGATGGGATGAGGGAAAGCTGATAGCCATACGCTAGAACAAGCAATTTTTTGTGTTTTTTGTTGTTGTTAATATTGGTTTTGAGCTTGAGCCTTTTCGAGAAATTCAGCATCTTCAAATTTGGAAAACCGCCATTTTTTCCCTCAAAGGTGATGATTGTCACCATTGTGTTGTGAAGAGTTGTTAGGGGAGACCACTCTGCCATTTCTGAGGCACAGTGGGATGACAGGACATCAAAGAAAGCGGCGCATGATTACCAATTTTTCCATTGTCACTGAGAGTGGCCCACATTCTTTACGTTTTTGTTTTAAATGGCCATCATAAAAAGTAACGGAATACCATGTTGTCATTCATATGTAATTAATAACATTAGGCAAACTCTTGTAATTAATGACTTGCAATGACCTCCCTTTGTTGATGTCATGTGTTGAAGGCAATGTAGTGCTTATAATGACCAGTAGTATGTTGTCTTCTCAATGGTCACTGAGTTTTTTGCCAGTTATATAGATTATAATTCACTCAATTCAATAGACTGCTAGTTTATAATTTTATTGTCTAGAACCAAATTCAAATGTATGATATGAAAAGTCGGATCCATGTGTTCAATATTAACAATGATAGATAAAAATTGAAAAGCTATTTTATGATCAGAAAGACAGCTATCCCCACATCATCAACATTATAAATTTCGGTCATTTCTGAGCCATATTTCATAGAACACATCTGTTATTTCTAAGTTGCCTTTAGGGGCTTCCATTGCATTTTGTATTGTAAGAGAGGAGTTCAGAAAGGACATATACATATCTTAAGTCCAGCATACTTGGTTTTTATGAGGCGGTAGTTTCCAGAAAACATCAATCTAAAAGTTTCACACACACATACGCACACACACACTGCGCGCACGCACGCACTACGCAGGTACACACGCGTAGGCACGCATTCAGGCGCTCACGCACGCACACAGGAACACACGCACACACACACACACACACACACACACACACACACACACACACACACACACATACACATACTTACACACACTTTCCAGCTTCTTTCGATATTACTGAATCCATGTTCACAAACTTAACGTCTTAAGTTTAAAAGAATTAAAACTACCAAATAATCTGTTAATTAATCAAGGCTTTTTCATCACTCTCAGTTTTTCAGCCAGCTACAGACAGTTAAGGAGTTATTCACTCGCTCTATATATTCTCCTTCTGCTTTCTGTTTCCATGTTCTACAATTGATCGTCTGCACATCTCACGCTGCTTTCCCCTCATTGAATGGTGTGGTGTTTCTTGTGTTGTAGCAGCGTGGTGTTGTGTAATGCAGTGCACCTTTCTGCTACACTTTACTGCCCTCTTCTCTGTATTTTCTCTCTGTCTGTCTGATCACACAGTCCTTGTGGCCAAGTAGCAGTGAAGACTTTACCGCAGTTTCCTTTATCAAGGGTTATATTTTTCGTTCCTCAGTTAGAGCTCCAATGCTCACCCATGGTGAGATTTTGCGTATGCAACCGTTCACCCATCATTAAAGTTTAAGTTTTGTTATCCATTCCTACTGGCACGAAATGGCCTACTCTTCCAAATGACGGAACGGGTTTTTAACGTGCGCATAAGATATTTTGCGTGCGTTCTCAGGCAGGACCTCAGTTAAAAGTCTCATCCAAAGAACTTTCAAGGGAAGGAGGACAGAGTTTAGAAACAAAAACAACAGGAAAAAATGCACAAACACAGACAGAATAAAGAAATGTCTTAAAAGTACGTGACCAGCTATGCGCGTTGTATTTGTTCTCTTTTTCTCTTTGTGCATGATATAGAAAAAATTTCACGCAAGCCAGCAGTCTTCGTTTTCTTGTAATTGGAGAAAGGATCCATGGAGTTGAAAGAAGTCCAAGAAAATGGCATTGAGGCTGAAGGAGATGGGATGGGGGGAAAGGCTGACAGCCATACGCTAGAACAAACACAGAAAATTTTGCTTTTCTGTTGTTCACTATTGTTCGAGGGCTTGAGCCTGTTTGAATTAGAAAGATCACAATTTTTTCTTCAAGAGGACGATTGTCACCTTCTCGCTGTGAAGAGCTGTTGGCAGACCACTCTGCTGTCCCTGAGGCGCTGTGGGGTAACATCACATCAAAGGAAGCGACACAGGCTTACTGCTATTTCCATCGTCAGTGTCAGTGTCGATACTCCTTGAGTTTCTTTGCATTAATTTTCGTTTTCAAAAGTGAGAATCGTAAAAACTGACAATTCTTGAGTTCGTTTCAGTTTTATTCAACAACAAGGGGTAGAACTCTTTTAATGACACGCTTGTAATTACCTCCCTTATCTTGTGTCATTTGTTGATGGTAATGTAGTGCTAGGAAAAAAGAATTAGTGTCTTGTCTTTTCAACAAATCAGTTGGGATGGATTTTTTCTTTTCATCTCATTGACTACACCAATGTTTTATATGATCTCTAAAAATAAGTTATGAAGTCATAACTTGCTCATTGTATTAACTGTTTCTTTGAAACTATAATTTGTCTGAAAAATATTCAACTCTTGAAACAGTGTATAATAGTTTGTCATAATAACTTGTTAGTACAGTAAAGGTTAAAGAAGTACCAATTAGAAAGTTTATTTTATGATTATAAACACACCCATTAACACATAGCCAACATTCTACACCTAGGTTCTTTCTAGAAATTTTTCCCCTATAGATACAACTCCTCAAAAGAAAGGCAGAGAAGCAGAGAATGACAAACAATAAAGGCAAAGAGAGAGAGGGAGAAAGAGAGAGAGAGAGAGAGAGAGAGAGAGAGAGAGAGAGAGAGAGAGAGAGAGAGAGAGAGAGAGAGTGAATGAATGAATGAATGAACATTTTTATTGAGGGAAAAGAATAAGCACAATGGTAGCTTTTTTCATCCAGCCCTCAGTCTGAAAGGTAAATCAATCAACCAAACATTCAGTTAAACAAATAATAATGAAATGTCTAAAGAATTAGGTAAAATGTAAACATGCATAAACAAACAGAACAGAGATAATTGTATACACAGGACAGATATGAGAGAGAAGGGAGGGAGGGAGGGAGAGAGAGCATCTTAAAGACAAGTAGTTGGAAGAACACACAACATGACAAGGTGATGTAAAGAAAAGGGCCTTTCCTTTTGATGTGCGTCATTATCAACAGCTGAATGATCCACACAGCTAAACAGTGCAAAAAACAATGACAACAAACTGAAGGATCCTCTGATGTGTGTAACAAGAGACGTCCTCAGAGTGTGTCCTCTGTCTGTCTGTCTATTTCTTTGTTTGTCTCTCTGTATCCATCTGTCTGTCTGTCTCTGTCTCTTGTCTGTCTGTCTATATCTCTGTCTCTGTCTCTGTATGTCTGTCATCGGAGTATGGCTGCCTCTGTGGCGAGGTACTCGAAAACAGTCTTACATGCCAACTTCTCATCCAATGTGTACTTCCAATCTCACGGCGATTCTCAGTGGGGATGAATGGAGTTACAGTGCATATTCTGAATAAACCCCAAGGCTGTTAAGCCGAGGAATGCACTAGAAAGCGCAACAGCATACTGGCGATAAAAGATATTTTATGACAGTGACAACGCTACTGGCACAGTGTCCAGATCTCACCCAAGATATATTTGTGACTCAGTACCTTCACACAACACCACCTTCATTATTAATTGTTAGCCAGCAGCCTGACAGCGATCTGAAAGAGTTGTGTATAGAGTGTCCCACACATCGCAGTATCCTTGTCTCCCTGAAGGTGATAGCGGCCACCTGAGGTGAACAGCAGGAGGAAGGTGAGCATTGCTTTCCTGCTGTCATGCCCAGCAGGCGGCAATGGAGGCAAGAAGAGCGTGTTTGACTTTTTCCCTCTCTGTAATGAAGGGGTAGACTGGGGCAGCAGAGCTGATCTTGGGCAAACATCACTGCATGTCCGCCCTCTGCCCTTCTTCCATGGAGAGAGGAGGTGAAACCCCTGGTAGCAGGATTGGGTGATAACAGTAACAGGTCCAGGATCTTTTAAAGCGCACGCCACACTTTATTCTGAAGATATGAAAATCGACATTCAAAGCTTGATTTCTTTCTTACTAATAATCAGCAAGGAAATCACCATATTCGGAATAAAGTTAGGTTGTCACGGATATGGTAAATATTTGAGCTGATGTCATTGTGTATTCCACAGGAATTGATTAAGGAGTATAGGATAAGATGACGACGAGTAGTATGTCTCATATCACTTAATATCATGAGCTCAATCCTTGAGTAAGGACAGATCTTTGGTTGTTTACAGGCTGCTACCGTAGCTTGTACAACTTCGACAAAAAGATAGGTACATTTATGTTTCCTGTGTGCACAAATACAAGGCCTGTTGATCAAAGCCCGTCCCATTTTCCCTGATTTTAACAATTCAAAACATTGTCGTTTGTTTTTCTTGACTTTTACCATGTAAGTGGTTACCTGCACTTCTTTTCCTCCACTACTATTCCTGCATTAAAATTTCTACTCTTAAGGATAAAAGATTGTTAAAGGGAGGTAATAAAGCAGAGCAGGATCAGGATACAAACAAAGATTAGTGTTGAGCTGTACGTAAAAGCAAAATCTCAAGAGCATGGTGACAATTATCAAGTGTGTGGTGTAGAAATACGGATGTGTATTTAACTAGACATTGTGTCAGTCGGGAACCATTGGTGAGAAAAACGTATAGCGGAGTGGTACGCCCAACAAATGTAATTACCTTATGTAAGAAAAAATTAATGTGTTATCTCATTTTAATAATAATAATAATAATAATAATACATGGAATTTATACAGCGCTATGTCATGCAAAAATCAAATCAAAGTGCTTTCATTTATCTTAGTCTTTCACATGCAGCCAGGTACAATAATAGTTTTTACAAATTCAAATGTATAAACACACACACACACAAACACGCGCGCGCGCACACACACACACAAACACACACACACACATAAAGGTTATACACTCCAGCAGGGTGATGGGGGAGGGGTTGTTGAGGGCAAGAACAGAAATGAGATGAAACAAGAGGAAAGAATCTTAGGTTTGAAATAGGGCTGAATTTAAAAGCATAGTTTGGCGAAGAGAGAGAGTGGGAGGTCAATTCCAGATCGATGGACCAGAAACAGAGATAGAGCGACGGCCAACGGTGGACTGGTTGAATCTAGATATTCTTAAGCACAAAATATCTACAGCAGAGCGGAGAGAACGAGAATATATTTTCCTCAATATTGGGTGTATCAAAAACCATTGCCTAGAGAAACTTTTTCCAGACCTGTACACCTGTCAGCGTTAGTCACTCTTTGTTAAACAGATATGTTCTCTCTCATATCGGCTCGAAAGAACTCTTCCTCATTCTCTCAGAATCATGGCGGCAGGCGGTCTATTTCTCTATGGCTAGATATTACTGTTGTCTCCCTTGGGACAGAACTGGTGGCATGGTATACGGGCTACAGAAAAACTATCGCTCATTTCCTGTTTTACTGTGTGTCAGGTGTCAGTGAAAGTGTCCTGCAGGAGCAAAGTCTGTCTAAATGTTTAACTGGATAAGTTTCTTGCCGATTTTGAATATTCGAAAGGCTGCAAATAGTATTAAATAGCCTGTCCAGTGCCTTAGATGAAGACAGAGGATAGAAAGTAGTTTGTCTTTAGCCCCCACCCCCTCTCTGTCTGTCTGTCTGTCTGTC
Source organism: Rapana venosa (assembly GCA_028751875.1). Lineage (NCBI taxonomy): Eukaryota > Metazoa > Mollusca > Gastropoda > Neogastropoda > Muricidae > Rapana > Rapana venosa. The sequence continues at coordinate 31,394,553 of CM054137.1, read as the reverse complement.
TGTCTGCCAATTTTTGTCAATTTTCTTTTATTGCATAATGATCAGTGAGGGTGATGTATTGATGCTTCTATGGAAGCACATGCGCTTAGATAATACGTCACAGGGCTGAACTTGACGCTTCCTTTCACGACATATCCCGGCGTCAACTGGGCCCGAGAGATACAGACACCTCCAGTGCTGGTCAGGAAATATGCGCAACACTCTCAAAATTGTATCCATAAATAGATGAAGCTCGACTGTGTGGTTCCAGTCTTCCCAATGAGCCCACAGCACACTCACTCTGGGTGGGAGGCAGCTGGAGCCCGAAATATCTCTATGACTCTTATGAGACTCGAGTCTGCGACCTTCCAGTCCGTAACTCATGGCGCTAACCACTGCACCATGATGGTTGGTTCTTCGGTTTTAAAGCAAATGAGGATGGATATACACTCTGGAAAGTGAAAGTGAGTAAGAGTAGATAAATGGCTATGAGATGAATGTCGATAAATCTACAACCTAAAAGTCGGGATTATTACCTTAACAATGGTCTATTTTTTTCAAAACCTTCTCAGTAAGTCATCGGTTCAAACCGAAATAAAAAGTGTAATGCTACCACCATTTCTATGTTCTTTTTCTATTTTACTGAAACTCAAAGCTTCTCACCAACGTTCTGCCCTCTGTGTTCTCTGTGGTTTTGCAGTGTTTAGCATTGTCTCTTTTTATTCCGCTGATACACAATAACCCTACATGGATATCTGACTGTGAATGTGTTGCATAAGCGTGGAACCAAAGTGAATGAACAATTTTATTTCTGAAAAGCATGGTAGTCATTATCTGTTTACGATAAGTTCTATGGACTTTTTCTGAGAGAGAGAAAGAGATAGACAGACAGACAGAGATAGATAGAGACAAAGATAGACAGAGACAGAGAGACGTGATCACAAAAATGAGTGTAGTAATGGGAATTAAAGAAACAATACAATGTAAGGCATGCTAGAAAAACAATAACAATAATGAAAGTATAACCAGGGCTAAAGCAAAACCAATAACATTTATTCAGAGAGTAAAACTCGACTGATTAGAACTTGCGTGATTTTAAAGATAGCGTGAGATTCATGTCCTGATTATGTGCTATAAAATACATGAAAAATTTCAAACACACACACACACACACACACACACACACACACACACACACACACACACACACACACACACACACGAGGGTAATAGCAATAGGGCCCACCGTTTCCAGACAAAGCAAATTTCGTATCAACATACATACTGTTGCTTAAAACTGTGTCCAGAGAGTTGTGAATGGCAGACAGATGATTTCAAACCTGACGTTTAAATACGAGCGCTTGATATTGTTCCAATACATACAAAATATGTTGTTGTTTTTAACAAGTGTTGTCCGGAATTAATCTAATTCAGTAATATAAACATTTGAAGTAAAAAATATAGACTTTACATATCTTGTGCATGCATTCTTAATTCTGACAGGCATTTAACC
>CM054137.1:31370561-31385561 GCA_028751875.1 Rapana venosa | reverse complement strand
TTCAAAATTGTATGGCTTAAAATGGGCTTTAAGTTAAAGAAAAAGAAAAGACAATACTTAAATGAGACCTATTATATGTTTGTTTTCCCAAGACAGCACGTTAATAATATCTTATGACATAAAAGTAAGCCGCTTGTATCCACCAGTTATAATGGATTCAAATTAATGAAACGTTTTTTTAAAAAGATTATGGTCATTCAGATTTGAAGATCGATATAAAGCTATCATATTATCAAGTAATAATAATAATGTATGGAATTTATATAGCGCTGAATCTTGTAAAGCAACAAATCAAAGCGCTCAGATTTTATTTCATACCACTTTAAGTCACGGCAGATTTCTCTCCGTGAAATTCGGGCTGCTCTCCCCGGGGAGAGCGGGAGAACGCGTCGCCACTTAGCGCTGCGCCACCCTTTCACCCTTTTTTTTTCTTTTTTTTTCTGCAGCTGTATTTGTTTCCCTATCAGAGTGGCTTTTTTCTAAGAATTTTGCCAGGGACAACTCTCTTGTTGCCGTGGGTTTTTTTACGTGCGCTAAATAATTACGTGTAACACACGGGACCTCGGTTTATCGTCTCATCCGAAAGACTAGCGCCCAGACCACCACTCATGGTCTAATGGATGGGGGAAAATTTTCCGGTCCAAACGGGGTACGAACCGCCGCACACTTCAGACCCGGACTTTTCGCTTTCTAGACAGGCGCGTTACCTCTAGACTACCGATCCATGAAAAGAGCGTAGCCTTTCATTTAAACGGACGATACTAATAATATCGTTTTGATATATTACCAGCACACCATTACATTATAATAATAATAATAATAATAATAATAATAATAATAATATATGGAATTTATATAGCGCTGAATCATGAAAACCTACATCTTTCATTAAAACTAACGATACCACTTTAAGGAACAAACTGCAGGAAAAGCATCTGTAAGAAGCGACATTCCACAAAAAGGTGCTAGATGTAAAGTGGTACAACTCTTCCACTGCCTCTTTCTGCCCAGACGACCAAGCGGGCCTGACTGTCTGTCTGACAGCGATAGCAGCACGCTCCTCCTGCCCCATCTCTACACCGCTGTGTCCTCAGGGTATTGACATTCATGTCTGCAGACTCCTAACTGTTATCTTGTCAAAACTGGAACGACCCACAAAATCAATCCTGGCACGGAGAGGGACTGTGTCAATCAGTTTGATCTACACCCAGACTGGGGCTGGAGTTGTTTGCTTATGTTCCGGTCTGGAGACTGGGGGAAGTGTTGTGATGGACGTAGTGATGATTACAAATGGTTAGATTCTGGTTTTAAGACAGGGCACTATACTGTTTTTGCTAAAACTGTATGTCAGCTTTTGCTTTCAAGAGTCGTTTAGCTTTAAGATGGGGGCCGGGATAGCGTGGTGGTTAGAGCACTGCACTTGCGATTTGACGGCCCGGCATCAACAAGATGATCGTTCAAGGCGATTATTCCATTAGAGTACCAATTCCACTCCCACGAAAGTCTCCTGGATAAAACTACAAATCAAGGCCCCGTGTGTCAAAGCACACGGAACTCACCTGCACACTGATGTCGCTTTTAAACAACATTCCCAAAGTCGGAATGCGGCTACCTGAATGATTGGCAAAATAGGTCACTTACGCAAAATCTCACCATTGCTGAGTTTTGGAGCTCTAACCAAGAAACGGGCGAAAGGTAACCCGAAAATGAAATAAGCATGATTATAACAGAAGTGACAATTGTTTAGCTAGGCATTGAGTCAACAAACTTGTTATATAAGTGGAACGTATAGTGAATCTCTAATTAAGCGTGCGCAAATGCAATGATGTCAAACAACTGAAAAGACAGTTGTTTGATAGCTGCTTGTTAGGAAACCTGTAAAATCGCTAACAGGAGGCCCAGTACACTATAGTCTACTGTTGCAAGTCATTTTGAACCTGTGAAATTAGAAGATATGAAACTCTGAATAAAGATAATAACGATGATGAGACAGTGACGGTCGTAGTCGCAGTGATGACAACAGCAACTATGATGATGATGATGATGAATGATGTCAAAGACGACAGAGGTATGGTTATAATGACATACAACACACCTTGGTGTAAGAATACGAGACCTGCATACAAGAAAACGTAAAAAGATAACAGACAAAAGTGACAAAGAACTAAAAGAAAATGTAAAAGATACAACAAAATCACCCAAAAAATCTCGTGATCATATAGATTTCTTTGGATAATATTACAGAATGAGACAGACAAAGCTGTCGATTTTTGATTGAACAAACACATAAAAAGGGTTAAGAAAATGCAAAGGATTTGTTGGAGCTTTCGGAACGTCGAGACAACAACGTTGATTGGTCAGAATGTATAAACAAGACAAGATAAGGAAGAGTACTGATTGGTTGAGAGAGCTTTGTGTTACTGTCTGTTTTTTTTACGTCTGTTTGCTTTATTTTCATTCAATTTTTAGATCAGATCTGACATTATTGAACAGGAAATATTGTTTATTTGGGTTTTAGCTGCCACCATTTTTTCATTTTTTCCTTTTCCCTGAGTGACCATGCTTTGTAGGAATAACTCTTTTGTACAAAATTTTGCAACCCCCAACCTGCAGATTTATAGTGCTTGTGTACATGATATTGCATAGACTGTAATAAGGACATGATTGAAGGGTAATTTGATATTTTTCTTGATGAAATCAGCATCATCGTTTTATTATTTTCATCATTATTAACATCATTGGCTTTTTTTGGTGCAATCACAATTGTATTGTATTTATATTGTCATTATCACCATCGTCATGGATATTACTGCTACCATTACTGCTGCTGCTTTACTACTACTACTACTACTACTATACTACTACTATACTACTACTACTACTACTACTATAACTACTACTACTACTACTACTAACTAAACTGCAAAGATGATCCAATTCTCCACGCCGTTCTTGTTTTTCAGAAATCCTGTCCTATGATCTACAAGACAGGAGGAGGAAAACGTCGCGAACTTTGATTGGATGAAGGGACGAGATCGACGTAAGGGAGGTATTGATTGGACAGGATTTATACACAGTCCAGACAGTGACATCGATTATACAGGAAGTGCAAACAGGGTTAAGGACATTGATGGAAGAAGCTTTTGCTGTCTGTCAGTACTTTTTGAATCAGCGTTGTTTAAAGCCCAACCGTCCGCAAAGGCCATACTAGGGGTGAAATAATGCTCAAGAAGTGCAATATAGACATCAAAGCTAAATACCAGTGTTTGAGAACTACCAGGTCAAGGTGTTCGAATCGGAAACCAATACCTAAATCAGTCTAAAATGTACTAGAACGAAAACGTGGGAACACCATGAAACGTTATTCAAGATAATCTAGACTAATGCCCCTGGCGTAAGTTGTTTTCTTGACTCTCTCTCTCTCTCTCTCTCTCTCTCTCTCTCTCTCCTCTCTCTCTCTCTCTCTCTCTCTCTCTCTCTTTCCACACACACACACACTCACACACACACACACACACACACACACACATCACACAACACACACACCACGCACGCACGCACGCACGCACACAAACACACACACTATGATATATGCTTTTTTTCTTATTCCTCATACCCTCATTTCATTTCTGCAGAGTTCTCTCTCTCTCTCTCTCTCTCTCTCTCCTCTCTCTCTCTCTCTCTCTCTCTCTCTCTCTCTCTGTACATTGTTTTTCTCTTTCCTGTTGCATTCAAAACCATCTTCATTGCAGTGTTTGAATTTCATTCAATAGTGCCAAATCATTGGAGTATTATGCAAATATTTACTTTCCCAACCAGGCTGAGTATTTGTTAGTATTTTTCTCTTGGAGTGGGTTTCAGCCGACGTTGTAAATTCCATTCAGATGTCCTGTTTGGTGATGGAGAAGGCTTCAAGGAGGTGTGAATTCGGTTCAATGCATCCTTCACCTTTACAAATATTGAATGGAGAAGAGAGAGAGAGAGAGAGAGAGAGAGAGAGAGAGAGAGAGAGAGAGAGGAGAGAGAGAGAGAAAGATGAGGAGACAGAGAAAATTAGACAGAGACAGGCAGACAGACAGAGACAGAGACAAATGCAGGCAAAAAGAGGAACAAAAGAGGGAGAAGGATGGGTGAGAGAGGGAAACAGACATGCAGACAGTCCTATTGATTGATAGATAGATAGATAGATAGATAGATAGACAGAGAGACAGAGAGACATATGGAGAGAGAGAAAGGAAGGGAAAAGAGAAAGCGCGCGAGAGAGAGAATAACAAATGACAGTGACAAAATCTTTTATTTCGAGAATAATGAATAAGCACTCATGTGCTTTCTTACATCCAGTCCCCGACCGTATGGACACATCTTAATAATAAACCCAATATTCATACACTCACACAGTAGAGAGAGAGAGAGAGAGAGAGAGAGAGAAGAGAGAGAGAGAGAGAGAGAGAGAGAGAGAGAGAGAGAGAGAGAGAGAGAGAGAGGAGCAGACGTAGACAGGAGGTTATCAAGAATCAAGCACAAAGACATATAGATTGATAAATATGCAGTCGACTCATGGCCATCAACCATATTCTTTCAAAGAATAGTCGGGCTAGTCAGTGTATGGCTTTGAAACGGGTTTATCAGACACAAAAACCCGAGATCTGGATAAAAACAGCAATCCAAACAAAAACAAACAAAAACAACATCTGTCAAGGAATTACAAAACTACAGCAACAACAACAACAACAACAACAACAAACCAAACATGGGCCAATCTTATTCTGCTCTGCCGTTTGTTGAACACTTTTCGATCCCCCTTCAGAAGGGAGGAGAACAAACAGAAAGCGACAGAGAAGAAGGGAGAGGTCGATGAAGATTGACCCCACAGCTGTCTGAACTGATGATGTCTGTGAGGGCAGACATGTGACATGAAAGGGATATGGGGTGAGCAGTAGTGTAAACTACAGAAACTACTACTGCTGGTGCTGCTGCTGATGTTGCTGCTGCTGCTGCTAATCTTACCACCACTACTATCGCTACTGGTCCTTCGAACGTTTCTGCCAAAGTTGCATCTACTGCAGGACTTACCACTGCTATTGCTGTTATTATAGCTCTCTGCTGCTGCTGCTGCTGCTGCTGCTGCTGCTGCTGCTGCTACTACTACTACTCCTACTTCTACTACTACTACTGCTGCTGCTGCTGCTGCTTTCTGCTGCTACTACTACTGCTGTTGCTACTACTGCTGCTGCTACTACTACTTATACTACAACAACTGTTGGAAATTCTATTACCACTACTACTGCTGCTGCTGCTACTACCTCTATTGCTGCTTTACTATGACTACTTCTATTTCTACCACTGCTACTATTTCTTCTGCTAATGCTATACTTTTTAGGAACTTTCCTTTATTTTCTTGGTTCCTGAAGAAGTGTAAGACATAAGTATGCCCTCGTAGCGAATGAAAACAAAATACTTGAATGCGAGGAGTTAATATCATCTGTCTAAAAACATCTAATGTGTAATGTAAATATCAAGTAGAAGCAGCTGCAGTTAAAGGTACTGCCTCCAAAATTGTCATCAGTAATGACGACATCATTTCAGAGTTATTGGTCCGTTAGTTAGCGACATTAAAATAGTACTAGATAGTTGATGTTTTTCAAAATCTACATTAATGAGGCAATTCAAATTCTAAAAATGAAAGAATGAACACTGATTGGTTGAGAGCTTTTGTAAAGTTCGTTCACGACAGATTGAAAGAGAGAGAGGGAGAGAGAGAGAGAGAGAGAGAGAGGATTGGGGGCAACAAGGTTAACAGAATCTGGGCTTTCCATACATATCTAAGAATGTTGACAGCTTGAAGAATTGATCGCTTGATGGTCGACGTGAAGATTCTCCAGGCCTGGACCATGCCTACAGATTGTGGACATGGCTGTAAGAGACATGGAGTGAGACAGCTGACAAGCTTAACATCCGAGTTGAAATCTGTGTCGTTATCGACAGCTGCGTGAAGCAAGAGCAAAGCACTAAGCACATCTGGTGAGTCAGAGAGGTCTTTCTTTGTAAGTTATGAATGAACATATTTTTATGAAAGAATTTTATGACTGAGGTCCAAACAGAATATGAAATATAAACAACTTACACTTTTCCCAACTTACCAGAGACTGATTTTATGTGGGCTGTGTAAAATCTAACTTTGAAAAGGCTGAATTGTTACCGTCATCATCATCGTCGTCATCGTCATCGTCGTCGTCGTCATCATCATCATCATCGTCGTCGTCATCATCATCAACAGTCACAACTAAAGAAAAGACAAAAAGGTCAAAGCTGATTGGATAGGAAAGGCAAAAGGAAAACCATGACGAATGACATGATTGACCAGAAAGTGCAAACAGGGAACAGGACAATGACACTGGTTAGGAGGTGCAAAGAGAAAGCAAGATATTGACACTGATAGGTAAAGAAGTGCAAACAGGGAGCAAGACATAGACACTGATTGGTTACGAAATGTACACAGGAAGCAAGACAATGAGATTGGTTGGTTAGGGAGTATAGAAAAAAATGACGGTTGACGATTACTAGTCAACAAGTACAAGTGGAAAACCTCCAAAATGGCATTATCTGCCCAAGAAGTGTAAACAAGAACCCCCCCCCCCCCACACCCCGAGAAAATATAGCTAAAGAACTGACATTAGGAAAAAGCAGAACCACATACCCGAATCAGAGTAATAGGGAGAAGAGATTGGAGAACGGCTTTAATTGGTCAAAAACAGAATTCTGAGTTCGAAAAGCTACATTGATTGACAAGGAAATGCAAAATAAAGGCAAACAAGAGAAAGTGGTAGGCTAGAGTCTGTGACCAGGAGAAAAAGAAAATGTTACTTCTTTGTTGGGAAGTATATGTGTAGAATAACATATCACTACTAATTGGTAAGAAGACAAAATCAGATAGTAATAATGATGATAATAACAACAGTAATTATTCTGATTATCTAAAGGATCATGATGATACTAATAATAAGTAATAGTTATACAGACTAATATACATAGAAATAATGATGTCCAATGATGACGTTCATAATACAAAATAATCATAAAAGTTATATCGCTGCTGCAACTACGGCTGCTGTTGCTGCTGCTCTTCTCATACTACTACTACTACTACTACTACTACTACTACTACTACTACTACTACTACTACTACTACTACTACTACTACTACTACTACTACTACTACTACTACTACTACTGCTGCTGCTGCTGCTGCTGCTGCTGCTGCTGCTGCTGCTGCTACTACTACTATTACTGCTGCTGCTGATACTGCTGCTGCTGCTGCTACTGCTGCTGCTACTACTACTACTTCTTCATCTGCCACTACCACCAACACCACAAAACATCAACACCAGAGCAGAGCTTTAAAATTGCTACTGCTTTTGCCTTTATTGTTGTCATTATTGCTATTAATGTTGATACTTCTATTATTGATGTTTCTCAATATTGTTGCTTCTGCTGCTATTACCACACCTCCTCCACATGATAATGGTGATGATAACGATGATGGAATGAAACTATTTATGAAACGTGATGTACAGTAGTAAAACCGATCGGCAGACGTGACGAAGTAAAGAGAAAACCTTGGAGGACCTCAGACACCGCGGCAAAGAAGACCCCGCTATCATCAAGGTCGTCTTTGTTCCTGAAGAGTTGTTGCTTTCTGTGGTGTAAAGAGGCCGAGAGAGGTGAACAAGGCAAACTGTGATTGGAGGAAAGGATCAGATGGCTGAATGAGAGAGAGTGATTGGTCGATCAGGTCAGGTTTATGTACAGTGGAGATCGCATCGATTGGTCAGAATGTGCAAACAAGAGATAAGGACATTGATCTACAGAGCTTTGGTTTTTGTATTCTTTCTTTCCGTCTGTCTGTCTCTCTGCTCCTTTGTGTCTGTCCCTCCCTCTCTCTGGCTGTCTGGCTGTCTGTCTTACTGTCTGTCTGACTGTCTGTCTGTATGTTCTGGCTGTCTGGCTGTCTGACTGTCTGTGTGTTCTGGCTGTCTGTCTTACTGTCTGTCTGTCTGACTGTCTGTCTGTCCCTCTCTCTCTCTCTATCTGTTCCTTTCTTTCTTTTTTCTATCTTTGTTCTCTTTGTTTTCTTTTTTTCAGTTTCTCTGCCTTTCATATGATATTTTCTATTTTTATCTGTGATTTTCCACTAATCTTGCTGATTTTTTCTGTCTGATTTTTTTCTCTCATTTTGGGTTTTTTTCTTTCTCATAGCTGTGTGGAACAGATTTGAAATAATAATTCTATTTCAAAGTTCTATTGATGTACAGGTTTCCAGTCCTTTCTAATTTCGTTCATATCTTGCTGAGATTTTTTCCCGGAATAGCGACTTTTTGGGGGGGTCTCAAATGATTACTTTTCTGGGTGAATTAAGTGAAATGATATAGTTGAAGTCTCTATGCGTGCAGGCATTTGTGGACCACAGCACTGTGTGCATGATACCTGTCAGATGCTTTCCATGCCTCTCCCTTTCTCTGTTTTCTATGTTTTCTATGTCTCCCTGTCTTTGTCTCTTTGGCTGCATTTTTTTTAATCATCACTGTCTCTTTAATGTCCCTTTCTTTGTCAGTCAGTGGGTCTGTCTGTCTGCCTGTCTGTATCTCTCTCTCTCTTATTGTCTGTCTCTGTCTCTCCCCCCCCCCCCACCTCCACTTCCCCCTCCTCTATTTTCACTATCTCCTCCATCCACCTATCCCCAGCTCCCCCTCTTTCTGTATCTCTCTCTGTCTTTCTTTTTTTCTTATTTCTTCTACTTACCACATTCCCCTCCTCTCTCACTCTTTTTCCTATTCACTATCTCTTCCCCTCACCCTATCTCTCTTTCTCTCTCTCTGAAGCGCCTACGTCTTTGTCTTGTGGTTTTCAATCATCTAATGTATCATCATCATCATCATCATCATCATCATCATCATCATCATCATCATCATCATTCATCATCAGTGTCTTTGTTTCATATGTTTCTAGTTTTAATGAATGGCCAAACTGCATTCTCCTTTAACACCCTGGCAAACAATGAGTTTTTCTCCCCTTTTCACTGAAAACAATGGGTGTTGACTGTAGGGCCTATAGAAGATCCAAGGGCCCAGATTGCCACTGGGGAAATGCCCCTAAGAATGGGATAATTCGTGTGAAAGGACATCATAGCCAGACACAACTTGAGTGATAAAAGAGACAAAAAGAGAAAGAGAGCGAGCGAGAGAGAGAGAGAGAGAGAGAGAGAGAGAGAGAGATGGAGAGAGTGTGAGACAGAGAGAGATGGAGAGAGTGTGAGACAGAGATACAAAGAGAGAGAGAGAGTGTGTGTATAATTGGATGAAAAGGTAAACTTGGCCAGTAGAGAAACAGACAACCCTGCAAACAGACATCCACACAAACAGACAACATGTTCCTGTCAACAGACAACAACAGCATGGAATGTGAGGCATTACGAAACCACAACAGCAGAGATTAATACAAATACATGTCACTTCTTTGATCTATGAATGGTGTTCTCTTATGTTACATAAAGTAGACACAAGCAAAACAGGAAAAAAACCAGACCATGAATGAAAATATCAGAAAAAATCCCAAACAAAAACTTGTAACACATGACATTTTTGCCAGCTGTCAAATCAAAGACAGTTCTAAACAAGATAAATATAAATATATATGATTATTGCAACACGGAAGAGTAGCAAAAGAATAGAAAAGCAAAGAAAGATTCATGCATGCAAAGAATAATTTGGATTGACAACAAGCTGACATTGACTACAGGATGTTCTGTATGCAAAACAGAGAAGCAAAAGATTCACATTTGTTGTATATGGGAGTGGTGTGCATTTTTTGTTGTGTGCATTTTTTATCTCCAGATTTTCTTACATCCTTTCCGCAGGTTCGTGGTTTGAGTGGTATTCAAAGTACACCATGCATTTTTATCTTTATAGATATGTCACTTAAAAGGAACATTTTTTTTAAAAAACCATTTGGAGATGCACTGGCTTTCTGCATATTTGTTTTTAAGAAACTTTTCAAGTTATAACTTCCGTGATGCCTGTGCATATCAAACCCTGTAATAGTTAGCCTGTTGTTTCAGTTTCCTGTGGACCCCCATGGTGTATGCCAAAGTGTATATCTTTTTCAACACCTGTTTCCACCAAGGTGCCAGAGGCAGTTAAGGTGCCAGAGGCAATTAAGGATTGTTTACCACTGACAGCTCAGCTTGGCCACCAGACAGCCTTGCCACCTGCCAACACTCTCACTGCCAGTCTGAGTGGAGCCAGGCAAATTGTCCACTTCCCTGTGCATCTAATTAACATCTCATTAGTGGATTAACTCCTGCTGTCTGGTCCATTGAGTAAGGTTGTCTTTCTTAACGTAAATGCTATTCAGTTGTGGGATGAGGGTGGTGATAATGTGGGGGTAGGTAATAAAGGTGTGTAGTAAGTATAGTTTTTTTCTTATTTATTTTATTTTATTTTTACTGTGACATGGGAGTGCTTACACAAGTAATGAAAGGCCTTTTCTAAAATGGGAAACGCTCTATCTCGCTCTCTCTCTCTCTCTCTCTCTCTCTCTCTCTCTCTCTCTCTCTCTCTCTCTCTCTCTCTCTCGCTTTCTCGCTCTCTCTGTTTCTGTCCATTTGTATCGTTGTCTCTGTCTCTGATTTGTTTCTTCCCTCTATCTCTTTTCATGGACCTGCGCAAGTGCACTCACAAGAGAGAGAGAGGTTTGGGGGGAAACGTTTAAAGGGATAGCTTTTTGGAAGATGGCAAGACATGTTGCATGCTTACTTGCGCAATATCATTACCAAAAAAATAGGAGAATCTCATAAAAACGAATATTGGGGGTGTACACAATACAGTATTTAAAAAATGTTGTGTGGAAGGATGAGGGGAGAGGTGTGGGATTTTAAGTCCCTGGACCATTGGTAGTTCAACACATAAAAAAATTCATGCACGAAACACACAATAGCAAAATGGCAACAACAATATAAAAAACAGATACACTCTGACAAGTGATAGCCTAGGTCCAGAAAGTTTAGTTATACCCTGTATGTATACGAGGCTTTAGGAAGCTGTGTTTCATGAGATTATTTTGTTTCTCTCTCTCTCTCTCTCTCTCTCTCTCTCTCTCTCTCTCTCTCTGTCTCTCTCTCTCTGTCTCTCTGTGTGTGTGTGTGTGTGTGTGTGTGTGTGTAAAAGCAAAACAAGAAATCGTGATTGACAGAGGGGGTTCAAACAGATCGGGGCTGCACGACCTTTACACTGTTGACCTCGTAATAGACGACATAGGTGCACGTGCTCAATGCTGATTAACGTCTTTGTTTTGTTCTTTAAATATCCAGGAGAAGACCAGCAGACTCCAAACATTCGGACAGCAAGTGGGGCTTCGTATTAGCACCAAGAAAACAGAGACAATGTCGCTCAATGTGAACATACCAGCCCCTGTGAAAGTGAATGGAACTGACCTGCGCCAGACAGACAAGTTCACATACCTTGGCAGCAGCATCAAACTAGAGGGTGGCACAAAAGAAGACATCCACAACAGACTGGGCAAGGCCAGGAGTGTGTTTAAGGAGATGAACAATATCTGGAGATCAAATCATTACAGCACCAACACCAAGCTGAAGCTATACCAGAGCTGTGTTGTATCTACGCTCCTGTACGGTTCTGAGTGCTGGAGGATGACGGAAGCGGACCTTACCAAACTTCGATCCTTTCACACTGTATGCCTCTGAAGATTTCTCCGGATCTTTTGGCCAGAGAAGATCTCCAATGAAGACCTACTACGGAGATGCAGGCAGGAAGACATGGGAACCATCATCACCAGACGACGGTGGAAGTGGATTGGGCACATCCTCCGAAGAGACCCACAGTCAATCACAAGAACAGCATTGCACTGGACCCCGGAAGGAAGGAGAAAGAAAGGAAGACCAAAAGCAACGTGGAGGAGGACTGTAGAAAGTGAGATGAAGGCCATGCAGCACTCTTGGGGATCAGTGACTAGGTTAGCCCAGGATAGGCAGGAGTGGAAGCGCTTTGTTTCTGCCCTACACACCACTGGGTGTAATGGTTAATGATGATGATGATTTGTTCTTTTTATCCCTGTCTTTGTTGTTTGGGTTGTTATAGCTGGGCATGAACCATTTTGTGTTCACCATGTGCCTGCCAAGGAGCCCACAGACACAGAAACACACAGAGATAAATAGTCAAACAAACAGGAAGATTGACAAATGCACACACACACACACACACACACACACACACACACACACACACACACACACACACACACACACACACACACACACACACACACACACACACACACACACACACACACACACACACACACACACAGGAACATATATATACCAAGAGAGAAAAATGGATAGATAGATAGATAGAAAGATATATATATATATATATATATATATATATATATATATATATATATATATATATATATATAGATATATATATATATATATATATGTATATATATATATTTATATATACACACAAATGTGATCCCATTTTTTACGCATTGAAACAAAGCCTAGAAATCTAACTCAAACATAATCCAGAAACAAATAAAATCAGAGAGCACACACACCACAACAAGACACAACACAACACAACACAACACAAAACACACACAGATTAACAGAGATACAAGAGAGACATATGATGGAGAGAGACAGGCAGGCAAGGAGAGAAAGAGAAAGATAAAAGTAAGCAGGCAAAGAGACTATCCCAGTGAAACAAGAAACAAACGAAATATCGAACAGTCCCCCCAAAAAAAAAAAAAAACAACAACAACAAAACAAACAAACAATAGTCAGAACATTGACCACACTAAAGTTTGCGTAAGACTTGACATTTTGCTCTATTTTCCTGAAATGATATTTTGTAACAGAACTGTGGAGTCGTTTTTGGTTTGTTTTGTTTCCCTTGTTGTTTGTTTGGTTTGTTTTTGTTGTTGTTGATGTATTTTTGTGAATGTGTATGGAATAGTATCACACACACACACACACACACCACACACACACACACACACACACACACACACACACACACACACACACACACACACACACACACACACACACACCACCACACACACACACACACACACACACACACAGAGTGTAACCAAGAGTTCAGCAGAAACCTACAGAAAGGTTTGGGAAGTCAAGAAGACACGCTGCTTCAGAAATATAGAGAGAAAAATCACCAGCAAGATGGGGTCGGTCTTACATCAGCAAAATGTTTTGTTCTAACAGTTTAGAGCCCATGAGCTGTATTGTCAGGATAGACTAATTTGTTGTCCTCACAAACGAAGCATGTTGGCTAGAGAGAAATCGCTGGAGAAAACTTTTTGCAGCGAAATGTGTTTTAAATAATTTTTAAAATATTTTTAAACATCCAACTTTTGTCCGAGTCTTGTGATATTTGTTGTTGTTGATGTGCATTCCCCAGATTTACACTCTGGGGGTCACCCAGAATATGCACTCTGACTCACTCATTCCACCTGGGAATCACCGTGAGATAGGAAGTTCACCGGATGAGAAGTTTGCGTGTATGATTCTTTTCAAATGCCTTGCCATATAGGTAGCCATACTCCGACTTCAGAGGATTTTTTCCCTTTAACAAAAGAGAGTGTAGGTTGTTATGTTAAGAGCTTGTCATGGCTGAAGGCAATCTTTACACAACATTTTACAACATAACATTTTAGTGTAGGCCTTGGCAATTAGCTGACATCAATAACTGACACAGCTTTTGGCCTGGGTCAATTGTGATATTTGCCAACGGCTTTTTATTTCCTCGTGAATTTGTTTTAGGCCGCTTAGATTAGCCAGTGAAATTTAGTTGTTTTTTCATCTTTTTTTGGGTTTTTTTCAGAATAGTGTACTCTTGCAGCTCCTCAATTTACGTGACTGCAAAATTATTCTTATAAACTCCAAAAAAACAAACAGATTCTCAGAGTTTTAGAAGCATCTTCATTTATTTCCTATATAGAATACAATACACTAAACTGAAATGAGACTTTTAGGGTGTGCTTCTTCCCTCAAAGACTTGTTCTAAGTCAGTGTCTGCTCTTTTGCAGAGAATAAGTTTTATGTGGAACATTCATCATTCAGCTCGCCCAAAAGATTTCTTTTCTTTCTTCTTGCATGAGCTACGCTGTCGTAGTTCAACACTCACTTGATTTTTTTAGTTGCTCATAAAACTTCAAAGATAAACAGTATCCCGGAGCTTTGTTAGTGTCTTCATTGGCTTTCCATATTCTATAGAATAGACTACAGCCATTTATATGTCAGAGTTTCCTTATTTTCTTAAATACTGGTTTCGAGTCGATGTCTGTTCTTTTGCAGTCGAATTTCTCAGCTTGGAAACTGTAATCATGAGGCAAAGGCTGTTTGTTTTTCCACCATAAAATCTCAATAGCCACCAGTTGTTTAGTACACTCTTCTTTCCACTGTTTAACGACTGTGTTAGGAACGATCGTCTTCCAGCTCCCACAAAAGATCTCTGTTTTGCCAGCTTGTCCACTTTTTTTAACATCTCGCTGACATTTCCAACACAAAGTGCGACTTACTTTGGTCTTTAATGATACGTCGTGTCCAATCTTTAATACCAGAGTAGAGAGTGTTGGGCGGTGAGCTTTTGATGGTTGCAGAAGTTGCAAACTTGGGCAGCCATGTAAAAGGCGAAATGGCTTCTTTTGATGCTTACTAATCGTCTGCCTTTAATTCATGGTGCTACAGAAGTCAGGCACAGACTGCTGTTGAGACGTTTTCCAATCTTTATGGCCTCTGGTTGGCCGTTCTCAGTGTTGGAATTTTTCGTTCCTGTCCTAGAGCTTTTACCAAAAGTGTGATTTTTGCGTATTCAGCCTTTTCTGGCTACCATAAGGTAGCTGCATTCCGACTTCAGAGATGAAGTCTAAACATGACACCAGTGTGCATGCGTGTTT
>CM054137.1:31358061-31365561 GCA_028751875.1 Rapana venosa | reverse complement strand
TGATTGTGATTGTATCAATTACTGATTGATTGAGGTATTAAAGTACCTGCCACAACGTATCCCCTATCCACTACACTGTGAATGGTGGTTTAGGTGCTAGTCTTTCGGATGAGACGATAAACTGAGGTTCTGAGTGTAACATACATCTAGCGCACATAAAAGAAACTAAGGTAACAATAGAGTTTCCGTGGCAAAAATCTGTAGAAAAAAGCCATCCCGATAGGAAAACTAGTATTCACGCAGACAGGAAAAGAAAAATGGAAGGCGCTGCTCTTGTGGCAAAGCGCTCTCCACTGGGATAGTAGCCCGAATTTCATGTAGAGAACTCAGCTGTGACGCAAAGTAGTACACAATGCCATACAACACACACACACACGTACACACACTTTCTTTGTCGGTCAGACACATAACACATAAGTACACAGACAGATAAAGAGGAGTAAAAAAAATCATGACAAGCCCTGGCTTTGAATGGATTAACATTCCAAAGATAATGGAATCTCTCACTCATTAGTCGCTTCAGCGGAAAGTCATGTTCACGTGTAGAGTTGGTTACCACCTGCCATGCCTCTCTCTCTGTGTAGACAGTACAGATTTTCCAGGTTTTCTGATGGAGTTAGCACCCTTGTGTTTTCTGACAATGAAGAGTTTTCCGGTGGAGGAGAGGAGAGGGGAGGAGCAGGAGCACAGGGGAGGGAAGGGGAATCCTCAGAAAGGCTGGGGATCAAAGAGAGTCAGGGACTGTCACTGCACCATCCTCATTGACCGCACTGAGGGGACGACGGTTCAGGGGCTGGAGTTCCATCCATCCGTTGTAGTGAATGTGCAGGACTTCGTTTTCACAGGCGTGAACTTCAGATAGAGGAGAGATTAGATGCTGGGTTTCGGTTGTACTCTTTGTCAGTTTGATGAAAGTTTGAGGGTAATAGGAATACGATTGCTTGTCACGTTCTTTTAGACGATGTTGTTAATTAGTGAGGCAAAGTGGTGTGAGGAGGGGATGTCTGTTTGCAGGTTTCTCTGGGATTTTTTTTTATTTGTTGCGTGTACGCAGCCTCACTCGTATGCATGGACGCAAGTTCATGCATGTTAGAGAGAGAGAGAAAGAGAGAGAGAGAGAGAGAGAGAGAGAGAAGAGAGAGAGAGAGAGAGAGAGAGAGAATGAGAGACAGAGAAGGGAGAGACAGACAGAGAGGAGGGGAGAAAGAGAATGAGAGAGGAAAAGGGAAAAAAGAAAGAAAGAAAGAAAGAAAGAGAGAGAGAGAGAGAGAGAGAGAGAGAGAGAGAGAGAGAGAGAGAGAGAGAGAGAGAGAAGAGAGAATAAGAGGAATAGAGAAAAAGATAGAAATAGAGAAAGAGAGATTTTTTGATATTGTTTCTCTTTGCACTGGATACGACAAATACTTTGTTAGATTATAAGTTGCATCATTCACAAAATATGACTGGATTGTTTGCAACGGTAAGATACCTGCTTTTTACTGATTTTAGTTTCCCATTACGTTATAAATGATGATTTTATCCATTGATTTTATGGTATTCTTGTAGGCATGTGTGAAACATAAAAAAACTGATTGTATCAAGGGTATATCTTTGGTTCTGTATGTACTTTCTTCAAAATACTAGATATTCTTTATCAGTCCTGCGTGTGAAAAAGTGAACCAATCAGAGTAAGGGAGCTTTTTTTTTTTTTCAAAAAGTCTGACTTCCCCCATTATTTCAAGAACTAGGGTGGGTTTTTTATTTATCTGTTTATTTTTGTTTTCAAGAGATTTGTTTTGATACAGTTTTTACCAGTGAAGAATTATGTTAGCTCTGATAATTATGACCCTGACCCCTTGATAATGCTATAACCTGGAAAAGGGAAATGTCTGGAGGAAAACGTTTCCCCCACACCACAGAAGGTCATCATTCGTGGCTGGCATTGATGTTCCTTTACGCTGAAAAGCAGATGACATTAAAATTTTTTCTTTCTCAATGACAAGAGCTGGTAGGAATAGGTACGTGGATACTGACTGCATTGTTGTTTCGTTGTCATGGCAACAACAGCAGACTGGATGGAGTGCTGGACGTGGTCTGGATAGCGGAGGACTCTTTTGGGCACACAGGCTTGATTGATGGCGCTTCCCTCAGAAATTGTCTTGTGGTGGTTTTAGAAAGAGACCTCGGTACTCCATAGCAGATGATATTGTGTCTCTTCGTGTGTGTGTGGTGTGTGTGTGTGTGTGTGTGTGTGTGTGTGTGTGTGTGTGTGTGGTGTGTGTGTGTGTGTGTGTGTGTGTTTGTGTGTGTGTGCGTTCGTGCGTGGATGTGTATGTGTGTTTGCGTGAACGTTTGAATATGTGTGTGCTTATGCGTGTGTTTATGTGTGTGTTTGTATGTGCGTGTGTGTTTGCGCGTGTATGTGTGTGTGCGTGTGTGTGCACGCGCGTGCATGTGTGTGTGTGTGTGTAAACAGAAAATGAAATCGAAGAATTCTTAAAACGTTGTCATAGTTTTATCCAGGAATTGTACAGGTTTGGCTTTCATGTGAGTGGAAACCAACCAGCACTGATCTTTTCTTTCTTTCTTCTTTCTTTCTTTCTTTCTTTCTTTCTTTCTTTCTTTCTTTCTTTCTTTCTTTCCCTTTCCACTGCTCTTCATCGTTGTTGTTTTTTCTTGTGAACATTGGCGTTGTTGTTCATGGTAGTGATTGTCTTCCGAACTTATCTTTTCTCTTCTTTCTCTTCTCATTCATAAAGAGATGAAGCAGTGTAGAAGGCCTAATATTTTACTTTTTGCTGATGATTGTAAAGAACACAGGTTTCATAATTATTATAGGTTATGGAATCTTAAGTTATCTGGTTTTGTTTTTATGAAGCATGTAAGCTTCGTTTCTTTTCACGTCTCCTGGAACGAACGGATACCTTCAATTTGCTCGTTGCCCATTGACTATAAACCTTGTCAGGACTGGTTTAACATTGTGTTAAGTTTTAATGATGTAACATGAGTCATACTTGTAATTTTCATTACTGAAGTGGATGATACTGTTTTCTTGTAATCTTAATCTTTCTACCGGAATCAATGCGCACTTGACTCTAAATAGAAAATGACTAGAACCTGAAAACCAAAACTCAAAATAAGTAAAGTGACTTTGCTGAGGGTTGAACCTCTCCTTTCTGAGTTTTTGTCTTCTGCGAGCTCTGCCTCTGCATCGAGACCTCTCTCTCTCTGTCTCTCTCTCTCTCTCTCTCTGTCTCTCTTTTCTCTCTTTTCTCTCTCTCTCTCTCTCTCTCTCTCTCTCTCTCTCTTTTCTCTCTCTCTCTCTCTCTCTCTCTACTCTCTCTCTCTTCTCTGTTAGGCCACACATTCATATTTCTCACATCAACTCACTTGAAAAGAACCAGCTGTCCATTTCTCACCTTCCGTTGCCGAGTGATGAGGGAATACGCACCGCACAACTGTCATCAGGGACACAGAAAATGACGGACAGAAAACACGCCACTCCAGAGGGAATGGAGTTCCCCGTGACACTTTTGCTGCAGTTATTGAAGGACTGGCATCGTGTGGTGCTGAAGTTGGTGCCAGACAGACTGTCCGTGAAGTCAGGAAGTGGCACCTAGGATGAAAAGGGATTTTCCAATAACACTGCTCTTGAAGCTGGCGTTGCCAGGTTGTGTGTGGGTCTGACCCCCAGATCAAACAGGCAGCTCTTGGTGCAGACGATAACAGGCAGCACAGTGACCCTGTTCTTTCATTTCACGTGTCAAGGGCAGCCTCTCATTGTGGCTGTTAACAGAAAATGACCGGGTGGCAAGTGTCAAAGCTTTGCTGACAGTCATGTGTGCTTGGCTGCAAAGAGTATCACCGTGAATATTGTTCTGGAGACTGCAGTTTCATGGTCTAAGTGAGCCTTTTCATTGACGGCATATTTTTCTATATTGCAAACTAACACACCTGCCGTCCTGAACATGTTGTCTTTTTTTAAATATAACGTATATTCTCGATCCATTTTCGTTTAAAAAGCTGTTTGATCCTTCCTTTGCTGCTATATTTATTCAGAAAGAAACATTTTCTGCACAGATGAAAAGCCGCTTCCCTTTTGAAAAAGTCATTTCTTTCATGAGTTCAAAAGAGCTTTCTGCAGTTGACGGGGTCTGAGGGCAAGTGTGAAGAGCTTGTTGAGGGAACAGCAGTGTAGTCACTTGCTTTTGGCTCAGTCACTGACCTTGTTCATGGAGAATTTGAAAAGAAACTGACCGCTCTCAGACTGACAGAAACATACAGTGTGTGAAAAACCCTCTCATGTAGACAAGCAAACTCCATATATCATTTACTATCAAAAAGTATATGGCTCCTGGTATTTGTTTTGTTTTAATTCTTTTCATTTGATTTAGGTTTGGGTTTTTTTAGCCTTGTCTGGCTTGCCTTGATTTTTGTAAGAATTTTCTTTCAAAGTCTGATAGAATACTGACTACATTGAGAACTGATAGCAATCTGGGTTTTTTAATTGAGAGAATATTGTTTGTTCTGCAGACTGACAGCATATTCTTTGTTGTGCTATCTGGAAACAGTATTGATTTGTAAGCTGGTGAATAACGTTTGTAGTAGAAATCCATAGACTGTGATTGGTTTTCTAACCTTGTACTTCAAGATATGGACTGTTATTGATTTCCTGGCCTGTCACTTCATGATATAGACTGTTATTGATTTCCTGGCCTGTCACTTCATGATATAGACTGTTATTGATTTCCTAACCTATCACTTCATGATATGGACTGTTATTAATTTCCTAACCTGTCACTTCATGATATGGACTGTTATTAATTTCCTAACCTGTTACTTCAAGATATGGACTGTTATTGATTTTCTAACCTGTCCCTTCATCTTATGGACTGTTATTGACTTTCCAGCCTGTTACTTTATTTTCATTCACTGTTATTTATTTTCCATCCTGTTACTTATGGACTGTAATTAATTTCCTAGCCTGTTGCTTTATTTCATATACTGTTATTGATTTCCTAACCTAATAGCATCCAGGTAGAAGACAGCTAGAGTAAAAACTGAAAAACAAAATTAAGACTCTTATGGGAATCGAACCCGCAAACTCTCAGCCAGAAATTCTTGACACTATCTACTGAACCACGTGGCTGGTGCAGGTTCACTTCTGATATCCAGGTCTTAAAAGAGCAGGCAGTTGTTCAGTGGCTAAAGGTCACTATCCTACAGTTCACACTAAATGTGACAGACCTGCATAGCTTCTCTGCCACTGTAGCCGTTCTGGCGATTGAACCATTCATGGTACCGGGGTGATGAAGTTTCATTCCATCCCGCCTTTCCCCCTTTGGTGCTCTCTCTCTCTTCCTCTCACCACTTAGGAATGTAGAGTATGGTAATTTCTTCCTGCTGTCCAAGGTGACCACTAACCATCCATGCATGGTGCATAGCTGACCCAGGATACCAGGACATAGGCCTGGTGCCTCGACCTCCTGTCTTTGAAGACACAGCAACGCCTGAGTGCAGTGTTCACTTATCTCCCCATCCTGCTGATGAGCATTTAGCTGTGGTGATCTTAGGCGGCGATACAGGATTCACATGCTTGCGGACTTCAAAAGGCGTGTCGTGGACATAGTTAACGCCCCGCAGGCAGATGAAAGAGAATGGAGAATGAGGAATTCAGAAGGACAGGGACAGACCCCGCACCCACTGACGCGTCTTTGTGGATGAACCTGACACGCAAGGGTCAAAGGTCACCGCATGAGAATGATGGACAAAGAAACAGAGAGTCCCTCTGCTTTCATCCAAGACATAGTCATTAAGCCTTGATCACCGCCACACTAAGATAGTCATTGACAGGCAGATGACTGCCGTGATAACGATCAGTCAGTCATGCTGCTTGGAACCATGTGGCTTGTGCAGATAAAGTCGTGTTGGTTGCTGTCTGTTTTTAGCAGTATTTGGAGAATGACAATGCTTGATTAAGAATGAGGTGGTCGAGCCATTCTAAAATTATGGAATGTCTTCTTTCTGCGAAAGTTTATAGGAATGCATGATGGTGACTATCAGAATAGCCTGTATCGTATTGAGCTTGCTTTTGTACTCTTTTGATATAAGATAATGGTAGTAATTAGTGCATAGTTTTGTTGGACTAGTTTTTGTTCAAACAACGTTTGAACAAAAGTTAACTATTTGATCGCAAACGCACACACAGGTTTTTTACTCCTTGGCTCTGAGGTTCACAAATGTTGAGATGCTGGCGCACTCCAGCTTCGGGAAAACAAATAATTTGAAAAAACAACAACTCAGCAGTTGCGTGAAACTCCTGGTTTAAACGCGGTTTAAATCCTTTTCGGGAGAGTTTAGTTCCTTCATTTAAACTAAACGTGTTCTATTTATACAAACAATATCGTCAGCATATTATGTATTCGTAAAACAAGGAGTCAGATGAATCATTATAATAAAAACTAGGTAGATCTTGAAATAAATATGTTTACTACAAAAACTAAATTCGTTTAAGACGACTGAAAAATGTAAATGTATTTTTCGAGGTCTTCACACACAAAAATCAAAGTATGTCCATTTTGGTCTCTACTTCTCGTTTTAGTTTTTGATTGGTAAGTTGGTTGGTTGGCTGGTTACTTTCAATTGAAAATTTTATCCTTAGTTTAGATTTTGATTGGTAAGATGGTTGGTTGGCTGGTTACTTTCAATTCAAAAGTTGATCCTTAGTTTAGATATTGATTGGTAGCTGGCTGGATGACTGTTTTGTTTCAGTGAAAATTGGATCCTTAGTTTAGGTTTTGGTTGGTTGGTAGGTTGGTTGGATCATTTCTTTTCTAAGTAAAAAAAGTATTTATAGCGTGACAAAATGTCACATCACAAACTTGAAAGAAAAAAGTTTTGTTCCTCAACAACTGGCGAGACTTTCAGTGACTGTGCCTGACAAAGTTCTTCACGGGATGAACCAGGTCTGATGAGTAGAGGTGGAGTGGTGGAGGAGGTGGTAGTGAAAAGGTTCCTGGTGTCTTCGATGCGTTTGCATGATGTGGCAGAGTGAAGGACAAGAAGACCTAGACTGGAAGTCGACAGCAGTCTGCAGCAACTTTTTTGTTCTATGCTTTGTGATCCCCCCCCCATCTCCCTCCCTCCCTACACAACTGTCCAGAGCTGCCAAAGTTCAGTGTGTGAACAGTTCAAAGAAAGGGCCTGGCTTTGCTCTGCTGCAATGCAGTGTAGGTCTTTCCTGTCTGTCTGTGCGTGATTAACTTTAACATCACTGTCTGATGTCTGATTGATGACCTTTGTTCCCTTCAGTTGTTCTGAAACTGATAGATGGACATGCACGCGTTCTATTGTTCTTCATTGAGTGTCCAGTGACACACACACACACACAAACACACGCGCGCGCGCGCGTACTGTCATTAATCGTAGATGGTAGTTATCACTTCACAGCCAAATGGTTATACTAAATAATACAGTATGTGACTATTGCACGACAGTTGGCTACGTACGTAGATACTTTGT
>CM054137.1:31350561-31353061 GCA_028751875.1 Rapana venosa | reverse complement strand
CTCACTTACTGTTTGCCTTCTCAGCCTTGTCTTGTCCCCCTTCGTTTAAATGAACCCAGCTGGCTATAACTTAACCCACTCCGTGGGGGTCTAGGAAAACTTGTCTTTATTGAAAGTTTTTAAAAAACTAAAAGAAAGAAAATGAAAAAGAAAGAAATCAAAAGAAAAGAATGAAGGGAAAATTAAAGCACACCTGTGTGGACTGTACCACTTCTTGCACCTGTGAACTCTAGGCCCCTCCATTTCTGGTGTGAGCTGAGACTGCACCAGCCTTCTTTCATTATCAACAAAATTTCTTTACTGCGCATGTGTGGCAGATAGTGTTGCTGAATATGAAAACTGACCAACAGCATAATCATAGTGTTTTGTCATCGTTGAATACTACGGGGAGTAAAGCACGGTATATGTGGCTGATGTAATAGTCGTTGTAGAGTTTTTTAACAGGTAGAATAGATACTGCATTCAAGTGCATGGACACTGAAACGCGTGCACACACAAAAACACAAACACACACACACACACACACACACACACACACACACACACACACACACACACACACACACACACACACACACACACACACACACACACACACACACACACTTTTTAAAAAGAGGTTCGTGGGAAAGGTTCATCTTATAATGATTCATGTTACTACTGCTTCATGCTATGAAAGAGTTCCCACAGCATACACAGTCTGTAGAATTAGTGGGGTTAGAAATCAGGGCAGGCCAGCTTGCTTTCTGCTGATATTGCAGGTTCACATTGCAGCTATATCATCTCTATGAGGGAATCAGGGTCTTCAGTTTCTTTTTGGCATACCAGCGTGAAGTGATGATCTTGCATGACCTGTCCAAATGATTAGAATCAGAGAGTTTTGTAGAACAGAAGAAAGAGAAGAGTGTGTGTGTGTATGTGGGAGGGGGGGAGGAGGTGGTGGGCACTTGTGTGAGTGTATGTTTACAAATAAATAAATAAACAAAATGGATAAACAAGAATAAAATTAAATAATATATATATATATATATATATATATATATATATATATATATATATATCACAGCACGCAAATACAGCATAGCTCAGTCAAGGGTCCAGGGCCCAGTGCTAACATTAGCCCCTTCCTTTTAACAAAGTCCAAGCGTGGTCAGTTCCTACTATGATTAGCACCAGCTGGGCTGGGATGGGATAGAATGAATGGCAGCTGAGAGTAGCTGAAAGTGGGAGAAACTGACAGCTGGGATATATATATATATATATATTTATTTATTCATTTATATGTCTGTGTCTGTGTGTGTGTCTGTGTGCGTCTGTGTGTGTGTTTTGCATACAAACATGCATGTGTTTGCATGCTGAGTTATCCTGAACTTTTTATGGAGGGTTTATTTCAGCTAGTTTGACCACAAAAAGGAAACAAATGCTAACCAGCTGAAATAGAGCAATGGATCCTCTTTGGGGGAAGATCATGGTTTTAGGTTCCATGAAATGATCAAAGACAAAAATCGTATTTTAGCCCCTCCCCTGTCACGCCAAGGCAAATTCTTGTCAAAGGCTTTGGAGTCTAGAAATTCATGGGTGGACTGTTGTTGGGAAGCTGTAGTTGCCTGGGGCACCTTTGTTCCTCAGCAACTGTGTTTCAAATGAATAGAGCTATACCAAGTTTGTGGGTTTTTTAGCCTGGCACTGTTTGACTTTTTTCTAATGAAGCTTTCAATGCCAACGTCATTTTTGCTCTGTGCTGATATGAATTCCTATCATTCAGGGTCATTTTCTGACATAATGCAAGCACATCACATGAACACCTACCTATGAGGGCACAAGAGAAAATCAGACAGCAACAAAACGTAACCTTACCTAGTACCTAGTCATTCATCCCATTATTCTGTTATTGCGATGAAGCAAGAGCACCCTAAGCTCAAAATGAGCACTCAAAGAAACACAGCCTATTAATATATCCTATATTATTATATCCTAAGGCAAAGTCTGGTTCAGACACTGGGCGTGTTTGGAAGAGCACACCCACCATCCCGCCCTTTTCACACCCCAGCCACCCACAGGAGGGTCTGAGAGTTGGGAAGACTGACAGCTGACACCACAGCCTGGTGTGTTAATCAGCACTGCTGTCCTCCTCAGGCCAACACTGGATACAACCTGTCTGTCCTTGAGTCGTCACTGTACATTGGTTCTGGCAAAATGTGTGGTTTAAAGAAATGGTAGACTGATAGACCCTGATCACCATTAGTGTTGGATTTTTTGGTAAGCGTTCAGTTGTGGCTAACACTAGGTTACAGATAAGTGGTTTTGAAGTTATCTTTTTTTAAAGAAAAACTTAATGGTCAAGAGCATTGCAGAAACACACACACACACACACACAGACACACACACACACACACACTCACACACACACACACACGAGCGTGTGCGCGCATGGGCATGGGATAGGCTAGTGGTTAGAGCGATGCATTCGTGATCTGCTCACTGGTGTTCAAATCTCATT
>CM054137.1:31338061-31343061 GCA_028751875.1 Rapana venosa | reverse complement strand
TCAGAGTTCCCTGTTTTTTTCTGTCTCTTTGTTTCTGTCTGTCTGTCTGTCGGCCTGCCTGTCTCTCTGTCTCTGTCCCTGCCTCTGTCTCTGTCTGTCTGTCTCTTTGTCTTTCTGTCCGCCTATCTCTCTATCTCTTTGTCTGTCTGTCTCTCTCTCTGTATTTGTCTCTCTGTGTCTCTCTCTTCCTATCTCTGTCTCTCTCTGTCTCTCTGTCTCTGTCTCTGTCTCTCTGTCTCTTTTTGTCTCTGTATCTTCTTGTCTCTGTCTCTCTCTCTCTCTCTCTCTCTCTCTCTCTCTCTCTCTCTCTCTCTCTCTCTCTCTCTCTCTCTCTCTCTCTGTCCGCAGTTGTCGTAATCTGTCATTAAGGAGAAGCTTTCCTGATTTCACCCTTCGTCTTGAAAACAAAATAAATCAGTGAATGAGAGAGACAGAGAGAGACAGAGACAGAGACAGAGAATGTGTGTTGTTGTGTGTGTGTGTGTGTGTGTGTGTGTGTGTGGTGTGTGTGTGTGTGTGGTCTGCTGCGTGTAATAAATAAGAACTCTTTTATTTTAAATTACAGAAACACGTAAACATTTTCCGTGCCAGTTTTTTTTCAATTTTATAAATCCTTGATTAATTTCAAAGTTATTTCTCTCTGATTAATTTCTAAATTATTCTAAACAAAAAGAATTTCATAGTTTTTCAGATTGCTTGCTCCCATACTGTTTTTCTTTGGGGTCGGTGGGGTGGTGGTGGTTGTCGCTTTTTCTAAAACGGAATGAAAATGTCGGACTTGCCATGCATTTCTCAACAGATAAAGAGTAGGTTGTATTTTGGGGGCAGTTGACTACCTTTTTTTTCTCAAAATGAAATTCGTCTTTGTTGTCTTTTCATTTTGACTTTTATCTTTCAGATAGTGTGTATACTTGCGTATACAATCAAGTTTGTTTGGGTTTTTCCTAAATGAAGTTTGTCTTTGTTGTTTTATTTTAATTCTATTTTCTTTCAGACAGCTTTCTTTGTTTTTTCCTAGGTAATATTAGTCTTTGTTGTCTTGTGATTTTGATTGATGTCTTGAGACAGTTTAATACACATGCAGAGACGATCAGGTTTCTTTGTTTTTATTTCTTAAATGAAAATTGTCTTTGTTGTCTTCTGATTTTAATTGATGCCTTCGAGACAGTTTATACACATGCAGAGGCAATCACGTTTGTTAAGGTTTTTTCCTAAATATAATTTTCTTTGTTGTGTATTTTATTCTAATATTTCATTTTTCAGGCAGGTTTCTTTGTTTTTTTCCCTAAATGAAATTTGTCTTCGCTCTCTTTTGATTTTGATTTTTGTCCTTGATACGGTTTATACGCATGCAGAGACAATTACGCTTTTTTTTCTTCCTAAATGCATACGACCGCATAGGCACAAACATTTACAACACACCACACACACACACACACACACACAACACACACACACACACACACATACACGCGCGCGCGCGCGCACACACATGCATTTGCAATTTATCCACGAAAGGGTACAACCACGTACAAGCTCACTCCTGCACATTCATATTGTATACAAATGCCTACATGTACACAAAGCTGAGGCAGAAACTCGATACTTGAGCAGAGTAGATGACAGGCAATGTTTCAGGGAAGGCTGTGCTAAGTGGATTTCACAGGACTCTTTTTTTTTTCTTTGTCCTCAGGATATTCTTCTGACCCACCCCTTCCTCTCCGCTGTCTTTTATCTCTCCCTGTTCTGTGAATGTCTGTCTGTGGCCTAGCGGACCTTCCTTCTGTTTTCTCTGCTCACTCCATGAACAGTCCCTGGGGCACTTGTCTTCCACTACCATCATCACCCTCCACACACACACACACACACACACACTGCACGCACGCGCACTCTCTCGCACTCTCTTTTTAACTTTAGCTTCCCAACCCCATCCTCTCTGCTCCACTTTTGTTGTTCACATACTTTATTTTTTCTTTGCCCGCCTGCCTGTCTATCTGTCTATCTGTTTGTTCTTCCTGCTTGTATGCCTGTCTCTCTGTCTCGTCTGTCTGTCTGTCTGTCTGTCTGTCTGTCTGTCTTCTCTCTCTCTCTCTCTCTCTCTCTCTCTCTCTCTCTCTCTCTCCATCCCTCCATCCATCCATCCATCCATCAATCCATCCATCCATCCCTCTGTGCAAGAGACTCTCTCTGGATGTGTCTCCCATTCTTGCGTTCGTGTGGTGGGGATTTATTTAGTGTTGTTTCTGTTTGTTGAAAGTGTTGTTTTTTGCCAGGCATTTTGTTTGAGTGAGTGTGTATTTAAGTTTACGCGCGTGTGCATGTGTGTGTGTGTGTGTGTGTGTGTGTGTGTGTGTGTGTGGTGTGTGTGTGTGTGTGTGGCGCGCGCGCGCGGGCGGGCGCGCGTGCGCAAAGCATGTGTATGGGGATTGTTGAAATGACTGATGTAATTTGATTTTTCCATAATGGTTGCTTCAGGGATGTGTTTTGTTCTTTGGTCTGAAAAGCGTGACATCTTGTCTGCAGTGCTTTTCCTTGTTGTTATTATGCTTTTGTTCTTCTGATTGTCAGCGTGTCCGCTTGATGAACGCTATTGCCGAGTTGATAACGTGGCAGACCTCTGATCTTTGTGATTAAGAAGCCATGGGTCCTGGGTTTGAATCACAGAAGCGCGTAGTGGAACAGGTATGGAGATATTGCTTGTATTCTTTTTACAGTCTCTTTGTTCATCACGTGTATAAGGTTTTGAATGTCTTCTTGTCTATAAGTCATGAGCAAAATCAAGTATGGACCTTAAGGATCTCTTTTTTTTTCGTTCCTCGGCTAGAGCTCCAAGGTTCACCAATGGTGTGATTTTTGTGTATGCCGCCGTTCACTCAATTCCCCTCCACTTAGGTAGCCGCATTCCGACTTCATCGATTTATATCGGTGTTCAAAGACCGATGCGGCACGAAAATGTCTAGCATGCATTCGATGCTTTGCAAAAGCCTTTGATTATAGAGTCAGCAGAGCGTTTAGAACGGGGATTCTTGACAGTGTGGTGTAGGATATAATTATTATGGAATGTCCTCCACAGTGTGATACTGTCTTAGGAAAGCCGTGGCTGTGCCTGCCTGTGTGCGTAAAATGAAGTATGCCCGTTAAGGATCTCATAATTCACATCGATGTTCAAGGGACGGAGGCAGTACGAACATGCCTAGCATGCATCCGAAGCTTTGCAAGAGCGTTTGACTATACAGTAAAGGTCGAGTGTCCAGAAAGTGGATTCTTGACAGAGTGGTGTAACTTATATGGAATGTCCCTCACGGTGTGATTTTGTCTTGAGAAAACTGCGGTTGTGCCTACCTGGGTGGGTAGATGTACTGTCTGCTTGTGTGTATCCTATGTCCATTTGTAAAGACAAAAAGGGAGAAAAGGATTTTTGTGTAGGAGTAACTTCTTTGGTTGAGTTCCCTGATTCAATTTGGCAGCGGAAAATCCCCAACTGGTATCAGCAGCCAAAAAAAAGTAAAACTGACCGTAACAGTCTGCATAAAACTTGGTCTTCTGCTGCAGTGAACATTTTCCTTCCAAGAATGAAGAAAGAGCCAGCATGATGTGACTAACATCTGGCATGCAGCACATGTAAACTAAAGTACTTTTTTTCTTGTTCAGAGTGCCTACTGCCTATTGCAGGAATTAAGGGAGAGAGAAAAGGGGACAACGGGTTTTGGTGTTTTTTGTAAATGCAAACCGGACATTTCCATAACTGATCAAAGCAAGTTTAGTTGTGTGTTTTTTAAATTTTGTTGAGGTTTAAACATATAAAAATTATTCGAGAAAGATAATACTGGTGACAAAGGTGTACACGAGGGTATTAGCTCTATAGAGTAAGTCTATTTTTCTATTGTGGTAGCTTTCAAAGAAAATGTAATTTTTACACAAGGCAAATATTACAATTTAATATTTTAACAACGTAAACTTTGCATAATTATACTATTTAAAGTTGCAGGATATCAGCAGGCATTATTCATTGAAAGCTCAAAATCGGTCCCTACTTCTGTATCATTTTTTCAATTGGCTACAGTCTACAAATAACATGACATTGCATTCTGATCTAGAAATATGGTTTTCATTTCACGTATACAATATCTGCAGAAACTGAGGCAGATGATTATTTTCAATACTGACGTATGTTACATTTTCAACATTTGAAGTACATTTGCTGCGTATTTATGTTACTCTTTTGAAAATTGTGTTAGCTCACACCACAACCACAACAATCTTCCCAGAAAATGCCAAATATCTTAAAAGCCAGGGTAAAGAATGAAGATGTGTCACTTTATTGTAGAAAATCTACCGGATTTTTTCCCTTTGTTTTGTTCAGTTCTTTAGAGTTAAATAGAATGCTGTGAGCAGCGGAAGCTGTGTGTTTTCTGGTCATTTATCCCCCAGTGTCAAAGGATGTCTGTGATGCTGTAGTGACCGTTCTGTACATGGTCACACGTATTTGTCGATCAGGACAGCATCCTTGAACACAGCTTTGATACAGTCAGTCAGGAGGCATGAGGTATGCTTCAGATGTTTGTTCTTACGTTGAGCCAAAGTCAAAAAAAAATTCAGCCGGACATTAGTGGTCCGCACAGTTACTTTAACCATAGAGAAAACCCCACCTCACTTTACAACCCGGGAACCCACAAAATAGACGCTGTTGCTAGTTTTCTTTATTAGCCCCCCTTTT
Organism: Rapana venosa; assembly: GCA_028751875.1. NCBI lineage: Eukaryota > Metazoa > Mollusca > Gastropoda > Neogastropoda > Muricidae > Rapana > Rapana venosa. The sequence continues at coordinate 31,338,344 of CM054137.1, read as the reverse complement.
TAACATAAAGCCACAGCCTAGAAGCGTGTTGATAAGAGATGATTTGGGGGCCAGGTAATTGGGGGAGATGCTGGATCGTTTAGATATGACTGTCTGCCGGGGAGAAAGGCACTTGTGGCTGGGTGATTTAGGGAGAGGGTGTAATGCCCTCAGGTAGCGACTGTCTGTCTGTCTGTATCAGTCCCTTGATTCCCTGCTTCATTAGCCAGCCACTGACTGATGTATGGACTGTAGTTGGTAGACGAGGCTTTCTGATGAGGAAAGGAGGAATGTCAGGGAAGAG
>CM054137.1:31328061-31333061 GCA_028751875.1 Rapana venosa | reverse complement strand
CATCTAATAAAGCAGTACACTGCAGCAGTGAGAAGTGCTAGGCTATACAATTATATACTAAGTGGGCCTCCAATAAAGCAGTACATTGTAGCTGTGAGAAACGCTAGGCTATACAACAATTATATACTAGGTATGCATTCAATAAAACAGTACACTGCAGCAGTGAGAAGTGCTAGGCTATGATTATATACTATCTGGACATCCAATGAAGCAGTACACTGCAGCAGTGAGAAGTGCTAGGCTATACAATTATATACGAGGTAGGCATCCAATAAAGCAGTACACTGCAGCAGTGAGAAGTGCTAGGCTATATAATTATATACTAGATAGGCATCCAATAAAGCAGTACACTTCACCAGTGAGAAGTGCTAGGCTATATATACAATTAAATACTAGGTAGGCATCCAATAAAGCAGTACATTGCAACAGTGAGAAGTGCTAGGATATACAATTATATACTAAGTGGGCCTCCAATAAAGCAGTACATTGTAGCTGTGAGAAACGCTAGGCTATACAACAATTATATACTAGGTAGGCATTCAATAAAACAGTACACTGCAGCAGTGAGAAGTGCTAAGCTATATAATTATAATACTAGGAGGGCGCAGAAGCATCCAATAAAGCAGTACACTGCAGCAGTGAGAAGTGCTAGGCTATACAATTATATACTAAGTGGGCATCCAATAAAACAGTACACTGCAGCAGTGAGAAGTGCTAGGCTATACAATTATATACTAGGTAGGAATCCAATAAAGCAGTACACTGCAGCAGTGAGAAGTGCTAGTCTATACAATTATATACTAAGTGGGCATCCAATAAAACAGTACACTGCAGCAGTGAGAAGTGCTAGGCTATATAATTATAATACTAGGAGGGCGCAGCAGCATCCAATACAGCAGTCTCTCTATCTCTGTCTCTGTATCTCTGTCTCTGTCTCTCTCTGTCTCTGTATCTCTGTCTCTTTGAATCTGTCAGCTTATGTCTCTGCCTCTCTCTGTTTCTTCTGTCTCTGTGTTTGTTCTCTACGATGTTTTCTATTCGACTTTGTCAGCCCCCACTTTGTGCATTTTATGCGTGCCCTACTACTCTAGTTTCCTTTTTTTCGGTGAAGTCAGGAGGTTCATATGCAACGCATTCCAATTCGCTTGCACTTTTCTTTTTTATGTAATCTCTATACGAGATTCCGAGATGTTTGCGGAAGCATCTCAGTTCCATTGCCGGTATACTCTTCTTTCAATGTCTGCTGACATGGTCCACGTTTAATGTAATATATACAAAATTGTAGATATCTAGGATAACGAAGAAATAAAACAAAACAAAAAGGCTATTTATCCTAACGTTAACAAGACATCAGGAAATTTGTGGGATGTCATTTTCTTCTTCTCTCCTGTTCCATGTTGTCTGTAGAGAGGAACTCCCACAGTGTGATAATCCTCATGATACTCCATATATAAAACACACAAATCAAGAAAATAGATTATTAGCACACTAAAAGGCCATTGACCCTTACGGAAAGAGGTTACCGCACCAATTAAAAGCTCTAATAAATGAAGAAGGGAAAACTAACAAAAACTTTTATATGTTACAAGAACCAATCATTCAAATTCGTGTTCCCCACCCTCTCTCTCTCTCTCTCTCTGACTCTTCTCTCTCTCTCTCTCTCTCTCTCTCTCTCTCTCTCTCTCTCTCTCTCTCTCTCCTCTCTCCTCTCTCTCTCATCTCACCCCTCTCTCTCTCTCTCACCCCTTTCTCTCCTTCCTCTCTCTCCTTCTATCTCTCTTCTTCTTCTTCTTCTTCTTCTTTGCATTCTTCTTTGCATTCTTCTTCTTCTTCTTCCTCTTCTTCTTCTTCTCTGACTCACTTATCGATCTACAACTTAACTGGTGGGCAGTGTCATTAAACGCCAAGTGAACACCTAGTCCATTCTTCTCAGACTTCATTTGCCACACCTCACTTCACATCCTCATAAACCTCACAGAAGAGCCGCGTATGTGCCTGTCGGATAGGGATGGATGAAATACAAATTAAGAGGGGTGGTGAGGGTGGTGATGGTGGTGGTGGTGGTGGTGAGGGTGGGGGTGAAGATGGAGAGGGGAGAGGGGTGAAGGGAGAAGAGGTTGATGAATGAAACGACGTTAGTGTGGACCAAAGTTGCAGAAACGTGTGTGTGTGTGTGTGTGTGTGTGTGTGTGTGTGTGTGTGTGTGTGTGTGGGGTGTGTGTGTGTATGTGGTGTGTGTGTGTGTTATGTGTGTGTGTTTGTGTATGTGTGTGTGTGTGTCATGTGGTGTGTGTTTGTGTGTGTGTGTGTGTGTGTGTGTGTGTGTGTGTGTGTGTGTGTGTGTGTGTGTGTGTGTGTGTGTGTGTGTGTGTGTGTAATGGAAATACGAACATAGACAACCTGCAACATGCACAATGAAATCTCCTGCAAAATGATAAGCACAGAAGACCAGGCACTAAACACCCAACTCCGTAAGAGAATGTGGGAGGGGGAGGGAGGAGAGAGAGAGGAGAGAGAGAGAGAGAGAGAGAGAGAGAGAGAGAGAGAGAGAGAGAGAGAGAGAGAGAGTGTGTGTGTGTGTGTGTGAGAGATGTTAATATGTCTTTCTTTTCTTTTGCAGGGTTTCTTCTTTGCTGGTTGTTTTATTGTTATTTCTTGTTGTTGCTGCTGGTGTTTGTATTCTTCTTTTCTCTTTTTCGCCAAGTAGCTAATGCAAAATCCCTAACTGCACATAATGTTGTTATGCATGGAGTGTGTGGGCAGTTTGTCACCGCACAGTTCTCAGGCGGCCTACCTAACAGACTCCATTTGTCACGCATCATATCCTATGTTTAGCAACCCGACAGATCAAATAAAGAGCTATTATCAAGTGGACGTAATGTGTCTGGGCAGACTGCTATGATGCCGTGCATAATTATGGTGTGTGTGTATGTTTGTGTGTGTGTGTGTGTGTATGTTTGTGTGTGTGTGTGTGTGTGTGTGTGTGTGTGTGTGTGTGTGTGTGTGTGCGTGCGTGCGTGTGTGTGTGTGTGTGTGTGTGCGTGTGTGTGTGTGTTCCTCAATTTTACGTCCCTTCACACATTAGTGACATTTTGACAGGAATAAAAAATAAAAAAGGAAGTTGTGAGTATGGATCCATGTAAGTGTGTGCACGTGCATGTCTAACTCTTTCTAGTTTGGTGGACGGGATAGCCTAGTGGTTAGAACATTGCGCTCGCAATCTGACGACCCGGGTTTGATTCCCGTTCAAGGGGATATTTTCCCCTGGAGTTAACATCAGTGTAGATTCCACTCTCCCCAAAAGTCCTTCCGATGAGACTAAAAACCGAGGCCTCGTGTGCGAACGCACGCAGAATATCTTGCGCACACGTTAAATCCTGTTTCGCAGTTTGGAAGAGTAGGCCATAGGGAAAGAAATACAGTTGCAGACCAAAAAAAAAAAAAAAAAAGGGGTGGCGCTGCTCTTGTGGCGACGTGCTCTCCCCGGGGAGAGCAGCCCGAATTTCACGCAGAGAAATCTCGTGACTTAAAGTGGTATAAATAAATAAAATAAATAAATAAATTGTGTGCTGGTGGGAACAGATGACAGAATTTACAAAACAGCATACACACGGGGAATGGATGTAAAAAAGAACATAAGTGCTTATTCCATTATCCTTGACATAAAAGGATTTTTTTAAAATTTTAATTATGGTATATAATGTAATAGCTTCCAACAGAAAAGCAATGTTGGTACCTCTTCAAACTAAACAAGCGTATACCTTGATTTTGTTTACGTATGAGATCTTGTCTAACTAAAGATCCTGAAATTTTAATACTGTCTTTGATTTAACACAGTAAAGAACTTTCAGGATGGTCCTTGAAAAAAATAATAAAGTAAATAATTCAAAGCTACCAAAATAACAGTCAGCCCTGCTGTAAAATTTGAATGATTCCGCCCAAATGTAGTAGCACATTTTAAATTTTAAAGAAGGAAAGATAAAGGCTGCACCTTCCCTGCTTCTCTTAACGTGATCTGAATGCATATAGCAACGTACCGGTGTATTTTCTTTTCAAAGATTCTTGTCATGCACGCATACAAATACTCATTCACCAGCCTACCTGCATCTACCAAAGCTTAGCCACTGATATATATATATATATATATATATATATATATATATATATATATATATATATATATATGAAAATTAAAAAATAAAAATTTATATATATAGAAATGCGTGTATGTGTGTGTGTGTGTAATGAGAACTATACAAAGTCCATTTCTATACAAGACTGTTGCTAAGAAAAATAAAAACAACCATATCAACAGTCAATATAAACACAATCATCAATCCATCAAGTTCTTTCAGTGAAACCAACGCTGAAGACAAAAGGATGAAAAGGAAAGCATGAGACATAGAGAATCAAACAAACTGGAGTAGTACTGAGATTTTAGGCAGCCGCGTCGTTGGATCAAGAAAAATGACCCAAGTGACTAACACGAAGACTGAGGACATAAGGAAAGAAGTCGATAAAGCGGCCTCTAGTTCAACAAACTCTGAAACACCGGTATTGGTCACGGACCCACAACAAGCCATGGTTTCTTTCTGAATTGAAAACCGTGATTCATGACCTCCCATGTAAAGCAGTATGGGTTGCCACAAACTAGAGAATGGTTCTGTAGTACACAAACGAGAGAGAGAAAAAAGAACAGCCACCAGCTTCTTTTCAGTACGCTCTTGATTAAAACCATAACCTTTAAATTTCAAACCTTAGTTTCCGCCGCACTAATGGTGACTCATCACCCCCCCCCCCCCTCTCACCACCACCCCCCACTGGTCCCCCAAACTTCCAAGTCTGCCAGCTGTGAATGAGTTCGCACTTCTGCCATTGCCAGGTTGTGACGAAATACAGAGTGCCTCTAAATCAAACCAACTTTTATTTGCAAGATTACTAGTTTTTGTTCTTAAGATTTTGATTTTTGTGTTATGAGCTTTTTTGGTTTGAGGGTTATG
>CM054137.1:31295561-31323061 GCA_028751875.1 Rapana venosa | reverse complement strand
CTAGTCGGGAAGAGCAGCCCGAATTTCACGCGAAGGAAATCTGCTGACTGAAGGTGGTGTATACTACACTACACTACACTACACTACACTACACTACACTACACTACACTACACTACACTACACTACACTACACTACACTACACTTGTCCCTTAACCAAAAGTTCCCCCTTGGGGATGCCGGGGGCCTGTCAGTATAAATGGTATTCTGGAAATTATGTACTAGAAATTTCCTCTATTCTTTCATTCTGTTTCTGCCTTGTTCCTTTTTTTCCCTGTCACCTCCTTCTTGTCTATTTTGCCTTCTTGGTCCATTCTCCTGCTCTTTTTTTCCAAAGAGACTTTAAAAAATGACAATTGTCTCTTATGCCGAAGTCGTATGCGCTGGACCTGACTTGTCAGGTGCTTAACGGCAGCGTGACGCATTTTTGCTCATATATGACATACAACAATAGTTGCTGTCTGAACGATAATAAGAAGAGGAAGAACCAAAAGTAATCATGGAGGCGCTGCATGCACTGAGAATAACGGATTTCTCTACTTATGATGATCGTATGCCAATGCCTAGGTCTCAGCAATAGCTCTTTGGAGTTGTTGTTGTTGTTGTCTTCGATTTTACGTCTGTTCACTCTCAGTGATATTAGACGAGAAAGAAAAAAATATATATACAAGGGGTGTATGATCATTGAGGTGGTTGTAGAGGCCCTACTGAAAAATGCGAGGGGGAAAAAGTAGTCTAATCATGAAAAGAAACCGTGCAAAGCGAAAGATACAATAAAAAATATTTTTAAAAAACACACCACAGAAACAAAAACATAAAAAGTGATTAACGTTAATGAAACTATAACAAATGTCCTATAGGACTATGCCAGAGACCTTTTGCAATATCAAATGCCAAATTCAAATTATTGAATATGCTTCTAAGGGAGTTTTCAGAAAATTGAGGTAAAAAAGCTTTCGTATTCTTACATTCAAATATTATATGAGTATTAGAAATATTCTCACCACATAAAACAAACTATTCACTCTTCTTGCTGTGGAGATATTTGAACAAGCCTTAGAATGGCTCACGACTCTTGCTTTATCAGTTTTGATGACAGATCTGTTTAGAAATCTCTCTTTTAGGTGATACGTTTCTGTGACCTTTTTCCATGATGTTTGTTCTAATAAGTGGTAGCCCTCTTGTAATGATAAAGGTACGTGCAATGTTGCTGATTCCCGTTCATGCTTTGCTCCTCTTTTAGCAGCTCTATCAGCCCACTCATTTGGAAAGAATCCACTGTGTGAAGGCACCCAACAGAAAGTGACACTTGTGCCCTTTAAGGTTAAAAGGTGTATGACATGATTAATCTCTAATGCAATGTTTGAAGTTTTCTTGTACCACAAGGATTTTAAAGCATACAATACCGACTTAGAATCAACACAAATAAGGATTTGAAATATACACAATGGCAAATCAAGAACATAATTTAGAGCCATTAAGACTGCTACTAATTCCGCGGTAAAAATCGAATGATGTTTGCTCTTTGGAGTCCATTCAGTGGAGTTCTCTCTCTCTCTCTCTCTCTCTCTCTCTCTCTCTCTCTCTCTCTCTCTCCTCTCTCTCTCTCTCTCTCTCTCTCTCTCTCTCTCTCTCTCTCTCCTAAGCTGTGCTTTGTTTTGATTCTTTGTCTACGTCAGCCTGTATTTAGTTTTGATTTTGGAATATGCATATTCAAGAGTATCCAGTTTTGAGTGTACGCCACGGTATTGTGCCAAAGTTCTACCAAAGTTTACGAAAAATTGTACTTCATTTTCTTTGCCTCTTCCATTTTTGACCCCTCAAAGTGTATTGTGGCCTAAGGCCGATGTACCTTAAACAATTTCAGAGTTCCCCTCCACCCCTCCCTCTCTCTCTCTCTCTCTCTCTCTCTCTCTCTCTCTCTCTCTCTCTCTCTCTCTCTCTCTCTCTCTCTCTCTCTCTCTCTCTGGCTGCCTTCTTTTTCACCCCTTTGTACTATATCTTGCAAGATGACCTTTGCCAGAAGGTTCCATCCTGTAAAATGACTATGACCATCTTGTAACATGACCATGTCGCTACAGTGTTCCCTTCTTGACCATAGTCCTGGCTTGAGGCGTTCATAGCGATCTGTGGCCTTGATGATGTCTCGCAGTTCCTCATTCATTATATAGTCTCATTTCATACATCTCCATCAACACACCGAATTAAGAGTGAAAGAAAATGTGATGAAATGTTCCTCTGTCCTAAAAGTGGGATGTAGGTCTTAGAAAATAATGAATGTGTGCCTTGATGATGATGATGATGATGATTATATATATATATATATATATATATATATATATATATATATATATATATATATATATATATATATATATATATATATTGTGTGTGTGTGTGTGTGTGTGTGTGTGTGTGTGTGTGTGTGTGTGTGTGTGTGTGTGTGTGTGTGTGTGTGAGTGTGTGTGTGTGTGTGTGTGTGTGTGTTTCTTTTTGGATGTATGTATGTATGAATGAATGTATGTATGTATGTATGTATGTATGTATGTATGTATGTATGTATGTATGTATATATGTATGTGTGTATGTATGTAAGTATGTATGTATGTATGTATGTATGTATGTATGTATGTATGTATGTATGTATGTAAAAGTGTGTGTGTATCCTGTTGTACAAGTATGCGTGTGTCCTGTACAAGTGTGTGTGTGTGTGTGTGAGAATGTGTATGTGTTTATGTGTGTATGAGTGCGTGATTATGTGTGTATGTGTGTGTGTGTGTTTGTTTCCCTATGTATGTATGTATGAAAAATATTTGACTATTGAAATTTTATTTAATAGATTTTGTCTGCAGCGCACCATGTTTGTATTATCTGTTTGTTTAAACTATTGATTATTTATCATTGATTGCATGACTAGGTTGAATGCATGTGCTTTGATTTGTCTTTGCAAGATATAGCGCTATATAAGTTCCATTTAATATTATATAAATTCCATATATTATTTTTTTTATTTTTTTTTTATTTTTATTATAATGTAAACGCCAGGCTAACAATGCGGTGACGGGATAGTCTGGTGGTTAGCGTGATGCGCTCGTGATCTGCTGACCCGGGTTCGAATCTCGTTCAATTCAAGAGGATTTTTCCTCTGGAGTTAACATCAGTGCCAACTCCACTCTCCCCAAAAGCCCTTCGGACGAGACTTGTAACCAAGGTCCCGTGTGCAAACGCACGCAGAACATCTTGCGCACACATTAAAACCCGTTCTGCTTTTTAGAAGAATAGGCCATTGCGTGCCGGTGAGAACGGATGACAAAATTTACAAAACTGCATACACACGGGGACTAGATTAAAAAAAGCACACGAGTGCTTATTCCATTATCATCGAAATGCAATTTTTAAAAATAAAGAAAAACATACATGCGTAGTGTGTGCGTGTGCGTGCGTGAGTGCGTGTGTTTATCCGGGTGTATGTTATGCTCTCGTGAGAGTGTGTGTGTGTGTGTATGTGTGCATATAAGAGATAGTTTAAACCAGCATGGCATGATTACGCTACACTCTGTTTGTCTATTCTCTCACTGTCGCTTGTACATTTGCCTTCTGCTCCTATTCTTTCTCTTGATTTGTCTTTCCATTTTCGCCCTGGTGCCCTGCTGGGGGTCAGCATCAAATTGTTGTGCGTCGATATTGAGAGGAAGAAGGAAGGTGGCAGGATGGTTAAGACAATTGCCTGCCAACAAGTAAACCGTGAAGTTCTGGGTTCGATTCCCAGCCTCGCCCTTTCTTCCCAGTTTGACAAAAAAATCGAACTGAATGTCAAAGTCCTTCGGGGGAGACTATAAACCGAGGCCCTGTGTGCGCACGCACGCAGAACATCTTGCGCACACGTTAATTCCTGTTCCTCTTTTCGAAAGAGTAGGCCATTGTGTGCCGGTGGGAACAGATGACAAAATTTTCAAAACCGCATACACACGGGGACAAGAAAAAAAAAGTCATCTGAGCGCTTTGATTTGTTGCTTTACAAGACTCAGCGCTATATAAATTCCATACATTATTATTACTATTTATTATTATTATTATTATTATTATTATTGATGTATCCGCTTCTTTTCCCTTTGCTGTGCCTCCCTGATTTACATGATTAAAGGCAAAAAAGGAAAACAGTTTCTTCTGCATAAAATCTAGGTCTGAAAAGCCGTTCAGGTTCCACAGACAAGTTGATTGTGCAAATGTGTGTGTGGTGTGTTTGTGTATGTGTGTGTGTGTGTGTGTGTGTGTGTGTGTGTGTGTGTCTGTGTACGTGAGTTCGCGCGTGCGTGCGTGTGTATTTGGGAGCGCGTGCACAAGATAGCGACTATTGCGTTTTTACTTGCCTTCTGCTTTCATCTTTTCCCTTGCTTTGTCTTTTTTATACCAATACCTCCCTCCCCACCCCCCGACAAACCCAGACACACATACAAACTTTGAGGTCAACAGGGAATTGGTGTGTGTGGATGTTTAGAACTTATTGATGTCTCTGCTTTTTTCTTTTTCTTAGCCTCCCCCACCTTTTTAATTGAAGGCAAGAAAGGAACAAAACCCAGATTCTTTTGTCTAAAATGTGGGTCTCAAAAATCAGGGTGGGGGGTCTAATAAGAAACTGGTTTTGCAAGTTTACTCTGTGTGTGTTGTGTGTGTGTGTGTGTGTGTGTGTGTGTGTGTGTGTGTGTGTGTGTGAGTGGTGAGTGAGTGTGTGTGTGTGTGTGTGTGTGTGTCTGTGTCTGTGCCTTTGATGTGTGAAGGGTGGAGTGTAGAGTGAGTCTGTATGTATAAGTGTGTGAATGGGTCTGTGCGTGCGCGCACGCAAAAAAGGTTTTCTGTCCATTGCCTTCCTCACAGTGTCTTTGGCTGCAGAAGTTTATGTACAGAGAATCCACAGTTCCATATCCACCCCGAATATCCGCCAGATTTGAACGCCAAGAAACAAGAAATTGTTTCATATTTTTCCCCTTACCATGAAGTTTTAAATAGAAAAAGCGGAAATGATCGTAGCAAACACCACAAAATGTTGCCATGCTCATTCTACAAATAAAAAAATCTGAAACCATACTATAAAGAACAAGCATCAGAATAGAATAAACCTGGGCAAACATATATGAAAATATGTCTGCAATGACACAAGAGGTGGAGCCCTATGATAAAAGAGTTAATCACAGTATTGTTCACAATAGATATAAGAACATAACAGTGTTTTTATTGTCTCTTTTTAGCGTTCGTGTGCTACACACTCACACACTGGTAGCACACCCACGCAAACAAATACAGGGTTATTCTGTCTATGTCCACAGCTTACACTCTATGGACGCCCTTTACTAATCATTGGCTGTCACCAGGCCACCATCTAGAAATAGAGGACCTACATTGTTGCCGTATCATTTTGGCCATGGTCGGCAGTGTCGTAGTCTGATCTAACAGACGCCGGGCACCCCCAACCCAGTCTCCTGTTCTGAGGACAGTGACGGCGTGGTTATGGAGCCAGATTGAGATGTCCAGTCTAGCAGAATGGTCCACGACAATCATTGTCTAGAACCATCAGACTCTGGAGTAACTAGAACGAAGTTACCGCAGGCGAGGAAACCAAAGAGAAACTAAAAACTAAGGTCAGCATGAGACTACATCATACATTGCTACTTATTCTGAGACAATCGTCTTTTATTTTGCATAGATTGTTGAAGATAAGTAGTGTGACGCCTACAACTTCTATTTGCATATATACATGAAAGGGTGTGAGATACTGATAAATGTACACTTAGATTGATCGATAAGATTGTACATAATCTCAACAATAATCCGTCTGGCATCACTGGGTTTGAAACTAGTGACCTGCAACTTTAAAATGCCAAAAAATGTAGAACCTTGGAGTCTCTTTTTCACTCGGCAATTTTGTTAATGGCTATTTCCTAACAAAAGAGCATATAGACTACTGCTACAAGACAATATTATGACAGCAGAGAGCTGGCAGACCAGGAGCAAAGCTTCGCCCTGTCCATACAAGTGTTCAGACCAATACAAACAGCAGGAAACTCCCAACACCTCCTCCTTTTTAAATGACCCAAAGCTGAAAGAACTGGATGTTTTCGGTTCCAGACATCGCTGCATTGCTATCTTCCTGAGGAGGATGGAAGAGAAAATATCTTTCAAGGGCTGCAGGGAAAATCACCATTCATTTCCTGCCTAATGGCTGCCAGACATCAATAGATGCATTCGCCAAGAAAGAGGCGGTCCCCTTTTCTGTGAGAATGGAGAATGGAGACCCTCCCTCGGTAGATTCAGAAACTGGTCTTTGGCAAGATTCACTAAATGGCAGTACCCACATCTTGCAACGCATGAAAGGGAGGGAAAAAACGACGATGTTGCTTTGAGAGAGTTTTCCAGATGGGTGTATGTTTACTTTAAAAACCAACTATATGCAGGCTTTTTTCTATTAGAGAAAATAAAATCTTGTTGATTACTTCTTTATAAAAGTATTTTTCATCCCAATTTGTATTGGAAGAGAAAATATTCAAAACATTTGAGACACAGATCAGATATTCTAAGCAACTTTGTAGGAAAAAAGTAAATCGCACAAAATGAAGAATAAGCTAAAGAAAAGACGAAAATAAAGAAACAGAGAATGACAGAAGGGAGAAAGAGGAAGGATGTGAGGACATGAGACTGTTGTACTGTACACTGGCACAACTCATACTTTACACAGCTTGTATAATCAACTACCTCGCAGAAAAATATTGACCTTGGATCTTCCTTCGACAGGAAATCTGTATCGATCTATTGAGCTTCCCGTCCATACATTACCCTACATTTTTACCCCGCCCTCGCCCTCCCATTCCCTCCCTCGCCCTCCCTCTCCCTTCCTTGCCCGGCTTCCCTCACACACAGAAGAAAGCCTGCCTCCTCTCCTCTCCTCTCTTCTCTTACCCCCTATACAGGGAGGGCAATGAGGCACACTTCACACAGACATCCCTGCTTGCACTTGCATCTTCCTTGGGGCGGCCAAACAGGGAGAAGCCTAACATTGTCGTTGTCACTGGGCCTGCAAGTCGTGTGGATGGATACCTAGCAGCTGCAAAGGGAAAACTTGTCCAGTTCAGTTCTTGTGTAAAACTGAAGTGTCTGTAGAGACTGGGGAATGACTAGTCTGCGGGTAGACGTCAGCCAATATTTCTGGGTTAGATCTTTTTTCGCTCGCTCCTCGCCTACAGCTCTTAAATATTCTTGTCATAGAAAACTCCTTCCCCCTACCCCCCCCTCCACCAGCACACACATACACACTCACACACACACATCCCTAACCCCCCACCCCCCCACCCACCCACACACACACACACACTCCGCCCACCCTACATTCCCCCACCCCTCACACACACACACTCCATCTCACCCTACATTCCCCCACCCCTCACACACACACACACTCCACCTCACCCTACATTCCCCCACCCCTCAACACACACACACACCACACACACACACACACACTCACCTCACCCTACATTTCCCCCCTCACACACACATACACACACATACACACTCACACACACATCCAACACTCCACCTCACCCTACATTCCCCCACCCCTCACACACACACTCCACCTCACCCTAAATCCCCCCCTCACACACACACACTCCACCTCACCCTACATTCCCCCACCCCACCCCCTCACACACAACACACACACACACACACACACACACACACACACACACACACACACACACACACACACACACACACACACTCCACGAAGCATCATCGCAGAAGAAATCCAACACAAGATCAGAAAGGAAACTAAAGACAGGAAACGGACAGAGGGAGAAACATCTCTAATTAGGGTGAGAAGACAACGGGAGAAAAGACCAACCAGAATTGTGGCTCCACCCAATAACAGGGTTCAATGCAGTGGCTGACAGAGACACAAGAAGGTACAGGGGATGAGGGGGGTGGGGTGGGTGGGGTGGCAAGGCCCTTGGGGGATGGAAGGAGGAGGAGGTGGAGGGGGCAGGGGGCAGGGCCTCTACCCCAGAGGAAGGGTCTAATTACCCCCCAGTTCAGCAATGCCTTCATGTAAGCGCTTCGATTTGTTTGTTTTTTACAAGATTCAGCGCTATATAAATTCCATATATTATTATTATTATTATTACTATTATTATATTATTATTATTATTATTATTATTATTATTATTATTATTATTATTATTATTATTATTATTATTATTATGTAGCAGGCTGAACTGAACTGAACCCACACTGAACTGCACAGTCTTCCCTCAGTGTTTTCCATACCTTGCCTGCTTCCTTCACGGGGCTTTCTCTGTAGTGTAGTGTGTGTTGTGTGTGTGTTGTGTGTTGTGTGTGTGTGTGTTTGGTGTGTGTGTGTGTGTGTGTGTGTGTTATAGTGTGTGTGTGTGTGTGTGTGTGTGTGTTATAGGTGTGTGTGTGTGTGTGTGTGTGTGTGTTATAGTGTGTGTGTGTGTGTTTTAGTGTGGTGTGTGTGTGTTATAGGTGTGTGTGTGTGTGTGTTATAGTGTGTGTGTGTGAGTGTGTGTGTGTTATAGTGTGTGTGTGTGGTGTGTGTGTGTGTTATAGTGTGTGTGTGTGTTATAGTGTGTGTGTGTGTGTTATAGTGTGTGTGTGTGTGTGTGTTATAGTGTGTGTGTGTGTGTGTGTGTGTTGTGTTATAGTGAGAATTGTGTGGTGTGTGTTATAGTGTGTGTGTGTGTGTGTGTGTGTTTATAGTGTGGTGTGTTTAGTGGTGTGTGTTTAGTAGTGTTGTGTGTGTGTGTTATAGTGATGTGTGTGTTGTGTTGTGTGTGTGTTATAGTGTGTGTGTGTGTTATAGTGTGAATGTGTGTGTTATAGTGTGTGTGTTTGTGTTATAGTGTGTGTGTTATAGTGAGATTGTGTGTGTGCGTGTGTGTTATAGTGTGTGTGTGTGTGTGTTATAGTGTGTGTATGTTATAGTGTGTGTGTTATAGTGTGTGTGTTTATAGTGTGTGTGTTATAGTATGTGTGTTATAGTATGTGTGTGTGTTATAGTGTGTGTGTTATAGTGAGATTGTGTGTGTGCGTGTGTGTTATAGTGTGTGTGTGTGTGTGTGTTATAGTGTGTGTATGTTATAGTGTGTATGTTATAGTGGTGTGTGTTATAGTGTGTGTGTTATAGTGTGTGTGTTATAGTGTGTGTGTTATAGTGTGTGTGTTATAGTATGTGTGTGTGTTTAAAGTGTGTGTGTGTTATAGTGTGTGTGTTATATTGTGTGTGTGTTTGTGTTTTAGTGTGTGTGTGTTACAGTGTGTGTGTGTGTTATAGTGTGTGTGTGTGTGTGTGTGTGTGTGTTATAGTGTGTGTGTGTGTGTGTTATAGTGTGTGTGTGTGTTATAGTGTGTGTGTGTGTGTTGTGTGTGTGTTTGTGTGTGTGTTATAGTGTGTGTGTGTGTTTTATAGTGTGTGTGTTATAGTGTGTGTGTGTGTTATAGTGAGATTGTGTGTGTGTGTGTGTTAAAGTGAGAATGTGTGTGTTATAGTGAGAATGTGTGTTATAGTGTGTGTGTGTGTGTTTGTGTGTGTGTTGTAGTGTGTGTGTGTTTCTGTGTGTGTTGTGTTGTGTTTTTTGTATTGCGTTGTTTGTTGTGTTGTGTCCACTGTGTATGTGTGCGCGCGTGTGTGTGTTTATGAGAGGCTGATTGAGTGATTGATTGATTGATTGATTGATTATCTTTATTTTCAAGGGCGACAGATAAGCATTAACACGCATTTTTTCACCTGGCGCAAGAGAATGAAAGAGAGAGAGAGTTTCCCTGTAATTAAATTTTAAGGTGCAAAATATCCATCACATACCATTAAACATAATTCTTCTGAACGCTAGGCAATACTTATCACAGAACTAGACACACCTTTAATATCCCCTACCACATAAAAACCAAAGCCTTTAAAAACAAATCGCGTCGAAATTTTAGTAACTTTCAAGGTATCTCAGGAGAAAATGCTGTAGACAATAAAAACTGTTGATAGATCCATACATGTCTAGATTTAATGTGACTATGCAGTCTTCTGCTTTTTTTCATACAGAAGTCTTCAACTTTACCGTCACCTATCCTATAGTCCTTCTTATTTTATTATTCTTTTATATCGATGATAATGGAATAAGCAATCATGTGCTTGTTTACATCCAGTCCCCGCGTGTATGCGGTTTTGTGAATTCTGTCATCTGTTCCCACCGGCACACAATGATCTACTCTTACGAAAAGCGGAACAGGATTTAACGTGTGCGCAAGATGTTCTGCGTGCGTTCGTACACGGGGCCTCGGTTTATGGTCTCATCCGAAGGACTTTAGACCATTGAGGCACCAACTGAAGAATTTGCAACTAACTGTTCTACGACTAACTGTTCAGTCAAACAGTTTGAGAGACAGAAAGTCTGAGGAGAAGAAATGAAGATGAAAAGTTCAGACTGTACTTCCCTCAGCATCTGTCTCCCTCAGGGGCAACAGCAGCCCCACCGTGACAAAGACTGTACGGCAGACTTTAACTTTCATTTCCCCCTGTTGTGCCCGCGAGCATCGTTGGAGACATTCGGCAGGAAAGTGTGGAAGCCTTTTTTGCTCTCTCACTCTAAGAGACTGGGGAAGTGAAGGAAAACTGACCCTGAGCAAATATCGCTGAGAGCCGGTGTCCCTTCCCTCTATGAATAGAGCTGGCGTCAGATGGTGGTAGCAGACGATAAGAACAACGCAGTTCCTGAGTCTCGTCCGTGGGAGACACTTTTGTTTCATGAAAAGGGTACGAGAAAGGAAATTAATGTTAAAGTTTGAAGGTTTTTTTTTGTATTTTGCTTCAACTACACACACGCGCACGCACACGCACGCACGCACAGACGCACGCGCACACACACACACACACACACACACACACACACACACACACACACACACACACACACACACACAACACACACACCACCACACTTACACACACAAGGGATCGGAAGACATTTATTTTTAGAGGAAAGAGGAATTGTTTTGAACACAAAGTTGTTGTTTTTTATAGCTGTCCATTGAAGGGGACATGGCATTCATTGATTTATTGATTAGCATTTTAGAATTGTTTTATGGGGGTTCTGTCATTCTGGAAAGAAAAGTTAGTTTGTCACTGCGTCTGCTGCCGACATAGTGAGCGCAACATTTAAATTAGAGGGTGCGTTTCGGTTTCTGATTTTGCGTTATCTTAAGCAACTTTTAATAAAAAGACAGGTCACGTGATAAACAACAGTCATTTCACAAAACTGCCTTGCCTTTTTAAAGATGGAAACCCGAGTTCTCTTATCTTTGGCATGTTCACAGTTTTGTTCTCATGGCGTCTCATGTTTTTGTTTCCATTCGGATTTCAATGTCCTCTGCTTTCTAGTATGCAGCATACAGAGGACCGCGGGGAGTGGAGGATGCTGGTTGCAAAATCTTCAGTAGTGCCTCCATGGTCCAAAGGACTACTGGATAGGTGAGGTGAGGTGAGGATACAGCAAAAGAGATGAAGTGATCACAACGGCTGAGAAGGGGACAAAAAAATTATTCCAGAACAGGCCAATCATCCACCTGTACATATTAAAAGTGTTTCCATGCTAAAACACCGAGAAGCGAGAGCACACGGTTTTTTGGACATGTTACATAGCTTTTATCTACTTCATAATGTTTGTTCTTTGGTGCTCAACAAAGCTTGAACTGTCATCCAAGATTAACTGTAGAAAATAACTGTAGTAGCTACACAGGCCTGGTTACTGAGAACAGACATTCACCACAGTGAGTAAGAGAGGACCTCCAACAGACAGCAGGGAAAGCTCTCATCTACTCTAACAAAAAGCCGGAAGCGCTCCATTTCTTCACTCTCATACAGCATTGGCTTGGTTCGGTGTTCTCCTCAGGGCGGAAGTAGCAATACGACACAGAGAGCTATCGGGGAATCTACCATTCATTTCCTGTTTTAATGCCTGCGAGGCAACACTCAAACTACTCGCCGGGAAAGAGCCATCTCCTTTTTTTATGAGATCGAAGCACTATGGCGGAAGAAAGGCCACCGATAAAGATGACTCAAAGACAGTTCTTAACACCGGGATTCTGTGGCAGCGGCACAGAATTCCACATGACGGAAGCTTCTACGTCAATGTCAGGTTGTTCTTGGGGGGTTTTTAACAGCAGCAACAACCACGAAGAGACATCTGAGATGTTTTACCCAGAGGAAACAAGTACATGCTTCTTCAGCACGTGTATCCTTGACCTTTAACCATACTCGGTATTATATTTTTTAAAGTGCCATGGATAGGCACTATGACAAGACTATGTATGAAGGAATATTGAAAAGTCATGCTAGTTTTTCATAGCAGCAGCGGAGGAAGACAGGGGCACCAACTCTCCTTGGGAACTAGCATCCCTTCTGCAGCCCCCTCACCCCCGCCCCTCCCTCCTTTTGACAATACTCTACAGTAGTTGCAGTCCATGGTATCCATGCTCTTTCAGCCTCTTCCACACAGAGCAAAGCTTACACACACGCACGAACGCACACACATGCACGTACGCGCGCGCGCACACACACACATATACACACACAATTTGATCTGTTCAGTTCAATACTTCAGAAAAAAATATATCTAAACTTCCTTCTGTGTGTGTGTGTGTGTGTGTATTCGGGTGTGTGTATGTGTGTGTGTGTGTTCTGTTTAAAATATATGTAAACTTGGAAAAAAAAGAGCAAACCTACTAGATCGTTGTGATTTCTCCTGAAACAAAGACCGACCACTTCAAACCAGCATTGTTCAGGCAGCAACCAGCTACCACTTTTTTCCAGTGGAGGAGAGTACAGGATAAATACAGTTAAAAATAATCATAACCTTTTCCTGTCTTTCTAGCATGTATACTTTCTGTATCTAAGAAAAGTGGGATGTAGCATATTTATATTCTATGCGTTTTCTTCCTTTCCTGTTTTGGTTGTTTCAACACCTTACTTCTCTTCCTTTTGCTCACACCTTTAAGCACAGAGAGGGAGTTAGACAAAAATCTGCATTCAGCAAAGTTCTGAAAAAAGTTCTTTCAGACAAACAGCTCTTCAAAAGATGTCCGCCTCCTTGCCCCCTTCCCGTGGCTGCAAAATGGAGTTTGGAGCACGAGGAACGGTAACTCGCAAGGCTATTTATCTAAGAACGTTCACTCTTAAGACCTGACATGATAAAGATTTCTCTCATCTTTGCTGACCCTGTGTCAGTCTATTTCTGCAAAAAAAAGGATGTATATTTACCAGTTTGGTTATCACTAATCTTGTTCTGATATTTTGTGTGTTCCCTGTGAGATCCTTGAACACCATGCAGAAAACCATTACACTTCAGCCCACGGAGTGTGCACAAAAAGCTATTTTGCTATTGAAAGATACCGAATGTGGATGGAGCAGCTTGTTCAAGAGCAAGGGTTAATCTGGCATCACTGCTGGGAAGATGGTATCGTGTGGGGTGCGTGGGGATGGGGATTTAATTTAGATGTGCAAACTTTCATCTGCGTGCGGTTATCGTCACACAGTTCCGTGTTGAAAGACGTCCATGCATCCCTTTAACTAGCAGATGCCGGTGTATCGATAGTACGAAGCCTGGCTGTTGATGCATTCAGTTGCTATCCAATCTTGTTTATCTATAGCCCCGCCAACCACATAGGCCATATCGGGGTTGTCGTCTTGTATGCAGACAGATAAGTATACACAGTTATACACATGCGTCTACAGGCAAGATTTTTTTTCTAATATCCCTGAGAGTGAACAGACGTAAAATCGAAGATATTTTTTTCATATGTTCTTACATTTCAGTTATGCACCAACATTCAATCTGTCCAGTAGGAGAAATGTTACGCCCACTCTATTTTTTTTATCGTACCTATTTCTTCTATTAACCACAGAGTTCAAGTTTTATACTGTGTGTGCAGAGTAAGAAAATAATAACAAAAAAGAAAGGTAAAGACTAGTTGGTTAAAGCTTCAAACTCAAGATTTGGAAGTAACTGAAGGTGTGGATTTGAGCCTCTGCTTAGTAGGTATCTGGCCAATGGGATATTAATTCTAGGGTTAACTTTAGTGCTGAGTGTATACCCCTGAAAGTTCTTGGGATGAGACTTAATTGTAATTGCCCTTCATGGGATGATTAAAGTGTTTTTGACTTGACTTTTGACTTACTTGAGTTGGTGTCCAGTGTGCAAACGCACACACAACGTCATTGCGCGCACGACAAAACCCCCATCCTCTACCTTTCTTAAAAGTGAAGGTCAGTTGGGGCCAGAGCCATGGATCACACTAACATGTTCAGCATGCATCCTGATACCTGGAGAGGAATGGACTCCGCTATATTTCATTTGGCCACTGTGCAATGCTTGGAAAATTCAGTGCGGGTGCCTAAAGACTTTTAAAGGAGGCAAAGGGAAAATATGCTTTAGTCATTTTGTGTGCATGCATGCTCGTGTGTGTGTGTGTGTGTGTGTGTGTGTGTGTGTGTGTGTGTGTGTGTGTGTGTGTGTGTGTTTGTCTGTCTGTCTGTATCTGCGCGCACGCACGCACGTGTCAGAACCTTTGTGTGTTTGGTGTGTGCGATTTGCAAGGGGAGAGAGAGAGAGAGAGAGAGAGAGAGAGAGAGAGAGAGAGGAGAGAGAGAGAGAGAGAGAGATACAGACAAACAAACAGACATACAGACAGACAGACAAAGGAAGATTTGGCAGATAGAGAGGATGACGAATAGGAAAAGAATAAATAATTCCCATCACCCCCCCCCCCCCCCCCCCCAATCCCCTATACCCCCATTCTCCGTCCTATCTAAATTCTGGTATATTCTACTGATAAAACTATGGGGATATTCTGCTGATAAAACTCTGGGTATATTCTACTGATAAAACTCTGGTTATATTCTACTGATGAAACTCCAGGTATATTCTACTGATAAAACTCTGGGCATATTCTACTAATAAAACTCCGTGTATATTCTACTGATAAAACTCTGGGCATATTCTACTGATAACACTCTGGGTATATTCTGCTGACAAAACTCTGGGTATGTTCTACTGATAAAACTCTGGGTATATTCTACTGATAAAACTCTGGGGATATTCTACTGATAAAACTCTGGGGATATTCTACTGATAAAACTCTGGGGATATTCTACTGATAAAACCCTGGGTGTATTCTACTGATAAAACTGTGGGGATAATCTACTGATAACACTCAGGGTATATTCTACTGATAAAACTGTGGGGATATTCTACTGATCAGAAAACTGCCCCTTTTTGTGGAGAACGAATCCTCCACGGAGCTAAGAGGATCAAGAAACAGAAGTCGGCAGACTGGTCCGGAGGATGGGCAGCTAGGCATATTTTGTAACTGCAGTGTGTCCAATGGTAGTGTCGCACGTAACACGCGCATTAGTTCTTAAGCCAAGAACCAAAAAAAGGGGATAGTCAGTGGCCTTTCTTTCCGTGTCTTCCTTTTTATTCAACTGTGCATTTTCTGCATTTTTTTGCGTTTGAATGGGATTTTTGTGTGTTTGTTTGTTTGTTTTGGGATTTGGGTTTTTTTTTCCTTTCTGCTTTGCTCTGTCTCAGAGAGATAGAGAGAAAGAGAAAGAGAGACAGACAGACAGACAGACAAACGTACAGACGTACAGACAAAGAGGCAGAGAAAAAATAAGTATGCTGATGTAGTAGCTAAAACAGTCAGGAGTAATGAGACTGTGTGAAAAGGAAAACTGTGTTCCATTAAATTCAGCAATATCATCAGTGTTTTTATTGCATTGTTCTACAATTACTGTCCTGACAAATCTCTTTGTGCAAAAAAATATAGAATATTATTTTCCCAGGGTAAAGGTGTTACCAGTTGAAAGCCCTGATGGTATGCCGTGATAATGACATCCCTGTTCCATCGTTCCTTCTCTGTTTCTGGTCCATCCACCTGGAATGACCTCCCTCTTTCACTTCGCCAAAAGCCTTCACTTGATACCTTCAAATCCAGCCTCAAAACACACTTATTTCCTACCTGAGACTTTCCCCCCACATATCTGTCCCTAATTTTCAACAGCATCTTTCACCTTCAAAGCGTGTGTGTGTGTGTGTGTGTGTGTGTGTGTGTGTGTGTGTGTGCGTGTGTGTGCTTGCGTGCGTGCGTACGTGCGCGCGCATGGATTTGAAATCTGTTGTTCATAATGTTTAAGGAGAGGTGCATGCCTGTAAATGATTGAGTGCAATCGCTTCGATTTGTTTGGGTTTTTTTTTTACAAGATTCAGCGCTATATAAATTCCATATATCATTATTATTATTATTATTATTATTATTATTATTATTATTATTATTATTATTATATTAAACTGAGCAATGTCGTCATTGTCCTGTATTGCTTTACTCGAGTTTTTATTATTATCACAAATCTCCTTGTGTGAAAGTGAAGATTTCTGTCCCAAGGGTAACAGTTATACAAGTTGGAGGCAGTGGTGAGATGCTGTAATAATGGAATCAGTTTTCCATTAGATTTCACATGCCCTTACTACCTTATATTTATTGCATTATGCTCGAGATACAATTATTGACAACACTTTCTTGGGTGAAAATGCGGGCTCTTATCCCAGGGACAAATGTGTTACCATGCGAAAACACGGAGGGTGTACCTCCCATATGTCTATAAACTATACATTGTGGGAACATGCACACTAAATTTACATGCATCGTGATCTCTGCAACGGGCTGAGGATTGACGGAACGACACAGCTGTTGATGAACAGGTCTGAAATATTTTGTTAGAGCGAAAGAGCGTCAACCAAACGTTTTACTATGTTGTGATAATTTAAACTCTGTGTGATTTAAGGACGCACGTCATTATTGGAAAAATGAATCCGTGAATTTTTGCAATTATTGAGACGATTATTTTACCACACCACAACTTTATAAATCCTGATCCTTTCATCTTTAAACCAAGTGCCATCATACATGCTGACAAGAAAGGTTTCTGTAAAAGCCTTCAAGAATTGACACCCCCTTAAAGAAAAGAAACATACCATTCCAATGTATCTATAGAATAGAAAAAGAAACATGCGATTCCAATTCATCTATAGAATAGAAGCAGACGAATGTGCAACAAAATGGAATCTTAACGAATTACTATCAAAACAAAAGTATGCCCGATTTTTGTTATTTCAGTTATGTAAACACAATAGGGGACGGGGTAGCTCAGTGGTCGGGCACTCGCTTCCCCCCAGCCAAGTTAAGCAGCGTCGAGCGTGGTTGGATGGGCGACCGTTTTCGCGCCTTGGCTTCAGTACAGTTTCCCCAGTTTACCCAGCTGTAAATGGGTACCTGCCCTCTTTAAGGTCAGGGAAGGTAAAGCAGCGAGGGAGAGGAGATGGGCGCCGCCCTCAATACGCTGGCCCTAGAGAAGTGAGGTCTCTGACGCCTCGCTCCCCTACGACCTTAATATAGGTTATGGGACACCTTTACCTTTTTAAACACAATAGGGAATAAGCAAGTTCTCTCAAGGGAAACATAACTTACGAATGCATGCAATTTTAGGCGTGTCTCTACAGCAGCTGAATCAAACAAACTTTATAAGTAATAATAAGCATTTCTGAAATACGGCTAAGCAGATCATATTCAATGACCATACGGGATATTCAGGTTAAGGGAAAATGATGATATTGATGAGGAGGGTAGGGGGGATGAGCAGAGAGAAATCTGAGGTTCATAGTTTCGATCCCTAAAATAAAACTACGAAAACTTCAGGAAGATAACAACTTTACGGAAGCACTGTGTTATAATTGTAAATGTTTGGGGAAATTTTGTTACATCACTAAAACCTGAAGTATGAATAAAAAAATTAATGACTTTTCATCTTCTCAAAGCCTTTATATTTTCACCTGGTCATGGACCTAACGTTTACTACGTATTTTTTATTTCCTTCAACACAATTGGCTTCACCTCTCTCTCTCTCGTGCTCTCTCTCTCTCTCCCTCCCTCCCTACCTCCCTCCCTCTCCCATGTCTCTCTGGCAGCCAGTCCAAGATCCTTAGCCTTCATTGACATTCCATGAGGGTTTATGAGCTTGATTAATCTGCTGTGATTTGACATGCTTGGTTTCGTGATTAAAAGGGCAAACTTTTAGCGTTTACGGTTCAGATTGCTATTGTATTGACTGAATGGCAGTCAGCAGGAGCTGGGTGAGGCGAGAGCATGGAGGAGGAAGGCAGTCGCGCTACACGGGAGCTTTTCTATGGCTTCCAATCAGCAGTTATGCCTTTTAGAAGCGCGTCCTTCATGTGGCCGGAAATTGACGTGATTCACTGACGAACTGCTGTTTTTTTTCTTCTTTCTTTTGTTTTTGTTTTTTCTTGATCTCCCTTCCTTTCTGATCTTTCCTTTCCCTGTTTTTTTTGTGTTTCTTTGTTTCATGATTTCCTTCTTCGGCCGTTGTTTTTCATTCTAGTCTCTTTCTTCTGTAGATGACTCATCTTCCTTTTCAAGAAAACGTAAGGAAATGAATGGATATTCTTTAATATTTAATCCCTGATCATTTTTGTTACATTTCTCTGAATTTCACAAATTTTTCATTATGACTACCAGCCACAACGGCAATAAAACCATGATTTAAAAAAACTTGCCTTCATGTACTACCACTGACCATAGAACATCTCGCGCACACGTTAATACTGGTTCCGCTTTTTAGAAGAGTAGACCATTGTGTGCCGATGGAAATGGATGACAAATTGACAAAACCGCATACACGCAGGGACTGGATGTAAAAAAAAGAGCACATGAGTGCTTATTCCATTATCCCCGAAATAAAAGAATATATAAACATAAATAATAAATATTGTATGTTTTTCAGGTCGCTGATTTCAGTATGTCCTTTTACGAACATAACTTCCAACCATTTGCACATCACAGTGCCTGGTCCAGACACCATCAGTACAAGGATGCTTCGGGGGAACAGGAAGACGTCTGGAGAGGGAGGGCTGACAATGACGAGCTGTGCAAACAGACACACAGTCAGTCACCCTCTATTGACCCAACCCCCCTCCCCCCCCCCCTCCCAGCCCGGACTGATGAAACGCCCATCTCTCCCACAAGGGGCTGCAGTAATGTCGATGGTGTGTCTCCTTCAGCTTCCTCTCACATCGCTGTACTGTCTGAAGGATGGAGGGTAGGAAAAAAATGGGTGGGTGGAAAGCACTGTGAATGAGGAGGTGACGATCTGTGCAGGAGCAGAAAAGAAGGGCGCAGAGATTGCTAACACTTTCGTTTCCTTTCGCTATTACGTTGTGCGGATTGAGTCGAATGCAGAGGGGCTTTCTGGCGGTAGCTAAAAGGGCTAGAGGGAAGCGTATACGATTGTTTGAAATGGAATGTAGAAGGCTGTCTCTGGGAAAGTGACTGGAGATGTGGAGAAGATGATGGGAGGAGAACCTTACTAAGTTACGTCTGGACTGCGAACGAGGATCTTGACTTCAGAGTTATTCAAGGGAAAGTTGCTTGTGCTTCAGATCTTATGTTAACTGTTTGAAGAACTAAGAATTAAGCCTCAAAATGTTGATAAATGGAAATTTCAAGACATGATTTTGGCAAATAAAGTAAATGAATAAATTGTAAACAAGACGCAAGGGAGACAGAAGCAGAAAAGTAATGAAACAGGGGAGAAATAACAAACAATATCTTTAATGTCACCGTACGTGGCCTTTTTATGAACTCTATATATCTATTGCATTGTAAACTACTGATTTCAGTCTGCTCTTCAGAAACGCTCGCCTCAACAACTTTCCCCATCACAATGCGTCGTCCTGGCACATCAGCAGCGTCAGCATGCTTCAGCAGACAGGACCATGTCTGCAGATCAGAGGGCAGGCTGATAATGATGAGCCGTGTACACAGCGCAGGGACACCTCTTGTCCACCCAACCCTAGCTGCGACTGATGAAACCTCAATCTGCCCACTAGAGCATGCAATAATGTCAGCCGCATTCCTCTCCAGCCTCCTGTACATCGTTACCAACCAAACTGATGAGAAGAGAAGTAGGCGGAAAGCACGTTTAAGGATGAGGGTGTGTGTGTACACAAGAAAGGGGCAAAAAGGTTGTTTGCTACCGTGTTTCGTTTCCTTCCGTTTACATTGCACCGCTTTCCAGTAGGAACTGGAGGCTACGTACTTCTAACATCGGGTTTTTTGTTCTGGGTGATGACAAGGAACAGACGGTTGTCTGGATCTGGGTGAAGGGATGAGGTGTCTTGCGGAAAATGACTGGAGGTGTATCATGCATGAGAGAATCTTAATTAACTACGCCAAAATCTGGATGGTGAATCAGGAAACTGGTTACAGAGCTATTAAGAAATAATTCCTTATGCTTCAGATTATGTCGTGGGTCTTTTAAGGACTTGAACTACTGTCAAACAAACAAACAATCAAACAAACAAACAAACAAAAACAACTTTCAGAACTTAAGTGCATTGAAAGTTTCAGGACACATGATTCTAAATACTATGGGTTTTTTTAAAAATTTAAATTATATACTGTGTTCAGACTGTAAGGCTACGGATCCTTCTGTGTATTGACTATTAGTGCATTCCTTTATTTTAAAAAATATATCGTAGTATAAAATGGACAGTACCTCGAGGTGTATTTTGTACTAACCAATTACAGAAGATAATTCAACATTAAAAAAAGACCTATGTAAAATAGCCAACAATGATTAATACGGTTATAACTAGAATATGTACTCATACAGCTTACGAGAGTGTATGTGAAGGAATGCTGATGATAACCCAGTGTGACATTACAACCAGAGTATATGTACGCACGCAGACATAAACCTACACATACACAGATCGTTCTTGGAATACCTTCCCTTCTCAAAAGAAAAGAAGGAAGAGAAAATGTATGAATATTAAGTACATTGATATAAATACGGTAGACTGTTATTAGTACAGCACCCTTAGCTCTGGTCTGGGCAAGAGCCAGCTAAACTCGAAAACAGGCCCCTATACTAGTCCTAGTAACATGTCTGAAAGAGTGTAATCACCATCACCCTCAGCCACGTTAAACGTCAACACAGCCATGCCACACATATGTCATTATGGTGGGCAGACGAAAGCAGAGCATCGCTTTATGAACTAGAACGTTGACAAGAACTCTATGGTCTGGCCATAATTAACGAAAACTGAGGTGCCACGGTAGAAAATAATGTAGGGAAGAAGGTGAAAGAAGGAGTATACAGAATAAAGAAAAAACACACCCGCTATCGTCACTGATAAGACGTTAGTTTTGCACTTCAAAACCTTTTGATTCCAATCCGCTTTTTTACAGACTTAGTTCCCAAACCACTTTCTCACCACCGTTTCTGGTCCAAGCACACCGCGGAATGTAAAGATTCCCTGTTTGCTGTAGAGAACAAGGCGATGTCTGGAGAGGGAAGGAAGACTGACAGTGATGAAGCGCGCAAACAGATCAAAGTCACCCGCTGTTGACCAACCTCCAGCCCTGACCGATGACACTCCCATCTCCCTACAAGGACCTGCAGTCGTGTCAATGATGTCTCTTCCTCTTGCCTCTGCCTACCTCACTCTTTTAAAGGCGGTGGACAGAAAGGAGACTGCAGCACTATAAGAAAAGAGTAGAACATTGCCAAGCTGTCCTTTTACCCCTGAAGTACGTTGTTATCCTAAAATCTGGTAGACGGAGGCTCCTTCAGGCAGAGTTTTGTGGGGGGAGGACAGGGGATAGAAGAAAGCTGGCTAAGATGGGTATAGGCTGGGGAGGTTGTAATTGAATATAGCTACTGGAGGTCTGTTGCTGATCAAATCAAATCTATACTGTCATCGTTTGACAGGGGAATCAGGACCCTCAAGGCAGAGCTGTCAGGGAAATGTCCACCGCTGTTTAGATCGTACTATCTAATTTGAAAGCTTAAATGTAGATAAACCATAAATACAACTACCAGCAGACTTTTAAGGAACGCGTGTTTAATTTTCCATTAATTACAATAAATAGAAAAATGAAACCTGTCCAGAGTGGTGTTTAACGCGCTGATCGGGTGGTTTCGGTGGGCATGGTATTGGAAGTCCAAAACTCCGACAATCATTAGTTAGGTTACATGCTTTGAAGACCATCTGTTTATTTTGATTTACATTCTTCGGAAAATGGTAAATCTGTCCTTTTCTAAACACACATACACACGCACACAAACACACACACACACACACACACACACACGCGCATACACACACACACACACACACAAACAAACACACACATGTTTGTTTTATGGTGGATTATATTTTCAGAAGAATTTTTCTTTGTTTGATTTGTATGGTTTAACATTGTTCAGGGTTGTTTTTCTTTAATTCTATGTATGCATATATTGTGGTCTCTTGTTTGATTTGTATGGATTATCACTGGTTAAGTTTTTATTCTATGTCTGCATATATATTTTCTTGTTTTCGTTTTTTATTGATAGATTGCTCGATGAACAAAGCAAATGCACTGTTTATTCAATGTACCATGTGAAAACAAAAGTTTGACTTTCACACACACACACACACACACACACACACACACACACACACACACACACACACACACACACACACACACACACACACACAAACAAACAAACATACGCGCGCGCGCGCGCACTCACTGATGGAATACAGTTCTATGATTGAGTCGCATCTCTGAACATGACTAGGCCAAGCCTTTAAGTGAATATGTGACTAGACAGGATCGGAAAATTAAGAAAGAAAGGGTCAGGTGGAATGTCATGCGGCATACAGCCCCTCTTTGAGTCAGCTTCATTTTCTGGCATGTTTATACTCTACTCCCTTCAAACATAAACCTGATAAAAATGAGGGAAACTGGATGATCCTGCAAGTGGCAGTATGTTTGCCTTTTCACAGAATGAAAAAATTCCCCAAGTTGGATCTTTGCTCTGTATGTGTGTGTGTGTGTGTGTGTGTGTGTGTGTGTGTGTGTGTGTGGTGTGTGTGTGTGTGTGTGTGTGTGTGTGTGTGTGTGTGTGAGAGAGAGAGAGAGAGAGAGAGAGAGAGATCGAGACAGAGAGACAGACATACAGAGAGAGATAAGCATAGAGACAGACAGGCAGACACACAGAGAGAGATACACATTAACACAGAGAGAGATATATACATATAGACATTCAAGGGGATATTTTCCCCTGGAGTTAACACCAGTGCAGACTCCACTCTCCACAAAAGTCATTCGGATGAGACTATAAACCGAAGCCCCGTGTGCGAACGCATGCAGAACATCTTGCGCACACGTTAATTCCTGTTCCGCTTTTCGTAAGAGTAGGCCATTGTGTGCCGGTGGGAACAGATGACAGAATTGACAAAACCGCATACACACCGGGACTGATGTAAAAAAGCACATAAGTGCTTATTCCATTATCCTCGATATAAAAGAATAAAATAAAATTTAAAAGAAAATAAAAGAGAGATAGAGACAGAGACAGAGAGACAGAGAGAGACAGAGAAAGACAGAGATATACAGAGAGACACACAGAGAGCACCAGCATCCTAATCACCTCTGCTGGGCGCCTAGCAAAACACACAGTAGTTGCCACAGTACGTTTTTCCACCCGACCAACGTAAAATACAGCACCAGCATTTACACTTTTCATCTGCATTTTTTCTCTCTCTCAACACCATTCACGATTTTTTTGTATTCCATTCAAAAGAATCACAAAAGTTCTTTCAGCTCTAAGTCTAAACAGCTTGCAGGCTTTGTGACGAAGGAAGTTTTCTATGTGATTTCTGTGTAGCGCTTCTGTTACTAGGGCCCTTGGGAATCTTCAAGTGCGAAATGTCCATCAAGAAAGTTTCAAAGCAAAATGTCTTGTCCTTGAAGGGAGAGGGTGAGATCGGAACAGAGGAAGAAGGAAATGTCCTTGCAGAATATAAAAAGGGATATTCTTTTTTATAAAGCTTATGATGGGTGTTTTTGTCTGCATGCATAAGAAAATAGGCTTTACATTAATCTGGTCTTCTTCTTCTTCTTCCTCCTCCTCCTCCTCCTCCTCCTCCTCCTCCTCCTCCTCCTCCTCCTACTACTACTACTACTACTACTACTACTACTACTACTACAACTACTACAACTACAACTACAACTACTACTACTATACTACTACTACTACTACTACTACTACTACTACTACTACTACTACTACTACTTCTTCTTCTTCTTCTTCTTCTTCTTCTTCTTCTTCTTCTTCTTCTTCTTCTTCTTCTTCTTCTTCTTCTTCTTTCTTCTTCTTCTTTCTTCTTCTTCTTCTTCTTCTTTCTTCTTCTTCTTCTCTACTACTACTTCTACTACTTCCTCTACTACTACTAATACTAATACTGCTACTGCTGCTGCTGCTTCTGCTGCTGCTGCTTCTGCTGCTGCTGCTGCTACTACTCCCCCTACTACTACTCCCCCTACTACTACTATAAACAAGTGCAGTATGGCACCGGCAGTATGGCACCGGCAGTATGGCACTGACAGTATGGCACTGACAGAGTGGCACTGACAGTTTGGCACTGACAGTATTGCACTGAAAATGTGGCACTGACCGTGTGGCACTGACAGCATGGCACTGACAGTATGGCACTGACAGTATGGCACTGACAGTGTGGCACTGACAGTATGGCACTGACAGTATGGCACCAACAGTATGGCACCAACAGTATGGCACTGAAAGTATGGCACTGACAGTATGACACTCACAGTATGGCACTGACAGTATGGTATTCGTCTAATATCACTTTAAGTGAACAGACGTAAAATTGAAGACACACAGTATGGTACTAACAGTATACCAATGACAGTATGCCACTGACAAGATCCAAAAACAGTTTCCTTTTTCATAATTTTCCGCCATGGAGTTTGATTGTCTCTATCCTTAGCAGGTTGAAAACAAACATCAGGTATCGTTAGCTCATGGATAACTTCACCTCCAAGTGTGGTGTTTGTTTCATCGTCAGGACAAGAAGCGAATCAAACAAAGTCTTTCCTGCCTGATATACGTCTTCACAGACCCCCTGACGAGCATTATGACAGGAAATGAAATCAGATCATGAAGCATTTTATCTTTCACGACGCGACTGCCACCCTAAGGAACAGGCGGGTTAGTGGTGTCTGAAGAGCTGATGGAGAACACTTTGTGTTGCCTGTCAGATTGGTCGCTCAGGGCGGTGCTGGGTTGGAAAAAGTAGGGACTCTTTTAAGAGTTTGAAGAGGTCTAACACAGTAGGAGAAAGGGTACTATTCTCTTGGGTTCACAACAGACATCATTAACTGCATGTATCATTTTATGGAGTATCAAAGTCAAGAGTAATATGTTTGAAGTACTTCCATAGTTGTTTATGTTTTGTATAGTACAGGAAATTTAAAAACATTTCCCTACGCACATATCTATTGTTGAATTTTGTATATGGATTGACACCAACCAAATTTTTCTTAGCACAGTCTTTGAAAAACATGAAAATACCTGCTGAAAATTGGGAAATACTAGTCTGCACCCGAGG
This sequence comes from Rapana venosa, assembly GCA_028751875.1. Classification (NCBI taxonomy): domain Eukaryota; kingdom Metazoa; phylum Mollusca; class Gastropoda; order Neogastropoda; family Muricidae; genus Rapana; species Rapana venosa. Next base: position 31,297,464 of record CM054137.1, on the reverse strand, counting down.
CTTCACTAGCACACTGGATTATGCAGTTGGTGAAACATAAATTTTAATCAAATTTTACACTAGTTTTTCTAGATGTGTTCCCTGTGTCTGCGATATAGCGCACATGGAATAGGCACACTGTGGAGCTCTTTACAGAAAACTAAACAGAATTAAACACAAACTTGATGAGAGCAGAACTTTAACCCAAAATGGACACTGTGTGTACCAGTCAACCAGCCTTAGCATATTTTTAAGAAAACAACCAAAAAAACACCCAGAAGATCTGAAGGAAGAGTCAAAGGAAGAGGAACATGACATTACAGAAAACAGCATGAACTTTCTATATTCCATGCATGTTCTCTAAATCATTCTTCAACCATCAATAGGTTCGTAATGTTCACTATTTTCTGGCCAGCTGACTACTGTTGAAGAGGGGAAAAAACGAGAATGATTTACCCCAAACCTAAATCCATGTAACACTCCGAATTTTCAGAATCGTACTATTCATCTTCTTATCATTTTCCATTTCCAATTTCCTCCCTCCCCCCCACCCCCCACCTACAAGACAAGACTCGTTTTAGCATTGAACACTCCAGACATTTTTGCACCGGAATATTCCTCAGGGTGATAATACTGGCACCTCACAGATATCGAGAGAAAACACCCTTTCGAAGCGTGGGCCTGCAATGTGCATACATATCCATGGCGGGGAAAGAACTTGTCCAAAATTCCTGGGTGGAGTGAAGTGAAGGAGGGCGGGAATAGCGGGGAGGGGAGGGGGTGTGTGGGCAGGCAGACCTCAATGAATGCTGCTGCTCTGCTTTTCCCTCAATGAGGCAGAAAGAAATCAATGGCTAAGATGGCAACTCTCTCATGTTTGGCATACACACTGCAGATGTTCGAAAATGAAAGCAGGGATGGATAGGAAAATGTAATGTTTCTGTCTGTCTTTCTGTCTGTCTGTCTGTCTTTCTGCCTGTCTGTCTGTCTGTCTCTCTCCCTCTCTCTCCCTCTCCCTCTCTCTCCCTCTCTCTCTCTCTCACACACACACATACACACACGCACGCACGCACGCATACACACACACCTGGTGGTTAGAGTGATGTATTCGTGATCTGCTGACCCGGGTTCGATTCTCGTTCAAAAGGATTTTTCCTCTGGAATTAACATCAGTGCCGACTCCACTCTCCCCAAAACTCCTTCGGATCAGACTATAAACCGATGTCCCGTGTGCGAACGCACGCAGAACATCTTCCGCACACGTTAAAACCTGTTCTGCTCTTCTAAAGAATAGGTCATTGTGTGCCGGTGGGAAATCATGACAAAATTGACAAAACTGCATACATATGGGGACTGGATGAGAAAAAAGCATAGGAGTGCTTATTCCATTATCCTCGAAATAAAAGAATAAAATAAAATAAATAAAACACACAATTTCTCTCTCTCTACCTGAAAAAACAGGAAAAATTCCTCGTAATTATTTTCTGTGGAAAAGTAGTCAAGCTGCAAACAATTTTCTCACCTACAAATAGTTTTTGTTTTGGTCTGTCTTTAGTTCCGATTTAAAATACATGATACTGAAACTGGGTTGTTTCAAGAGCTGTGGATAACAATATATGATTTTCAAGCTAAATTGTTAAACGCATCACTCAATGAAAAGTATAATGTGTGCATATACAAACTTTTCAAGATATTAAATATTTGTAGCCAGCCATGTTAAGTCACGTGAATTTATGTTTTTATTATGTGTACATTCCCCTTCTAAACTGCTAAAACAATGTAAGAGAAAGCATTTGTGTGTCTGTCTGCCAATCTGTCTGTAACTAGCAATGTGTCTGTCTATCTGTTTTCAAATTACACACACGCACGCACACACACACACACTCTCTCTCTCTCTCTCTCTCCATTTTGCAAAAATCAGATT
>CM054137.1:31265561-31285561 GCA_028751875.1 Rapana venosa | reverse complement strand
GATATTTGTATTATTATTTTAAAGGCTGTTTCAGCATATAAAAATATTTTTCGCAGACAAAGTTTAAACAAACAGTCCATGAGATAAGAAAATTATGACTTGATCACTTATTTTAGATAACTCTAAAATCCTCAGTGTAATCATACAGAGGATTTGAAAAAGAAAACACTCTCGATTTGTCGAAAAGGCAAGATAATCGTGTTTCCTTTCGAGCACAACATTATCATCAACAAAATGACCCCAGAAAAGGGAGGTATGTAGAAGGGAGTTGTTAAAAGAGTTTTGGCCTCTTGTCGTTGATTAAACCTGAAAGAAAATCAAGAATTGTATCAGTCTTTAAGATCCTCACTTTTTTTAAAACAGAATGCCAAGATGCACAAGGAGTGTTGACACTGTCATTCACGATGGAAAAAGCAGTAAGCCTGTGTCGCTTCCTTTGATGTCACCCCACTGCGCCTCAGAGACAGCAGAGTGGTCCGCCAACAGCTCTTCACAGCGAGAAGGTGACAATCGTCCTCTTGAAGAAAAATTTGTGATCTTTCTAATTCAAACAGGCTCAAGCCCTCGAACAATAGTTAACAACAGCATAACAATTTTTAAAAATCTGTGTTTGTTCTAGCGTATGGCTGTCAGCTTTTTCCCCATCCCATCTCCTTCAGCCTCAGCGCTTATTTTCTTTGACCCCTTTTAACTCCAGGAATCCCTTCTCCAATTTAAAATAAAAGCAAAGACCGCTTGCTTGCATGAATTGTTTCTTTTGGCTGACCCAAGAGAGAAAGAAAAAAAAAGCACAAGTATTGAGGGACATACATTTTCGTGAAACTTCTTTGTTCTGTTTGTGTTTGTGCATTGTGCTAATTTTTTGGGGGTCAGTTATGATCTTTTGTTTGAAACTTTGACTCTTCTCCTTTGATAGTCAATTTGATGAGATTATTAATTAAAATCCTGTGTGCGAATACACGCAGAACATTTTGTGGACATGTTAAAAACCTGCTCCATCTTTTGGAAGAGTAGGCTATTTCGTACCGGTATGAACAGATGACAAAATCTTTTAATGCACGCACACTGGTGTTATGCTTGTTCACACATCATCCTGGAAGTCAGACTGCCTTAGTGAGGGATAAACGGTTGCATACACAAAATCTGACCATTTCTGATCCTCGAGCTTTGCTGAGGAACGAAAAGAAACGTTGATAAAATAAACCTGTAGTCTAGTAAAGTCTTCATCGCTTCTTGGCCACAAGGACTGTGTGATGAGACAGACAGAGAGAAAAAACACAGAGAAGAGCGCAGCAAATGTAGGAGAAGGGTGCCGCTTCCTTTGATGTCATGTCATTCTACTGTGCCTCAAAAATGGTAGAGTGGTTCCCCATAACAACTCTTCATGGTACAAAGGTGACAATCATCACCTTTGAGAAAAAAATGGCGGTTTTTTTCTAAATTTGAAGATGATGAATCTCTTGAAAAGTTTCAAGCTCAAAACCAATAGTCAGCAACAACAAAAGCATGGAAAAAATTCTGCTTGTTCTAGCAAATGGCTATCAGCTTTTCCCCATCCCATCTCCTTCACCATCAATGTCACTTTTGGACCTCTTTTAACTCTATGAAACCTGTCTATAAAATAAAAACAATAAGGACAAAGACTTCTTGCTTGCATGGAATGGTTTTATTGACTGAACTGAGAGAGAGAGACAGACAGAGAGAAAGAAAGAAAGAGAGAGAGAGAGAGAGAGAGAGAGAGAGAGAGAGAGAGAGAGAGAGAAGAGAGAGAGAGAGGGAGAGAGAGAGGCCGGGTGAATGGGGTGTGCAGAAGGTCAGTTGTGAAACATGAAACAGAAAACAGATAGAGAAAACGCCGAGCCAGTAAATTACTTCCTTCCTAACTGTAGCTGCCGAGAAAAAAAAGTGAGAGTGATGACAGAGCTTTGCTAGGAAGGGATTCCTTTTTTACCTGAAATGTCTAACATCAGATGTTAAGTTTTGCGAACATGTCTTCTGTCAATGCTGCTTGGTGTACGTGAAGATGCAGAAATTATGAAGTCGAAGAAAATGTGGCTGAAAGTGCTGTGTCCCTTTTCTGCTGTTCACTGGCTGCACGATAGACTCTGTTAAAATGCGTAAGTGTACCGTTACAAACACACGCACACACACACACACATACATACATACATACATACATACATACATACATACATACATACATACATACATACATACATACATACATACATTCATACATACACACATACATATACCTACATACATACATACATACACACACAAAACACATACATACATACACGCACACGCACGCACGCACACACATACATACACACACACACACACACACACACACACACACACACACACACACACACACACACACACACACACACACACACACACACACACACACACACACACACACACACACACACACACACACACACACACACACACACACACACACACACACACACATACAGGGGGGACGGGATAGCCTAGTGGTTAAAACATTGCGCTCGCAATCTGACCACCCGGGTTCGATTCCCGTCCGAGAGGATATTTTCTCCTGAAGTTAACATCAGTGCAGACTCCGCTCTCCCCAAAAGTCCTTCGGATGAGACAATAAACCGAGGCCCCGTGTGCGAACGCAGGCAGAACATCTTGCGCACACGTTTAATCCGCTTTTTCGAAGAGTAGGCCATCGTGTGATAGTGGGAACAGATGACAGAATTTACAAAACCGCATACACACGAGGACTAGATGTAAAATAAGCACGTAAGTGCTTATTCCATTATCCTTGATGTAAAAGAATAAAATACAATAAAATAAACACACACACACAGAGAAGATACTAAACAACTGTCACACTTAAACCCCCAAAAAACTCTGTCCAATTCCATCATGTTCCGATAGAATACACATTTCACGCCTGTCTTGCCGCCTTCATTTTTAATGATCACACAATAACATCAAAGTGTTGTTAAAACGTTGAGGAACAACAAAACAGATATAATTTCTTTCCTATTTGTTTGTTTGATTTATCTTTTGTTTGTTTGTGGAAGTTTTCTCTATTCGTGAAATTGATTCCAAATGTCATAAGAATGTTTTGGTTATTGAAGGAAAATTGTTTCAAAGACGTTCCTCTCCTCTTCTTTCCTTTTTACCAAGTCAGAAAAGTTTTCTTTTATATTTTTCTTTCTTTGTCGTTGTTCTTGGTTTTGTTTTCAGGTGTGTGTGTGTGTGTGTGTGTGTGTGTGTGTGTGTGTGTGTGTGTGTTGTGTGTGTGTGTTTGTGTGTGTAGGAGGGGTTGTCTGTTTTCGATGTGTGTCTATATAATGTTCTTTTCCTGTCACTTTAAGTCCAGCTACCCACGCATCTGTCTGTGTCTATATGACTGTGTGTTTGTGTTTGTCTATGCGTCTGTCTGTCTATATGTCTCGCTGTGTCTTTCTGCACGCCTCTGTCTGTTTTTCTATCTCTGTCTCTCTCTGTGTGTCTCTCTCTGTCTCTGTGCCTCTGTCTGTCTGTCTGCTTGTCTGTTTGTCTGTCCGTCTGTCTCTCTCTCTCTCTTTCTTTTTTTTTCTCTCTCTCTTTCTCTCTTTCTGTCTTTCCCTCTTCTCTCTCTCTCTCTCTCCTCTCTCTCTCTCTCTCTCTCTCTCTCTCTCTCTCTCTCTCTCTTCTCTCTCTCTCTCTCTCTCTCTCTATCTCTCTCTCTCTCTCTGTGAGTGTGTGTGTGTGTGCGTACATGCGTACATGCGTACATGCGTGCATGCGTGCATGCGTGTTTGTGTGTGTGTGTGTGTATGTGTGTGTGTCCTCCTCCTCCTCCTCTTCCTCTTCTTCTTCTCGTCCCACCGTCTTCTACCTTGCCCTCAGAATGTATGTATGCCTTCTTCCTTAGGCTTGATTTGTTGACGACTTTGCATAGTTTTCCCAATGCACTTGGCGTTTTTGTCTAACTGATCAATGCTTTTGGTGTAATATGTTCTTTTTTGTAGGCTCTAGATGGATGCTGCTCATCCAACTTTCAAATTACTGTAAGAATATAAACAAGTTAAATAAAGGTTCGGTGAAAAACGATATAACATAAGTTGAAAACTTTTACATTAATTTGAGCTTTGACAGTTTCTTTCGTAGTTCTAACCCTTCAAAGGTTTGATAAATGGTGTAAGGCCTAAGAGGATTTTTTCCTGTAAACGCAGGCCTGATTTACCACTTAGTCGTTGGCATAGTGAAATGTCTCTCATGACTCTCTCATGAAAACGCAGGCCTGATTTACCACTTAGTCGTTGGCATGGTAAAATGTCCCTCATGACTCTCTCATGAAAACGCAAGCCTGATTTACTACTTAATCGTTGGCATAGTGAAAATTCTCTCGTGACTCACTTATTTACAGTACACGTCCAGTCATTTTTTTTCACAGACATCACCTTTCATTCCATTCCAGAAAACAGGATTTCTTCTTCACATCTACTACATCTACTTTGGAAAAGAAAAATGTGTGGCGCTGCTCTTGGGGCGGCGCGCTCTCCCCGGAAAGAGCTTCCCGAGTTTCACGTAGAGAAATCTGCCGTGACTTAGTGTTATGAAAAAAAATGTGACTGAAAAGACTTTCTATATACTTTGCCTTATTACTACCACATTAAGGCAGTGAATCCCAACCGCGCTTAACAAGTTTCTGCACCTAAATCCCTTATCCCGTAATCCCTCTTTCATCTCTAAGTAGCCAAGATCCGTGGAGACTAGAGGAGACACACCATCGACATTTCTGCAGGCCTTTAGCACTTGTTGAAAGATGGGAGTTTCATCAGTCCGGACTGGGGAGGGTTGGGTCAATAGAGGGTGACTGACTGTGTGTCTGTTTGCACAGTTCGTCATTGTCGGCCTTCCCTCTCCAGGCGTCTTCCTGTTCCCCCAAAGCATCCTTGTACTGATGGTGTCTGGGTCAGGCACTGTGGTGAACAACTGGCGGGGACTGCTCTTCATAAAACGACAGGTTGAAATCAGTAGCCTGTAGCGTTTTGGACCTTTTTGTGAAATCAGACCGCGGGCTTCTGTTTACAGTATCCTTTTATTGTATACCACGTTCATTACCATTTGTATTATGAGCTACACTCTGTGGGCAGCCTGTTTTCTCAACAAAATATTACAAGGTTTACAAGTCAGGTCAGGTCATAAACACTTTAATCATCCCATGAAGGGCAATTAGAACACTGACAGGCACACACTTTGGTAAGAATGATAATTTAGGGGAAAACATGACTTAAAGCTACGATTGTTATTTCTTTAACATTCCAAGATAACTTTAACCTCTTAACTGCCCAGTGCAAGTGCACCACATATGCCGGGGAATAAAGTTCGTATGTACCACTGCTATGTTCATATCCCTCTTACTCAGAAGCTACTACATGAATAATCCTGATAGTCTCCCCAATGACAGTATATATATCGTAGATTACTTCGAGGCAAGCTCAAATTAGTTAGCATGATATTTTAATGCGAAAATATATTTAAAATGTAAAAAAATCGACAAACAATACACTTTCCTCATCACCACTTTCATTCTAAGTACCCCCCATCTCAATAACGTCAAACATAAGTCCAGGCCAAATCTCTTTTTTTTTTTAATGCATGATCTCCTGAATCATACACGATCATTTTCATCACTGTCAGGTAAATCTAAAGTTTTATTTGCCACTTTTTCCGCTGTGTAAAGTTACTGGTTCCTTCAACAATAAGTGTCAGCCATTTTGAACAAGAACTGTCAAAGCAGTCATGCATAAAAACACAAAATACGAGCTAAAAAGCGATCGCTTTTGCCACGAATTTTGCAGCTAGATGTTGCCAAGCAACAGGAGAGTGATCTCCGCTAATTTTGGAGTTCTTTCCCTTTAACTGTAGTCAAGGAAGCTGGCTTGTTTACTTCGGTTCGACACCCAGGAAATTTTCCAGGTTATAGGTGTATAGGGTGCACGTTTAGCCCCGGAAAATTTCCGGGGTAAAGCAGTCTAGTGGTTAAATTAAAACAAAAACACACACACACGCGCGCGCGCGCGCCCCTCGCACACACACACACACACACACACACACACACACACACACACACACACACACACACACACACACACACACACACACACACACACACACACACAAAAGCAAGCGCGCGAACCCGAACGCACAGGGAAGAGGCTGATAGGTATGGGGGTGATAAAAACACAACAAATTTAATTCTTAAAAGGCTCAGCCACCTGTCCAATGCTCTAACATTCATGTACCGGCAAAACTGGGTTCCCAATGATCACCCTCTGACATCACCACACCCCAACTACAAAGAAGTACTCTCAGTGGTGCGTAAGGATTGGGGTGGGAAACCTTTTTTGCAGGAACTTTTGACAGATTTTAGGTCTTGAACTGCCGCCGCTTCGTTCCATCTTTATCAATAGTTTCCTTTACCAGTTACCACAAAGCAGGATATGGGCTTTAAAAATGGATGTGTCAAAACGTTGATGCATGAAATAATATCAGACAGCCTAGAAAATGATTTTTCACTGTAAGGGATAACAGCAGTTTATTTAAGTTTGATTTTGTCTGCAATAACATTGAAGGAGTGGATACATTTGGCTAGAACATCTTTCAGACGTTGGTTTGAATGCAAAGAGTGGTCAGAGGTTCAGTGGGGAGGGGAGTGGTGGGAGTGAAAGAAGACAAATTGAGCAGATCGTCGTTTCCATTTGCTGTCTCCCTCGCCACCAAACTTCCGATGTTTATTTATTTATTTATTCATTCTTTATATCGAGGATAATGGAATAAGCACTTATATGCTTTTTTACGTCTAGTCCCCATGTGTATGTGGTTTTGTAAATTTTGTCATCCGTTCCCACCGGCACACAATGGCCTACTCTCACGAAAAGCGGAACAGGATTAACGTGTGCGCAAGATGTTCTACGTGCGTTTGCACACGGGGCCTCGGTTTATAGTCTCATCCGAAAGACTGTACTATGTTCTTGTAACTAGTACACTGGGTTCAAAACGAATGGGCTTAAATTCTTCCTCTCATTAAGCACGTTCATTGAGATCTGTGGGGTAGCCATTGTACTCATATAATTTTTCAAAATCTTAAATATTAACTTTTGAAGTGGTGCTTCTTCTCTGGATGTGCTCATTTCTTTTTGGTCTGCTGACCCTGGTTCGAATCTCGTTTACGAGGATTTTTCCTCTGGGGTTAACATTAGTGCCAACTCCACTCCCCTCAAAAGTCCTTCGGATGAGACTATGAACTGAGGTCCCGTGTGTGAACGCACGCAGAACATCATGCGCACACGTTAAAACCCGTTCCGCTTTTGAAAGAGTAGGCATTTGTGTAGCAGTGGGAATGAATGACAACATTTACAAAGCTGTATGCACATGGGGGCTGAATGTAAAAAAAACCCACATGAGTGCTTATTCCATTATCCTCGAAATAAAAGAATAAATAAAAATAAATAAATAATGAATAAACGAGAAAATAAATAAATAAATACACAAATAAATAATGAGAGAATGGATCAATGGATAAGAGCTTGATGTAAAGCACCTCCCAACACGTCGACGTTCAGAAAGATAACAGGATCAAAATGTAAGAGTTAACTTTAAACTCTCCCTGCTGCCTGCTTTTAATATCGTGTCATTTTACACAAGACAGCTGGAGATGGTTCACTCAGAACAACAGAAAAGGGCGGCAGGTGAAAGGCGTCACTGAACGCACTCCTGTCAAGAGATCGTAACATGTTTCCTACCTGACGAACAGTCACAGAGCTGAGCAGGACGCACACTTTGCCTGAAAATGGAAGGTGGTAAGGCGTTGTATAAGCAAAAAGGCAGTCATACTGCAGTCAAGCATATTTATTTATTTACTTATTTATTTTATTTATTCTTTTATATCAACGATAATGGAATAAGCACTCATGTGCTTTTTTGTCATCTGTTTCCACCGGCACACAATGGCCTACTCTTCCGAAAAGTATATAAGGTAAGGAGGCGAATAAGAAAACAGCAGTCAAATATACCCTGAGCTCATTAGGCTCCAACCCCGTCTGATACCATCACCTGACAACTATCAGCCACGGATTGTTCAGATCACTCTGCACTATCCATAGTGCTTGTGCATGATTATCTATCTGTAAATGACATATTCCCCAAACTGTTGTCAGCATAAAAAGAGCAGTAGTAAGACAGAATAACAGTTCTAAGTTATTCTTTTAAACAGGTGCCGACAGCAAGAATCAGCATATGAGAGAAGACACAAAGATTCAGCAAACAAACTCAACACAAAAACAGACCAGAACGTGGGTGTGGATAAAGAATGGTGCAAGTGGACAAAAGGGAGATACCTGACAGCAGATCAGTCCTAAATCGGCATCTTCCACCCTACTTAAGTTATTGTACTTGAGTCTGTTCTATTCAAAATGAAAGATCTTGAAACTTCCCTAACACCAACACGTTCTGTGAACACTCTGCTATAGCCATTGTGCAGACAGAACTTTCAAGAACTTTGAGACATCGGAGTGTTCTGAAGTACCGCCTCTTTTTCCGATGGGTTGAAATGGTCTTTTCGTAAGAACTAATCAATGGATGAGCTTTCTTGCAGAGTACCTAGCAAAAAATGTCAGCGCTAAAATGATGATGGGATCAAATGTGACGAGCAATAGAAAACTGAACTCCTTCAGATGACCACTTACATGAGATGTGTCAGCGAGTACAGGATAATAGAGCAGGATCACCCAGTGAAACCAAAAAGGGCTACAATTAAAGTTGTCACTGATGGTAGTCCTAACACGGAAGATGGTTCCATGTTCCTCACAGGAGCGATGCACACAGAACTGAACATAGCAGACTCTTTGTTTGATCGTGAAAGGCGATACTTTTTGTGTGAAGAAAGATTGCAGCTGTCCGTCAGCTGAAGATGAACACCAGTGAGACACTATCTCCTGACAATTATCAGAGATGAACGCTTTTTCTAGACCTTCTTGTAATGCATGAGAATGCTTCTAGTATAGGATAAAGCCCTGCAGATGACTGACTCTCAAATTCCCATATCATCAGCATAATGGGAAAGAAGTTGAATAAGGAAGGCTTCTGATGAGATGGAGATGTCCAGCGAGTTAGGGAAGCAATGTGCAAAGCTATTTGAAGAATAAAAAAGATAGTCAATCTTTTTTGGACAGGATTCTCAGTCACTACAAGTTTCAAATGTTAATGTTACTGAATGGATAGTGTTCCTAAGGACCACCGCCTCCACGTTGACCAGCTACACTGACAGCCACAAAGAGTGCACTCTGCAGGGGGTCACCTGGGCTGAGAAACTTCTCCCCAATCTATCAATAGTTCTGAAGTTTCGAAGCGCCGAGCTCTTCCAACAGTCTGTGTAAAATCCTTTTCTTGAAAAGATTCTACAAAATGGATATGGGCTCAAGAAAAGAGATGCCAAACTGTTGAACAAATATTGGTATCAAACAGACAAAAGGATTTACTTGTCCGAAGTGGCCTTGGTTTGAATTGAAATCTGTGTATATCAAACCAAGATTCCAGGAACAAAATAACTGTATATTACTACCTTCTGACCATGTGACCTTCCTAAAGACTGCATCTAGTTTCCATCCACCCTCTGATATTTCTTTTGACTCTGGGTTACGGATGGTGTCAATGAAGTTGTCGATATATCTTTTCAAACTTCCTGACAATTTGAACAAGGAGAAGAACGACCAAAGACATGCATTGTGTAGGGTCTAGCTCTTCTCTGTCCAGTTTTGAAGGAATACCTTATCAACTTTAAGCAAACTAATTTGTAGCTGGCAAAAGGTTCTTTTGCTCAGATAAAGTGCTCTCTCTTCTCTCTCTACTCCTCTCTCTCTTCTCTCTCTCTCGTCTACTCTCTCTCATCGTTCTCTCTTTTCTCTCTCATACATCATAAATTCTTCTTAACTTCTCTTCTCTCTCTCTCTCTCTCTCTCACCCTAATTATTTTGCGTGCATGCGTATGTGTGTTGATTTGAAACTGTGTGTTGTATGTGTGAGTTAGTTCATGTATACCTTTTATATCATAATATTATACTTATATATATATATATATATATAATTATATGATATGGAATTTTAAATATATATATATATATATACTAATAATATGTGTGTGTGGTGTGTGAGTGTAGTGTGTGTGTGTGTGTGTGTGTTATCTTATGTATAAAAATATGTGACTGTGCACAACCTAGTGCATGCATGCACTACACCAAATGCGTATGCTGCAGACCGTTCAGCCTTTGTTAATTAAAGAAGTGTGGAGTGGGCGGTGCACTGGGGATGCTGGACACCACACACAAAATGCTGTAGTGTTGTGGCAAGGAGGGGGTGCAGAAGTGGTGTTAATTAAAGACTTCCCCTGGGGTAGGTCTTGCCCCTGTCAGCTTCCAGAGCTGCTGTGAACAACAACAAAAAACTGTACTGGCTGATGTGATGTGAAAGGCGGACAGATCTTTTTTGTTTGATATCCCCGTCTACATCCTTGTAGTGTGTGTGTGGTGTGGTGTGCGTGTGTGGTCTGTGCGTGGTGTGTGTGTGTGCGTGTGTGTGTGTGTGTGTGTGTGTGTGTTGTGTGTGTGTGTGTGTGTGTCCGTGCGTACGTGCGTGCGTGTAAGATGGAGAGTACTGGGAGATATGTTCTCTCTGTGTCTCTGTCTCTGCTTCTGTGTCTGTCTCAGCATTTGTCTTTCTCTCTGTCTCTCTCTGTATCTGTCTGTCTGTCTCTGTCTCTCTCTCTCTCTCTCTCTCTCTCTCTCTCTCTCTCTCTCTCTCTCTCTCTCTCTCTCTCTCTCTCTCTCCCTCTCTCTCCTGTTTCTAGCCCTTTGCCTTTCTTCCTCTAGTTTTTGCTTGTAGCCTGCCTGGTCTGCTGCACTCTGTGTACCTTTTTTCCCTTCCTTCCGCGCACTCTAATTTTGTGCAGCAGTCTCTTCTTCAGCATTCTTCTTGCATCCTTACATGTGAGGTCTACTTCTGCGTCTGTGATCTCCTTCTCTGTCCACCCACCATCTCATTCTCTTGTTGTAAGTGGGTTTTTTCTCCTCTACTCGTCTCTTGCTTTTGACTGTGTCCCCCGACTCCGCCTTCCTCTGCCTCGTTTCTACTTCCCACACGTGGTTTTTTGTGTAGAGTCATCTCTCTACACCTTCCTTTCTTTTTTCTGTTTTTGTTGGCGTGCGTGGATTTGAAGTGCAGTGTTTTGTATTGTATTATGATGTAATATGATGCTTTTACACGGTGTTACACTGCATCATGTTTTGTATTGTGTTATGTTGCACTGTCATCAAAACAGATATTTTTTTAGAGACGATTTTTGTGATCAACGCTAATTGAGTTGGTTTGAGCTAAACTAAAGCCTTTGACACACACAAAAACAGGGTACGGTCTCTGTTGAATTTTGTGTAACTTGGGGTGCTGATTCCAAGGACGGCTTGTCTCAACAACGGCGCCTCTTACCATTTTCTTCATCTATTGTCGTTTCCATAGTTTTGCCTATGTATCTACAACTTTTTTTTAACCTATGACGGGGCTTTTTCTGAATGATTCTGAAGTGGGGAGTACTGTACTTGTGATATGCATGACTTTTAGTTAGTTCAACGCATAAACCTTAGATAAACATCTAAAAGACTGGTAGCACCAAACCTACTACAGAAATCATGTCGAGAAGTCATGGACAGCTCAGTCTGTGTTATGAACAAACGTGGACCTCAATCTACATTCGTCTGTATTGAGGAGGTGCTGAGGAGGCGGGGTAGGGGAGGCTGTGATGAGTGATGTTTCAGGGATGGAGGAGGGGGGGGGGGGGGGGCTGCAGAAGTGGTGCTAATTAAAGGCTTCCCCTGGGGTAGGTCTCGCCCCTGTCTCCTTCCACTGCTGCTGTGAAGAAAACTGTATTGGCTGACGTGAAAAGCGGGCAGGCCTCTTCAACACTCTTCCTGCAGCTTTCAGGCCTCTGTGTGTCTGTCTGTCTTTCTGTCTGTCTGTCTGTCTGTCTATCCGTCTCTCTGTCTCTCTCACTCACTCACTCACTCTCACACACACACACACTCCCACACACAAACAAACACAAACAAACAAACACACACACACGTTCGCGCGCACACACACACACACACACACACACACACACACACACACACACACACACACACACACACACAACACACACACACACACACACACACACACACTCACATGCTCGCACGAACGCACTACGCACGCACATCACATTATTATCGCAGATTAAGGGAGCAAAGAAAAAAAGGAAGAAAATTAAGGCAAGCACTTCTAAAAAAAAATCAAATGACAGCGATATCAAACAATTTAACCAGAAAAACAAAACCCGCAGTAGATCTTTTGATCATCTCTTATTCTTCGTTAACACGCAGCACCAGCCATTTCTCTGTTCACAAGAGTCCGCTGTGCTGTTCTGAGGATTAGCAGACCAACGAGGAAGCGGTGCAACTTCAAAGACTTCCGTTCATTTAAGGTTCAACGAGTTCTTCCAGCTGGGTGATTCTCGGTCATCTGACGCATTGTGGATGCCTAACACACTGCACGGGCAGAAGACGCGGTTTCTGTGGAGTGGAGTGTTGACAAGGGCATCCAATTTCTAAACTGAACCAAGAAATGACGGATGAGACTATTAAACGAGGCCCGTGTGCGATTGCATGCAGAACTCTTGCCGCACACGTTAAAACCTTGTTTCCTTCTCGTTCAAGGTTAGCCATTGTGTGCCGTGGGAACAGATGACAAAATTTAAAAAACGCATACACACGCATAAATAATAAATTTTTACAAAAAAATTATGTCATCTGAGCGCTTTGATTTGTTGCTTTACAAGATTCAGCGCTATATAAATTCCATTCATTAATATTATTATTATTATTATTATTATTATTATTATTCATGAAAACCCCCCAGACCTATTAACATTTTTCCCTCAAAGTTTAACGTGGTAGAGCTGCTGTATTTTTGCTTGCAACGTATGGTTTCCGTAGTATTTTTCGGTGTGTTAAGCCAATCGTTTTCAGTTGATGATTAGTTCATTGTATTCATAGCGGGTACAGACATGCAAGATGTTCAAATTTAAATGAAAGGAAAGTACAGTATAAAGAACTAGATACTTAAGCTGTAAGACGATGTCAGAAATGGGCCACAGACCTCGAAACACCACTCATCGTTTACAATTTCTTTCCCTTGCAAATGGTAATTTCCACTTTCCCATCCCTAAATTCAGAAGTATGCTGGTCCTTCACTCTTTTTGCAGAAAAAGTAGTCCAGCTATAACTGGTGCCAAAGGTCACACGAAAATACCCAGCATGCACTCTGTTACTTGGAGAGGGATGAGCTCGGCCAGAGAGGCTCAACTGATTGAAGATACACTGCCGGAAACATTTAGTACAGTGGATGAATGACTGCTTGAGGAGTTGAGAAAGAAGTGAAGTCGTTATGATATCTACCCTTCACCTTCAATTTGCCATAGCTCGTGTCATATTTCATGGAACCTGCCAAACGAGAAGCAATGATAGCGAGTACACATAAATTGGGTAAGGACTCGCTGATTGTGGGGTGTATGCACATACGTAACATGTGGTGCGTGTTTGTGTTTGTGCGTGTGCGTGTGGTGTGTGTGTGTGTGTGATGTGTGTGGTGTGTGTGTGTGTGTACGTGCGTATGATGCGTTAACTGTGCATGTCTCGTAGAGGCGCACGCGCACGCACATGCTTGTATCGTGCATGCGCTTGAGTATATATATATATATATATGCCCCCGATGTCTCTCTCACACACACACACACCACACACATCTCACCACACTCTACACACACACCACACACAACACACACACACACCACTCACACACACACACACCACACACCGTCTTTCGGAGAAGGAGACTATAAACGAGGACCCGTGATGCGAACGCACGCTAGAAAATCACGCGCACACGTTAAATCTGTTCCGTTTTCGTTAGTGTCGGCCATTGTGGCCGTTGGGAAGTGACAAATTTCAAAACGCATTACCCACGGGGACGGATGTAGAAAGCACATAAGTGCTTCTTCCATATCCTCGATAGAAAAGAATGATAAATAAATAAATACACACTCACACACGCCCACACGCACACACACACACACACGCACACACGCACACACGACACACCACACACACACACACACACACACACACATTCTTCCCCAGTAGACCTCTACTGTAGACAGTTGTGAGAATATAATATACATACATGGAAAGGAGAGGAGAGAAGACGCAGAGAGAGAGAGAGAGATGAGAGAGATGAGGAGAGCAGAGAGAGGAGTTGTGTTTGAATGCGGGCGTGTCCTTATCACCAGTATGAATGGACATTAACAAAACAAAACAAACAAAACAAACACACACCCACACCCACACACACACACAAAACGCGCGCGCGCACACACACACACACACACACACACACAGAACACCACACACACACACACACACACACACACACACAGTCTTCCCCCAAAAGCACCATGATCAAACGAATATATAAAAAAACAGAGAAGAGAGACGTGGGGACTGACTACTGCTGCCAGAACACCTTCCTGAAGGGCTGGTAATGAAAGCCTCCCCCGGGAGACAGGCCCTGACTGCCGCCCTGCCCACTGCTGCAGTGTAATGTGCCGCTGTAGTAGCGCATAGTGAGACCTCGGCTGTGGCCCTTAGTCATTGATTCCATTTATCTGTCTGCTGCCTCTGTGTATGTCCGTATGTTTTGTCTGTTTGTCTGTATCTCTCATCCTCCTCTCTCTCCTCTCCTCTCTCTCCTCTCTCTCTCTCTCTCTCTTCTCTCTCTCTCTCTCCTCTCTCTCTCTCTTTCTCTCTCCCCTCTCTCGACTCTCTCTTCTTCTCTTCTCTCTTCTCTCTCTCTCTCTCCTCTCTCTCTCCTCTCTCTCTCTCTCTCTCTCTTGTGAGACTGTTAGTGTTGTGTATTTTAAGATGTATCCCTATGGGCGGGGACTGGATGTAAAAAGCACTGATTCTATTCTATCCCTCGAAAAAAGAATTTGTCATTGTCATTATTGTCATTGTCATTGTCATTCTCCTTCTCTCTCTACTCTCTCTCTCTCTCTCTCTCTCTCTCTCTCTCTCTCTCTCTCTCTCTCTCTCTCTCTCTCTCTCTCTCTCTCTCCTGCATTGCTCGGCTGTAGTAGAGCATAGTAGACGCTTTTGTGGTCCTGTTTCATTGATTCCACTTGATTGTCCAACTGTCGTTGCTATGTTTCTTACTCTCTCTCTCTCTCTCTCTCTCTCTCTCTCTCTCCTCTCTCTCTCTCTCTCTCTCTCTCTCTCTCTCTCTTCTCTCTGTCAGTCTGTCTGCCTGTCTGTCTTTATCTCTCTCTCTCTCTCTCTCTTCTCTTCTCTCTCTTCTCTCTCGCTCTCTCTCTCTCTCTCTCTCTCTCTCTCTCTCTCTCTCTCTTTCTCTCTCTCTCTCTCTCTTCTCGCTTTCTTTCTTCTCTGCATCATTACCACTGTTATTGGATTAGTGTGTCTGTTGTGCTTCTATGCTCTCTCACTGTGCTGTCTTTCTGTTTCTGAACGGTCCTGTCTAAAGTTGCTAGTACAATCGCCTGTTTCTAATGGGTTTTTGACGCCAAAGAACACAGGCCTGGTGTGGAAAGGGCCTGGTGATGAAGGGTACAGACAGAGGCATGGTGATGAAGAGTACAAACAGAGGGACTGGTGATGAAGAGTACAAACAGAGGGACTGGTGATGAAGAGTACAGAGGGCCTGGTGATGAAGAGTACAAACAGAGGGACTGGTGATGAAGAGTACAGAGGGACTGGTGATGAAGAGTACAGAGGGCCTGGTGATGAATAGTACAAACAGAGGGCTTGGTAATGAAGAGTACAAACAGAGGGCCTGGTGATGAAGAGTACAAACAGAGGGCCTAGTGATGATGAAGGGTACAAACAGAGGCATGGTGATGAAGAGTACAAACAGAGGACCTGGTGATGAAGAGTACAGAGGGCC
Organism: Rapana venosa; assembly: GCA_028751875.1. NCBI lineage: Eukaryota > Metazoa > Mollusca > Gastropoda > Neogastropoda > Muricidae > Rapana > Rapana venosa. The sequence goes on along the minus strand of CM054137.1, from coordinate 31,269,481 downwards.
TGGTGATGAATAGTACAGAGGGACTGGTGATGAAGAGTACAGAGGGTTTGGTGATAAAGAGTACAGAGGGTTTGGTGATAAAGAGTACAGAGGGTTTGGTGATAAAGAGTACAGAGGGTTTGGTGATAAAGAGTACAAACAGAGGGCCTGGTGATGAAGAGTACAAACAGAGGGCCTGGTGATGAAGAGTACAGAGGGCCTAGTGATAAAGAGTACAGAGGGTTTGGTGATAAAGAGTACAGAGGGTTTGGTGATAAAGAGTACAGAGGGTTTGGTGATAAAGAGTACAAACAGAGGGCCTGGTGATGAAGAGTACAAACAGAGGGCCTGGTGATGAAGAGTACAAACAGAGGGCCTGGTGATGAATAGTACAAACAGAGCGCCTGGTGATGAATAGTACAGACGGAGGGCCTAGTGATGAAGAGTACAGAGGGTCTGGTGATGAATAGTACAGACAGAGGGCCTAGTGATGAAGAGTACAGAGGGCCTGGTGATGAATAGTACAAACAGAGGTACTTGTGATGAAGAGTACAGACAGAGGACCTGGTGATGAATAGTACAAACAGAGGGCTTGGTGATGAACAGTACAAACGGAGGGCCTGGTGATGAAGAGTACAAAACAGAGGGCCTGGTGATGAATAGTACAATCAGAGGGTCTGGTGATGAAGAATACAGAGGGCCTGGTGATTAATACAAACAGGCTGAATACGCTCTGGAGGGTGACCAAGAGGCTCACAGATCTGCCACTTCCCTCCTCCCCCCCTCCTCCCACCCCGTCCTTCATCACTTCTCAAGACATCCCCTTCCAGGGTCTTGTAATGAATGCATCCACTTTTTGGTTACTGTCAGTAACCCCTGTGTTTTGTAAAGTGGGTTCACCCTGTTATTGACGGATGGATTGAGGGATTGATCGATCGATCGATTGATTGATTAGTTTGTTGGTTGGTTGATTGATTGATCGATTGCTTGCTTGGTTGATAATAACGCTAACAAAAATCTTAAACAACACGATTATACAGAAATATGCGACCAACTGAAACAAAAGCCCATGTGTACAGGAAAGAAATGAGGGTGACATCGAGTTCGGAGGAGGGGGAAGGGAGGGAATAACAGCAGTCCACAGACAGTGTGTGTTCAAGCTGTTTACACTCTTCATCCTCTTTCCTCCCTAACAGACCACAATGTCCTTCCCCGCTTGTACCGTTTTCTCCATAGTTGACCCAGCCTGCTTCCTCTGGCAACCTCCTCCATTAATTAACAGACTTCCTGGGCCACACTGATCTGTCTGGGCATTGTAAAATAATATGTACACGGTTTTCTTCATTTTTGTAAGTGTGTGTGTGTGTGTGTTTTGTGTTGTATGTGTGTGTTGTGTGTGTGTTGTGTGTGTTGTATTGTGTGTATGTGTGTGGTGTGTGTGTGTGTGTGTGTGTATGTTCTTCAATTTCACTTCTATTGACAAAGTACAGATGTTAGACAGAGAACAAAGGGAAAAAAGAAAGCTGATTGTATGTATGTATCTATCCTTATTTTGTCAAGATACGTAGAAGAACACACATACATACATACATACATGCGTGCGCGCGCGCGCCAGCGCAGCAGAAAAGCTGCACACACACCACACACACACACACACACACACACACACACACACACACACACACACACACACACACACACACACACACACACACACACACACACATGCACACGCCTGCGCTGCACTCAAGATGCGCGAGCACACACACACACACACACACACACACGCACACACACACACACACACACACACACAACCACACACACACACCACACACACACCCCACACACACACACACACAACACACACACTACACCACACACACACCACGGCATCATAGCACTCTCCCCAGACACATTACGTTCACTTGGCAATAACTCTTTATTTGAACTGTTGGATTGCTAAACATAAGATATGATGCGTGACTAATGGAGTCTGACAGGTAGGCTGTCTGAGAACTGTGCACGTGACAAACTGCCCACACACTCCATGCATAAAGCCATCGTGCGCAGTTAGGGATTCTGCTGTAACTATTTGGCATACAAAAGAAAAGAAACGAAAATATCATCGAACAAGGAAACATAAAAATCCAGAATTACTTTGCAAGTTAAAAAACTCTCTCTCTACCTGTCTCTCTCTCTGTCTCTCTGTCTCTGTCTCTCTCTTTCTTTTACATACACACACACACACGAGAGAGAGACAGACAGACAGACAGAGGCAGAGTCCAAAAAACAGTCACACTTATTCTCCTCTCCTCTCACACACACATACACACACACGCACGCCACACCGACGACACACACACACACACACACACACACACACACACACACACACACACACACACACACACACACACACACACACACACACACACACACACCTCCTTTCTTCATTCATCTCCTTCCTGCCAATTTGGTCCACACCAAAATCTGTTCCTACAACCTTTTCATTCATCAACCTCCTCTCCTTCCCTCCCCTCTCCCCCCCCCCTCCTTCCCATTCACCCACACCCCACCCTCACCTCACCACCCATCACCACTCCACCACCACTACCACTACCACCACCACCACCATCACCATCACCACCACCACCCCTCTTAATTTGTATTTCATCCATCCCTATCCGACAGGCACATACGCGGCTCTTCTGTGAGGTTTATGAGGATGTGAAGTGAGGGGTGGCAAATGAAGTCTGAGAAGAATGGACTAGGTGTTCACTTGGCGTTTAATGACACTGCCCATCAGTTAAGTTGTAGATCGATAAGTGAGTCAGAGAAGAAGAAGAAGAAGAAGAAGAAGAAGAAGAAGGAGGAGGAGGAGGAGGAGGAGGAGGAGGAGGAGGAGGAGGAGAAGAAGAAGAAGAAGAAGAAGAAGAAGAAGAGAGAGAAGGGAGAGAGAAAAAAATTGAGCGCGCGCACGCCCTCACGCACGTACCCCCCCCCCCCCCCCCCACCCCACACACACACACACAGAAATAAACACGGAGTGTATGAAGAGATGCTCCAGCACTCGATTTCACAGAAGCAAAGATTGTGTGTGTGCGTGCGTGTGTGTGTGAGTGTGTCTGTGTCTTTGTGTGTGAGTATGAGTGTGTGGGTGAGTGTGATCGTGTGTGTGGAGAGAGAGAGAGAGAGGGAGAGAGAGGCATTGTTGAAGGGCAAGAGTTGGAGAAGGGGAGGTAATTAAAAGCTTCCCCTGGGGCAGGTCTCGCCCTTGTCCCCCTCTACTGCTGCAATGTACTGCTTTATTGGAGGATGCTGCGCCCACCTAGTATATATATGTATATTATAGCCTAGCGCTTCTCACTGCTGCACCTCTCCGCCAGGGAATGGTGTGGCCTGGTGGTTAGAGTGTGGCGCTCGCCATCTGACAGCCCGGGTTCGAACCTGGGTTCGAGCCCCCACAGAGGCGCCAGTGGAAAGAGGGACTTTTCTCCTGGAGTTTACATCAGAGTTGACTCCACTCCTCCACACGTCTTTCTTGACGTCCCTTGTGGAAACGCACGCAGAAATAAATCTTGCGCTCATGATCAACCTGTTCCGCCTTTCGGAAGAGTAGGCCGTTGTATGCCATGTGAACAGATGACAAAATTTGCAACAGCGCATGCACATGGTAACTGGATGTAAAAAGAAAAAAGCTTAAGTGTTATTCATTATCATTATAGTAAACTAGTTTAGAAGAAATTTTTAGTTCAAGAAGACTTTTCCCTTGAAGTAAACGTCAGAGCCTATAGTCCACTCCACCAAAAGTCCTTCGGTTGACACTATAAACCGACGTCCCGTGTGTTAACTCACGCAGAACATCTTTTGCACACGTAAAAATATCTGTTTTGCCTTACAAAAGAAAAGGCCATAATTTGTGCTGGTGGGAACGGAAG
>CM054137.1:31250561-31260561 GCA_028751875.1 Rapana venosa | reverse complement strand
TTGGAGTTTTTTCTGGAAAGATGTGTTGGTTATGGTTATGATGTGAACTAACCCTTTCTTATATAAGAATATGCCAAATAAATATGCCGAGCCCAAAACATACTAATGAAAAAAATATGAAATATTTTGTGTCACCAATCAATATCAGTTCTGAAAATAGCTTCTCTGCCTCAGTTTTCTTGAACCTTTTGATGAATGTATATGTGGAGGGAATGGAATTGTCACATTCCTACAGCAGAATATTTGTTTATTATCTATAAGATCCGTAATCGATTGCATGAGGCTAAAACACGAAAGAATAGCGCTTACGTTGTATGCAGTTTTCAATGCAACGAGTTTATTGCTTTTGTGTAACACTGAATTATCATATTGTCCATAAATTATGTCGATTACACATAATAAATGGTAACATTTGCATATTATGCTTAGAAGTACATACATATTCTTTTTTTTATTCTGAAAATAAAAAAAATAACATCGACCTGTACTGTAAACTCTAATACCCTACTCTGTCCACTTTACTCACTAGTGCTATCTATTTTCATCCGAATTTGTTATATCTATTCTGAAACCTCATAGAAACTATACAAAGTAAACGTATTTTGTAATCATATGGTGGAGATTCCGTTTGTAATTTACTCACTCACTCACTAACTCATCCTTGGGTCGGAGACGCCCGTAGCGCGCGTACCGCTACGGTACGCTGCAAGTGGACCGCTCAGATGACATTCTGTCTTTGGCCTGCTGTTTTCCGGCTGGTTTTGTACAGGTGGGCCGGATCCACTCCTGATGTTAGAATTATCAACAGCTTTTGCGTTGGTGCGTCCCTGCCTCTCTTTGCTCCTTCACCATTCCCTGCAGGACTAGTACTTTGACAGGCTTGTTATTGCTTGTATGTTGTGGACCAAACCACTTCCTCTGGTTTTCCCTCCGTTTTGACTGTACTTTAGCAATGGTTCTATGCTTGTTGACAGCCAGAACTGCCTCGCATCCTATGCCTGCCCGACGTATTTAGTACATTGGTTTTGCCATTGGTCTCTAGTAGTCGTGTTAGTCTCTCAGGATCCGCCTCTCTGTGGCTTCTTCATCTGCAAGGCATTGGAATGCGACGTTCTAAATCGGCTAGTAAGTTTTGATCCATGACCTTCCAGCTGCTTTACTAAGGCAATCGGCAATTGTGACGAAGTTGCTCTATTCTTTTGCTAGATCCCTCGACCTTAGGTAAACTTGTTGTGCGCGTTACTGATGTTGTGGTTTCTCCAACCTTTCGCCAGCTTAGTCCATGGAGGAGAGTGCCCCACAGACCAAGTCTGATCTTCACACTTCTTGTGTGCCTGATAGCTCTTCTTGTGGTGATGACTGTCTCCAAGTTGGTTCTTGCAAACGTTTCCACCTCCTCTAGTGTCTCTCGCCACTCATCTTGATGCCTTGGTGGGAAGTGGTCGGTCTGTGGTACTGTTCACATAGGATCTTGCTCTCTTTTCCGCTGCCTGATCTCCAATACCGTGGGCATTGCTGATGTTTCAGTCTGGCTGTGAGATCCTGGTAGTTCTTCTTACACACGGCCCTGTGAACTCCAATATCGTCTGCGAATCGAAGCATTGCAAGAATGGACTATTCCTCCTATTGTTATGATTGTGCGTCTTGAATCATGTACAAGTGAGGCCTCCTGCCATGATGTTCTCAGGAACACTGACTTGGGAAAAGATCAACAGGCGGGATAGCGCGGCAGCCTTGTTTCGAACTCCAACCTGCAAAGTCTGAAGAACCTCCCGCTTTTCTCCACCCATGAGCGACTGTACTGTTGGACGCGAGCTAGTCAGACAGCGCTGACCATGGTTATATGACTTGAATGCAGTGTCCTCGTTCCGTATCTATAATCTCTCATGACTTGCCACAGAGCTTCTTGTCACAACTCGGTCGAAGGCTCTTCTTGAAGTCAATTGATAGTTGTGTTTGCTAGAGCTGTAAGCCTGCATGTTGAAGAGATGCTTACTCTTTGAGCATTCTGCAGTGTTGAAGATTCTCGCTTCGGACAGAACTGCTTCCGATCATGCGTACTGAATCCTGCACCTGTTTCTTATTCACCTGATAGGATTTCTTATTCTGCTTCGGTGAGTATTCAGTCTGTTCAAAGGCACGATGCAGCTCAGCTATAACTTTGCTTAGGATGGCCCTTATCAGAACTGATTGTTCTGCTACATTTGGCCACTGCTTACAGGTCTCTCCCTCTTCTTTGGAAGTTGAACTCATGGATGGATTGGGACTCCACTGTTTCACGGCCACTATTCTTGCTGGCGTCCAGATGCGGTTGCCAGTGGATTGTTAATGCGTTTGATCATCTCTGGGCCTCACGTTTCTTTATTGAGCCTCAGCCGGCTTGATGTGTCAATCCCTGCGTGTCTTGCCTCCTTTCAAGTGCGGATTCCTTACTGCTTTATTCTACCTATTCCTCCACACCTGATGTGCTTTCAGCGATCTGATGCGTCTGCGGATCTTGCTCGTGGAAAGTTTTGTTCGGATCAGCCCTTCAGACTTTGTAGTTGTACAGGTCTCTCTGCCCATTATTCACTGCTCCATTCTCTTCTATTTGATAGTGGCGCCTACTCTGTAAGGACCTCCACCTCTTTGTCTTTCTATAACGGCAGGTCATTTTGGCTGCTGCGGACATCTGCCGTTAGTAACCTTGTTGCGTCATGATGGGTACGCCTCTTTGCTGTCTCTCTTTCTGCACATCTGCCTTTCTCACCTTGGAGCATTTGTTCTGACTATACAAGTTCCCATGCCCAGTCATCTTCTTTTGAGTTGAACCTTTTCGATTAAGATGTTCCTTATACTCTTCAGCCCGCTCTCTGGGTTTTTGCTTCTTCACTGGCTTTAGCTCCGCTACGTTGGCTCCTGCCACAGCTGCTCAGGAGTATCGTTGGTTAACTCCACGGTTGGTTCTTTTTCCTTATCTCCCAAGGGATCTCCAGCGCGTGTACTCCTGCAATGTCTTGCTGAAAGTGCGTACTCATGAGCGTGTTTTAGACATGTCATCTTGGGAAGGAAATTCAATGCTGCAAATCTGCCCCACCCTTATCTCAGCTTTAAAGATCTTTCAAGCTACTTCGGGTCCGTCCTTCAGCTTTACTCCTATGTTGACCGCCAAACGGAGAATTTCTCTTCCTGGGTTACCTTGCAGTCATGCAGCTTGATCTGTTACACCCAGGTCCTCATGAGTCACCATGTCGTGAACTCGTCACTGCCAATATCAGCGCCAGGGAAACTTCTCTTGTCTGGGCTTTGTTGATGCTCGACTTAAATCGTCTTTGTGGCTGAGCCAGGACTTGTAGTCAATCCTAGCGTTATGTGTTATATCCATTACCAGATTTGGTGAGCTGCCACGTCGTTCTTCTTGATGTCTTCGTGGGGCATATAATGGTCGTCGATGACAGTAGATTTGTGGTCTGCTTGCGAATTCCAAAAGTCTGTGAGACCCTCTTATCATTAGTTTCGTCCACGCCAAAACGGAAGCCTACTGTGTCCCTGGCCATTGGTAATAAGCGTCAGGTCCGATCTTGGTGACATTCCAGTCAGTCCTGGATTCACGAGAAAATGTCCTCTCTTCGGATGTTGATTTGTGGCGCTCTCCAACTCTTCGCTTGATTAGAGAAACACTCGATTAGCTTCTCATCTGTAGTCTGATGTAGGTGCCTATAGACTTGTATGTATGTCCATGTTTGCTGTAGTTCTTCTGGCCTTAGTTTTGCTGCTGAACATCGTATAGTGAGTTCAGTGCTGCCTTGAGAGTTGGGGTCCGCTCGATGACACTGTTAGTCCTCATTCCTTGTTGACAAGAGAATACTACTCCGTGTTGGTGTTTGGAGATCGTCGCACTATACCTTAGTTTGTGAATCTTCTTCTGCTTGTATGTTTCGCCGTAATCCGACCAACGGACTTCAGGGCCTAAGTCCAAGTATGTCCCATTAGTTATCTATCGATAGTTCATTGGGTTAGAACTCTTGAGTCATTCCCACATGCCGTTGGCAAGCGACGGCAAGTATACACTGTACCAAGATGTGTAGCCACTCCCCATTTCAGACTGGAAGTTTGATCGTTGTTCCTGTTTTGACGTCTCCTTCTAGTAGCCATATTTTCCACCCTCACCCCCCCCATCCTGAACGCCTCCAATGGAAGGCGCGGTTGTGGGATTCTATATAGTCGGCGCCTTCACACCGATCCCTGGCATGTCCGTTCCTTGCTAGTGTTGCTCTCAATGTAGGTATTTCTAGTGCGCGCCGTGGATTCTTGGCGGCGCCCATCTCCTCCTCCAAGCTGCTATTATAGCCCATTCGCTGGGGATTTTTGGGTCGGTAGTTATCTCCCCACTAGACAAGGTTATTGCTCCAGTACTGCTGGCCTACGTCGTTACCAGCTAGCAGAGGCACACTCTGACTCTGACTCTGCTATTTACAAACGTATATAATAAGCACGTTTTCCCTCTTTTACTCCTCCCCTCGCCTTATTTGCATCCGACAACGGGACTCCTTGCTACAAGAAAAGGCAAAGCAAAAACTAGCTTACACATGCTGCATGCCCGGTATTAGTCACATCATACTGGCAATTATTTCATACACGAGGAAAACATTCACTGCAGCAGAAGACCAAGTTTCATACAGAGAGTGTTATGGTCAGCTTCACTGTCTATAGGCTGCATTTTGGGGGATTGTCTGCTGCCGAATTGAATCAGGGAGTTCAAGTAAATAGACCACCCCAACAGAAAAAATCCTTTCTCCCTCTTTGTCTTTCCAAATGGACACAGGATACACACAAGCAGACTGTACATGTACCCACACAGGCAGACACAGCTGTAGTTTTTTCGCAGACAGTATCACAATGTAGAGGACATTCCATATAAGTTACACTACACTGTCAAGAATCCCTTTCTAGACACCTGACCTTTAATGTATAATCAAACGTTCTCGCAAAACTTAAGATGCATGCTAGGCATGTTCGTACTGCATCAGGTACTTAAAAACTGATATAAATTATTAATTCTTATCGTGCATACATAATTTTGTGCATGATTTATACAAAAAGCCGCTTATGGCCTCATGTACACCGTGAACTAATAGATTACATGAGAACAAGTTGTTCTACTATGCACTCCTGTGATTTGAACCTCAAACCCATGGCTTCTGGATCACTCAGATCAGAGGTCTGCCTCTTTATCCATTCGGCAATAGCGTCCATCAAGCGGACACGCTGCCAATCAGAAGAACAAAGCATAATAACAACAAGGAAAAGTACTGCAGACAAGATGTCACGCTTTTCAGACCAAAGAACAAAACACATCCCTGAAGCAACCATTATGGAAAAAATCAAATTACATCAGCCAAATTAACAGCCCCACACACGCGCGTGCGCGCACACGCCTGCACACACACACACACACACACACACACGAGCGCAGGCGCGCGAGCGTATACATAAATACACACTCACTCAAACAAAATATCTGGCAAAAAACAAGGCTTGCACCAAGAAAAAAAAGAATCAACAAAAAACCACATGAAAGCAAGAGAGAGACAATGACAATGACAATGACGAATTCTTTTATTTCGAAGATAATGAATAAGCACTCATGTGCTTTTTTACATCCAGTCCCCGCCCGTAGGGATACATCTTAATAATAAACCCAATACCCAGACTCTCACACAGTAAAGACAAAGTAAAAGCCTTAAAAAACACACAAATAAAAGAACACCCTCAAAACATACAAACAAAAACAAACAAAAAAACCAACCCCCCCAAAAAAAAGCACCAAAAAAAAACAAAAGCAAAGAGAGAGAGATGGAGGGAGAGAGACAGACAGACAGACAGACAGACAGAGACATACAAAGAGACACAGATCACAGAGGCAACGAAATTATTTTTAAAAGACCGTCTGTAAAACAATAGCGTAAGAGAGAGGAAGGGGGCGCGAAACCAAAGTACAAAAGGGGTAAGGTAAAGGGAAGAGACCAGTGCCCCGGGGACTGTTCATGGAGTGAGCAGAGAAAACATAAGGAAGGCCCGCTAGGCCACAGACCGACATTCACAGAACAGGGAGAGATAAAAGACAGCGGAGAGGAAGGGGTGGGTCAGAAGAATATCCTGAGGACAACAAAGAAAAAAAGAGTCCTGTGAAATCCACTTAGCACAGCCTTCCCTGAAACATTGCCTGCCATCTACTCTGCTCAAGCACCGAGTTTCTGCCTCAACTATATATATATATATATATATATATATATATATATATAGAGAGAGAGAGAGAGAGAGAGAGAGAGAGACAGACAGACCAGACAGACAGAGAGACACAGAGAGAGATGTATGTGTGTGCGCTGCGCGAGTGTGCGTGTGTATGTTTTGTTTGTGTATATGGGGCAATTGTTTGTTCTATGCAGTTATGTACATTTAGAAAGGTAAAAGAAACACACACAAAGAAATCAGGTTGTTTCTGTTTGTGTATAAATTGTCTGAACACAAAGATCCAACTGAAAGACAACAAAGACCGAATTTCATTTACGAAAAAAAACAAAGAGACTTCATTGTCTCTGCATGTGTATAAACTGTCAGAAAAACACACACACAAAGAAAAGAAAACAAAGATAACTTTCATTCAAGAAGAAAAAAGAAATAAGTGTGCTCCAAAAGCAACGTACTGTTTATTCTGTTGATTAATACGTAGCAAGTCTGACATTTTATTCCACTTATTAATGAAAAGCAAAAGGAAGAATAGATCAAACCCTCACAAAAAGCATGGGAAAGACCAATCTGCAAAACGATGACAAGTTTTTGTTTAAATTGATTTAGAAATTAATCAGCGAGAAATTCCTTCGAAATTAATTAAAGATTTAAAATAACAAAAACAACTGGCACTGAAAATGTTTGCGTGTTTCTGTAATTTAAAGAGTTTTCTCATTTATAACTCCCGCCCCTCCCCGTTCATCCTATTCTCCTTCTCTCTCTCTCTTCATCTTTTCTCTCTCTTTTCTCTCTCTCTCCTCTCTCTCTCTCTCTTTCCTCTCTCATGTCAAAGTCCTTGGGATGAGACCGAGGCTACTTTGTGTGAACGCATGCAGAACATCTTGCGCACACGTTAAATCCTGTTCCACTTTTCGAAAGAGTAGGCCATTGTGTGCCGGTTGGAACAGAGGGACAAATTTACAAAACCGCATACATACGGGGACTATATGTAAAAAAGCACATGAGTGCTTATTCCATTATCCTCGATTTTTAAAAAAAAAAAAAGAAAGAAAAGAAGTCTCCTCTCTCTCTCCTCTCTCCCCCTCTCTCTCTCATCTCTCTCTCTCTCCTCTCTCTCTCTCTTCACTCTCTTCTCTCTCTCATCTCTCTCTCTCTTTTTCCGTGATTTATTTTGTTTTCAAGACAGACCGTGAAATCAGAAAGGATTCTGCTTAATGACAGATTAAGACAACGGAAGAAGAGAGAGAGAGGAGAGAGAGAGAGGAAGAGAGGATAGAAAAGAGAGAGAGAGAGAGAAAGAGAGAGAGAGAGGAGGGGAAGAGGGAGAGAAGGAGAGAGAAGTGGGGGGAGAAAGATGCAGAGAGAGAGGGGAGAAAGAGAGAGAGGGGGATAGAGAGAGAGACAAAAAAGAGAAGAAAGAGGAAGGGAAGGAGATAGAAGAGAAGGAGAGAGGAGATAGAGAGAAAGAAGGAGGAGAGAAAGAGGAGAGAGAGAGAATGAGAGGAGAGAGGGGAGAGAGAGAGAGAAGAGGGAGGAAAGTAGGAGAAAAGGGAGAGCGGATGAGAGAAAAAGAAGGAGGGAGAGATAGAGAGAGAAGGGGAGAAGGAGAGGAGAGAGAGAGAGAGGGGAGAGAGAGAGAAGGGGGAAGAGAGAGAGAGAGAGAGCGAAAGAGAGAGAGAGAGGGTGGGGATGGAGAGAAGACAAAAGGGCAGGTCTCAGATTGTGTGGCCTGTGTACCCTGCTCTGAAGGAGACTTCAGTCTCTGTAGTTCTTTCTTGCTATTAGGAGTTTATATCCAGGTCTTCAATGTCTGCACATCCACGGGAGAGTGCTGTTCGAAGGACAAAGTCATGGTCACAACAGTAGGTATCTCATGCCACGTGCATGACAGACAGGTACTCTTCACACGGTGCTTTTAAAGCTACATAGATTTTTTTTTTTGGGGGGTGGGGGGGACAAGAGGGGGGTTTTTTTCGGGTTTTTTTTATCTTTAGGTAAGATTTAGTGTAACACTTTCAATGAGGAACACTTTAGACATCATTTTGTTTGTTAGTGGTTGACCTTTACATGCTTCAAACAATATCATGTCTTCGTAATGAAAAGGCCTCAATCTAAATGAAAAAATAAAACATTCCAAGGCCACACTTCAAACTCTAATCATTCTATTTTTCTTGTGTGTTTGCTTGTTTCATTGGCAAAGGAGTCTTCAACTAATCGATCGTTTACAGCGAAACAACTGCCAATTTCGTTAAATTTGAGGGTTCTTTGATGTCTTTTATTATTTTTCTTTCTTTTTTTAAGCTGTTTATCACTCAAACAATTTAAGGAACCAAAATGGTATCTTTTCTTTTAAAGGGTTGAAAAACTTTTTTTTCATAAAGTAGCCCCCCTTCGTTTCTAAAAACCCTTATTGGATCGCGAATGATTTTCAGAAGACTCATTTTAAATTTTTTCAAAACAACATCGTTTTGAGAGAAAAAATTCTGATTTTGAAGTGATTTTAAACAAAAACAAAAGATTTTCCCTCCTCACCTTAACAAACACTGCACACCATACACACATCACGCACGGACACCCTCATGCACATACACACATTACGTGTGCGCGCGCGCGAGCGCCACAAACACACCAATCGTTGTGAAAATGAGAATGGTTTTTATTTGTGACCCTTACCCAATTTTTAGTCATCATGTGAAAATCTGACACAAGAGAAAGGTAGTAACCACAAAGTCACATTTAGCATGAATCCACTTGGACCTCATGCCCAAAAAAACGTTTAAAATCAACAACAATTTTTAAAGATGCGATATTATGATTTTAATTTTAAAAGAGAGAGACAACAGACAGACAAACCACTGACACAGAGAGAGAGAGGAAAGAAGAGAGAAGGAGAGAGAAGGAAAGCGAGAGAGGAATAGGGGAGAGAAGAGAGAGAGAGATATTGTACGCCCTTATATTTTCATTCATTTGTTCTTTCATTTATAATCTACTTCAGTCAAAAAATTGAATAGGGTTTTAATTAAACCATCCCATTCGACCAAAAATTTGAAAAGGATTTCCCGTCTGCTGTCAAAATTTTTTTTTTTCATCTTCTTCATATAGCCCATGCAAGAGAAGTATGTGGGGAAAAGTTTTTTTTCCAAGGGTGGACCCTGACGTGAGGCTATAAGGATTTCCAGCCAATGGAAATGCACAGTTTGAAGGGGGTTGAATATGGAATTGTCTTCATTTGACTGTCCCCAGGTTGTGATTTCAAAGATTTTTGACTTATACTGTTTGATTGTAAACGATGTTGGGCTGAATCTGATTTACATTTAAATTTGAAATTACTTAAACTATAAAAGTGAAAAAACTAGCCCTATATGTTGTGCATTTCCCCAAGTTGTTTGTGTTGGTGTGTGTTTGCACGGGGCGCCCTTTTGTGTGCCCGTCTGTCGTCTGTATCTGTGGCATAAATTTTTAAAAAAACGTTGCAAAAATTTTCTCAAAAAACAAATTTTAAAATTATCAATTTAACTAGATGTACCCCCCCCAAAAAAAAAACATCACCCCAAATCCCCAAAGTAAAGAGGACAGGCCCCAGCCGGGCAATCTCAAACCTCTCCACAAAATTTTGTCCGGGCCAATGTACATGATGACTTAAAGGACAGCAGGTTGTATCCAGTGTTGACCTGAGGAGGGACGCGCTGATTAACACACCGGCTGGGTGCAGCTGTCAGTCTTCCCAAATCTCAACCCTTTCCTCTGGGCAGCTGGGGTGAAAAGGGCG
>CM054137.1:31231995-31250061 GCA_028751875.1 Rapana venosa | reverse complement strand
ATACGCAAAATCAAAAATGGGGTAAATCTAGGGCTCAAAACGGGAAGAAAACAGAAGAAATAGCAATATTAAAACTCCATCAAGTAGGGGAAATTGGATTCATCATCCTACCCATTTTGCTAAAGGCGTGGTGTCACTCTAGCGGATAAGCTCATAGTTCAAAACAAAGAATAGCATGGAAAGACTAGCATGAGAAAGAACATTCTCTTCATTTTTTTAGCTTCCATCTACCCCACCTTCCCTGACATTCTTCCTTCCACACTCAGAAGCCTCGTTCTACCAACCGCAGTTCATACATCAGTCAGTGGCTGGCTAATGAAGCAGGAATCAAGACTGATACAGACAGACAGCTCGCTACCTGAGGCATTACACCCTCTCCCTAAATCACCCAGCCACAAGTGCCTTTTCTCCCGGCAGACAGTCATATCTAAACGATCCAGCATCTCCCCCAATTACCTGGCCCCAAATCATCTCTTATCATACGCTTCTAGGATAATGGCTGGGGAAAAAAAAGAGATAAAGTAAGAAAAATAGTAACAGCGGACCATTTTGGGATAGGAAAAGAAGTCCCATAACCTTTAAAGGGTCGTAGGGGAGCGGGGCGTCAGAGACCTCACTTCTCTAGGGCCGCATATTGAGGGCGGCGCCCATCTCCTCTCCCTCGCGCTTTACCTTCCTGACCCTAAAGAGGGCGGGTACCCTTTTTACAGCTGGGTGAACTGGGGGAACTGTACTGAAGCCAAGGCGCAAGACGGTCACCCATCCAAGTGGTAACCACGCTCGACGCTGCTTAACTTGGCTGGGGGAAAGCGAGTGCTCCGACCACTGAGCTATCCCGTCCCCAGAAGATTTTGTGGGATACAAAGCTACAAAGGAAGATCGTCTTTCCTCTCCGATAAAAGAAAAATTATGTGCGCCCCACTGATGTTTGTAGTAAAATCTTTTTTGCTTTACCTATCTGAAAAACACAAATCTGAAGCATACCTCATGCCTCCTGACTGACTGTATCAAAGCTGTGTTCAAGGATGCTGTCCTGATCGACAAATACGTGTGACCATGTACAGAACGGTCACTACAGCATCACAGCCATCCTTTGACACTAGGGGATAGATAGCCAGAAAACGCACAGCTTCTGCTGCCTACAGCATTCTACTTAACTCAAAAGAAATACTTAAAAACATTCAAAAAGCCAAATCTTGATTGATTTTTAACAAGAAAGGGACAAATCTTCATTCCTTACCCTATTTGTAAATGTGTTTGGAGTTTTCTGGAAAGATGGTTGTGGTTATGATGTGAACTAACCCTTTTTATAAGAATAGCAATAAATAAGCAGCAAAACTACATGAAAAAATATTGAAAATGTACCATCAATCAGTACTGAAAATAGCTTCCTGCCTCAGTTTTCTTTACCTTTGATGAATGTATATGTGGAATGGAAGTCACATTTACAGCAGGATATAATGTTATATCTATAGACCGTAATCGATTGCTAAAGGTAAAACAGAAGTAGCGTTAAGTTGTATGAGCTTTCAATGAACAACGCTTATGCTTTTGTGTAACACTGACATATCATATTCGTCCATAAATAATGTCGTTACACATAAAAATGGTAACATTTGCCTTATGTTAGAATTACAACATATTCTTCTGAAAATAAAAAAAATAACATGACCTGTACTGTAAACCTAATACCCTCTTGTACACTTTACTCACCAGTGCTATCTATTTCATCGATTTGTTATATCTATCTAAACCTCAAATAAACTATAAAGTAAACGTATTTTGATCATATGTGGAGATGTCCAGTTTGTATTTACTCACTCACTCACTCACTCATCCCTTGGTCGGGACGACCGTTGGCGTACCCGCACGGACGCTGCAAGTGGACCGCCAGATGGTTCTGTCTTGGGCTGTTTTCAGGAGGTTTGGTACAGTGAGGCCGGTCCACTCCTTGATGTTGGATATCCAGCTTTTGCGTGGTCGTCCCTGCCTCCTTGCTCCTTCCACCATTCCCTGCAGGACTGTCTTTGACAGGCTGTTATGCCTTGTTGTGTGGCCAACCACTTCAGTTTCCCTCCGTTTGACTGTATCTAGAAATGGTTCTTGTGTCCGCCAGTGCCTCGATCTGCTGCCAGACGTAGTCTTTGGTTTTGGGGTCTCTGTAGGTGATGTTCAGGATCCGCCTAAAGGCACTTCATCTAAAAGGCTTGAATGCGACGTTCTAAATCGGCAGTAAGTTTCCATGCTTCACAGCTGTACAAGGCAATGATGTGACGAGTGCTTGTAGATCTGACCTTAGTGGGGTTTCTGATGTGTGGTTTCTCCACACTTTCGCAGCTTAGCCCATGGAGGAGAGTGCCACAGCAAGTCTGATCTTCACCTCTTGTGTGCTCGTGCCTTCTTTGGTGATGACTGCTCCAAGGTACTTTAAAGTTTCCACCTCCTCTAGTGTCTCGCCACTCATCTTGATGCTGGTGGGAGTGGTCGTGTGGTACTGTTCACTAGGATCTTGCTCTTTTCCGTGCTGATCTCCATACCTTTGGGCATTGGCTGATGTTTCCAGTCTGGTGGTGAGATCCTGGAGTTTTTCTTCACTGCGGCCCATGAGATCAATATCGTCTGCGAATCGAAGATGGCAGACTGGCCTTCCTCCTATTGTGATTGTGGTCTTGAAGTCAAGGAGGGCCTCCTGCATGATGTTCTCCAGGAAACACGTTGAAAAGAACGGGGATAGCGGGCAGCCTTGTCGAACTCCAACTGAAGTCGGAAGAACTCCCCGATTTCTCCACCCCCATGAGGACTGTACTGTGGGAGCTGTCATACAGCGCCTGGATGACTTGAATCAGTCCTCGTCGAAGCTATAGTCTCTCAAGACTTGCCACAGAGCTTCTTGCCACACTGGGTCGAAGGCCTTCTTGAAGTCAATGAAGTTTTTGTAGAGCTGTAGCTGATGTTGGAGATGCTTCCCATGAGCATTCTGATGTTGAAGATCTGCTCGACAGTGCTTCGACCTGGTCTGAATCCTGCCTGTTCTTCTGAAAGGATTTCTTTGCTTGGGGTTTCAGTCTGTTCAAGGCAATGCGTAGCATAACTTTGTTTGGATGGCTTTCAGACTGATTGTTCTGTAATTTTTAGCACTTCTTCAGGTCTCCCTTCTTTGGAAGTGGAACTATGATGGATTGGGTCCACTGTTCGGGCCCACTCTTTGCTGGTCCAGAGCTTTGGGCAGATGATTGTTAAGGGCCTGATCATCTCTGGGCCTCCGTTCTTGATGAGCTCACCCGGGATTTTGTCAATCCCGGTGACTTGCCTCCTTTCAGGGATCTTACTGCTTCTTCTACCTCTTCCCCCCAGCACCTGTGTGCTTTCGGGATCTATGGTCTGGGATCTTGCTCGTGAAGTTTGTTCGGATCAGCCTTCAGCTTGTAGTTGTACAGGTCTCGCAATATTCTGTCCATCTCTTCATGATAGTGGCGCTCTCTGTAAGGACTGACCCCTCTTTGTCTTCAATAACGGAGGTCTTATGGCTGCTGGGACTTGGTTAGTACCTTGATGGTCTGGTACGCCTCTTTGCTGTCTCCTTTCGCCATTGCTTCTAAACCCTTTGGAGCATTGTTCTGAAAATCCAGTTCCCCATGGCCCAGTCATCTTCTTCTTGATTGACCTGTTGACTGTCTATACTCTTCGGCCGTTTCGGGGTTTTTGTTCTTCCATGGCTTTAGCTCCCTACGTTGGTCGCACAGGTCAGGATATCGTTGGTAACCCCGTTGGTTCTTTTCCTCTCTTCCCCAAGGATCCCAGCGCTGTCTCCTGAATGGTTTGCTGAAGGTCTCAGTGAGGTTGTTGATGTCATCTTGGAGAAATTCAATGCTGCAAAAACTGCCCCCTATCTCAGCTTTAAAGTTCAACGACTTGGGGTCCCTTTAGTTCTCCATGTTGAACCGCAAACGGGGATTTCTTCTGGTTCTTGGTCTTCAGCTTGATCTGTAGGGTCATGATACCCTTCGTGGTCCCCTGCAATATCAGCGCCAGGGGAAATTTGTCTGGGCTTTGTTGATGCCCACTTAAATCGTTTGGGGGCCAGGATGTAGTCAATCTGGTTATGTGTCTTTCCATTTGAGTGCCCCGTCGCTTCTTTAGTCTTGTGGGGATAAGTGTTGGCGACCCGTAAGAATGGGCTGCCCTTTCGAATTCCAAAAGTTGAGCCTCTATCATTAGTTCGTCCCCGCCAAACGGCCTACTTCCCCGGCCTTGGGGCTAAAACGTCAGGTCCGATTTGGGATTCCAGGCCCCGGATCAGAAAATCCCTTTTTGGAGTTGATTTGATGGCGCTCTTCCAAATCTCGTAGAAACACTCGATGCTTCATCATCGTAAATCTGATGTGGTGATTGATTGTATGATGGTCCCTGTTGTGTCGTTTATGCTGCGACACGCATGAGATCAGTCTGCTTGAGATGGGTACAGCTGTGACACTGTTAGTCCCCTTTTTTTGACAAAAATCCTACTCCGTTTGGTGTTTGGAGTCGTCGCCACTATACCCTAGTTTGTGATCTTCTTCTGTAGTTGTTTCGCCGAATCCGACCCAAACGGACTTCGCCAGTCCAAATATGTCCATTCGTATCTTCGAAATTCTGGTTAGCCTTGGGGCTTCCCACATGCGTGAAGTACGGAATGTTCCATTTTACCATGATTGGCCTTTCAGCCTGGAGTTTGATCGTTGTTGTTTGCGTCCCATCTATTTTTCCCTCCATCCTGGAACGCTCCAATGGAGGCCGTTGTTGGTATTTTCCGGCCTCAACCGATCGCTGGGCTTTCCCTTTCAGTGTGTCCCTGTAGGTATTTCTGTGGGCGTGGATTTCTTGGCGGGCCCATTCTCTTCCCAAACTGCTATTTGCCCATAGCTGGGGATTTTGGGTCGGTTATCTCCCCACTGAAACAGGTAGACTTGGCTACAGGTTACCAGTAGCAGAGGGAAAAACCTCTGACCTGATCGTATTTACCCCAAAGTATTTAAAAGACGTTTCCCTCTTTCTCTCCCCCCGCTTTGCAATAAGGGGAAGGGCATCTGTACAAGAAAAGAAAGCAACAGCTTTTAAAATGCTGCATGCCCGGTATTTGTTTAAAATCATACGCAAATTATTTCTACCTGAAACATTCACTGCAGCAGAAGACCAAGTTCATACAAGGGGAGTGTTAATGGTCAGCTTCACTGTCTATAGGCTGCATTTTGGGGATTGCGCTGCCGAATTAATCAGGGGGTTCAAGAATAACACCCCAAACAGAAAAATCCCTTTTTCCCCCTTTGTCTTTCCAAATGGCAAAAAGGATACCCCAAAAAGCAGATGAAATTGCCCCCACAAGGAAAGAAAACAGCTTTTGTTTTTGCGCAAAACAGTTCAAAATGTAGGGGAACTTTCCCCATAAAAATTTTTACACTAAAAACTTTCAAGAAACCCCTTTTTCCTAGCAGGGACCTTTAATGAAATAATAAAATTTTCCCCCCCAAAACTTAAAAATGCAGGCTAGGGATTTTTGGAAACTGCATCGGGTTTATTAAAAAAATGATAAAAATTTTTTAATTAAATTTTATGTGAAAACAAAAATTTTTTGTCGGGATTTTAAAAAAAACCGCTTAATTCCCTCGGAAACAACGGGGAAACAAATAGTTTAAAAGAAAAAACAATTTTTTTTAAACCTTTTTGGCACTCCGTAAATTTTGAACCCCCAAACCCCCATTTTTTTAGGATCATCAAAAAAAAGGGGTTGGGTCTTTATCCTTTTGGGAAAATACGTCCCCCCCCAAAGGGGAAAACGTTCCCAAATCGAAAGAACAAACATAAAAAACAAAAAAGGGAAAAAAGAAACTGAACAAAAATGCCACCTTTTAAAGACCCAAAAAAACAAAAAACCCCTTAAAGAAACCATTAGGGAAAAAAAATAAAATTTAAAATCACCCCAATTTTCAACACCCCCACCCCCGGGCCTTTGCGCGCACACCCCCTGAAAACCAAAACCCAAAAACACACAAAACAACAAAGCGAAAGGCGCGGCGTAAAAAAATTAAAAAACAAAACTCACAAAAAAAACCAAAATATCGGCAAAAAAAAAACCCCTTGAAAACCAAAAAAAAAAAAAGAACAAAAAAAAACCCCCGAAAGCAAGGGGAAAAGAAAAAGGCCCAATGACAATGAAAAAATTCTTTTTTTTTTCGAAGAAAATAAAAAAGCATTTAAAATTGTTTTTTTACACCCAACCCCGCCCTTGGGATAAAATTCTTAATAAAAAAAACCCAAATTTCCCCCGCCTCACCAGAAAAAGGACAAAGGGAAAAACCCCTTTAAAAAAAACACACAAATAAAAGAACACCCTCAAAACATACAAACAAAAACAAACAAAAAAACCAACCCCCCCAAAAAAAAGCACCAAAAAACAAAAGCAAAGAGAGAGAGATGGAGGGAGAGAGACAGACAGACAGACAGACAGACAGAGACATACAAAGAGACACAGACACAGAGGCAACGAAATTATTTTTAAAAAGACCGTCTGTAAAACAATAGCGTAAGAGAGAGGAAGGGGCGCGAAACCAAAGTACAAAAGGGGTAAGGTAAAGGGAAGAGACCAGTGCCCCGCGGACTGTTCATGGAGTGAGCAGAGAAAACAGAAGGAAGGCCCGCTAGGCCACAGACCGACATTCACAGAACAGGGAGATATAAAAGACAGCGGAGAGGAAGGGGTGGGTCAGAAGAATATCCTGAGGACAACAAAGAAAAAAAGAGTCCTGTGAAATCCACTTAGCACAGCCTTCCCTGAAACATTGCCTGCCATCTACTGCTCAAGCATCGAGTTTCTGCCTCAACTATATATATATATATATATATATAGAGAGAGAGAGAGAGAGAGAGAGAGAGAGAGAGACAGACAGACAGACAGACAGAGAGACAGAGAGAGAGATGTGTGTGTGTGCGCGCGCGAGTGTGCGTGTGTATGTGTTTGTTTGTGTATAAGGGGCAATTGTTTGTTTCTATGCAGTTATGTACATTTAGAAAGGTAAAAGAAAACACACACAAAGAAATCAAGGTTGTTTCTGTTTGTGTATAAATTGTCTGAAACACAAAGATCCAACTGAAAGACAACAAAGACGAATTTCATTTACGAAAAAAAACAAAGAGACTTCATTGTCTCTGCATGTGTATAAACTGTCAGAAAAACACACACACAAAGAAAAGAAAACAAAGATAACTTTCATTCAAGAAAGAAAAAAGTAATAAAGTGTGCTCCAAAAAGCAACGTACTTTTATTCTGTTGATTAATACGTAGCAAGTCTGACATTTTTATTCCACTTATTAATGAAAAAGCAAAAGGAGGAATAGATCAAACCCTCACAAAAACAGCATGGGAAAGACCAATCTGCAAAACGATGACAAGTTTTTGTTTAAATTGATTTAGAAATTAATCAGCGAGAAATTCCTTCGAAATTAATTAAAGATTTAAAATAACAAAAACAACTGGCACTGAAAATGTTTGCGTGTTTCTGTAATTTAAAGAGTTTTCTCATTTATAACTCCCGCCCCCTCCCCGTTCATCCTATTCCTTCTCTCTCTCTCTCTCTCTCTCTCTCTCTCTCTCTCTTCTCTCTCTCCTCTCTCTCTCTCTCTCTCTCTCTCCTCTCTCTCTCTCTCTCTCTCTCTCTCATGTCAAAGTCCTTCGGATGAGACCGAGGCTACGTGTGTGAACGCATGCAGAACATCTTGCGCACACGTTAAATCCTGTTCCACTTTTCGAAAGAGTAGGCCATTGTGTGCCTGTGGGAACAGATGACAAAATTTACAAAACCGCATACATACGGGGACTATATGTAAAAAAGCACATGAGTGCTTATTCCATTATCCTCGATTTATAAAAAAAAGAAAGAAAAGAAGTCTCTCTCTCTCTCTCTCTCTCTCTCTCTCTCTCTCTCTCTCTCTCTCTCTCTCTCTCTCTCTCTCTCTCTCTCTCTCTCTCTCTCTCTTTCCGTGATTTATTTTGTTTTCAAGACAGACCGTGAAATCAGAAAGGATTCTGCTTAATGACAGATTAAGACAACGGAAGAGAGAGAGAGAGAGAGAGAGAGAGAGAGAGAGAGAGAGAGAGAGAGAGAGAGGAGAGAGAGAGAGAGAGAGGAGGGGAAGAGGGAGAGAAGGAGAGAGAAGTGGGGGGGAGAAAGATGCAGAGAGAGAGGGGAGAAAGAGGAGAGGGGGGATAGAGAGAGAGACAAAAGAGAGAGAGGAAGGGAAAGAGATAGGAAAGAGAAGGAGAGAGGAGATAGAGAGAAAGAAGGAGGGAGAGAGAGGGAGGGAAAGAGAAATGGAGAGGAGAGAGGGGAGAGAGAGAGAGAAGGAGGAGAGAAAGAGGAGAGAGAGAGCGATAGAGAAAGAGAGAGAGGGAGGGAAAGAGATAGGAGAGAAGGAGAGAAGGGAGAGAGAGGAGAGAGAGAGAGAGAGGAGAGAGAGAGAGAAGAGGAGAGAGAGAGAGAGCGAAAGAGAGAGAGATAGGGTGGGGATGGAGAGAAGACAAAAGGCCAGGTCTCAGATTGTGTGGCCTGTGTACCCTTCTCTGAAGGAGACTTCAGTCTCTGTAGTTCTTTCTTGCTATTAGGAGTTTATATCCAGGTCTTCAATGTCTGCACATCCACGGGAGAGTGCTGTTCGAAGGACAAAGTCATGGTCACGACAGTAGGTATTGCATGCCACGTGTATGACAGACAGGTACTCTTCACACGGTGCTTTTAAAGCTACATAGATTTTTTTTTTGGGGGTGGTGGTGACACGGAGGGGATTTTTTTCGGGTTTTTTTCTATCTTTAGGTAGAGATTTAGTGTAACACTTTCAATGAGGAACACTTTAGACATCATTTTGTTTGTTAGTGGTTGACCTTTACATGCTTCAAACAATATCATGTCTTCGTAATGAAAAGGCCTCAATCTAATATGAAAAAATAATAACATTCCAAGGCCACACTTCAGCTCTAATCATTCTATTTTTCTTGTGTGTTTGCTTGTTTCATTGGCAAAGGAGTCTTCAAAGCTAAGCGATCGATTTGCAGCGAAACAGACTGCCAATTTGCGTTAATTGATGGTTCTTGTATGTCAGTTTATTATTTTCTTTTCTTTTTTTAAGCTGTTGACTCACTCATAACAATTTAATGGAACCAAAATGGTATCTATTTCTTTAAAGGCTTGAAAAAACTGTTTTTTTCATAAAGTAGTCCCTTTCGTTTCTAAACACCCTTGATTGGATCGCGAATGATTGTCAGAAGACTCATTAATTTTATCAAAACAGCATCGTTTGAGTCGAAAGTTCTGAGTAATGAAGTGATTCAAACAAACACACAGAGTTTTCTCCATCACCATTAACAAACCACTGCACACACATACACACATGCACGCACGGACACACTCATGCACATACATACATGTACGTGTGCGCGCGCGCGAGCGCCACAATACACACCAATCGCCTTGTGAAAATGAGAATGGGTTTGATTTGTGACGCTTACACAATCTATAGATCATCAGTGTGAAAGTCATGACAGCAGAGAGAAAGGCTACGATAACCACAAAGTCACATTTTTAGCATGAATCCACTTGGACCTCATGCCAAAAAAGCGTTTATATATCAACAAGCAATTAATAAAGATAGCGATATTATGATTATAATTATAAACGAGAGAGACAGACAGACAGACAAACCAACTGACACAGAGAGAGAGAGAAAGAGAGAGAGAGAGAGAGAGAGAGAGAGCGAGAGAGAGAGAGAGAGAGAGAGAGAGAGAGAGAGAGAGATTGTACTGCATTATATTATCATTCATTCGTTCTTTCATTCATAATCTATTCAGTACAAGAAATTGAATAGGCTTTAATTCAAACCATCCACTTGCTGAGCCAGAACGTTATGCAACAGGATTTCCTGTCTGCTGTCAAAATTGATTTTTTTTTCATCTTCTTCTTCATAGCCTTCAATGCAAGAGAAGTATGTGGGAAATGTTTCTTTTCCTCAAGGGTGGACCCTGACGTAATGGCTGTAAGGATTTCTCAGCCAATGGAAGTGCACATGTTAGATGACAGGAGTCTGAATATGAAATTGTCTTCATTTGACTGTCGCAGGTTTGTGATTTGCAATGATCTGACTTATACTGTTTGATTTTGAACGGATGTTGGACATGAATCTGATTGATTTACACGTGTAATATGAAAATTTTTATATCTATAAATGAGTGAAAGAGCTAGCCCTTATATGTGTGTGCATGTCGTCCTAAGTGTGTGTGTGTGTGTGTAGTAGTAGTTCTTCAGTTTAACGTCCTTCCACTAAATAGTGATATCAGACAGGAAAGTGTGTGTATGTGTGTGTGTGTGTGCGCGTGTGCGTGTGTGTGCGTGCGCACGCGCACGTGCTTGTGTGTATGTGTGTGTAGGGGGGAGGGGTATGCATATAACTAATCAATCGTAATAAACAACTATCATGAAAAAAGCATAATCAAGAATTCTGGAAAAACAAAAACAAAAAACAAAGAAAAAACCAACAACAACAACAACAACAACAACAAAAACCCAACCCCACAAACATCAAACAGCAAAAATACCAACTTTCCAATTCATATAACTTGAAGCTATCCTTATATCAGAGGAGTCTGAAAATAGGAGTATGGCTTAATGACAATACAATTTCTTTCATTAATGGAATGTCGTTAAGAATTTGCTGCAAGCTACGGACTGGGAAGGCAGGTAAGATGTTTTTCAGATCTCTGCATCGTAAAAGAATGTGATCATTGGTAAGATTTTCACCACAGATACATGTTGCTTTTTTAAAAAATTTTGTTCTAAAAGCATTGAGCTTAAACCTGTATATAAGAGATACAATATTTCTATATTCATGTAAATTACGATATTTGATCTTATCGAAAGATAATATATGGGCTACATCATCACTCCAGGAATAACCAGTACTTTGTAGTTTCTTTTTAAAGTGTTTCCAACATGCATTTTGTAACATGCTATAGCCCTCATGGATGGACAGAGGAACACTTATGCTGCAAGACCCATCGATATGCTCAGCTCCACATTTTGCTTTTCTGTCAACTTTTTCATTAAAGTAAATACCACAGTGCGAGGGTATCCAGCAAAAGGTAACACCAGTGCCTCGTATCATCAGAAAATGAATTAGATGACTAATCTCAATTATGAAATCTTGTCTCACTTTTGAACTGAAGTTTCTCAGGGCAAGTAAGACTGACCTGGAATCAACACAGAAAAGTATTTGAAATATGTCTTTAGGAAATTCTAAAAGATAATACAAAGCCATCAAAATAGCAGACAATTCAGCCGTAAAAATAGATCGATTTTTTCCTACATAAAATGATCTCTCTATTTTCAAAGATGGTATGACAAACGCTGCACCCGCCTCATTATTGTTCAAAAGGGAACCATCTGTGTAAATTTTTAAATGATCTGGATATGTAGTTTGTATATACTCTTTCACTGATGCGCTAAGAATATTTTCATTACCTTTTTTTTGTGTGTGTGTGTGTGTGTGCACGCGTGCGCCTGTGTGTGTGTGTGCCTGTCTGTCTGTATCTGTGTGCAGTAAATTTTAACACATTGACAATTTTCTCACAAAACAATAATTTCAAAATTACTCGTCTGTAAGCTACAGGTAGGCCCCCATTAAAGAACATCACCCAACTCCCAAAGTAAGAGTGACAGTGACCTGAGTCGGTCAATCTCAAAACCTCTCCACACCTTCTGTCCGGCCAATGTACAGTGATGACTTAAGGACAGACAGGTTGTATCCAGTGTTGGCCTGAGGAGGACAGCAGTGCTGATTAACACGCCAGGCTGTGGTGTCAGCTGTCAGTCTTCCCAACTCTCAGACCTTCCTCTGGGCAGCTGGGGTGTGAAAAGGGCGGGATGGTGGGTGTGCTCTTCCAAACACGCCCAGTGCCTGTAGCAGAATAGCGCTACGGGATATAATAACAGACTTCGCTTACATGAGTTCTCCTTTCAACCTTGCTGGTTTTGTTTGCTCCATTACAACGAAAGAATGAATGGATAAGTGAATGGGTTAGGTTACTTCTTGGCGCTGTTTAGTTTCTACTTGTGCGCTCCTACGTATTTTATTTTATTGATTTATCTTATTCTTTTATTTTGAAGATAATGGAATAAGCACTCATGTGGGAGTTTTTTACATCCGGCCCCTGTGTGCATGCAGTTTCGTTCATTTTGTTATCTGTTCTCAATGGCACACAATGGCCTACTCTTCCAAAGAGTGGTATGGGTTTAACGTGTGCGCAAGTGTTCTGCATACGTTCACACATGGGACCTCGGTTAATAGTCTCATCCAAAGCATTTTTGGGGGAAGTGAAGTTGGTACTGATGTTAACTCCAGAGGAAAATTCCTCTTGAACGAGATTCGATTATAAATATATATATATATATAGATATATATATATATATATATATATATATATATAGAGAGAGAGAGAGAGAGAGAGAGAGAGAGAGATTCATACACACTTCACGCTCATGCACAAAAACACCCTAACCCGACACACAAACACACAGTTTCTTGTTTTCTTCAATATTGTGTGATTCCAATCATTTGGACATGTCATGCAAGATCATCACTTCACGCTGGTATGCCAAAAAGAAGGTGAAGATCCTGATTTCCTCATAGAGATGATATAGCTGCAATGTGAACCTGCAATATCAGCAGAAAGCAAGCTGGCCTGCCCTGATTTCTAACCCCAATTCTACACAGTATGTATGCTTTAGGAATTCTTTCGTTGCGTGAATTAGTAGTAAGAGAAACCCTTAAAGATCATCCTTTTTCTTTTTTTAGTGAGATGTGTGTGTTTGTGTTTGTGTGTGTGTGTGTGTGTGTGTGTGTGTGTGTGTGTGTGTGTGTGTGTGCGTGCGCGTGCGTGAGTGCGTGTGTGTGTTGTGTGTGTGTGTGTTTCTGTCTGTGCATCTGTCTGTCTGACTGTATATATGTCTGTATATCTGTGCACGTGTTTATGTGTGCATATGTCTGGGTGCAATACCTCTGCTACCACTTCAGTCAACTCTACAACTTTTATGACTGCTGCCACTGTAATAATGCGTATTACTCTCGATCCCATTCTGAGATGAGAATGCACTGTAACTATGTTAGTGACTTTTTTTCTTTTCACATTTAACAAACTCTCTCTCTCTATCTCTCTCGCCTTTGATAAGTGATGCAACAGCTTTACGAGCTCTGTGATGCATCATGTGATTTTTCTTGTATTTATTTGTATTTACAAAAGAAAGTCGTGTATAACCCCCTTGTCAATAGGCCACTTTGGGCAATGACAATAAATTGGTCAAAGCGTCAAAGCGTCTCTCTCTCTCTCTCTCTCTCTCTCTCCTCTCTCTCTCCTCTCTCTCCTCTCTTCTCTCTCTCCTCTCTCTCTCTCCTCTCTCTCTCTCTCTCTCTGCAAAATATACACAGTTAAAATGGTTGTAGATAATGAAAGAGGGTTTGTGCAGTCTCAGCTCCCCTCTCTTGCACCAGCCAGGGAAGGGGCCTAGAGTTCACAGGTGCAAGACGTGACACAGCCCACACAGGTGTGCTTTAATTTTCCCCTTCTTTTCGTTCGTTTTCTTTTCCTTTTCTTTTCTTTCTTTCGCTCTTTTGGTCTCTTTTTTTACTTTCAATGGAGACAGCAGTTTTCCTCAGACCTCCACGGAGTGGGGTAAGTTAATAGCCAGCTACCTTCCCTTTAAACGAAGGGGGACAAAGACAAGGCTGAGAAGGCAGAAAGCGAGTGACGGATGGATGGATGGAGAGGAGCGGGGGTTTTAATTCATCACGGGTCATCAACGGCGTTTTTCACGCTGTGGTCATTCTTGTTACCCAGTGTGAGTTGTTGGTTGGACAGTGACGGTGAGGGTGAAGGTGGAATGAAGGGTGGCGGGAAGGTGAGGAGGCAGGCCCCCATGTCCACCTCACCTGTCTGCTACATGCTGGGCCCTCAGCTGCAGACACAGGGCCGGCAACCCGTCTGGCGGATCACTGGTCACCTGCCTCTCCCCTTCTTGTCACAGGTAGGTAGTCACGCAAATGGCAGGAGCCCCCCCCCCCCCCCTCACCTCCCTACCTCATTGCTCCTTCCTCCCTACCCACCTTGCAGATTTTTGTTTGGTCGCTTTTCGGAAGAGTAGGCCATCGCGTGCCGGAGGGAACGGATGACATATTTTTTACAATACTGCATACACACGGGAACTGGATGTGAAAAGCTTATTCCATTATCCTCGAAAATAAAGGAATAAATCTTGCTGTATTAACAGTAAGAGATTTCTAAAACTACTAAAATCACAGAATTAGATTATTTGCATAGAATATGCTTTCGTCATTTTTATCAAAGTTATATTGGAGGAACATCATGCCGCACCTATTTGGTGGTGGGGTGTATCACCGTTTTCTATGTTTTATAAAAACAGTTTGAGACCTATCTCTTTGTCGTTCTCACGCAGGCTTTCCATCTCTCTCTCTCTCTCTCTCTCTCTCTCTCTCTCTCTCTCTCTCTCTCTCTCTCTCTCTCTCTCTCTCTCTCTCTCTCTCTCTCTCTCTCTCTCTCTCGTTCTCTTTTTTTGTGTTGGGGGGGGGGGGGCTGTTTTGAAAAGGGTTATTTCCCCTTGTTTCTACTGTGAGAGTGTATAAGTGTTGGGTTATTATTAAGATGTATCCCGACGGGCGGGGACTAGATGTAAAAAAGCACATGAGTGCTTATTCATTATCCTCGAAATAAAAGAATTTGTCATTGTCATTGTCATTGTCTCTCTCTCTCTTGTTCTCTCTCTCTCTCTCTCTCTCTCTCTCTCTCTCTCTCTCTCTCTCTCTCTCTCTCTCTCTCTCTCTCTCTCTCTCTCTCTTCCGCACTCTCTCTCTTGTAATTTTGTTCAATGTTTTGTGGGAAATTTGTTTAATACACATGCATTTCTGTCTGTCTTTCTTTCTTTCTTTCCGTCTTTCTTTCTATCTCTTTCTTTCTTTCTTTCTTTCTTTCTGTCTGTCTGTCTGTCTGTCTGTCTTTCTTTCTTTTTTTCTTTCTTTCTGTCTGTCTTTCTTTCTTTCTTCTGTTCTTTTTTTCTTCTGCGTTTCATTTTGCCTTGTGTGTTAGGGCAGGAAAACCCTCAGTGACTGTACAACTGCAAGACTCCATGGGGGTGAGGGGGTGAGGTGAGGGGGGTGAGGTGAGGGGGTGATGTGATTTCTCGCGGAGCTGAGCCATTGACTGTTCGGGCGGAAAATCGGCCCTTGTGCTGGAAAATGAGAAGGCAATTCATCTTCCGACAGTGTATATGTGTGTGTGTGTGTGTGTGTGGTGTGTGTGTGTGTGTGTGTGTGTGTGTGTGTGTGTGTGTGTGTGTGTGTTGTGTTAGTGTGTTAGTGTCTCTGTGTGTTAGTGTGTTAGTGTCTCTGTGTGTTAGTGTGTTAGTGTCTCTGTGTGTTAGTGTGTGTGTGTGTGTGTGTGTGTGTGTTAGTGTGTGTTAGTGTGTTAGTGTCTGTGTGTGTGTTAGTGTGAGTGTGTGTGTGGTAATGTGTTAGTCTCTGTGTGTTAGTGTTTGTGTGAGAGAGAGAGAGAGCATTTAAGGGAAAACAAGAGAAAAGAGGTCAACTGAAGGGAGCTTGGGAGATTTCCACTGTTTGTGTGTTTGCATCATATTTGTTTGTTTGCGTTGTTATATGTGTCTGCGCGTGCATGTGTGTGTGTGTGTGTGTGTGTGTGTGTGTGTGTGTGTGTGTGTGTGTTTGAAAGGGTGGTGATGGTGTGGAAAAAGGAGTAGGTAGGGGAGAGACAGGGAGGGGGGGGGGGTGTTAGCTTAATTTGATTTTAAGTCTTTCAGAAGTAGTGACGGTAAGAAAGCAACAATGTCAGCAACAACAAAATAAATGTAAAACGACATCATGCTTTCCACAACATGATGACAAATTGTGTGTTTATGTGCGCCTGTGGGCGCGCGCGCGCGCGCGCGCGCGTGTGTGTGTGTGTGTGTGTGTGTGTGTGTGTGTGTGTGTGTGTGTGTGTGTGTGTGTGTGTGTGTGACTAGACAGTCACTGAATAACCTTTAAAAATGTCCTTTTCCGCTTATAACGTTAAGAACAACTGAAGGGAACAAAGTTCATCAATATCACCACTTTACCACTTTAAGTCAGGGCAGATTTCTCTGCGTGAAATTCGGGCTGCTCCTCCAGGGGAGAGCGCGTCGCCACAAGAGCAGCGCCACCCATTATTTTTTTTCTTTTCCTGTCTACAACTGTATTTGTTTGCCTATCAGGCTGGCTTTTTTCTACAGAATTTTGCCAGGAACAGTTCCTTTGTTGCCGTGGGTTCTTTTACATGCGCTAAATAACTTTGTGTAACACACGGGACCTGGGTTTATCGTTTCATCCGAAAGACTAGCACCCAGACCACCAATCATGGTCTAATGGATGGGGGAAAGTTTCGGGCCCAAACGGGGATCGAACTAGCGCACACTTCCGACCAGGAATTTTTACTTTCTAGGTAGGCGCGTTACCTCTAGACCACCGATACCACGGTGCTGCAATAGTTAATCAGGCACAGACACTACACTACACTACACTGCAGCATAGCAAAGCCAAGTCCTTTCTTTGAACTGTTCACACACTGAACTTTTGGCATCTCTGGACAGTTGTTTAGGGGGGGGGGGGGGGGGGATCACAAAGCACAGAACAAAAAAGTTGCTGCAGACTGCTGTCGACTTCCAGTCTAGGTCTTCTTCTCCTTCACTCTGCAGCATCATGACACGCATCGAAGACATGAGAATATTTTCACACTACCACTACCACCACTACCACCACCTCCACCTTCACTACCACCATCACTTCCACTACCATGTCCACCACACCACCACCACCACCACCACCACCACTACCACCACCACCACTACCACCTCCACCTTCACTACCACCATCACTACCACTACCACCACTACCACCGCCACCTTCACTACCACCATCACTACCACCACCACCACTACCACCTCCACCTCACTACCACCATCACTACCACCACCACCACTACCACCTCCACCTTCACTACCACCATCACTACCACCACCACCACTACCACCTCCACCTTCACTACCACCACCACCACCATGTCCACCGCTACCACCACCACCACACCACCACCACCATGTCCACCACTACCACCTCCACCTTCACTACCACCACATGTCCACCGCTACCACCCCCCACCACCACCACCACCGCTACCACCACCACCACCACCACCATGTCCACCGCTACCACCACCACCACCACCACCACCACCATGTCCACCACCACCACCACCACCACCACCACCACCATGTCCACCGCTACCACCACACCACCACCACCACCACACCACACCACCACCACCATGTCCACCGCTACCACCACCACCACCACCACCACCACCACCACCACCACCCACCACCACCACCACCACCATGTCACCGCTAACCCGCTACCACCACCACCATGTCCACCGCTACCACCACCATGTCCACCCACCACCACCACCACCACCACCACCACCACCACCACCACCATGTCCACCGCTACCACCACCACCACCACCACCATGTCCACCACCACCACCACACCACCACCATGTCCACCGCTACCACCACCACCACCACCACCACCCCACCACCACCACCACCACATCACACCACCACCCCCATCACCACACCCACCACCACCACCACCACCACCACCACCACCATGTCCACCGCTACCACCACACACCACCACCACCACCATGTCCACGCTACCACCACCACCACCACCACCATGTCCACGCTACCACCACCACCACCACCACCCCCCATGTCCACCGCTACCACCACCACCACCACCATGTCCACCGCTCACCTCCACCACCACCACCACACCACCACCACCACCACCACCCACACTACCACCACTCATCAGGTCGTTATCGGGTGAAGTATTTTGTCAGGTAAAGACACTGAAAGTCTCACATTTATAGAAACAACC
>CM054137.1:31209525-31231495 GCA_028751875.1 Rapana venosa | reverse complement strand
GGGTAAAAATGCAAAATATTCCTCAATCACAGAATTGAAAATAGCAAAGGAGACAGATGTTACAGAAAACGAAACTCGATCCATGGAAACCAAAGCAAAATAGAGCAAAACGAGATTCGGGTAAAAGATGGAAAAATATTTCTCTCATCACAGGATTCTGAGAATGCAGGGAACATGTTTTGAATACTGGAAAATGTTATGAATACCGTGAGCAAAACAAAACAGAATGAAGCGAGACATGGGTTTAAAAAAATGCAACAATATTTCTCCTATCGCGCGCAGGACTCTGAGAATGTAAGAAACATGTTTTGAATACTGGAAAATGTTTTGAATACCGTCAATGGTATGCTGCGTATCATAACAAAAAGAGACGCAGTTTTCTTGTGTTGCACCTCCCTTTATAAGATGAGTCATGGAATCATATTTTACTAAGATTACAATGAGTTTATATCAAATCGTAATCATTCTCATTCCCAAGTTGTTCCACTACACAAATACCCACTTGAGAGCACCTATTTTCAAAGCAGATCTTGGTTGGTGGTCGGTTCATTCCAGTGACAATACCTAGCTCATGTCTGTGCCTTAACTGGTTATTTCCAGACAGGCTGTTAATGTCCATGTGAGAATTCTGTCTTCCTTTATCCTTTCCAGTGGAGTTGCTTGTTGTGTCTCATGTGTCTCCTATTTCAGGTCAACTTCTTTCCATTTGTTATATTACTTTATATTTGGGAGTTTTAATAATAATAAATATAATAATAATAATAATGTATGGAATTTATTTAGCGCTGAATCTTGTAAAGCAACAAATCAAAGCGCAGTTTTATCACGAGCGCAATGAAATCCTCTCTCTGTGCACACATACACACGCACGTCGCGCGCAAGCCGCACACACACACACACACACACACACACACACACACACGTGCGCGCATTCACACATGCATACATGCACACCCCGCGCACGCATTCACACACATACACACGCACACACGTGGGCGCGCGCACTCAAAGGTACTCGCACACACTCACTCACGCACGCACGCACATACATACACACAAAACACACACACACACACGCACACACACACAGTGCTTTTTTTCTGAGCACATTAACACTACCAAAGCTAGTGGGGAGAGAGGGGCTTCCAGGCTTCAGACTAAAAGGTACCTCCCCCCCCGCCTCCATTCAGCACTGAGCCAACCCTCTACATGAAATCAATTAAGAGAAGGAAAAGGACACCACGACACCCGCTTTTTCGGGCCAAACGTCTTCGGGGGAAGAAAGGAATCATTGATTGAAACACTGGCCCTGCCATGTGCTTTTAACCTTCTGATACTAGAGTGAGCGACTGTAGGAAAATGTACACACTCGGTACTGTGTTTGCGCTAGCATGCATCTCTCTCTATGTCTGTCTGTCTGAGTCTCTGTGTGTCTCTGTCTTTGTCTCTCTGTCTGTCTGTCTCTCACTCTCTGTCTCTCTCAATAAAGTTATCTCCCTCTCTCTCTCCTCCCTCCCCCTCTCTCTCTCTCTCTCTCTCTCTCTCTCTCTTTCTCTCTTTCTCTCTTTCTCCCCCTCTCCCCGTTCCTCCCACCCCATATCTTCAGTTACGCTCGTGACTGTTTCCAGAGCTATTTCTGTACCTTTTAAGATACTTGTTTATCTTCTCACACAGGTACATACATAGTCAGCATCAAGCAGCGGGAGAACTTCAGACAGAAATCCTGATAGATGTATTCAGATGGTCCTCTCTCTCTCTCCACAGACCATCATCATAAGTCACTGTCTTCTCCTCTCTTTCTGGTATTTCTCTTGTGCATAGAATTTGCCGGGGAGTGAAGGTCGGTGGTCTTAAAGTTACGCACCAAACTAGAAAGCGAGAAGCGTGGGTTCGATCCCTAGTTTGAGCCCAACGTTTTTCCACTCATCTACTATACCAGGAGTGGTGGTCTGGGTTCTAGTCTTTCGGATGAGACAATAATGTAAACAGTGTTTGTCGCACGTAAAAGAACCCACAGCAACAAAAGAATTGTCCCTGGCAAAATTCTGTCTTGAAAAAGCCATTTCCATAGAGAAAGAAAACTAATACCTGTAAACAGGTTTTTAAAAAGTGTGTGTCGCTGTTCTTGTGATGACGCGCTCTCCCCAGGAAAAGCAGCCCGATTTTTATACAAAGAAATCTGCTGTGGCTGAAAATAAAATGCAATACAATACAATACAGTACAATATAACACACTGGCATTTTGTCCCGCAGATACAAACCAGATTATCAAATTTCTCAAAATATAGCCGAATGTTGTTGTTGTTGTGCGTTCCCAAGGTTAACACTTGGGGGTCACCCAGAATTATGCACTCGTGACTCACTCATCCCACCTGAGAATCACAGTAAGATTGGAAGTACACCGGATAAGAAGTTTGCGTGTATAACTTTTCAAATATCTCGCCATATAGACAGCCATACTCCGACTTCATAGGACTTTTGTCCTTCATGGAGAGTGCAGATTGTCATGCTAAGAGCTTGTCATGGCTAAAGGCAATCTCAACACAACATTTAACAACATAACAACATTTTAGTGTATGCCTTGGCACTTAGCTGACATCAATAACGGACACAGCTTTTGGCCTGGGCCATCATAGCTGAATGAAGCGTTGCATCTTTACCAGGATGTTTTTCACTTGTTTGTTGTTAATCGTTTGTCATCTTTTTCTGTCTCTTCCATTGCCATGTATTTGTCTGTCTGTCTGTCTGCTTGTTTGTCTCCATAGTTCTTCTATAAATGGTGTGTGTGTGTGTGTGTTGTGTGTGTGTGTGTGTGTGTGTGTGTGTGTGTGTGTGTGTGTTGTGTGTTTATTGAGCACTGAGGAAGAGAAGTTGGCTCATCCTGTTTATTGCTTTGGTTTGATTTTTTAGCAAATCACCGTGCCGAAAAATAAGAAGTCATAGATTTAAAAACTAGATGCATTAGGCCTCCCATTGAGTCAAAGCATGTTGGAGTATTTTCATAAAGTTTTAAGGGGTCTTTCCTAATTATTTGACTTTTCTCTTGCAAACCTAATTGCTTCCTTTCCATGTTCATTTTGAATATTTTTGCCTACACTTTCCCCCAAAGAGACACTTGGAGAGATTCCGTCTGTGAGATTTTCACCAGCTGGTGTTTAACAAAAGAAAGGAATCGAAACTATCAGACATTCTTCCTTTCACTTAGACAGTCCCTATCTTCCTTAAGTCTTTTTTTAATATATTTGTCTGTCTATCTTTTTGTCTGTCTCTGTCTCTGTCTCTCTCTCTCTCTCTCTCTCTCTCTCTCTCTCTCTCTCTCTCTCTCTCTCTCTCTCTCTCTCTGGCTCTCTATCTGTCTGGCTGTCTCTCTCTCTGTCTTTCTATCTGTCTGTCTCTGCCTTTTTCCCTCTCAGTCTCTCTCTCTCTGTCTGTCTCTGTCTTTCTCTCTCCTCTCTCTCTCTCTCTCTCTCTCTCTCTCTCTCTCTCTCTCTCTCTGTCTCTCACTCTCTCTCTCTGGCTGTCTATCTGTCTGCTCTCTCTCTCTCTCTCTCTCTCTCGCTCTCTCTCTCTCTCTCTATCTCTCTCTCTCTCTTCTATCTATCTATCTATCTCTGCTCTGCCTTTGTTTCCCTCTCAGTCTCTCTCTCTTCTGTCTCTCTCTCTCACTCTCTCACTCTTTCACTCTCTCTCTCACACGCTCTCTCTCTTCTCTCTCTCTCTCTCTCACTCTCTCACTCTGTCTCTCTCTCTCTGTCTCTCTCTCTCTCTTTCCATCTCTCTCTGTCTTTTGTTTCAATACAAGAAATGATGCTAATACGAATACTTTATTACCTCAACAAGAGAAGTGCATGTTGTTTACAAATGAATCTGTAATTCTCACATAAAACAGTACAAATAAGTATCAGAGTCACAATAAACCATTTTTACACTTGTAGAGACAGACAAGGAACATTCATATATCAATGATACCCATCCATATTTAGATACTCATGCATACAAACACGGATTAACGCACCAGTACAAGCAACCATACATATGCATACATGAATCCAATCACCACACACACACACACACACCACAACACACCACAACACAACACTTAAAATGATAAAACACATCAACCAATAAAACATACCATCATCCAAAATAATCACATTGGCAGATCAGAGACTGCCCAAAGATCCAATTGCGATCGATAAAAGAATGTTTAAAACACTTGAGAAAAGTACACCGGAACTGTTCATTGCTGACAAAAGTATCAATTGAAACATGCACTGTGTTAAATTAAAACAAACGTAACAACGAAGCCCTTTTTGTTTTCTAAACGGGGAATCTGATAAGAAACACAAGGGTAATGAAATCAAGGCTTTCAATGAAAAAATAATGAAATAGAAGATTTACACCTAGAAAGACATCCGCTATCACGGAGCTCTGAAATGACATCACAAAGACCAACGGGTCAGTTTGACTTTCAAATAACAGGAAGTTACAATCAAGAAACTTTCCGTCTAATATCCTGCCCCCCCCCCCCCCCCCACAAAAAAAAATACTGACATCAAAAGGAAGAAAATCTTCACATGCGGTATCGAGTTACCCAGAAAAAATGAAGAGGACAGCAAACGAAGACCGTTGATCAACGTGTATCTTCAACAACAGAGCCTTGAAAACTAGCTAAGGCAGATACTCCTCTAGCCCTGCCTGAGCTGAAAATGCCAGGGTGCAAACACACTGGGGAAGCGTTTCCACCAGCATCCATGCTACGAGAGCGGAGCCAAAAGAGAAAATAAAGAGAGAAGATAGTGAACAAAAATTGTCAAACAAGAAACAGGCGCACGGATAGACATGAAAAGACCGTCAGACAAACTAAGAAAGAGAGAGACAGAAACACGGAAAGAGAGCGAGAGAGACAATGACAATGACAAATTCTTTTATTTCGAGGATAATGAATAAGCACACATGTACTTTTTTTACATCCAGTCCCCGCCCTTAGGGATAAATATGATAATAAAATAAAGATAAACCCAATACTAATACACTCACACAGTAAACGAAAAAAAATGCCCACACACAAAAACCATAAAAACCACAAGAGAGAGAGAGAGAGAGAGAGAAGAGAGAGAGAGAGAGAGAGAGAGAGAGAGAGAGAGAGAGAGAGAGAGAGAAGAGAGAGAGAGAAGCAACAACAAATAATAAAAGAAAGGGAGAGAGAGAGAGAAAAAAAAAAAGAGGTGTGGGAGGTGGAGGGGGGGACTCAGACTGTGACCGTTTCTTCATAATTCATACATTTTATGAAAGGTACATAGTTTAAAACGCCTTCACCAGGAAAAAACACAGTAAGACGTAAAATTCATCACAAACCAAAGTGCATAAAAACTTGTTACGTTAAAAAGCTCAACCAAAGTTCTAGTGCTTGTAAAACTTTCTGGGCAACGTTTGCAGACAAGAACGATGCTAATAGACAGAGGTTCAATTAAAGTTGTCTGCACTGCGTAGGCTTTACATTTTGTCCCCACAAATGCTTAAAAGGGCACATTAACAAATCACAATGTGTATGTCATTTTCTCATTATTTTAGATATATATCTAAACGATAAATCAGATGGTTATAGTCTGTTATAATCGAACTTCATTGTGATACACCAGTATAAACTTTGTTATAGCATCTTTAGAGCCTTAAGTCATGCTCTTATTCAATAAGACTTTATGGTTAGGTATATTGCACAAATCTCTGCGAGTGTATCTGTGTGCCTTTGTGTGTTACAGAGAGGAGGAGCGGGTGAAAGTGTTTGATAGAAGATGGACGTCAAAGCATATCTATGCATCTACCTTCGTGAAGTTATTGTTATGCAGACTCTCTCCTCTCTCTCTCTCTCTCTCTCTCTCTCTCTCTCTCTCTCTCTCTCTCACAGTGTAGAAAAAAAAGGGGGGGTCTTAAAATAATGATAGAAAACAGGCAGACGGATTTACG
Organism: Rapana venosa; assembly: GCA_028751875.1. NCBI lineage: Eukaryota > Metazoa > Mollusca > Gastropoda > Neogastropoda > Muricidae > Rapana > Rapana venosa. The sequence goes on along the minus strand of CM054137.1, from coordinate 31,225,528 downwards.
TCTCAGACAGAAAAATACATTTTAGCACTTTTTTCCTCGAGTAGTGGAAATCCATTTTGAAAAGGCCAATCAACCCACAGCATCTAACTTTTTTTTCGAGAGAATGGCCAGAAAAAAGGAAAAATTGATCGAAGAAAATTTCATCAACACGCTTCACTTCACCTTTCCTGTCGCAAGGATTTTTCACTTTATTGGAGTGCAAGACGTTACTCAGCAAATCCTGAAAAACTGACAGGGTAAGACAAGAAAATTTAAAAGATTTGAAAATATTCCATTCCCGTATTTTCCAGTTATAAGAGGGATGGAGAGAACCTGTAGTGGAGAAGTGAGCAAATTCTAAGTATTGAAAGTCAGAAGCCGCTGGAGTCAAAAACCAGGCCATCAACCTGGTGCAGATGTCCTATTTTGCCTGCAACAATTGTGGCAGAGACTGCCATGCACTGATTGGTCTGCTGAGCCACTCCAAACGCTGCTCCAAACAAGACTGATGTGGCCAAGGAAAGCACAACCATTGTCACCCGAGACAGAAGGAGCCTATTACAGACCAATAGAAAAAAACAGGCAGACAGACATAAATATGTAAAGAAATAAAATTTAAAAAACGCATAACGTCTAGAGCACGGTAGTTAATTTTTTTTTAAACAAAAATCAAACGAAACAAAAAAAATTTTGAGCAGCATTCAGGACAGACTATTTGTATATGCAAACAAAGCAAATACAAAAAGACATGATTTTATTTTTGTTTATTTATTTTATTCTTTTATATCCAGGATAGTGTGTTCGCACAATCCGCGTGATACACACTTGACGTATGTATGTGCTCAAAAATAATCAATGCACTGATATAAGCTAAGAATGCCTATGAAAAAAAAATATGATCCATAATAGACTGAAAGAACAAAAATAACTGTGGTATATGGTATATTCATGATAAAGGTGGGAAGAGTATATACAATTTTGTTGACTTTGTTATTAAATGACATAGTGACAATTCAGATATCGTGTTCAAAACAAACAAAACAAAAGTACAACACAAAACAAAACAAAAATGCTATAAAAAAAGCCCGTGAGAATTGACTTTCAGGTTTCAGGCTTAACAAATTTATTCGCTTATACCTTGTACTAAGCATAAGATGAGTTAAACATTAAACACTGGTTGTGAGTTTTCATGGATATCATTTATTTCAGTAATGTTAGACAACCAACAACTTAATGGAATTCCTGCGCAGATTTTCCTATACTACATTGTGACAATACCTTCATTAATTTCTCTTGTTTTATCAGCGTCACTGTTGCTTATGTCGATTTATACTTTCTGATTTTTTCAAAAAAAAACTTTCTGTGCAAATAAAAATGTGTGTATTGTAGACACACAACGTTACGCGTGGATTCTTGCGTAACGCGAAGATTTTTGTAGTACCATTAATGAACAGATTGTCTTGTTTGATAAAAGAGAGACAGAAAATATATAGGAACTTAGGTCATTATTGTTCACATCCCCCTCCCCCCACAATGTCATTTTATATCTTTTTCTCTTTCTTTATTTGAAGGGGAAGAGGATGTTTAGGGTGTGTGTTGTGTGTGTGTGTGTGTGTGTGTGTGTGTGTGTGTGTGTGTGTGTGTGTTGTGTCGTGTGTGTGTGTGTGTTGTACGTTATTCCCCATGGCACATTCACAAGCTACAGGCACAACTAAGCCTGATAGTTCAACAAGGCCCAGACATCCCCTGAGGAAGGCGTGATTGAGATAAACGTTTTGAAGAGTCCTTTCCCCTGTTTTTCTCAATGGCTGCGGAAAGTGGCGATTGTCTGCACTAGGAACTCTCCGCATTCCACTTTCTCCTGATTAGAGTTATTTTTTAGTGATTGACTAAATTGTCGCTACTGCAGAATTACCCAAAATTCTTTCATTTAAAGCATTTATGTAAATCATGAATTTTATATGGAATCTCTTTAAAGTAATTTTCACATTGATTTGAGGTGTGAGTGGATATTTGGATTTGGTTTTCTTCATATATATATATATATATATATATATATATATATATATATATATATATATATATAGTCATTACTTTAGAATTACCCAAAATGCTTTTATTTAGAAATCTTTTTAAAATAAATATTTTTAAAGCATCTGTACAGCCGCATCGCCATAAGATCTATACTATCTTCATTCCCCATCGTGTTTTGTCCTCATCCGTTGAATGTCAGTGTAAATCCATGCAGCTAAAAGAACAACACTACAGCCGTGTGTATACACACTATTCTGTAAAATCCAAGAATGGAACATTTTTGTTATATACCAGAGCACTGAATACAGAAGGAGTAAAACTGTACGTGCATCTCTAGGTCCTTGGTGCTCATTAGCCTGCTTCGCACTCCACGTTTTGTTTGGTAACATTTTAAGGAAACTAAAAATAAATCTACCTGATAATGTTAAACCCCATGCCATTTTCAGACTGTGCAACAATGCCGAAATGATCGATACAATGACTAATGCATTCATGTTCTCAAATGAAATTCCATGCCACAAAGTGGCATATTGAGTGCGTTGTCAATGCAAATGAAAATTTCAAATTTCATTTTACCATGCCCCCCCCCTCCCTCTCTCTCTCTCTCTCTCTCTCCTCTCTCTCTCTCTCTCTTCTCGCTCTCGTTCTCTCTCTCTTCTCCTCTCGTCTCGCTCTCTCTCTCTCTCTCTCTCTCTCTCTCTCTCTCTTCTGTGTCTCTCATCATCCATGGCAAGACGCAATAAGCCAGCCATGTGTTTATACTTTTGGTACTTATTCGACAGGATAGCTCAGTGGTCAGAACACTTGCTCTCTCTATGCTAAGGTGAAGTAGCATTGAGCGTGATTACCTCATGGGTGGGTGACCGTTTATGAACCTTGGCTTCAGTTCAGTCCCACCCAGTTCACCCAGCTGTAAATGGGCACCTGCTCTTTAGGGTCAGGGAAGGTAAAGCACTGAAGAAGGAGCAGCTATGCGCATCCTTAATATGCTGGCGCCTGAGAAGCTGAGGGGTCTGACACAGCACTCCCGAATGATTGGAATATGTTATGGGATAACCTTCACCTTTTTTTTTTACCTTATTCATATACAAAGCCTGTCCAGCCCGCAGTTTTGGCTACTCACTAAAATCTTTTCACTCGCTTCCTCTGGGTGTGGTAAGTGTATAACTGGGAGACGCAACTATGGGGTTATAATAATCACACGATTTTAACGTATCTTAGGATTTTTTCCCAGCATAAATATTAAATAATCAAAGACACTTTTGTTTGCAGTGCACCTTATAGTTTGATGGAAGCAGGTTTGACTGTTCTTGCAAGCAATCCATGTCCACATGCTTACTTTCAGTCCATATTCGACATCGTAAGTCCATATTGTGCGAAAATGGAGTTCTCTTTGTGCACCCTGCCAATGTGTTTTAAATGTCTCTGGCATGTTCAGTAGCGGTTGTTCTATGTTGAGCGTTTTGAAAACCACAAGTATAAGGCGGTATTCTGAGTTGAGTCATCTGTACGGACCCGATGTAATGCACAGCAGACATCCGCTATGTTCTCTTCAGGTGGAAAGAGGACGAAGTGCAGCAAACCCTCACTGAAAAAGGTGCGCCAGAACCCGGCAGTGTCTGCTTCGAATTGTGCCGCCTCAGTTGATGGTTCTAGGTCAAAGCGGCATCACTGATCACGCACGCAGAACAGGTAAGCACGCAGGTGTCTGAAAACACTTAGCGCCTCTTGACAGAGAAGGGCTTCTACTTGAAAACAATCTTGCAGAAGACGTGTGTTTTTCTGTCAGTTTGAGAAATTCTTTTTAGCCAGTGTGTCCCAAAACAAAGCGTTCAGTTTTATTGGGAGAAAATAGCACAAGTAACTCTCTAGGCAGCAGTGCATTTTGTCGGGAGGCTTTCCTGATGCACATTGTTTCATGAGTCACAAATAAATACGGAACGTGGAGAATTTGACGTGTTTAATACTTCACACAGCTCTCCTCATTACCTTTTCGTTTTTCCTAGTTGAAATGTACTTGTCTCGATTCTTTCACGATCCTTAATCACTTGCTGATATATCAGATTGTGTACAGCTTGGGAAAAGTTTGTGATTTCTGTACCAGAACGTAAAAATGATGTCCTATCATTTGTTTTACCGTTGGAGTTTGTTACCTCTGTGGACCTGCTCACCCTAGCAGCCTTGAACGGGGAAGACACACTCAACAGGGTGAACAAGCCAACGGGTAAATAAAGAAAGACACAACACAAGCACCCAGTCTTTTTGTTTTAGTCTTGCCCGTTAAATTGCCATGAGGCGTAGGTTAGAAAACAGGAAGCGACAGTGAGTTATTGTTCCTTGTAACTGTCTTACAAGAGGAAGGAAGAGTACCTGAAAGAGCGAGGAACAGGACTTACTTTCGCAACTGCAAGTGTTAATGTGCGCTCGCGCGCGCGCGCGCGCGTGTGTTGTGTGTGTGTGGTGTGTCTGTGTCTGTCTGTGTGTGTACTCAGCTGAGGTAGTTCATGGGGTGCATTTAGAATATATGGTATATCTTTGTATGGCAATCTCTCTCTCTCGTAATAGAGGAACAACAGAAGATTTGGTTTTAATCCTGGTTTTTAACATTTATATAGTAGTATGGTTTTAATCTTATCATTAACAAGGTGATAGTCCTGTAAGACATAGCTCTGTAATAGGCGAGACTTTCAAAAATAATGATTGGATTGGGTTGACGGGTTGTGAACTGTGTGCTATATTTGTGCTAGCTGCGCCGTATGTAGCTATGTTTTTTGTCCCAAAGTAAAGGAAAATGAAAACAAAATTTTGTTTCACAAGGGTAATAAATTGCGTACGTGATTTATTTTTCATCCAGCCTTCAAAATTAGTATATATGAGGATGTTGATGACTGTATAATGAGAATGTTGATGACTGTACAATTCATTAAAACGACTGTCTGATTCAGCCAAGGGAAAAAATAGGACAGAGGTTAAAGAAGGAAGCAGACAACAAACAAATAGAAGGAAACTACGTGGAGAATGGAACCACTTGACGATAATCAGCCAACGTGCTTTTCTCCACTTGATGCTGAAGTGGCCTTCCGCGTTAGTGTGCTAACTGTGTACGTAGCATGCACATGTGTTCCTGCTTGTGTGCAAGCTTCTTGTGAATATTCGTGTGTGTGTGTGTGTGTGTGTGTGTGTGTGTGTGTGTGTGTGTGTGTGTGTGTGTTGTGTGTGTGTGTGTGTGTGTGTGTGTGTGTGTGAGAGAGAGAGTGCGCGCGCGCGCGCGCGTGTGTGTATGTGTGGGATGGGGGACGCACTCAAGTAAGACAACCTATAAGCGGTTGTCATACTTTCTTAGTACTGTTAAAATGAAAGATCTTATATCTCTATTGCCATTTTGAAATCATAAGGAGTCTTACAGATTTATGCACGAAGTCCTCCTTTAAAACAGTTTATATGAAATGTTAAAAAAGTGCCCTAATCAAGATGGGGGGTTTTAGTGCCACTGTTGCTTAGCAAAAACATTAATCAAATGAAACAAAAACATTAAAGACATATTTTTCATCGATTTAGCTGAAACTTCAGTGAGAAACCTCTACTGAACTGTATATCCAAACATAAAAGTGACTCAAATGTAAACATACGACTCGATTGCATCGAGTTATTTTTTTTCCTGCTTTTTCATTGCAGAATTTCCATTTATCGCATAAGCAGATCGCAAAACTACAGATGCTTTGCCAATGTGACATAATTTTTCCTTCAAGTCGAACAAATGAGAACGTAAAGGGCTTAAGTTTGTGCGCAACCAATATCATAATGGTAAGTGATTTGGAGTACCTTGCTGGACAGTCTTAGAGAGGATCTTTGTTTCAAATCTCCCATGAGGCTTCAAGCTTTGCTACTAAAAATAATCAAACAAAAAACACTGAAATTAATACAAATAAGCAGATCAAAATGCACTCACACACACCCAAACACAGAGAGAGAGAGAGAGAGAGAGAGAGAGAGAGAGAGAGAGAGAGACCTAGTCACTTCACGGGACGGGATAGGCTAGTGGTTAGAACATTGCGCTCACAATCTGACGACCCGGGTTCGATTCCCGTTCATGGAGATATTTTACCCTGGAGTTAACATCAGTGCAGACTCCACTCTCCCCAAAAGTCCTTCGGATGAGACTATAAACCGAGGCCCCGTGTGCGAACGCACGCAGAACATCTTGCGCACACGTTAAATCCTGTTCCGCTTTTCGTAAGAGTAGGCCATTGTGTGCCGGTGGAAACAGATGACAGAATTTACAAAACCACATACACACGGGGACTGGATGTAAAAAAAGCACATAAGTGCTTATTCCATTATCCTCGATATAAAACAATAAAATTTAAAAAACACTCTACCCACCTACCATACCACACCACGGCACACACACACAAAGGCAAATCCCTTCCCAATGTACCAGACTCTCCAGCTGATCCCCTTCACGCCCTTATCCACTTAAACCCCTGACACAACCCTAACAACATGAGCGAACAGACGGGGGCCGAAACCAAATCAGTGATGAAACACAAATCAATTTCCCAGGGCCGGCACCGCCGTTGGCTTGAGTTGTTGACGGGGTGACACGAGATAGTTTAAGATAATAAGATACACTTTTTCTGTGCCTCTGGTCCCCAGGTGGTGTTTTCGGGCGAAAGGTTAGCCAGGTTCAGTTAAAGTGTTGGTGTGGCAAAGCTTTAGCTGCAGCTCAAATCTTTGGGAGTGTTCCGATTGTCAGATGGGAAAAAAATGAAACGGCTCGGAAAACAGTTTCCAGATTCCCCCAAACTAAAAAGTAAAAATGTCTTTTTTTCTCATTTTCTTTTCTTGCAGTTATCATCCATTTCTTCATCGTTTAATTTGAAGTTGTTCTTGATTTTTGAATCATTGTTCCATGGTGAATTTTTTTCTTTAAAGTGCTTAAGAATCTTTAAATTAAAAGTCAAATTATCAAAAGTTTCACGGATAGAAAACTTGAATTTCCAGCTTTACAAGGTAAATTGTCTCAGACTACTTTTAGATATGATAGCTTGACAGCTAACTTGCAATTTCCATGTTAGCAATAAATCTTTGAGTTTTGTTGTGATTATGCAAGATGCAATGGTGGTTTGTTTGTTATATTTGTTTATTGTTGCCTAGATAGAAACGTGAAAAGTTTTACATTCGCAGAAAACACTAGGAGCAACTTTGGTGGGTAGCAGGAGAAATATTTTAATCATAAAAAACATACGGTCAACAGAAGTAAAGCAAATTTTCAGACTGCAATGTCCTGTGTTCGTGCTTTTAGTCCATTTTAGAAGACAGAAAAGCCTGCTTGTTACACTAAAAAGCAATGAAGTACAACAAATCAAGAGCAGCCATATCAAAAGTCGAATCAGAAAGTAAAGATTGCTTGTTGTGCTGAAAAACAGTCAAAGGCACTAGTTTATCACAAGCAGGCACGCAGTATATCAAAAATCAAAGTGGTGTGTGGGCGTGTGTCTGTGTGTGTGTGTTTGTTTGTGACTGAGAGAGAGAGAGAGATTTTGGCTATGATAAATATACTACAGGGAACGAACTGCTTTTATATTGCGTGAGGGGGCACATAAGAAGACTACGAATAACATGATTGTGTGCTTGGGGAGTATTATCCAAACACAGCAATGCCCACACACAAGTGTGCAACTGTCAACACTAGAGGCCAAAAAGCTAAAGTAAAGAGCTGCATCTAGCAAAAAAAAGCCAAAATCAAAAAGTTATTTTGCTGCTCAAAGAATGAGAGAGGTGCTTTCAGACGAAAAAAAGGCAACCTGCTTGTGTTCAACCTGATTCTACCATTCAGAAGACAAAATCTGCTCCATGCTTCATACACACTCTGTCACTGGCACTGACCAGAATAGAGTTACGCCAACAGAGTCTGCTTTCTTAACAAATAACCACAGATCAGTTTCTACAAGATACTTGTCTCTTCAGCGTTTGTATAACATTACCATTGTGACCTTGAAAGTGATGCCGCTAACCTTTGAATGTAGAAAACGAAGAAGAGGAACTGGACTTTCAGGGGTGTCATTCTTTGTTGTAGGGCTGAACTTTCTGTGCCCTTAACCTTATGCTGGGCCCCATGGGGGCAGAGGGGCGTGAAGAGGTGGACACTGGCAATATCTTGAAGGAAACTGCAGTGTGTCAATGCCCTGAATAATGCATGTTATGCAGAGCAGACGTGGGCTGTCAAACAAACGTCTTGTTTACTTCAGGCCAGGGGAGAAGGTGGCAATAGGATGGCAGAGTGCGGGCATGCCTGTGAGGACTGAAAGGCAGCTGTGGAAGCGAAACACTTTTCTTTATCACTTGCTGCTTCCTATGGGGTTTTTTCTGTGAGCCTTCTGTATCTCTGTCTGCCAGCCTGTTTGTCTGCTTGTCTATCTGTTTGACTATCTCTGTCAGGAATTTTCGTGTGATCTGAGTTAACGTTTCGTGGTTTTCTGTTTACCACGAATATTATAATGTCGTCCCTGAGGATTCCTGTCTTTGTTTTATCCCATTTTTGTGAGTCGTTTATGTGGTCCCATAACGTAGCGACCGTCCTGGGTTGACCCTTAGGGTTGGCTAGGGTGTTGATGCAAGGAAAGGCAGAAGAGTTTGTTGTAACTAATATTGTTCAAATTTGCTTATACTTTTGCACAGTTGTTCAAATATGTTTATAGTTGCACAGTTTTAATCTGAGATTTGAATTTTAATATGGTAGTAACCCTGATGTGACCTCTGTGGTTAGCGGGCAATAAAATAAAGGGTTGAATTGGATTGCTCTCTTTCTTTCTCTCTCTCTCTCTCTCTCTCTCTCTCTCTCTCTCTCTCTCTCTCTCTCTCTCTCTCTCTCTATCTCTCGCTCTCTCTCTCTCTCTCCTCGCTCGCTCTCTGTCTGTCTCTCTCTCTGTCTCTGTCTGTCTCTCTCTCCCTGGTTGGAAAAAAGAGCTGATAAGCTTATTCTAGTACTTTCAAGATATAAAAAATCTTCTTCTTCGTTTCCTTCCCGCTTTTCAAAGAGATAAACAAAATCTTCATACCAAGTTGTTGGTAGAATGATTATGAGGTCAGATCAAAGTATCGTTGATTTCTTTTGAGAAATGCCATGCAGGGACTAACTGACAGATGAACAGATGCATTTTCCATCTCCTCTGTTTCTTCTGAACTTGGTCGTTGTCACGCATCTTTCTCATTATCTCCTACAATGTCCGCGCGTTTTGGTATTAAGTTTTGTTTTGATGGATTATAATGGCTTTCATCTTTCTTCGTGTTTGATTGATTCTCTGTTTGGGTTTGGGGAGGTGTTGGTTGTTGGGTTTTTTTGGGGGGAGATGCTGCTTAGAGAACGAACACAAGGTCAAGGAATTCTGTAACTTTCTTAGGTATGTGTGTAATTCCTCTCTCTCTCTCTCATCAAAATAAATGTTGACCCGGAAGAAGATGTGTAAGGGAGAGCAGATAAACAGACTACGTTACACGCACAAATCGAAAGGGTAAAACTTGTACATAATCGCAAAAGATTATACATAATAATAATAGTAATAATAAATAGAATGTATATAGCGCTATATCTATCCAACTATACATGCATAGTTAGAGAAGGACGCGAGACAGACAGACAGACAGAGGTGGACAAGAGAGCGCCACAGACGTGCAGATAGATGGACAGATAGAGATAGAGTATGATATGCACATGTGAAACAGAGCGGACAGAGTCCCAGTCAGTGGTGTGTTTATTTTGAAGATTCGAATACACATTTCCATGGTTATTCGGTGATGTGTGTCCTGTCCTGATAGGAATCGTTATAAAGTATAAACAAAATGTGTTTCCATAACCTATACAGAGGGAGGGGAGCGAGGTGTCAGAGACCTACCTAAGCTTCTCCAGGGTCCAGCATCATATTGGCGGCGCCCATCTCCTCTCCCTCGCTGCTTTACCTACCCTGACACTAAAGAGGCTAGCTGCCCATTTACACCTGAGTGAACTTCGGGAATTTACTGAAGCCAAGACACGCAGTCACCCATCGAAGAGGCAACTATGTTGAAAACTGCTTAACCTTAGCTTGGGGAGAGCGAGTGCATGCTCTGACCTCAGATCTATCCGATCTCCATCATTATAAAGCGACGTGCTACATAAATTGCCAAAGCTTTTAGCGATCTGTATTTTGTTTCAGAAACAGCACTCCTTAGCGAGGTTCTTTTGATGTGCGTTAAGTGCATGGGCTTTTTTGTATGCTTATTTTTTTTCGTTTCTCAGTTAGAGCTCCAAGGTTCACCAATGGCAAGATTTTGCGTATGTGACCGTTTTGCCCATAATTAAGGTTGCCACATTAATACTTCAGGAAAGATGTCTAAACACGACACAAGTATGCAATGGGTTTTTTGTGGTTTTTATGTTTGTTTGTTTTGGGGTGGGGTTCTTTTTTATGGTGTCATTTGTTTCTACCAGCACGCAATGTGTGCCTACGTTTCCGAAAGGCAGAACAATGGGTGCAAGATGTTCCGCATGCGTTTGCAGACAGGACATCGGTTTGTAGTCTCACCCAATGGACTTTCAAGGGGGTAGACTCTGTACTATACTGACGGTAACTCCTGGGGTAAAATCCTCCAACTAGTGCCTTGGTGGTAGTTTCAACCTGGACTGTCAGATCACTAGCTGTTAGGTTCCCCCCACCCCCTCTGAGTGTATGTTGAATACACGGGTTTAGTTGTTATTGGCGGGGTTAGGGAACGGGATAGGTCTGCAGTCAGAGCACTCGTTTTCCCCAAGCCAGCGTTAAGCAGCAATGAGCGTGGTTACCAAGTGGATAGGTGGGTGACCGACCGTTTGTGCGCCTTGGCTTCAGTTCAGTCCCCCCAGTTCACCCAGCTGTAAGTGCGTACCTGCCCTCTTTAGGGTCAGGGAAGGTAAAGCAGCAAGGGAGAGGAGATGGGCGCCGCCCTCAATATGATAGCCCCTAGAGAAGCCGAGGTCTCTGATGCCTGGCACCCCCATTACCACAGAGGTTATGGGACACCTTTACTTTTTGTTAATGTTTTTATCGTTTTAAATACTGGCTCCCATACAGCTCAGAGCGTTATGGCTTAAGTGGAAAAAGAAAGCAATTTAGCTTCCATTTGGAATTAAACAACGGACCTCCAACGTCATACACCAGTGTGTTAGCTGCATATCACCAAACAGCCCTCTGAGTAAATGAATTGCTTCCTATGCAACCACACTAACATAAGGAAGGGGACGTGTGGATAGTTGACGTGTGTTTCGGATCGATGTGGAGGTTGGAATTTAAAGTAATAACGTATGAGAAAATGTAGTTTGAGAGCCATGACACCTGGTCCACACGCACACGCGCACCACACACACACACACACACACACACACACACACACACACACACACACACACACACACACACACTAAAACAAATGCCGCAACCTCTGGCATTCACATAGGAAGAAAAACACAAAGAAAGAAACACCAGTCAATACATTATTATGTTGATCCAGAGGAATGGGAAGGAAGTCTGAAAGTCTGCTTAAATCGTCTGTGCCTCTGAAACACAGCTCGACCACCCAGTTACCACCATCCTTATCAAAATAATGCAAGGTTAAGATTTCTCAGGATAGCGGGGAGAAAACGGCATCAGCAACGAAGGAAGACAAGAGAGAAAGAAAGAAGAAAAGGAACAAAGAAGAAGAGAGGAACATTTTTTCAGCTCTTAAGAGTGAGAAACATTAACCGCTCTCAGATTTTTTTTAAAGGATGATTTTTCTGTCATCCTCTCACCCTTCCTCTTTCAATGTTTGCCCGGTATTTGACATTGAAATTCGTGTTGATTCCTTCAGCCAGGTTTTAAGCCTGTGGCAGTGTTTACTGGGCAGTCTGAAACGATAGAAGATTCTGTCTTGTCGGTGGAATCAGATACGGCAAAAGAATATGTCTGTCTGTCTGTCTGCTTGTCTGTCTGTCTCTCTGTCTATGGCTCTCTCTCTCCTTCTTTCTCTCTCTCTCTCTCTCTCTCTCTCTCTCTCTCTCTCTCTCTCTCTATCTATCTCTCGCTCACACACACACACACACACACGCACACCATACACACGCGCGCGCGCGCGCGATCATGCGTGCAGACGTTCAAACACACACACACACACACTCACAAAAATACACACACGCACGAACGCATGTACGTACACACACACACACACACACACACACACACACACACACACACACACACACACGGAGGAAAGCAGACAGACAAATGGGGCTGACACCGAACAAAAACAGAAAGGAAAGAAACGGCAGCACAGGCAACAAAAAAGACGGAGAGGGTGGTATGAAGTGACAGATGAACAGAGAGCGAGAAGGAAAAAAAAAATAGAGACGACCGCAGATCGATTGCATTCGATTGTTCTTCACACCTCTCCCCTTCCCTCCCCTCTCCTCCTGCTCCTGTTTTCTTCCATCTTCCGTTCTAGGGGCTTAAAATCTGAGACTAGGAAGATCTGAAGAGGAAAAATCATTTCTGTAAGAGAGTAACGTAAGATGAAGAAAGGAAGATGGAAGGTCTGTTTGTATAACAGTGTCATTGCATCGAAAGGGTAAAAGAAAAGGCCTGTCACACAGGAGAGTGAGATGGAATAAAAGGAGAAAATTATATAATCCAATCCAGTCCAATCCAATCCAACCCTATGATACTGTTTTACAGCCTCGTTCCACCACGGGTGCTATATCAGGGTTGCCAATTCGTTTATAGATTAGATTAAAACAAACTGTGCAGCTGTTGACGAATTTAAAACACCCACCCCTGTAACACAATCACCAGGACTGATAAGATGGCTTTTTTAAAATTATATTGGAAAGTGTCGGGAAATGAAGGAAAGAAGTGAACACAGCTTCATCCTGTAGAACCGTTACATGGAATAAAGGAAATGACCAGATCCATGCAATAGGACTGTGGCAAGGAAGGTGGGGAGAAAGAAAGAAAAGTGGGGAGAAAGAAAGAAAGGAAGGTGGGGAGAAAGAAAGAAAGAAAGGTGGGGAGAAAGAAAAGAAAGAAAGAAAGAAAGGTGGGGATAAAGAAAGAAAGACAGAAAGAAAGAAAGACAGAAAGAAAGGTGGGGATAAAGAAAGAAAGAAAGAAAGGTGGGGATAAAGAAAGAAAGAAAGAAAGGTGGGGATAAAGAAAGAAAGAACAGAAAGAAGAAAGAAAGAAAGAAAGGTGGGGATAAAGAAAGAAAGAAAGGTGGGGATAAAGAAAGAAAGAAAGAAAGAAAGGAAGGTGTGGATAAAGAAAGAAAGAAAGGTGGGGATAAAGAAAGAAAGAAAGAAAGAAAGAAGGTGGGGATAAAGAAAGAAAGAAAGGTGGGGATAAAGAAAGAAAGAAAGGAAGGTGGGGATAAAGAAAGAAAGAAAGGTGGGGATAAAGAAAGAAAGAAAGGTGGGGATAAAGAAAGAAAGAAAGGTGGGGATAAAGAAAGAAAGAAAGGTGGGGATAAAGAAAGAAAGAAAGGTGGGAGATAAAGAAAGAAAGAAAGGTGGTGATAAAGAAAGAAAGAAAGGTGGGGATAAAGAAAGAAAGAAAGGTGGGAATAAAGAAAAAAGAAAGGTGGGGATAAAAAAGAAAGAAAGAAAGAAAGGAAGGTGGGGATAAAGAAAGAAAGAAAGAAAGGTGGGGATAAAGAAAGAAAGAAAGGTGGGGATAAAGACAGAAAGAAAGGTGGGGATAAAGACAGAAAGAAAGGTGGGGAGAAAGAAAGAAAGAAAGGTGGGGATAAAGAAAGAAAGAAAGAAAAGGTGGGGATAAAGAAAGAAAGAAAGAAAGAAAGGTGGGAGATAAAGAAAGAAAGAAAGAAAGGTGGGGATAAAGAAAGAAAGAAAGAAAGGTGGGGATAAAGAAAGAAAGAAAGAAAGGTGGGGATAAAGAAAGAAAGAAAGAAAGGTGGGGATAAAGAAGAAAGAAAGAAAGGTGGGGATAAAGAAAGAAAGAAAGGTGGGGATAAAGAAAGAAAGAAAGAAAGAAAGGTGGGGATAAAGAAAGAAAGAAAGAAAGAAAGAAAGGTGGGGATAAAGAAAGAAAGAAAGGAAGGTGGGGATAAAGAAAGAAAGAAAGAAAGGTGGGGATAAAGAAAGAAAGAAAGGTGGAGATAAAGAAAGAAACAAAGAAAAGAAAGAAAGAAAGGTGGGGATAAAGAAAGAAAGAAAGAAAGAAAGGTGGGGATAAAGAAAGAAAGAAAGAAAGAAAGAAAGAAAGGTGGGGATAAAGAAAGAAAGAAAGAAAGGTGGGGATAAAGAAAGAAAGAAAGGTGGGGATAAAGAAAGAAAGAAAGGTGGGGAAAAAGGGAAAGAAAGAAAGGTGGGGATAAAGAAAGAAAGAAAGAAAGGTGGGATAAAAAAAAAGAAAGAAAGGTGGGGATAAAGAAAGAAAGAAAGGTGGGGATAAAGAAAGAAAGGAAGGTGGGATAAAGACAGAAAGAAAGAAAGGTGGGGATAAAGAAAGAAAGGTGGGGATAAAGAAAGAAAGAAAGGGGGTGATAAAGAAAGAAAGAAAGAAAGGTGGGATAAAGAAAGAAAGAAAGAAAGGTGTGGATAAAGAAAGAAAGAAAGGTGGGGATAAAGAAAGAAAGAAAGAAAGGTGGGGATAAAGAAAGAAAGAAAGGGGGTGATAAGAAGAAAGAAAGAAAGAAAGGTGGGGATAAAGAAAGAAAGAAAGAAGAAAGAAAGGTGGGGATAAAGAAAGAAAGAAAGGTGGGGATAAAGAAAGAAAGAAAGGGGGTGATAAAGAAAGAAAGGTGGGGATAAAGAAAGAAAGAAAGGTGGGGATAAAGAAAGAAAGAATAAAAGAAAGAAAGGTGGGGATAAGAAGACAGGAAAAAGAAAAGAAAGAAAGAAATGTGGGAGAAAGAAAGGGTGGTTATAAAGAAAGAAAGAATGATTGAATGAATTAAAAGAGAAATCCTTCAGAACATAATGTATTTTATCAAGGAGAGAAGGTCATACGGGGAAGAAAGAAGGAAAAGAAAAGAACCGTCATGCACTACAAGAACATAGAATGAAGGAGGGGAGACGGCTCATACAGTATGATAGTGGCATTTAACGAAGGAAGGAAAGAGACCCATCCTGTAGAGCAGTTATATGGAACGAAAGTAAGAGAGAAGACTCGTATGTGGAGACATTTGCAGGGAATGAAGGAAGGAAGAAAAAAGAACCATCAAATGCATACAAAGCAGGAAGAGAAAAGTTTCAAATTAGAAGACAGTTACAGTGAAGAAAGGAACGAAAGAAGATTTTTAAACATTATTACAACAATTGCACGGAATTTCTGAAAGGAGAAGGTTCGAACCGAAGGACAGTCTGGTGACATGAAGAAAGGAAAAAGAAGAGGGAAAAAAGAAACATTAAAAAAGGAAGGGTGGTGTTTTTACCTTATAGAGCAGTTACATTGGACTGAAGGAAAGAGATAAGGGCTATGGTGAAGGACGCTTTCTGTTCCTAACATTCTTTTTTTCTTTCTGTGCTGTTTCAGATGTGGGATCATACGGCAGCAGCAGTGGCAGTGACAGGTTATTTTGTCTAAGACCTTCAGAGACAGACCTAACTGCTCATTGTCTTGCCCGCTGGATAGCTAGCTATGTTCCAGAACAGCTGAGGAAAAATTTCTCAGGTAAGAGGGGTTTTGAATGTCTGTTGTTGTTATTGTAGTGATGGTGTGTGTGTATGTCTGTCTGTCTGTGTGTCTGTCTGTCTAGTTGTATATGTGTTGCTCTCTGTGTGTCAGTCTGTCTGGCATCTCTCTCTCTCACTCTCCCTCTCTCTCTGAGTTCCTGGGTTCTCTCTCTCTCTCTCTTCTCTCTCTCTCTCTCTCTCTCTTTTTCTCTTTCTGTGCGTGTGCGCGCGCGCATGTACACGCACGAAAGGTGAAGCTGTCAAGCGCAGCCTCCACATTACATACGACCTCCAGTATCTAGCAACAAC
>CM054137.1:31142025-31202025 GCA_028751875.1 Rapana venosa | reverse complement strand
AGTGAAAAAAATCGAAATTCAAAATATCGATTTATACAATATGGACTTCCTTGTTATTGATCGAGTTAACGAAATGCATGAAAATGTCTAATTATCTGTTCAGGTTTTACTCTCCTTCCCATCATCTTTTGAACAGAAGAAAAATTGTGATGGCGCGGATGTGTGTGTGTGTGTGTGTGTGTGTGTGTGTGTGTGTGTGTGTGTGTGTGTGTGTGTGTGTGTGTGTGTGTGTGTGTGTGTGTGTGTGTGTGTGTGTGATATCTTCAGTTTAACGCACGCGGGCGTGTGTGTGTGAGTGTCAAAATCAAAGTCAAAGTCAAACTTTTATTTTCAGATGGTACATTGAATAAGCAGTGCATTTGCTTTTTTTCATCAAGCCATCTATCTAAAGAAAAAAAGCGAGAAAAAAGATAATGTATATGCAGACATACAATAAAAAACCTAATCTATGGTACACTATATAAATCAAACAAGAAAAGACAATAACATATGCATATATGGAATTAAAAACAAAACAAAAAACCCAGAAAAATATTAAACCATACAATTCAAATAATTCAAAAATCTTGAAAAAATATCCGTCATAATACAAACAAACAAGCAACAAAGAAAAACCAAACCAAAACAAACAAGTGTGTGTATGTGTGCGCGTGCGTGCGTGCGTGCGTGCGTGCGTGCGTGCGTGCGTGCGTGCGTGCGTGCGTGCTGGTGTGTGTGTGTGTGTGTGTGTGTGTGTGTGTGTGTTGTGTGTGTGTGTGTGTGTGTGTGGACAATGTTCATAAACCACAACTGTTTTCACTTAGATTGGGCTTGTTTCAATGTCCCGTTTTTCATCGTCTCTGAGTTTATGTTATCAGCTATTCCTGAAGACATTGCTAAAGGACGTATATAAAGTTAATTGCTAAAGGACGTATATTAAGTTAATGTGTTGATTAGTTGTTGTTTTATATAAATCACAAAGACAATTTGATAGATAGTTGCAACTGAAAGTCATAGTCAAGTTTATTTTGTGTCAGTCTCTGTTTGTATGTCGGAATGATCCTTGTTTATACTATGTTCAGAAACAATCTGTCTGGCCTCTGCCTGGCATTGTTTGCTTCCAATCCCTTTGTCGTCTGTTCCAGAAATGTTTGCAAAAACTGCTTCTTCTGCTGCCTTGCCATTTCTTTCATGACATGTGCTATGAGGGTTTTTTTTGGTACGAGATTCTTCTTATCATAAAATATACTGTGAGTGTATTATTGGTTTGAGACTCTCTCTCTCTCTCTCTCTCTCTCTCTTCTCTCTCTCTCTCTCTCTCTCTCTCTCTCTCTCTCTCTCTTTCTCTCTCTCGCTCTCTTCTGATATTCTGACTTCAACGAACGAACAACGACGTGGCATTCAGCATTGTACTAACGGAAAGCATTGTGATAAAACACACACACACACACACACACACACACACACACACCACACACACACAGTATTTACGTGAGTAGTATATATTGTACCGATGCATTCTATGTCAAAATGTTAGCATGTTTATCCCCTTCTAAGAGGTTCTGGCTTATGAATAAAGGTCTACGTCTGCATCTCTCATTCTGTTGTGTGTGTGTGTGTGTGTGTGTGCGTGCGTGCGCGCGCGCACCCGCGTAGTCATGTAACAAGCACCCACCCAGTAAAGAAGCAAAACATACGTCTCTGTCTAGACACAGCATTGTTGCTCTTTTTGCCCCGTTTTGGGGGAGTGATAAGCAGCGCCACAGCTTCAAAACACAGCATTCTTAATTGAAGACAAACAATCCGTACTCCAGCAAGGCAAATGGAACACACTCAGCATGGGGCGGCGAGCATTGAAATGAACACAAGCACGACCAGGCACTTTTGCTAAGCTGCCAACAGCCTGCCATCAGGGAGCCCTCAGCTCAGCTTCCTTCAGCAGTCCCTTCCTTGCATTAGCCTACCGGCAACATCTCTCTCTCTCTCTCTCTCTCTCTCTCTCTCTCTCTCTCTCTCTCTCTCTCTCCAAGGCGGCTTGCTGGTATAGTGCAGATCAGTGTTCACATCTCCACTTGGCATCATCCCACGTTGGACCAACGGGCAGCTAATCAGGTTCTGAACAAACACTTGTCTGTCAGAGCTGCGGGTTTGAGTCCTAAAGGGGTTATTGTCGTTAAGTGGACATGACAGGCTCAATTAAGATCAGAAATGTTTTCTTTGGTCTGGAAACTTCCTGTGGAAACTTACCTTCCCCTTACCTTCACCAGATGTGCTGCTAATGCACAGACTGTAAATGACAAGACAGACGATTCCAAAATCTGAAAAATAATAATTTGTGAATTGGGTATGGTAGGCATTCTTCAGTCTCGGAAGACTATGGAATTGTGCTCAAGGCGTTTTTCCTGATACAGCGTCGGTTGTAGCTGACCAGTCCGACACAGGAATGACAGCCCCTATCGCAAGAGGCACAGATGAAGTCTAACGCTGATCTGCCTGCCTGGGCTGCAGCCTTTCTGCTCATTCTCTTTGCCTCGTGCTACTGAGCAAGTGTCTCTTCGAACTTGGAGATGCCTTTCTGCACAGTCTGTCTCCAGGCTGAACTAGGGAAAAACAACAGATTTACCCGGCAAGTTAGGGAGTACTCGTTTTAAATTTGCAGTCTCGATTGAGTTTCTAGTTACACAATATGTTTTCATTGCCGTTATTTTGTGTCGTGTCGTGTGATAGAAGTCGATGTGCTGAGCATTTTAAAAATAATTTCTAGGTACGTGTGGACAAGGTTCGCGCAGTAAAGGACTTGATCCAGTTAGCGACTGTAACACCATTTAAGGACATCACGAGTATGTCTCCTGTTGTTTATGGACTGGGTGGCAAGATGGCCAAACGCAAGGTGGGGGTGTGCGGCACTCAATTTTGATTGTCTGCTGATACCAGACTCTCCTGGTGGCTGTAGCGGTACTTGGGCTGGTCGTGATGGGGCACAGAGCAATATATGTGCTGGCCACTGAAGTTACTTCTTTGTCTTCTTTTTGTGTGTGTGTGGGGGGGGGGGGGTTCATTTTCGGTTATTATCAACAGTTTTCTTATAAAACTTTTTTTTTTGCTGTTACTCTACGCACTGACGCTATTCATAGCACACTCATACGCGCGCGCGCGCGCACACACACACACACACACACACACACACACACAGATGGAGGGAGAGAGAGAGAGGGAGCACGTATACACATCGGGTATGAACAAATAGGTATTTTCTCATACATGTGTATGTGTGTGCTTTGTGTGTGTGTGCGTGTAGGTGCACGCGCGCGCGAGAGTCTGTGTGTGTGCGTATGTGTGTAGATGCAATTGTTCCTTCACAGCTGCTATTTAGAGCATAGAGCAGCGTTGCGAGTCCAAACAATGCGTGCTTAATAAAAGACAAACAGTTCTAAGGCCACTCTCATATCGAACACAGAATGGAGAGCATGAAAATAGAACCAACAGTGATTGCCACTCTTGGGATCAGCCGACAATAAATTCACGACCAGGGAACTAAATTTTCTTTCGTCCTTCTCTTCTGTTTGTTTTCCTGCTTTTTACCATTGAAAAAAAATATCCGATATACTTGCGGTTTGATGAGATTGAGTATAATAGTGAATCATTTATTTGCTTTTATGGCTTTGATTTTGTTGCTGTGAATGTCTTTGGTTTGAGAAATACTTGGGGAAATGAGGTTTTTGTTGCAGTTGGGGTTGTACTGTTTTGTTTAGTTTATATGATGGTTTTTATTAAAGCGCGGCTGTTTATGTGGACAATTTTCATTGACATATGCTCTCTCTTCCATGGCACGTTTCCATACATACATGTGTTTGTGTGTACATGTTGCACATGTGTTGATGCTGCTGCTGATGCTGTTGTTGTAGTTTCCATTATTTTCTTCACGTGCTGCTGATGCTGTTGTTGTAGTTTCCACTATTTTCTTCACGTATGATGTTGCTGCTGCTGATGCTGTTCTTGTAGTTTCCATTATTTTCATTTAACACCTGTTGTCATATTAGACTTTAAAATAGAATGAAAGAAAATCTCTGAAAACTTTAATAATGGTTACCGTCAACGTTTTGACAACTTAACTGGAGATAACCATGGTCATATAAGTTTCGGGTCCATGAGCAAATAAGTGTGGGCGTGCAAATGTTTACACACTTGCGTGCAAATATTTGCGTGTGCATGAGAGGGGAAGCCATGTAAAATATCAATCAAAAGTGATTCATCTAAGAAAATGGGATTTTTCAACACAACATTAATCAAACACAAACAATAATGGGATGTTAATGGAAGAACAACACAACACAGCACAGCACTGAAATAACAACAGCAGTGATGTGCACTCTCCGCTGAGCTGTCAGCAGCCTGCAGTCCCCGACATGACCGGCAATACTCTCTCCTCCACGCCTGCAGGAGGGCGCCAAGTGTTCAGGATTTCCACTTGTCTCCCTCAGACGGGACCACCAGGCAGCGAATGGCTCTGAACAAACAGCCGTCTGTCAGCGCTGTCTGGCCGCCAGTGTGTTGACCCTGCAGCAAGTTGACTGCCCAGCTTTAAGAGTGCAGAATGATAGACTGACGTGACGCGGAGTAGCTAGGGTCTGCTATTTATATTGGTGCAAAGCACGTCCCCTTAACTTTTTTTTCTGCAGTTATGAAATGTCTAGTTGCACACAGTTAATACTGAAAAGCTGGGGATGTGGAGAAAGAAAATATATAGAAGAACATCTGGGTTTTTTCGACTCAATGGTTGGGGTGTAAAACTGTAAACAAAGAAAAAGATATAAAGAAAATGGAAAATCTTGATTCAGTTTCTAGAAAAACAAGAGAGACGAGCAGACGTACACGAGAAAATCTGCCTGGAAAAGTAATGAATATTGATGATAAATATATTTAAACATGTAGCAAAATTAGCATGTGTCCTGCTCTAAATGACTTCTCAGAGCTTTGGTCGTGTTACATTTACGTAAAAATTGTGTGTGTGTGTGGTGTGTGGTGTGTGTGTGTGTGTGTGTGTGTGTGTGTGTGTGTGTGTGTGTGTGTGTGTGTGTGTGTGTGTGTGTGTGCTTAAACACAGAGCAGTCAAAGCAATAATATATGAAAGACTTATATGTTTAAAACACCTGACATATTTGAGCTTGAGACTTCATTTAGCAGAAAAGAAATTCACTTAAAACTTACTATTTGTACCTTGTTTTCTGAAGCTTTTTTAAAATATTGTTCACACATTTAACTTAAGTACGTTGATGGACCTTTGGTTCAACACTTTTCTACTCTTGCTGAAGTGGTAGCTTTATAAACGGTGCATGTCGTTACAATTTTTATGCATGTTTTTAGCTTTGACAGAATGATCGATCGTCGGCTTATTTTCTCTCCTAGTATGATATTTTTATACAGACACCCTCCACAACATTAAAGCCACCCCCATCCCCCCACTTCATGCAAATACACACTCACGCGCGCGCGCGCGCACACACACACACACACCACACACACACACACACACATATTCACAAAGAGGGATATCAAGCAAGGGGTGAATCAAGGAGTGCCTGGCACCACCTGAAAAAGGAAGCAGGCAGCTCTGTCTAATGATGTCTTCTCTTGTAGAAAGCATGGAATCGCTGTCTCTCTCTCTCTCTCTCTCTCTCTCTCTCTCTCTCTCTCTCTCTCTCTCAAGTTTTTTTTTGGTCTGCTTAATTAAGACTGTGGTTAGTATTGGTTTTCTTACTGCTTTTTTTTTCTGAGGAGTAAGTAATGAAGGCTCAAGGTGAGGACCTGACAGATCAAAGACCTGTGGTCTGGCAGCTTTTATGCTGTGTTCTACTTCGGGGCTGCCTTCTTTTTATTTATTTATTTTTTTGCCTTCTTTAATTCTTTGCCTCCAGTACCCTCTTCATTAGATTCCTACCACTATACACTTCTTACTTGTTCTTATTCTGCTGCTAGTTCTTCTTCTTCTTCCCTTTTTCCTTCTGCATCTTCTTCTCCTTCTTCTTCTTTGCATTCTTCTCCTTCGTCGTCGTCGTCTTCTCCTTCTTCTTTTTTCTTCTTCTTTGCATTCTTCTTCTTCTTCTTCTTCTTCCTCTTCTTCTTCTTCTTCCTCTTCTTCTTCCTCTTCTTCTTCTTCTTCTTCTTCTTCTTCTTCTTCTTCTTTCTTCTTCTGTGCATTCTTCTTATTCTGTGCATTCTCCTTCTTCTTCTTCTTTACATTATTCTCCTTCTTCGCAGTCTTCTTCACGGTCTTCTACTTTGCAGTCTTCTTCTCCATTGTAGTCTTCTTCTTCTTCGCAGTCTCCTCCATCTTCTTCATCTTCTTCTTCCCCTCCTCCACCTTTTTTTCTTCTTTTAATGTGTAAGGTTATATCCGACGTCTACCTTCTGAGGCAATATAAGTCCTTCGGATGAGACTATAAACCGAGGCCCCGTGTTCGAACGCATGCAGAACATCTTGCGTACACTGCTGTTCGGAAGAGTAGGCCATTGTGTGCCGGTGGAAACAGATAACAAAATGTACAAAACCGCATACACGCGGGGACTGAATGTAAAAAAGCACATGAGTGTTTATTCATTATCCTCGATATAAAATAATAAATATAATTCACTAGTCTGTGTCTCTGAGGCAATGGAATTCACTAGTCTGTATTCTCTGCTTAGTGAAGGCAATTAGTTGAATGTCTAAATAGCACGGTTGTGTGGGTGGTTTTAATGTTACTTCTTTTTTCTTCAAGCAGTTAAAAACGCTCTTCTGTTTCTTTCATCTTTGTCACGACATGCTTTGAGTCTGATGGTAACTGTTTCTTTTTGTCTGTCTGTCTGTCTGTCTGTCTGTCTGTCTGTCTCTCTCTCTCTCTCTCTCTCTCTCTCTCTCTCTCTCTCTCTCTCTCTCTCTCTCTCTCTCTCTCTCTCTCTCTGCGTGTGTGTGCACTTGCACATTCACACACATATGAGTGTGCTTGAGCACACTCCATTACACTGTATAAATTGAGCAAGCAAGCGCTCATACTTGTGTCATTTAGATATCGAAGTGTTTCTTTCGCGACATGTTTTGCGAGGGCATCAGCACAACAGCTTCTAACAAAGCGGGCCGAATTAAAGACAAACACTTCTAGAAAACAACGTCAATAGAGCCCAACACAACACAGCCAGCCCTGAAAATGACGACAGCAGTAATGTGCACTCTCCGCTGAGCTGTCAGCAGCCTGCAGCCATGGAGCTGTCAGCTTCAGCAGTCCCCGACATGACTGCCAACACTCTCCTCCATGTCTGCAGCATAGTGCCTAGTGTTCAACATCTCCACTTGTCCCCCTCCTCCCCTTCTCCCTCTGATCTGCCAGACCCACAGACAGCAGCAAGTCTGGCTGTCAGCAAACACTGTCTGTGAGGGCTGGCTGTGTGTCTGTCTGTTTGTTGACTGACAGCCAGTCGTGCTGACACCTGCACACAGGAGACAGGCCCGCAGAAGGCGGTGAAGTGGCGCTCCATCTGATTGTTCACTCACAGGCTTTTCCGGCAAGCTCTTGCCTCCCTACAGGGATGACAACCAGCGTTTAACCAAGCAAGCTAAAGAAGTAAATAAGTATGAACATTAATCTGAAAGCAAGAATTAAATGCTCAAATCAATCACACAAAAATATATAGCTTGAAAAATTAAAGCTGGAAAGAAGGTTGGAGAGCAGCTCAATTAACATTGTAAATACAGAAAGTATTGGAAATTCTATGTAGACAGCTGACTGTGGAAGGGGGTGTGAATATGAGAAGTGTTTCTGTTAAACTGTGTATGGTTTGAAAATGATGTCGTAAAAGCAAAGTTACATGGAGCCTCTTTCTCTCCTTTATTATCTAACAGCAACGTGTATGTGTTGACATAGGGCACAAGCACTTAGTTGTGCCATTTAAATTCTAGGTTCTCTCCTTTTGACATGTTTTCCATGGGAAACAGCACTACAACTTCCAACTAAGCAAGCATAATTAAAGACAAACACTTCTAGAAAACAACCTCAATGGACCATAACACAGCACAGCACAGCACAGCACAGTACAGAAATGACGACAGCAGTGATGTGCACTCTCCGCTGAGCTGTCAGCAGCCTGCAGCCATGAAGCTGTCAGCTTCAGCAGTTCCTGACATGACTGCCAACACTCTCCATGCCTTTAGCATGGTTCCAAGTGTTCAGCATCTCCACTTGTCTCCCTCCCCTTCTCCCTCTGATCTGCCAGACCCACAGACAGCAGCAAGTCTGGCTGTCAGCAAACACTGTCTGTGAGGGCTGGCTGTGTGTCTGTCTGTCTGTTGACTGACAGCCAGTCGTGCTGACAGCCTGCACACAGGAGACAGGCCCTCAGAAGGCGGTGAAGTGGTGCTCCATCTGATTGTTCACTAACAGGCTTTTCCGGCAAGCTCTTGCTTCCCTACAGGGATGACAACCAGCGTTTAACCAAGCAAGCTAAAGAAGTAAATAAGTATAAACATTAATCTGAAAGCAAGAATTAAATGCTCAAATCAGTCACACAAAAATATATAGATGGAAAAATTAAAGTAGGAAAGAAGGTTGGAGAGCAGCTAAGTTAACATTGTAAATACAGAAAGTATTGGAACTTCTATGTAAGCTGACTGTGGAAAGGGGTGTGAATATGACAAGTGTGGTTTGAGAATGAGGCTGTAAAAGCAAAATTACGTGGAGACTCTTTCACTCCTTTATTATTTACCAGCAACTTGTGTGTGTTGACATAGGACACAAGCACTTAGTTGTGCCATTTAAATTCTAGGTTCTCTCCTTTTTGACATGTTTTCCATGGGAAACAGCACTACAACTTCCAACTAAGCAAGCATAATTAAAGACAAACACTTCTAGAAAACAACCTCAATGGACCACAGCACAACACAGCACAGCACTGAGATAACAACAGCAGTGATGTGCACTCTCCGCTGAGCTGTCAGCAGCCTGTAGCCATGGAGCTGTCAGCTTCAGCAGTCCCTGACATGACCGGCAACTCTCTCCTCCATGACTGTAGCATAGTGCCAAGTGTTCAGCATCTCCACTTGTCTCCTTCTCCCTCCCCCTTCTCCCTCTGATCTGCCAGACCCACAGACAGCAGCAAGTCTGGCTGTCAGCAAACACTGTCTGTGATGGCTGGCTGTGTGTCTGTCTGTTTGTTGACTGACAGCCAGTCGTGCAGACAGCCTGCACACAGGAGACAGGCCCTCAGAAGGCGGTGAAGTGGTGCTCCATCTGATTGTTCACTAACAGCCTTTTCCGGCAAGCTCTTGCTTCCCTACAGGGATAATGGTGAATGTTCATCGATACACAATTTTAAAGAAAAGGAGTAAAGATGAAAATAAACTTTCAAACAAAGAATTACACAATAACATATTGATCTAGACCTATTATATGGAGGGAAAAGAAGCTTGGGAAAAAATTATGTATAGCACCCAGACCAAATTTGTAAAGACTGAAAGCAATCAAATGTCTTCATGGTCTCCTTCTAGAACTGGGGTGTGACAATGACAGAAACCCTTTTTGAGGCCTGTTTTGTTAGAGTGTGAGGCAGTACAAACAAACCTCTCATCACCACACTGATGATGGATGGGTTGATCCACAGTGTATCTTACATAGATGTTTTTCTTGTAATACAGTTCTTTTCGAAATGGTTTAACATAAAGTAGGATACAGTTCATACTCCAAAACAGGGGCAGGATAACCTAGTGGTTAGAGCGTTGAACTCGCGATCTGACAGCCAAAGTTCGAGCCATCACCGAGATGCTCATTGAAGGGATTTTTTCCCATGGAGTTAACATCAGTACCAACTCCACTCCCCCGAAAGTCTTTTGGATGAGACTATAAACTGAGGTTGATTGCGCGAACACATGCAGAACATCTTGTATACAGGTCAGTTCAAGCAGACCATTGTGTGCTGGTAGAAAGGGATTAACAAATGTTGTTTTTTTAATAAAAATTAAAAAAATTAAAATAAAAAAATTATATTTAAAAAATAAAAAATAAAAAATATATATATATATATATACATATATATAAAGGCATGCACACTGATGTCATGTTTATACATCATTCCGGGAGTCTGAATGTGGCTATAGTAATGGCGGGAAAATGGTCGTATATACGAAAACTCACCATTGTTAAATCTCAATGCTCTAGCCGAGGTACGAAAAACAACAAAAACAAAATTTTAGCCTGATTGTGAACTAGTGCTGCCAGATTGACAAAGCTGTGTGTTAGCTAGATTGTAAAGATCTCGACTTTCTAAAGGGAGACCCACAACATTTCTGCTTTCATTCCCTCTTTGTGCTGTGCTGTTCTGACGGCATGTTTGTGCTGGTGACATGTTTTCTCTTTGCCTTCTCCGCATGTGGTTGTCTGGTTAAACTAGCACGCAAATTCTCTCTCTCTCTCTCGCTCTCTCTCTCTCTCTCTTCGCCTGGTGTCACAAGTGGCTAATTAAGGTTTAGATGTGTATCCAGTAGGGTTGATACTTTTGTTCTTTAAAAGGAGAGAATAATGGAGCTTGAAGGTGAAGACCTGACAGGCCAAAGACCTGTTAGTCGACACCCACCTCCATTTTATAGCATTAACCGATTATTTCTTCTGTGGGGTTCTGTTTTCGCTCATCTGGCCTTGTCCTTCTTGCGGTCATTGTTTTTATACCCTTGAGTTCATTATTTTCTTTCTCTTCTGTATTCATCCCCTTTTCTTTATTCTTCCTTTGCTGTTTTCTTCTGCCTTTTTCTCTTACTTATTTTTGTCTTACTCCTCTTCGTCTTATTCATTATCATCCTCTTCCTTTGTTTCTTCCGTCTTTTAACCCGTCTCATCATCTACTTCTGCTGATGTTGATGAGATTGTTGCTGCTGTTGCCACTGCTTCTGCTGTTACTGACTACTACTTGTACTACTTACTGCTCTTCTTCTTCTTTTTCATCTTCTTTTCTTCTATTATTATTATTATCGTTATTATTATTATCATCATCGTCGTCGTCAAGATTATCTGCCTGTTAGTCTTATGATTTGCTTCTTTGAACTCTTTTTAATTAAAGGATCGAATCTGTGAAATACCTAATATGAAAACCTTGCTTTCTGGATGCTTATAAACAAATCTGAAGGAGAATATGTACAACAAAGATTAAGATATATGTAGCAAACATCATTGCTCAAATACAGGACTTGAGCTCAAATATGATTTATATCAAGACAGGGATAAAACTTGGTACGCCTCAACATTATCTTGTTTGCTTTGGGGGAATGGGAGAGGGAGATGTGTTTGTGATGAGACGGGGACAGTTTGGCCTCACACCAGGTACACGAGAAAGAAAGCCATTCTACAGCCCACTAAACTAATCTGTATTGTGGTTATGGTTGGTCCAGCTCAGAGCGAACCACGTCTGCCTAGACACGTCTGCTTAGACATGTTTCATCCACTGTTTATATTGAGAAGGCAGAACGTGGCATCTTGAGTTTTATCCACTGCCCTGACTTTTCTGACAGCAGTCACTTTCATGATGATAGCGTATTCCACCAGACATAACCATAATGTGTCTGTTCTTGATTTTCAGGAAATGTCTATTCAGGCGAAGGTTGTGTGATAGAAAAAAAACTCATTCAGGGCAGCAATATTCTTATAGCGTATATCGCACTCGAACAGTGGACTTAATATATTTTTGTATGGCGGTAATTTCTTCTTCTCCTTCTTCTTCTTCTTCTTCTTCTTCTTCTTCTTCTGCTTCTTCTTCTTCGTCGTCGTCGTCATCGTCATCGTCGTTTTCCATCTCACAAGCGCTATAGAGTACCCATATTCAAAACCCTTCGCATTAGAAATAGCTGTGTCCCCACCTCAATTCTACTACTGAACAAGGATTTCACAATTACAATAAGACCAGGACTGACTGGACAAAAGAGAGACAGGTAGACAGACAGACAGGCGGACATACAGACAGGCAGACAAGCAGACGCAGAACGAGTCAGAGAGAGGGAGGGGTGGGGAGAGAAAGAGAGAGAGAGAGAGAGATTTGGTTGGACGAAGGAAACAAAAAGACTGCATCGACTCACCAACCCCCCCACTTCATTGTATGACACGTCATGATCATTGGGGGAGGGGGGTTCGTGTGTGTGAGTGTGTGTGTTTGCTTGCGTGATTTTATGCATGGTGTCTATAATGTGGATGGATGTCATTAATGGGGCAGGAAGTTGTTTTGCTTTGTTATTTTAAGGTGTGGGAAATACTGTGATATTGATCTGTGCTATTTTATGCCATAATTATTTAGTCGTTGATTATTTCAGCTATGCTTGTAACCGATACGAGTTTCTCATGTTTTAGAGATAATGAGGCGTTCGATTTCGTATTCTGCATCTCCTCCTCCTCCTCCACCTTCTCCTTCTCCTCCTCTGTAGTTACCTCCCTCCTCATTCCCATTTTTTCCCCCTAATCATCTCTATGTTCTTCCTCCTTCAAAATTAGACTAAAAGTCAAATAAAAACAATTGATGATTTAATCATCGGGGGAATGCGACCGAAAAGCCCATGTCACCGTGTTGGGTGGCAGATAGTTACCCTCTGTGTTATAGAGTTCACCGGTGAAGGTCCAAATATTTAGTTTTTTATGCTCGCTTGTTCTTCAACTCAACGTCTTTTCATTATGAGGGATATTGTTTTTAATGTCAAAGGTTTTTTATGTTCATGTGTTTCTCAATCTAACGTCTGTTCATTATGAGTGTTATTGGTGTTGTTTTTGATGATAACTTTTTTTATGCTGCTGTAATTATAATGTCTGAACATGTCAACTTCAGGATTTGGTAATAATTTTTTTAATAAATAAACAAAAGAAATAAGACAATATAAATTTTAGGACATTCGTGTTGACCTATCTACTTTTGGCGCAACTTGTGTAAAATATTTGTAAATCTATATTTCTAGATGTGAGTATAATTATGCAAGAAAAACATTGACTGACTTGACTACCCACACAGATGTTGCAAGTGCTATACAAAAATAAAACACGAATAAGGTGTGTGTGGGGGGGGGGGGGAAGATCCCCTCAGTTCTTCAAATGACACATCGTTATCCGTGGACAAATATGAACATTCACGCTTTTAAGCTCGCACGTACAGCAAAAGGAGACGAGCAGAAAGACAGATACAATCGCACACTTGCAGGATGAAAACCAGAGGCATGCTCCAGAATAACCAGCTTTTCTCAGCGTACAGCCTTTTTATCTGTTTATCAGCTCTTCTTCTTCACTTCCTCTAACATCTGCAAGCACAAAATATGTATCAGCGCATGCCCACACAATTGAAGAACACACGCTTCTCTGAACACATTCGCATATATACATTTGCCTGTGTGTGGGTGCACTCTATCACATAAACACAGTGCGCGCGCATAGGCACGCACTGGGGCATGAAAGAATATTCCAAGACACTCTTACACACACGCACGCACGCATACATACAGACAGACAGAAAGACACACACACACACACACACACACACACACACACACACACACACACACATAAAGAGAAAGAGGCGCGCATAAAAACACAAGTGCGAAGAGGGAAAGAAAGAGAGAGTGCACGCACAGGCGTTCTTGTGTGTGTGTGAGGGTGTGGGTGTGTATGTGTGTGGGTGCGCGTGAGCGTGTGCGTGGTGAGTGCGTGCGTGCGTGTGTGTGAGTGTACGTGCGTGCGGGTGTGTGTGTGTGTGTGTGTGTGTGTGTGTGTGTGTTCACGTATGCATGCATGCATGGATACAATATGAGGACCGTTGAGGAAATTTCATTAAACGGATGAGATGAAAGGGAAAAAATAAACCCACGGAAAATTGGAATTGATTATTCAGAAATCTCAGAACGGGAATGTGACATCACAGTTGGGTAAACACATTTTTGAATCAACTAACTCTCTCTCTCTCTCTCTCTCTCTCTCTCTCTCTCTCTCTCTCTCTCTCTCTCTCTCTCTCTCTCTCTCTCTCTCTCTCTCTCTCTCTCTCTCCCTCTCTATCTATCTATCTATCTATCTGTCTCAGTCTGCCTCACTCTCTCTCTCTCAGCCTCTCTGTCTCTCTCATTCTCTCTCTCTCTCTCTCTCTCTCTCTCTCTTCTCTCTCTCTCTCTCTCTCTCTCTCTCTCTCTCTCTCTCTCTCTCTCTCTCTCTCCGTATGCCCATCATTCTTTTGTATTGTGGCCTAAGGCCGATGTACAGTAAAAATGTGAAGTCTGCAGTCTCTCTCTGTCTCTCTCTCTCTCTCTCTCTCTCTCTGTTTCTCTCTGTTTCTCTTGTCTGTCTGTCTGTCTGTCTGTCTGTCTCTCTCTCTCTCTCTGTCAGAGGGCTGGATGTAAAAAAGCTATTGTTATGCTTATTCTATAACCCTCTATAAATAAAATTTGTTCATTTGTTCATTTGTTCATTTGTTCTCTCTCTCTCTCTCTCTCTCTCTCTCTCTCTCTCTCTCTCTCTCTCTCTCTCTCTCTCTTTCTTCTGTTGATGCTCTTTTTCGCTTAAAATTCCCGTCTCACCTCTCCCCCATCTCTTTCCGTTCTTTATTTTTTTTTTTCCGTAGCACTGGCATTTTTTTTTTCATTATTATGTCTCGTATTTTGCATACAGCCTTAAACCGTCCGTTCCTGGTGAGATTATTTTCCACAAAAGAAAATCTTGGGAGAAGATGGGGGGATGAGTGTGTGTGTGCTTGTGCGTGTTTGTATGTGTGCGTGTATGTGTGTGAGAGACAGACAGATAGACAGAGACAGAGACAGTGAGAGACACAGAGAGAGGGGGGGAGGGGGAGAGAGAGAGAGAGAGAGGTTGGGGTTGAAAAGAGGCCTGAAGGTATGCTTTAACATGACAGCTTTCTTGGAAACAACTTTCTCCACCTGAGCGTCGTATTCGTGATCTGACGGTAGCTGAGAACACAGGTTGAAATTTCTTCTACGCGTACACTTGAGGGGATTTTACCCTGAAATCAATGCTGGTACTGATTCTACTCCCCTGAATGTCTTTTGGATTTTGTTGTTACTTTTGATGTTGTTGTTGTTGAATTATCTCCATCTTAAGCACCCCTGGTTGTTGTTGAATTATCTCCAGTTAAAGCACCCTGGGGGTCACCCAGAATATTCACTCTGTCTCCCCCGTCACACCTGGGAATCACTGTGAGAGTACACACTGGATGAAAAGAGTGTGTGTGTGTGTGTGCGCGCGCGCGCGCACGTGTGTGTGTATGTGTGTGTGTGTGTTCAAATGCTTCTTTACGTAGGCAGGCATACTCCAACTTCAAATGATGTATCCTTCTTTGGAGGATTTCAAAGGAAAACAAAGTCTTAATGTAAGCTTTGGCAATTTGCTTACATCAGAAATTGACAAAGCTTTTGGCTTAGGCCAAAGTTGTTTGGATGAATGCATTAGCTTTTTGCTGCTCCGTGTTTATTGGTGTATAATGTGTTTCTTCTTTCCAGAATAAACATCTGTTTTAAACCAAACTGTAAACCGAAATCCCTACCCGAACGCCTGCATAACTTCTCTTGCACAATTTTAAACTTCGCCCATCTTTGTAGAAAACTAGACCGTCTATGGAAAATAGGATAGCTAGACGTAATGGGTTTGCAAGGGTTTGTCAGATATAAAGCCATCAGTAGCCCTGCCAGTGCTCAAACCAGTCTGGAAAGACAGAACACAGATTATTGTTCTTTCAACTGTCCTATTCGTATGCCATTCTGGGATTATAACAGCACATCTACGAAGAAAAATTCTTGCAACCGAACGTGATGCTACAAGAGAGTTCTTGACATTTCCTTCCTGACGATGCCTTGAATGTGGAAGCTCCCAACTTCATCAGCTAAGCCACAATGCACTATGAAGACCACTAATAGTTGTGAAGTCAAAAATGAATTTTTGAACATTATATTTATCCGTTATTCAGATTGGTTGACATCAGGTTCTATAATAAAGGTAATCATCGGGTACAGCCTTTCACCTTGTGTCAGACTCAGTGTGCATGGAATCGTCATTACTATCCAGGCCACCATTAATCATCCTCAAACCATGTACATCTTCTTGTTCTACTCTCAGGTTGACCTACTTTCTAATTATGTCTGCACGTATGTCTGTGGTAAGTTTCTGTCAACGTTTGTGGGTTGGGAGAATTTATGGAGTTTGGTGCTATGGTGGTCTCTGTTCGGCAGTAGGCCCTCGACCGTCTAGCCTCCAACATTAAAAAGTTAAACTTTTATTGCTGCCACAGGCAGACTAAGTAGGTAACTAGGTCATGAATATTTTAGGTTATTAGAATGGGTAAAATGAAAATGAGCTGGCAGCAGTGCATGTCTTCCACGACTAGTTGACCTCCTGGTGGCCTTCTTTCGTGGTTTGTAAGGGCTGCCGGCTTTGAACTAGGACAGAATGGGGCTAGACATGAGTGAGTTAGGGCGGATAGTCTTAACGAAGGGCAAGAGAAGCAGACTATTCATTTCTCCAATACTGTTGCTCATTCTGTCCTCTGTTGGTTCAGTGGTCTTAAGTGTCGTAAAATTGTAACTAACCTGAATAAAATATTTCATTGCTTCACTTCTGTCGCCGCTACATTCATTCATACTTTCTCCCCTGGATTTTTTACCTTGAATAGGGTGGGGGGTTATCTGCATCGTGTCTGCTGGCGGAGATCATGAGGACGCTGTAGCATGCAGGTTGATGGCGCAACGGGTCTGGCACTATTGTGGATCCCAGTTTATATGGGTTATTAGTCACTGGTGTCAGGGCCAAACTGGCGAACACGTTTCTGCTGTCGGAGTTAACGCGCCACGTTTATCACGACACGCATCGTTAGCTGCTAATGAATCACAGGTGCTTGATACAGACGAATTGAAGGAACAGGATAGGCCGGAGGCTGGCGGAGCGCTCAAAAGTGATTCGCTCTTTCGTTTTCGTTAATACGCCGTCTGGAACAAAGTGCTTTATCAGATAGAGTTTATAAATAGCAAGGAAGAGAGACAGAGCGGACGAAGGAGTTATTGTAGGAGTGGACAAACAGCTACTGATCTGGTGTGTCAGAATGGTTCTGAAAGAAACTTTGGCATGGCACTGTGCTCACACAACTTCATATTGAAATAATGGGTAAATAAGGAAGACCACAAATCTATTTGTGTGGATCCTTGTTTTATCCTTGCTTTATGCTACAAGGGTATATAGAGAATAAATGTTCTTTGGGATAAATGTGTCACCTTACTTTTTAATAGAAAAAAAAAATTTAAGACATTACCATTTTCCACAGGATTTGTCTCTCCATATATTGCTTTGTTTCGGAGGCACTATGTCGTGATGCCCGGTTTTTCATTCCTCGGCTAGAGCTCCGAGGTTTACCAGTGATGAGATTTTGAATTTGCGACCGTTTGCCCACCATTAAGGTAGCCGCATTAAAATTTTGGGGATGATGTCTAAACACGACGCTGGTGTGCATGCATCTTTACAACTGACGCTGTACCAGAATTAAGACCTAGAGCGCAACTCCATAGTCTTTCGAGACTGACGGCTGCCAAGAGTGTGTGTTTTTAATTTTGTCATTTCTTCCTACAGCACACAATGGCCCACGCTTCCGAAAAGTTAAACAGGTTTTGACGTGTATGTAAGATGTTCTGCGTTTCTTGGTACACCGGACCTTGGTTTATAGTCTTATCCGAAGGACTTTTGGGAGAGTGGAGTCGGCACTGACATTAACTCCCGGGAAAGAAACCCCTCAAACGGGTGTCTCAGTGGCGACTTGAACCTGACCCGTCAGATTGCGAGCTCAACGCTCTAACCACTAAGTCATATGTTCCAATGATGTCTTTTAAAATGTTTTGAATTTTTGAGGGATGTTGAGATATATTAAGAGACTGAGTCGTAACTTTGTCATAAAACACGAAGAAAACAATTTCAAAATGTTAGTTAATTAATAAAAACACGGTCATGGTATCGGAAGAGAAAAACACACGCATAACCCAGAGACCAGCTTTGTTCGCTAATCATCACCACCGGCAAGGCGGAGCTCTCCTCCCACTGAAGATGCTATTTTCTGACTGACCGTGTATCGTAATCTGTGGTGATGAGGTGGCAGACAGGACACGGAACTGGCAGGACTGCGTGTTAAGCTGCATTCGTTTTAGAAGGTCTCGTCTACACCCGGGATCATTAGTGATAAGAAGTTTATCATCTGACTAATAAGTGTGGGCGGAGTTGTTAATCAACGCCCTAATTATTCACTTCTATTAAAAGAAGGAAAATCATGTCAGATTTTCGTGTCTGTCGTTTATGCGTTTGCTTATTTGCTTTAATATCTCCATGATGACAGCTGATGTATGCAAAACAGTGCTCTCTCTCTCTCTCTCTCTCTCTCTCTCTCTCTCTCTCTCTCTCTCTCTCTCTCTCTCTCTCTCTCAAACTTTGTTTTTCCTGTCTTTACTTGAAGTTGTAATTTAAAGATATCCTGTTTGTGTGTCTTATCGTACAATCTTCTCCTCTACTCTCTCTCTCTCTCCTCTCTCTCTCTCTCTCTCTCTCTCTCTCTCTCTCTCTCTCTCTCTCTGTGTGTTTCCATTTTCTTTGGCAATGAATTTATTAGGCAACCAAAAGTTCTCTCCTAAAACTGGAAAATAGTCTGACACTGTCACGATAGCAAGGCATTGTAAACGGTTCGTAAACATTACAGAGATTACCTAGCACACTGTCCGCCCCTTTGCAAGATTGAGCCTCTCTCTCTCTCTCTCTCTCTCTCTCTCTCTCTCTCTCTCTCTCTCTCTCTCTCTCTCTCTCTCTCTCTCTCTCTTCGGATGAGACTATAAACCGAGGCCCAGTGTGCGAACGCACGCAGAACATCTTGCGCACACGTTTATTCCTGTTCCGCTTTTCGTAAGAGTAGGCCATTGTGTGCCAGTAGGAACAGATGACAGAATTTACAAAACCGCATACACACGGGGACTGGATGTAAAAAGAGCGATACGGGCTTATTCCATTATCCTCGATATAAAAGAATCAAATATAAAATATTAAAAAACCTCTCTCTGTCTCTCTCTTTCTCTGTCTGTCTGTCTGTCTGTCTGTCTGTCTCTCTCTCTCTCTCTCTCTCTCTCTCTCTCTCTCTCTCTCTCTCTCTCTCTCTCTCTCTCTCTCTCTCTCTCTGGGGTTTACTCGGAAGGTTATCATGACACGTTTCATTGGCAGTTGATGAGGGGAGCGCTAGCTGTGTTCTTCTAGACAAGGTTCTAAGGATCCGAGAAAGACGAAACAGACAGGAAAGGCGAGAACGTTTGGAAAAAGTATGTGTTTCACAGGAAAGGCGAGAACGTTTAGAAACTGTGTGTTTCACAGGAAAGGCGAGAACGTTTGGAAACAATGTGTTTCACTGGAAAGGCGAGAACGTTTGGAAACAATGTGTTTCACTGGAAAGGCGAGAACGTTTAGAAACTGTGTTTCACAGGAAAGGCGAGAACGTTTGGAAACGATGTGTTTCACAGGAAAGGCGAGAACGTTTGGAAACAATGTGTTTCACTGGAAAGGCGAGAATGAAACGATGTGTTTCACAGGAAAGACGAGAACGAAACTGTTTCACAGGAAAGGCGAGAACGTCTGGAAATGATGTGTTTCCTCCTTTTAGGTTTCATCTTTTAGTGATAACTGGCAATGAAAATAATAACCAGCTTCTTCAGTTTTGAACGAAATCATAGAATAAACTGCACGAGTAAAAGAAAGACCAATTTACACATTTGAGAGTTTAATCATGTCTGCTCATAAACAACCATTCCAAATTTTATTGTCCCTGTGTTTGTGTGAGTGTGTGTCTGTGTGTGTTTGTTTGTGAGTGTGTGTTGCGTGCATGCGTACGTATGTATACATGCATGTCTGTGTCTGTCTGTCTTAATGTAATGATATACGTGTAAGTTTTTCAGGTAAAGATATAAAGATACATTTAAAATCTCTTCGCTAAAAGGCAACCAGGCAAATCCATGGGAATCCCTTTTCAACTTATAACAAGCGCTACCTCCCATAATTTGGGATGCTCTCCGCAAGATCTTATTTGTCATAATTTGTGGCGATGAGGTGAATAGGTGACTCTGGAAGCCAGCCAGTCTGAAGAAGATTAAATTGCATTTTCCATTAGGGGTCTTTTCCATCCTCAAAATCATTAGCCATGACAGCTTTACAATTTAATCCCATCTGCCTAATGGTGGGAATTCGGTCAGTGGGTTTGGTTGAGTTTTCTTTCTTTTTTTTTAGGGAGACACACTTACGTGCACTTTTATTACAGAGTGCGAATCAGTCATCCTGATGTTCATATTCATTTTTGTTGTTGTTATCTGGATTGAGCATTGATTGATACGGATCCACTTGTCTCTGTCTCAGTCTGCCTGCCTGTCTGTCTGTCTGTCTGTCTGTCTCTCTCTCTCTCTCTCTCTCTCTCTCTCTCTCTCTCTCTCTCTCTCTCTCTCTCTCTATCTCTCCATCTATCTACCTATCTATCTATCAATCTATCTGTGTGTGTGTGTGTGTGTGTGTGTGTGTGTGTGTGTGTGTGTGTGTGTGTGTGTGTGTGTGTGTGTTTAACAATGTTTGCATTCACATACGGTCAGCAGAATGTCTAGGACTGCAGTCTGAATGTAACTAGCCGCCGAGCAATGGATGCAGAACCAGGACCAATACTGGGTAATGTTAACGTCATGTTTAAACGGCAATCTTGTTCTTCCCAGACAAGATTTGCTAAGAAATTAGCCTAATTACAGACAAGGGTTTTGGTTTTGGTTTTAGTCGGTCTCGTTGATTACAGCCTAGTCGACCACCAAAGCCATAGAGTGGCTCCTGTTGAAAATGTAAAACTTACTTTTATGTTAAAGAATTCTGATATTTTATTGTTGGTTTCTAGAGAGGTGAGTGAACTGCGAAAGATTAGAAAGTTTTTACCATGACATTGGAAGACATATTTTCAATATAAGTACAATGGTACTGGAACGCAGATGAAAGTGACCGACAAAACACGTTAAGAAAACTCATATTTTGTTCAGTTAGGGCAGAAGACAGCTTTTCTGTAAAAGACCTGTAGCAAAGCTCCTGAGTTTGGTAAAGCTCTAAGTAAAACATTATGCTAACCCTTGAAGTAAATCCTGATTGCATTCACCTGTTCACCGTCTCCATCTCTGCTGTCGACGGTTGGAGCTCAATGCAGTCCCACCAGGGTTTTGCTATCTTTCTCTATCTCTGCTGAGTTCTACGATCTCCCGTAGCCCTCCCATTGTTGATCTCAGTGATGTTGGCAGTGTAGGATGTAGGTGGTCTGCCTCATTCCTTCTGCTCTCAACCTTGCTTTGTGTTTGTGTGGAACTTTTCAAACAGACAGAGGTCGTTTCTTTTTATGGGGATACACGTTGTTAGGTATTCTAGTGCATCAAGAGACAGAAATATAGGAAAGCCTTAGCTAGTGTTCGACCAATGTCAATTCTTCTCTTTACTGTTTGTGTCTTCAAGGTAAAAAATGAAACAACGCAATGAGCTTTCCACACTCCATTTCAAAATCATGTTAGAAACTCAGCAATAAAAAAGACTGAAGGCATTAAGAATGATAAATCATAGTGGAGGGGTTTTTTTTAAAAATAGTAAAGCCAACATTTACCAAACAAGTGACAAACACAACGGCAGCAGAACATGTTTCTATGATTAGCAGAGAAGCGCAAAAAAGAGTGCTTCAGCAAAACATCAACAGGGTCTGTGATGTACGCTTCAGCAGGAAGACACCAAGGTAAAAAAACAAAAAAAACGCCCCATCCCTGTAGGAAAGGAGGGGGGGATGGGTCCCATCCCCCCTCCCCCTTTCAACGCAAGACATGAATATACGTCCACCGTTATGTAGCAATTATCTCTTTTCGGGATTCATCTTTTATACTTTCTTCTTTCACAAACCTTCATCTTTCCATCACTTTTTGTGGCTGTCTACACTTATTACACTCGCGTGTTATTTACAAAAGCGGATTGACATCTTCTCAAAACAAAAAAAAAGAAAAGAAAACTAAGTATTAGCAAACTGAAAAAAAGAAAAAATTTAAACCTTTTCAGCTTTTCATCAGTGATGACGTCCAACTCCTTATCTGATGAGATCTTCTTCCCTGCCCATCGTTTGTCATCATTTGTGGCCAGAGGGTGACGGGGTAAGGAGTGGAGCCTGCAGGTCAGGCGATTTAAATGGCATTTCCATTAAGAACCTTTTCCCCAACTTTAAAATGATTAGTGATGACAGGTTTACAGTTTAATCCTGTATGGGTAATGAGAGAAACTGGCGAGCTTTAAATCTGTATCTGGATAGGGTTGGTTTTTTTCATTTCTTCACGAAGTATAAATCGATTATCCAGAATTTTTTCCTAGTTTAAACTAGTTTAGAAAGTTGATTTTTTAATTCTTTGCTTGGCTCTCCCACTCTCTCTCTCTCTCTCTCTCTCTCTCTCTCTCTCTCTCTCTCTCTCTCTCTCTCTCTCTCTCTCTCTCTCTTTCTTTCTTTCTCTCTTTCTCTCTCTCTCTCTCTCTCTCTCTCTCTCTCTCTCTCTCTCTCTCTCTCTCTCTCTCTGTATATACATAATTTTTTTTATTTATCTATATATTTCTCTCTCTCACACCGATGCACGTAAACACGTAGACATATGCACGCGCTCGCGCGCATGCACGCACATACACACGCGCATTCAGGCACATACTTACACACGCATATACATAGACACATTTTATATTAAGACAGGCCCAAAAGCATTCATATTTTTCTTGTATGTGTAAATACACAAATGAAGGCGAGGCATTGGAGGATGAGAGTTTAGTCTGTTGACTTTCTTCATTTGATAAGGGGATCTTGTTTCTTGTTTTAAAGGATTTTGCTGCTGCTGCTGCTGCTGCTGCTGCTGCTGCTGCTCTTCTTCTTCTTCTTCTTCTTCTTCTTCTCTCTTCTTCTTCTTCTTCCTCTTCCCTTTCTTCTTCTTCTTCTTCTTTTCTTCTTCTTCTTCGCAATTCTTCGCAGTTCTTCCCCCTCATCTTCTTTCTCCCTCGTTTTCTTCTTTTTCTTCTACTCCTTATTGTTCACTCTTTTCTAGTTTACTTTCATTATATACAGAAACTTCACTCAGATTGTTAGAAAATAATTGACAATGATAATAAAAGGAAGAAAGGAAGAAAACTAAAGGCAAACATAAAGTTAGACGCTTCGAAGAAAGATAAAAAGAGAAGACGTAAACAAGTAAGATGACATTTCAACAGAAGTACGCTAACATTTTAGAGAGAGAGATTGTGTGTGTGCGCGTGTGTTTGTGTGAGTGCGTGTGTGTGTGTGTGTTCCTTTGTGTGTGTGTGTGTGTGTGTGTGTGTGTGTGTGTGTGTGTGTGTGTGTGTGTGTGTGTGTGTGTGTGTGTGTGTGTGTGTGTGTGTGTGTGTGTTTGCGTAAGTAATTTATGAACGGACTGAAGAAATGTATGTCAGTTCGGCGGAAGGAAAAGAAAAAAATGACGAAATATATCGCATAACAAATGGCAACTAAGAGAGAAATAAAATAAACAAGCTCGTAATTTTATTGAAACATGAGTAAATACAGAAGAGAAGAAAGCAAGCAGTAGATCCAAAAAGTGCAACATTACTAGTTTGCACTAGCATTGTTTATTCTTTTCAATGTTCTTTGTCAATTTTATCATCGTTATTAATCGACGTCTGTATCGTGTGTGTAATTTTATGCGAATATTGATGTCCGAGTAACAAGACACAATACCTGAATCTTTTTCACAAAATACATTGACCCTGGGAGATTGAAACTCGGTCATGAGCGAGATGGCTTGAGAAAATGGGTCTTTTAGTAGATATAGGCTTTCTGTATTATGATTAAAAAGACAATATATTATCATAACATAACAGGGACATTTTTCAACCAAGGAGGTAAGAAGGTGTACGGTGTGAAAATAAATTTGCAAATAAATCTGATTGTCTTACATGTGAATGAGATTATTGCGGTGTCTTTTTTATTCTCAAGACAGGTTATCCAAACTACGGTTGGAAAGGAAAAAAGAACTGCCAACGTGTCTTTCAAATGAAATACATTTCCTCCTCCTCGTCTTCGACTTCTTCTTCTTCAACTTCATCATCTACTACTACTACTACTACTACCTATACTACTACTACTACTACTACTACTACTACTACTACTACTACTTCTTCTTCTTCTTCTTCTTCTCTTCTTCTGCATCTTCTTCCTCGGCGTCGTCGTCTTCTTTTTTGTCGTCGTTGTGGTCATTCTCGTTTTCTTCTTCGTCGTCGTTGTGTTATCGACTTCTTCTTTTTCTTCTTCTTCTCGTTTTCCTCCTCCTCCCCCTTCTTCTCCTTCTCCTCTTCCTCCTTCTTCTTCTCTTCTGACCCTTGTTCTATCTTATTTCTTCACTTTCCTACTTTTTTTTTCTTCTAGTGCAGTGTCTTTTCATTTGTTTTATGCTTCTTCCGTTTTTTCTTTGGCTTTCCCCTCATATTACATCGCTTCTTGTTTTTCCTGCCTCATTCTTCTACAATAGAGCCTGCTGCTGCTGCTGCTGCTGCTGCTGCTGCTGCTGCTGCTGCTGCTGCTGCTGCTGCTGCTGCTGCTGCTGCTGCTGCTGCTGCTTTATTTCGTGTTCAGTTCTTCATGACGCATTTTATTAGCAGTGTTTGTTTTTTGCTCCTCTGTTTTGCTCCGTTATCTCCCTTTTATCCTTTGTTGATTATTCAGCTTTTCTCTTTTTTTTCTTAGTTTTCTTTTCTTTCCTAGTCACTGTTTTCTTGATATTTGTGCACGCAACGGTACACACACACACGCACGCACACAATACATACATACATACATACATACATACATACATACATACATACATACACACACACATACATACATACATACATACATACATACATACATACATACATACATACATACATGCATGCATGCATGCATGCATACATACATACATGTATGCATGCATGCAACTACATACATACATACATACATACATACATACATACATACATAACATACATACGCACGCGCGCATACACACAC
This sequence comes from Rapana venosa, assembly GCA_028751875.1. Classification (NCBI taxonomy): domain Eukaryota; kingdom Metazoa; phylum Mollusca; class Gastropoda; order Neogastropoda; family Muricidae; genus Rapana; species Rapana venosa. The sequence continues at coordinate 31,176,948 of CM054137.1, read as the reverse complement.
ACACACACACACACACACACACACACACACACACACACATCGCTGAAGGAAAAGAACAGGCGGGTATTAGCAATCATGCCTGAAGTGATTTCTTTTCTGTAAGCAACTGTCGAAATTAATTCGATCGATGCGGTACTTCTGGTGTTACTTTTGCTATCGGCCGGGCTGTTTCATGAAACTTGAACTGAATTGAATACACAATGTCCGTGTAATTTAGACGTACACTATCGTATGCGATACTAGAAATGTATACTAGCAAGCCTCTTTAAGGACCTCTGCTATACGTTTCTGTCTACAAAAAGTGTTTCATTTGCTTTGGCCAGACTATGCACATAATTGAAAACAATGTACTCTGGTACTTGTATGCACCAGTCAAACATCACTCTTTCTTTCTAAGCCGGCCAGTTGTGTCAAAAGCCTTAAATGTTTACAACATACCAATACAGAAATGCCGAGAGACTACCTCATTCGGGATAATATATTATGGAAACAAAGCCGTAGAGAAAATGCCTGATTTTATATTAACAGGCCGCTTTCATACACAGTAGACTTCTGGATTTTAAAAAATCTGTTACAAATTGAAAAACAAAGAGGCAGACAGAAAAAGAGAGATGGAGAGAGAGAAGAGGGGGAATGAGGGAGGGAGAGAGAGAAAGAAAGAATGAAGAAGAGTGAGGGCGAGACAAGAATACAGTGGGTGGCAGAGACGCAAAGACTATAAGGGAAAATAAAAGAGAAACGAGTTGTAATAAAGGCGAAAGACCCTGGAGGGAGAAACACAAAACAAAACAGGATGCACAGAAGAAGGGAAAAAAACCTCAATCTGTGTACGACATGTATATCAATTTTGCATTCCAAAAACATATGAACACAAAAACAAAGTAAGAACAAAATGTTCACGTTCGTTTATGAAGTAAACTGTAGAAATAACATAGAACGCTTACAGATTATTAAACATTAAAAAAGAGAAAAAATGAAAAGGAAGTGCTGGGTTTATGAGATGTAAGGATACTTGTAGACCGGCTATACTAAGCTGTGTAAGAATACAGAACCCAAAAAATCGAAACCAGGCAAACAGATAATTACATGAAACAGAGAGACGAAAAGTAACAAGAAGAAAAAGTGTTTTCCGGTTCAGTTCGATAGCTCAATATTCCAATAATGAGGGCCAAGCAAACAGGCCGTATCGATTGCCGGGTATCACGAAAGACAAATCCATAAAACAGTAAGGAATTAGCCAAATAAACCAATCGTGATGTCTTAATAATATGGCAGTTTGTCTGACAAAGAACGAACATCAGACTCTCGGTACAGGTAATCACCAAATATTAATGTTAATCCACAGAACAGTTAATGACAAACAATAAAGCTGTAGACCTAAAATAAAGATTGTCACCAAGATGTCGCCAAAATTCTGGTCACCGTTTTTTTTTAAGCTTACGCAAAAATCTAGTCATTGCAGATGTTATGGTTAACACACGATCGGGTGGGAACTATCTTGAGGTACAGTCTTATTTAGGAAGCTGATGGTTTGTGATTCAAATCTGGTCGAATGCTAAACCCCTGTCCCTTCTTTACGGTCATTAGAATGATGTATTTGTGATCTGCCGACCCGGGTTCGACTCTCGTTCAAGAGGATTTTTCTTCTGGAGTTAACATCAATGCTGACTCCACTTTCCCCAAAAGTCTTTCGGATGAGACTATAAACCGAGGTCCAGTGTGCGAACGCACGCAGAACATCTTGCGCACACGTTAAAACCCGTTCCGCTTTTCGGAAGAGTAGGCCATTGTGTGCCGATGGGAACGGATGACAAAGTTTACAAAACTGCATACACACGGGGACTGGATGAAAAAAGCTTATGAATGCTTATTCCATTAAAAAGTAAAGGTAAAGGAGTCTCATAACCTATAAGGTCGTAGGGGAGCGAGGCGTCAGAGACCTCACTTCTCTAGGGCCAGCATATTGAGGGCGGCGCCCATCTCATCTCCCTCGCTGCTTTACCTTCCCTGACCCTAAAGAGGGCAGGTACCCATTTACAGCTGGGTGAACTGGGGGAACTGTAGTGAAGCCAAGGCGCGCAAACGGTCACCCATCCAACTGGTAACCACGCTCGACGCTGCTTAACTTGGCTGGGGGAAAGCGAGTGCTCCGACCACTGAGCTATCCCGTCCCCCTTATTCCATTATACTCGAAATAAAAGAATAAAATAGATTTTTAAATTTTTAATTCAGCTAAACCCCTTTTACACCTAGCACCCGTGTACATGCGGATATGTAAATTTTCTCATCCGTTACCACCGATACACAATGGCCTACTCCTCCGAAAAGCGGAACGGGTTTTAACGTGTGCGCAAGAAGTTCTGGCTGTGTTCGCACACGGGACCTCGGTTTATAGTCTCATATAAAAGACTTTGAGGGGAGTGGAATCGGTACTGATGTTAATTTCAGGAGGAACCCCGTGAACAGGCGTCTTGGTAGTGCCTGAAACCTGGGTTCATACCCAGGCTGCCTGATCGCGGATACCAGATGAGAGAGACAGAGAGACAGAGAGAGAGAGAGAGAGAGAGAGCTAGAGAAAGTTCAATGCGTGTAAAGTGCCTAAAAACTAGGTTCAGTTGTATGAAATATTGGGATTGGTTTTAATGGTGTCTATTTTGGTTTTTCTTTTTGTTTTCTCGTAGTTGCGTTGCATTCACACAGTATATGCATAATTCTCTCTCTCTCTCTCTCTCTCTCTCTCTCTCTCTCTCTCTCTCTCTCTCTCTCTCTCTCTCTCTCTCTCTCTCTCTCTCTCCCCTTCTCCCTCTCTCCATGTCTCTGTCTCTCTGTCTTTCTTTCTTTCTCTCCCCCCTCTCTCTCTCTCTCTCTCTCTCTCTCTCTCTCTCTCTCCTCTCTCTTCTCTCTCTCATTGTGCCGCTTCAGTGTGTGTGTGTGTGTGTGTGTGTGTGTGTGTGTGTGTGTGTGTGTGTGTGTGTGTGTGTGTGTGTGTGTGTGTGAGAGAGAGAGAGAGAGAGAGAGAGAGAATTAGAATTAATAAGCAGATGATTTTAATCTTTTGGAATTTTTTCATCCCAAAATTCGCCTTTGCGGGCAAGTTAGCCATAAACAACGGGAGTTGAATGGATAAAAACTGCACACAATAACTCCTTTTTCTCTTTCACCTCCTGAGAGGTTATCCACACTCATAAACAAGGACTCCACAAAATTTTATTTCTGCTGACGTTTTTCGTATTTGTATGCCACAAACCAAAAACAATACGAACTTGAAGAATTATTGCGTTCGCTTTGTATTCTGTAATAAAAGAAAGAAATCACAGTTTAAATCCTAGATGGCTGATAGAGAAAGAAAAACGTTTTCTGCTTTGTCTAATATTTATGTTGAGAATTTGTTACCATCATTGAAAACCGGCTAGTCAGCATTGCACAGGATGATTTGTGAAGGAAAGATTTCAAATTTACTACCAATTAATACTCTTTAAAACCGTATTGCGAAATCCTCACGGAAGTTCCGGATTTTTTCCGACATGCTAAAGCCTAACTATTTATTATTTATTTATTTATTTATTTATTTATTCTTTTATATCGAGGATAATGGAATAAGCACTCATGCACTAAGCTAAGCGTTTTCGTCCACTTATTTTGTTCATGCTGTATAGTATAGTTCTTGATGAACTCTCAGTGCAAAGGCATTTTTTTTAGAAATAATACAGACTTTGTTTTTGTTTATTCGCAAACTTTGATCTTCAGTAGCACTTTTAAAATTGTTTCGTGAAAAAAAAGTGTGTTGCATAAAGCAGGCACTATGCTGTAGTGTCGGAAAATAGTGTTAATGTTAAAATCCCCAAACAATAGAAAATTCATGATTTTTAACAGCTGCGTCTTGCTAAAAACATACATGGGGTATCGGTTGTCCAAGATAATGCACATGCCATGAAAGCAAGAAGAGTAGGTTTGATCACCGAGACCCCGAACTTTTCCCCTACCCACTAGTCCCCACGTGGTGATCAAGGTGCTAGTCTTCCAGATGAGAGCACAAACCGACGTTCTGTGTGCAATACGCTTTCAGTGCGAGTAAAAGAACCCACGGCAACAAGAAAGCTGTCTTTGGCAAAATTGTGCAGAAAAAAGCCACTCAGGTAGAAAAAGTAATACACACACAAATAGGTGGCGTTGCTCTTGTGGTAGCGCACTCTCCCCAAGGAAAGCAGCCCGACTTTCATGCAGAGAAATCTTCCGTGACTGAAATAGTATACAAATACAAAGTATCTTCTTCGTCCAACGCTCAGAGAGCAATTGTTGTCTGTCATATGAGCGAAAATGCGTCACGCTGCCGTTAAGCGCCTGACAAGTCAGGCCCAGCGCATCAGACTTCGGCATAAGAGAAAATTATCTTTTTAAGTCTTTCTGGGGGAAAAAGGCAGGAGGATGGACCAAGAATGCAGAAAATAGACAAGAAGAAAGTGACGGGAAGAAAAGAAACAAGGCAGAAATAACGAGAATGATAGAAAAGAAGAAATTTCTAGCACAAAATTTCCAGAATGTGGGGATGCTACTTATACTGATAGACCCCTGCCCCCCACCCCCATCCCCCGGCATCCCCACGGGGGTGGGGGGGGGGAGAGAATACAAAGTATAAAGACACTCACTTGATGAAGGCGAATGAGGTAGCTCTAAACTGAAGTTCTGGTTGAGAGTGTCTGTCCTTTAAGGCTCGTGCGGTCTGTCTACTGGGCTGGCCTCTCTTCATGGCCCTTTACCTCTCATTTCCGTCGTTCAGTTAACATTGTGCAGCTTTTGTCTTGTTTTGCCACGGTGCTGCAATCGATGTCTTTGCTTCTTTCCTCCCTCATTTCTCGGGGTTTTTTGTTCGGTGGTTGGTTTTTTAATTCTGTTTTGTTTTAATTTTCTTTTTAGGCTGTCTATTAATCTGGTTATTTGTTTGTCCACTACCTCTTTTACCTTTTTGTTTATTCGGGTTTTGTCTGTCGTTGCCAAGGTGTGTGTGTGTGTGTGTGTGTGTGTGTGTGTGTTGTGTGTGTGTGTGTGTGTGTGTGTGTGTGTGTGTGTGTGTGTGTGTGTGTGTGTGTGTGTGTGTGTGTGTGTGTGTGTGTGTGTGTGTTGTACGAAAGTCAAGTCAAAGTCAAATTTTTATTTCCAGATGGTACATAATAATAATAATAATAATAATAATAATAATATATGGAATTTATATAGCGCTGTATCTTGCAAAGGAACAATCAAAGCGCTTATTAAATAAGCAATCCATTTTCTTTTTTCCATCAAGTCATCTGTGTGTTTGTGTGTGTGTGTGTTCTGTGTATGTGCGTCTGTCTGTGTGACTGTATCTTTCTGTCTGTATGTCAGTGTGTATATGATAACAAGATGCCCATATGTATATACATATATGATTCAAAATGAAACCCCGCTCAAGCACACTGGCTGATACGTTTCCTTGCTTGACCTTTGTGTGCTTCTGCTTGCAGGACTCAAATATGCGAGTTGGTGTTGCTGAAGGTAGTCGGAGCAGTATTAGTAGCAGTTGCTGCTGTAACAATAGCCATAAGGGTGGTGAGAGGAGGAGGAGGAGGAGAAGTTTAACTCTTTCAACTCTTCTTTCTTTCTTCATTTCTCGGCTAGAGTTCCGTGGTTCACCAATGGTGAGATTTTGCCTTTACGACCGGTTTTTAACCACTATTACGGTAGATGCATTCCGACTTCGGTGATAGTATACGACAGCTGTGTGTATGCATTTTTGTTGGGGGTAGGGAGGGGGTATCATTTTGTCATCCATTCCTACTGGCCGAACGGCGAAACAGGTTCTTAACTTGTGCACAAGATATTCTGCGTCCGTTTGCACGCAGAGCCTTTGTTTCTAGTCTCATCCGAAAAACTTTTGGGGCAGAGGGTCAGTACTAATGTTTAAGTTCAAGGTAAAATTCTTAAAACGTGTGCCTCCGTGGTGGCTTGATCCCAAGTCGTCAAATCACGAATGCAACACTCTAACCACTAGGCTACCCGGCCCCCCAACTTTCCTTTTAATCCTTTCCCTTCTCCTCTCGTCCTCGTCTTCCTCCTCATCCTTCCTCTTCTTTTTCTCCTCCTCCTCCTCATGCATCCCTCCATTTTATTCTTCTCTTTTTTCTTGTGACAGCAGCAGTAATTATAGAAACAGGAACAGCAGCAGCAGCAACATCATCCCTCTCTTTGAAGTTATAGTGGTCGTGGGGGCGGCAATAGCGGTACCTTTTTAGCAGCAGCAGAGGTGGAAATAACACTGGTAGTTTGCAATTGCAGTAGCCAAGAACATGGACTATTTACAGACCTGGTCAGGGCCATATGGCTATATTGGGTACAACGTGTAGTGCTTTGTCTTCTCCTGCACTTGTAACTCTACATCCCTGCCCGCTCGCCTCAGCTGACACATTCCGACTTCATGGCAGCTCATTTAAAAGTTCATGAGAAGAAAAAAAATCAGATTTGCTTGAAAAGGTAGGAGAATTGGCTGGGTAGGCAGAAACTAGGCAAGAAATAGGGGATAGAGAGGTAGGGCTAAAAACAGAAACAAAAGCAGTAAAAGAAAAAGGGAAATTGTCCAGCACAGAATTTCCAGAAAGTGTGGATGCTATTTATACTGAAAGAGCCCCCGACATCCCCACGCGGGGACAGAAGTATTATTGCATAGGCCTACTATCAGCGCAGTTTTCACTGCTGTTGCTGCTACTATATCTTACGATGCTGCTGCTGTTATCGGTATTGCCACTGCTGCTGCTGCTGCTGCTGCTGCTGCTGCTGCTGCTGCTGCTGAGACTACTTCTTACATTCAAGGGTGCATGACTTTATTATGTATAATGGTCATTCAGTTTTAAGTAAATTGCTGTCAACTGTATGAGACTACAATATTGCTGGATTCCATCACATTGCAGTCTCATGACAGATTCTTAAACAAAGCGAGGTACTTCAGAAAAGTCTGCATAATTTTGATTTATAGTACAACCCTAAGCTTATTGGCATATTGAAGTAGTTCTATTCTTGCAAAATATATGCGGTCTAAACTTTTAGAACTCCTTTTTTAAGAAGTCTGTTTTGTTCCCTAATATGAAAATGATGATTCATAAATCGCTCTCAAACGCTTGACTTAATATGTATTTTTTCAAATGTCACGTTATTCAGTCCACCATATATTGTTTGATTGACCAGTGGTCAGTGGGTTGTTTTTTTATCAGAAATGGCAATATTTTTAAGGCGTTTCGTGTGATTCCCGGCAATATGTAACGTCAATGGCTGAAATATATTTGTTTCTGTCAGTGGTAGGACAGCTGCTATGGAATCTCTCTTTGGGACATATTTTACACAGACACATACACACACGCGTGCGCGCGCACTTTTTTTTGCTGTTGTTTTGTTTGTTTGTTTGTTGAATATTCACCGTCTGTGCGGATCTTCATATCCATGCCATGAACAGGTCAATATAATTGTCAATATCACCTTGAGCGAATGGGCATTAAGCCAATCAGAAGAAGAACGGACACGCACGAACGCAGGCACGCACCACACACACACACACACACACACACACACACACACACACACACACACACACACACACACACACACACACACACACACACACACACACACCCGCGCGCACAAACAAACAACAGACTGACAACAGAGAGATTCCAATTATTTCTGCTGTTTTTCTTAGAAACCAAACAGCCTTCAATGAGTGAAATGCCTCGCCTTGATTTCAACATTTTTCACTATGGCAAGACAAGGCCTCCAAATGTTCGCTAAACCACCCGATTATCTTTTTTCAACATACGCTCTTTTGGAATTAATTATCGCACGCTGACTAAGATACAGGCATCAGGATGCTAATCCCAATGACTGTGAAGACGTAGGTTCGATGCTTTCAAAGTGAACGTTTTATTGTCTCCCTTACTACTTTTTTTTCAACCCCTTTGCTACTGCGCTGATCTCCTTCAAGGTATACATCCAAACAAATTTAAGTATGCACGTTAAAGATCCCGTAATAAATATGTGTTTTCATTAGTTGCAAAACGGATAAAAGTAATCGGCGGGCAACCGAGGTTTCGCGGGAGCATGTGTAAGGCATTGGTCACACGTGTATCAACCTCAGTGGAGGATAAAAACGGTCGCATAAGCAAAATCCCACCGTTGGTGAACCCAGAGGAACTTCATGAGAGAGAATCAAGCATTCATTTTTTTCTGTCCGATATGAGATAACGTATGAGTTTGGGTCATGTCACACGCTCCTCTGGTCTTGCTAAAACAATCCTACAAACCACAATGAGGGGAGGAAGAAGAAGAGGCAGACAAAGGAGGAGATGGGAGGACAACATCGAGAGTGGACAGACATGGAGCTGAGAGACACCCTGAGGGCGGCTGAGAGACGAGAGGACTGGAGAAAGGTGGTTGACAAAGCTTCGAATTCGCCCCAAAGGATTCGGAATCTGAGGGATCGGTGACGGTGGTGACGATGAGTTAACATATCATATGTCTTTACTAAGAATAAAGTCAGTTTGGGGGATCTGGGCATTTGGTTTTTATCTCTATTGTGTATCGTGTATACGGTTCTCCCATAACGTTGTGACCATCCTGGGTTAGCCTTTATCGTTGGCTAGGGCATTGATACGATAAATCTCAGAAAAGAGTTGGTTTTAATTTTGTTTAAATCACAGATTTGAAATTTTACAAAGCGAAAAGCCTTATCTAGCCTCTGTGTGGTGGGCAGGGCAGGGCTATAAACAGCTTGATCAGATGGACCTGGCCTGGCCTGGCCTGGCCTTCATACCGAAACCCCGGGCCATGCTGTGACCTGATAAATTGCCTGACACGGGGCGATTGTGGAGGTCCCCGCCCCGGAAAGTGTGTCTGAAAGCCGAAGGATGGGGAAATTGATACGCTGGGTTTGCGGGGGTCATTTTCCCTTTTATGCAATAGAGAAAAAGAGTGAGTGAGAGAGTGAGTGAGACACGTAGAAAGAGTGCGCGTATGCCCGCATGTGTGTGTGTGTGCTTGCACGCGCGCGCGCGCATGTCTGTGTGTGTGTGTTTGCGCGCGCGCACAGGCATGTGTGAGTGTGTGGTTGTGTGGTGTGTGTGTGTAGGTACTTTTTTATTTTATTTTATTTTATTTTTTATTTTATTCTTTTATATCGAGGATAATGGAATAAGCACTTACGTGCTTTTTTACATCCAGTCCCCGTGTGTATGCGATTTTGTAAATTCTGTCATCTGTTCCCACCGGCACACAATGGCCTATTCTTACGAAAAGCGGAACAAGATTTAACGTCCCAATCTGTGTGCGCTGTTTCATTTATTCTTCATTTGGCAGCATTTCACGTAAACTGACAAAATGAGACATAGAAGCAAAAACAGCTTGTACACAGGATCGTGTACGTTGTGCATGTGTTTATATACTTCTTAGTTTATTTTCTCTAATCTTAAAAAGTTCACGTTTGTCAAAGTGAAAAGTATGGAAAGATGGAACCACACTTATTCTCAACGTAAAGCGTTTTCCGTTCATCACGAATTTTTTTTTGATTACCAGTTTGCTTGTGGTTAAAGCTTAGATCAGCTGTAAATGGGTACCTGCCTCTTCAGGATCAGGGAAGGTAAAGCAGCGAGGGAGCGGAGATGGGCGCCTCCTTCAATATGCTGGCCCCTGGAAAAGCTGAGATGTCTGACACCTTGCTCACCTACGACCACATAGGTTACCTTTTCACCTTTACCTTTAAAGCTTAGATTATATACAGATTCAAACATAGGGATGAATACCAACCATTCAGTTATTCTTCGTATCAACGCCCCAGGTAGTAGGATCGGTGGTCTACAGGTAACGCACCTGCCTAGAAAACGATGTCATGGGTTCGATCCCCGTTTGTACTCTTAACTTTTTCTCCATCCATATGACCTTGAGTGGTGGTCGGGGTGCTATTCTTTTGGGTGACACGATAAACTGAGATCCACTGTGCACTGTAAAGTTAGTGCACCTTAAAAAGACAAGGGCATGAAGAGAGGTCTTCCTAATAAAATCATTTAGAAAAAAAAATAACCACTTTCCCTGAGACCGATACATTTGCGAACAAAAACAAAACAAAGGATGGTGCTGCTCTTGTGGCGACATGCTTGTTCTTCCCAGGATGTGCAGCCCGAATTTCACGCAGAGAAATCTGCCTTCATTGAAAGGAACAATACAATACAAAATACAACGCAATACAATACAAATGCAATACAAAAACTAAAATACATCTATATAAACATAGAGAGATATGTAGAGATATAGATAGACAGACAGACAGATAGATAGATAGATAGATAGATAGATAGATAGATAGATAGATAGATAGATAGATAGATAGATAGATAGATAGATAGATAGATAGACAGACAGACAGACAGACAGACGAACGGACAGACAGACAGACGGACGGACGGACGGACGGACGGACGGACGGATAGATAGATAGATAGATAGATAGATAGACACACAGCAATGCGTGTCAGACCACTGAAACAACATAATATACATCACCCATTACAAAAACGGCACTAACAGCACAAAATCAACATCAGACACAGCAGCAGCAGCAGCCGTTGGCTTGGGATGTTGTCCTTCGTTTTGAGTGGTGGGTTATTTTACACGCATTAAGTTCAGACATTGAGCCTCAAACTGTGCCCGGGCAATGTGGCGACCTGGTTAATGTTCATGGTATCAGGCAATTGTCGAGGTCTTCGCGCCGGAAAGAGCGTCTGAAAGTGAAATTAAGCGGGAATGGATAGTAGGGTTAGAGGTTGTTTGTTTTTTTTGTCGGAGACATATCCGCTGTTGTGTGTGTGTGCGTGCGCGCGCGTTAAGGGAGGGGGGGGATGTGACGTGGAGCTGTTATTGTTATCGTTGTTTCTGTTTGTATTAGGGTATACAAAGAGAGAGAAAGATGTTAAGAGACAGAATTATCTCTCCCTCTGTGTTCTTTCTGCAGAGTCATCACAAAAACACACATAAGTGCAAAAATGTGAATGCACATGTGCGCACACGCACGCACCACTCACGCGCGCGCACACACACACACACACACACACACATATCTACATATATATATGTATGTATGTATGTATATATATATATATGCGCGTGCAAAAACAAAAGAAAAAACAAACAACAAAAAGGCCCATAAATACAGATGCACTGGTGCAAATATGTGCATGCATGTGCACACTCTCGTACATGCTCATATACGTGCACCTTTACACTGTAACACACACTGAAATTGATCCATGTACTTATTTTTTTTCTCTTTGTAGGTGTTTGAATATGAATTTGTACAGCATCAATGCAAACCTGATCAGAGTCATTAAACAGCTGTACAGCGAGGCCACCAGTGCAGTGTACTACAACAACAACATTGGAGAATGGTTTCGAACAACAGTTGGAGTAAGGCAGGGCTGTCTACTCTCACCCACTCTTTTCAACATCTTCCTTGAGAGAATCATGGCTGATGCACTGGAACACCATGAAGGATCAGTCAGCATTGGTGGCAGAACGATCACAAACCTCCGCTTCGCAGATGACATTGATGGAATAGCAGGATCAGAAAAAGAGCTTGCCAGCCTAACAGAACACCTGAATAAGGCCTCCAAAACATACGGCATGGAAATCAGTGCAGAGAAGACCAAACTGATGACTAATAACACCAACGGCATTAGCACTGATATCAGGGTTAATGACCAGAAGCTGGAAAAGTTCAAAGTTTCAAGTACCTGGGAGCCATTGTATCAGACCAGGGATCCAAGCCAGAAGTAGTATGCAAGACTGCACAGACAATAACAGCATCGTCAAAACTAAACACCATCTGGAGAGATAAAAATATCTCACTTTTCTCCAAGATCAGACTAATGCGCTCCCTTGTCATATCCATATTTCTGTATGCCTGTGAATCATGGACCCTGACTGCAGATTTGGAGAGAAGAGTACAGGCGGTGGAGATGAGATGCTTTCGGAGACTTCTTGGCATCTCCTACAAAGACCACATAAGCAACGAAAGCGTGCATAACAGAATCCAGCAAACCATTGGACCCTATGAGAACCTTCTAACGATCGTGAAAAAGCGTAAACTTAAATGGTATGGGCATGTCACAAGATCCAAAGGACTTGCAAAGACAATTTTACAAGGCACTGTCCAAGGAGGAAGAAGAAGAGGCAGACCAAGGAAGAGCTGGGAGGATAACATCAGCGAATGGACAGGCCTAGAACTCAACAAAACCCTGAGAAAGGCAGAGCAGAGAGAGGAATGGAGGGAACTGGTTGTTGAGTCTTTGAGGGTGCCCCCACGGTCGTCAGACTACGGGACAGATAGATAGATAGATAGATAGATAGATAGATAGATAGATAGATAGATAGATAGATAGATAGATAGATAGATAGATAGATAGATAGATAGATAGATAGGTGTTTGCAATTATCACTTTGTAATAAAGAGACATAAAATCAAAGTATAAATACACATGCGCACGGTAACACATATGCCAACACACACACACACACACACACACACACACACACACACACACACACACACACACACACACACACGTGTCTAGAGTTGTTGTTTTTCTCTTCTGCTTAGAGGCAAAGAAATGGATTTCCATCTTTCAGCTTTGGAATACACATGACCAATCTTCTTCTCCCTCTGCATCTAGCCTTCTCCTATCCCCTAGCCACAATTGCCATTTATCCCCCTTCCCAAGTTTGTCCCCCACCCCCACTCCCTCTTACGTACTGTCAGAAAACAGAGATTTCAAAATTTGACTTGCATTTGTTGCTACGGTAGCCTTAGTCACGATTTATCCCTATACATGTTCTGAGAATACCGATTCCTACGTTCACGCAAAGATCCCTATAGAAGTACTCTGGCATTGTTTATGTACCTCAAGCCTGGACACTGGTTACAGAGAAATGGACAAATATTGTCTCGCCCTTATCGTATTCAAAGATGTCCTCTTTGATCCAAATCTCACTTACCAACTGCTTACTACAAACTAAACGTAAAACTGGCACATCAGTGATTCTGTATGTTCCATTACGCTTATAAAAGACGTGGGCAATCCTCTGTAATGTTTGCCTTCATGCAAAGTTCTTGTACATCTTACAAGGAGTGCCCTTGTGCCAAGTTTTCCACACCTGCATGAGCCATCAGATGGGAATGCTCGTCTGTTGTGTCGAAAAGTGGTTGTTGTGATAAAGTGGACAGGCCCAAAAGATACAGGAACTTCTCCCGGGGTTTGGAAACTTCCCATGGAAACTTACGTTCTCCTTTCCTTCACCATAAGGTCTGCCAATGCACAGACTGCAGTTCGCAAAACAAACGACTCTCTCTCTCTCTTTCTCTCTCTCTTTCTCTCTCTCCTCGCCTGTCCTCTTTTCCCTCAGCAGCAAACAGCCTGGTGGCCATCTTGCCTGGTAATTGGCCGAACGGAAATCTGGGAAATAGCGGCGGTAGCCAATCGTGGCCACTTCCGCTCCACACTACCGCCAGTTTGTGAAAACAGTTCCCTGCCCTTGAATTCCTCTTTTGGCAGTGCTTCTGTGGTCCAGAAGTGCCCCTAGTGTGGGTTGTTTAGAGCTGGCTAGTTAGCTGGTTGCCAGCTACCTCAGTGGTTTGTCTGGTTTCTTCTTTCCAGCTTTCTTTAGGGGAGGGGGGGGTCATTCATTTAGTCCTTCGTTGTATCAGTTGAGATAACAGTCTCTGCTATTTGCTATTCGTTTCAACGTCAGTTTCTGGGTATTTTTCTTTGTTGGGTAAGATTATACAGTTAATGAAGACACTGATATTTAATTATCCACGCCAAAGTTGATACTCTTAAAAATCGGTTCCCTGGTTGACATTTCAGTGTAATGCAGTGTGTTGCATTGTATTGTTTTGTTATGTATTGTCTTGTATTCCATACTGCTTTCAGTCACGGCAGATTTCCTTGCGTTATATTCGAGCTGCTCTCCCAGGAAAGACAGCGTCGCCACAAGAAAAGTGCCAGCCTTTTTTTTTTGTTAGGTGTTAATTTGATTTCCTATATCATTCATTATGAGTTAAGTGGATTGCTGAAAATATGTTCAAGTGTAAAAGAACGCTTGCTTTGCAACACGTATGTGCGTGTTGTGTGTAAATATATAAATGTGTGTGTGTGTGTGTGTGTGTGTGTGTGTGTGTGTGTGTGTGTGTGTGTGGTGTGGATGGGTGTCTGCCGTGTGTGTCTGCAGGTTAATGTGTTTGTATAATGTATGTGTGTGTCTGTCTAGCTGGCTGGCTGGTTGAACCGTGTGTGTGTGTGAGTGTGTGTGTGTGTGTGTGTTTGAGCATACGTGCATGTGTGACTATACGTGCATGCGTGTGTATGTGTGTGTTTTGTGCATGCGGGTGCGTGCGTGCATGTGTGCGTGCGCGCGCATATGTGTGGGTGGGTGGGTGTTTCCTTGCATTTGGCTTGATTTGGTGTTAAGGGATGCTCGGTCATTATCATCAGTAGGTTTTTTGGTCCTTCTCTTTATTTGATTGTTAACCTGTATATTGATTCTTCACATGTGCTATAAATCCTAGTAGGTTATGAAACAAGTACTAACAGTGAAACTGCGTATTTTACTAATATGTCCATCAATCATAGAGTGGTGGTGAGAATCATTTTCATTTGAGAAGTCGTCCTCTTTCCATGCCTTTCTCTTTTCTCCGCCGACTATTGAAAAAACATTCTGTCATCTTGCATTACCGTTGTTCGGGTGCTTGTTTATGGTATTTACTTATTCCTTTTTTTTCTTTTACAGGTTAACCAAATGAAAACAATGGCACGTCCAACGTTCTTGCTGCGGCAGTGTATTATTCCTCACGGTCTGACGTTCTCATGGGCCACCCAGTCCTTATGCTCTGCTGCTGACAGGTTTCATCGGTAGCCGCAATGTGCACAGCATGGAGACCTGGAATCAAACGACCAGTGCCGTTTCACAAAGCAAAGACCCTCTGTCTTCATCCTTGGCCGGTGACCTACCTGCGGCCATCTCGACAAGGGAGAAGTCGTTTTCTAAGAGCACTTCTATTGTGGAAAGCGTCCACCAACAGAACACGGTGTTGTCCCGAGTTGTCAAGGATGCCTTTTCTGCCATCACCACGGAGGCGTATTACACATTGGTGAAGGTTTCTAGAAATAGTTCTCCCTTTGACGCTGGCGCGGTGGGTGATAAATGCAACGAGAGCGCGTCAGATTGTGTGACCACCTACAATGTGGTTTTGAACTCCTCACAGATAGGCGGGTTGAAGGGCAACAGTAGTGACGGAGTCACGGTGCTGCAGCGTGAGACGGTGGAGGTGTTGTTGATCTGTATCGTGGTGGTCATCTTGGCTATACTGACGGCAGGCGGCAACCTGCTGGTGATCGTCGCCTTCAGGCTGGACAAGACTCTGCAGACGGTCAGCAATTATTTCTTGTTGAGTCTGGCAGTGGCTGACCTGACCATCGGGGTGGTGTCCATGCCGCTGTACACGCTGTACCTGGTGATGGGGCACTGGCCTCTGGGGGCTCTGCTCTGTGACATCTGGCTGGCTCTGGACTACACCATGAGCAACGCCTCTGTGGCCAACCTCATCATCATCAGCTTTGACCGTTACCTCAGCGTCACTCGGCCCCTGACCTACCGCGCCAAGCGGACCCCACGACGTGCGGGTGTGATGATCTGCACAGCCTGGATCATCTCTGTCCTCCTGTGGACACCGTGGATCTTCGCTTGGCCATACATCGAAGGTTCGCGAACTGTAGCCGAGAAGGAGTGCTATATCCAGTTTCTGAAAACCAACCGGTACATTACCATCTTCACTGCCATGGCCGCTTTCTACGTCCCGGTCTCTATCATGTTCGTCATTTATCACCGCATTTACCGCGAGACCCGCAAGCGTCAGAAGGATCTACCCCGACTTCAGGGCATTGACAAGCCCGATGAAGCTGGCGGCAGCAAGAAGTCCAACACCCTGTCCAGTGACGACGAGGACCGTGTTGGGTCCAGCCTCAGTGAAAAGCGCGGCATGTCCTCCCCAGAACTGGAGGATATTGAAGCATTTCAGGCGACCATCAACCGCTCCACCTCGTTCAAAAACCGACTCCTGTCATGTCTGAAAATTGATCGTGATTCAGACTACATTGAGGAGTCCAGCACCAGTGACCCTTCAGCCTCTCCAGGCTCCTCCAACACGCTTTCCACGGCTGTGGTGACCTCCGCTGTCAACAGACCTAACGGCCCTAGCTGTTCTTCCAAGATCCTGACCCTGCACAAAGCCAGTCACTCCGCTTCTGCCTCCCACGCCGCCAAACCTCACATCGGCAGCAGCACTTCCATGATTCCACTTCTCCCCGTGGAGTCTCCCCACCCTTCTCCCACCTTGTCTCCCTCTTCTTCCGTAGTGTCTCCCTGCTCTCCGGACTCGGAGCTCACCACATCTTTTTCACGTTCTAGTCGAATGACTGCTAACACACTGCTCTTAGAATCCGAACGAGAGATTGGCAGGCTGGATGAAGAATCGGAAGATGAGGAGGACGAGGAGGAGGAGGAACAAGAGGACGATTCGCGGAAGAACGAAGACAAGGATCGCATGTACACTGTTGTCATAGAGCTGTCTGGGAGTTGTTACAACGACAACGAAACCAGCGACGACAAAGCCGGGGAAGGAGATGAGGAGGAGGAGGAGGAGGAGACCAAACCAATGATACGAATGACCGCAGACAGCGATGTGGACAGTTTCGGGGACATCAACCCAGAACTGACCCAAAAAGACCCAGACAGCGACGACAGCCTACCCATCGTCCGACCCAATCATCACCACCACCAACATACCCATAACAACCACAACAACCAACACAACAACAACAATAACAACGACATCTTAAGGCGGCCCATCGGCGGCATCAGTATCGAACATTCGGATGACGGCTCGGACACAGAGGACGCCCCAGTCCAGCCCCCTGTCCGGCCACCGACAGGCACCCCAGCTCTTGCGCGCCGTGCCCAGAGCAACGACACCCAGAAAGTCGCGCAGCAGGCCAAGATGGCCGCCAAGGTGGCCGGGCGCGTCAGGAGACAGCGGGCTAAATCCAAGGTGGCCTGGAGACGCCAGGAGAGGAAGCAGGACCAGAAGGCGGCCAAAACCCTGACGGCCATCCTGCTGGCTTTTCTGATCACCTGGACGCCGTACAACATCTTCATTCTGGTCAGGGCTTTCTGCGAAGGGTGCATTGATCCTACCATCTACAGTATAGGTGAGTAGCCCCTTGCTTTGCTTTACTTTTTGTCTTCTGTGTCGGTTTGTTTGGTTTGTTTAGTTGTGGGTTGTTGTTGTGGGTTGTTTTTTACCACGGTGACTTCTGCTATTAGCGGTTGTTTTTGTTGTTGTTTTTTGTTGTTGTTGTTTTTTTGTTGGGTTTTTTTTGGGGGGTGGGGGGTGTGTGCTGTGAATGTCTGGTTTTCTGCATTTTTGTCCTCTGTGCTTTCTTTGTGTGAATCTGTGTGTTCTTTGTATCAGTATCTGTGTAAATTTTGTGTGTTTTACGTTTGTCTCTGTCTCATTCTGTCTGTCTGTCTCTCTCCCGCTCTCTCTCTCTCTACCTCTCTCTCCCTCTCTCTCTCTCTCTCTCTCTCTCTCTCTCTCTCTCTCTCTCTCCCCCTCTCCCCCTCCCTCTATCTCTCCCCCTCCCTCTATCTCTCCCTCCCTCTCTCTCTCTCTCTATCTTTCTGTTGTGACTGAATGTGTGCGTGATTTATATTTAGGCGCGGTTTTTTCCCAACATCTTAAATCAGTTTTTATATTTTCTTTACTCCATTTTTTTGGCATCGTCAGCGTACTATATATTTTTTCTGTGTTGCCGTCAGAAAGGTTGTGTTTTGGGTGTAAAGAGCATAAATCACAAACTTTTGTAGTTTCGTTTCATTTTTAGGTCATACATCTAGCCCCCCCCCCTCCCCCCGTCTCTCTCTCTCTCTCACTCTCTCCCTCTCTTACTCTCTCTCTCTCACTCTCTTTCTTTGTCTCTGTCTCTCTTTAACTCTCTATCTCTGTCTCTCTGTCTGTCTCTCTCACCTTACTTGATCGGCTCGTACGGCATGTATAGCTGTTATTCTTTTTAAAAACAAAAGGTTGATAAGTAAAAAGAAACAGAAAAGGTGACCACGCATAGACACGGCAAAGTTAAACCATACTTTGTCCTCGGTGGGGGTGAATTTAATCACGCACGCACACACACACACACAGATACACGCACGCACGCGCGCGCGCGCACACACACACACACACACACACATGCACACACACGTGTGTGTGTGTGAGGGGGGGGGGGGGGGGAAGCAGTTGGTGTGGTTTTTTTATATTTTTATTCTGTTTTGTCTTCTTTGTTTGTTTTGGTTTGGGTTTTTTTTATTGTTGCTTGTTTGTTTGTGTTATGACGGGTATTTTTTTTCAGGATTTTTGAATTATTTGAATTGTATGGTCTCATATTTTTCTGGGTTTTTTGTTTTATTTTAATTCCACATATGCATATGTTATTGGGTTTTTTGTTTGATTTGTATGGTTTACCATAGATTAGGTGGTTTTTTTTTTAATTTTATTCTATGTCTGCATATACATTATCTTTTTTTTCTCCCTTTTTTTCTTTCTTTAGATAGATGGCTTGATGAAAAAAAGCAAATGCACTGCTTATTCAATGTACCATCTGAAAATAAAAGTTTGACTTTGACTTTGACTTTGACACGCACACACACCACCATCACCACCACCACCAAACACACCACCACACCCACAACACACAACACACACCACCACTCACCACCAAACTTACACACAAACACACACACACTACCACCACCAACCACGCACACACACCACCACCACCCACCACCAAACACACACACACACACACACCACCACCCCACCACCAAACACACACACACACACCACACCACCACCTCCACCACCAAACACACACACACACACACACACACACCACCACCCACCACACTCCACACACACACCACCACCAACAACACACACACACAACACACACACACACACCACCACCACCACCACACCACAAACACACGCGCACACACACACCACCACCTCCACCACCAACACACACACACACACACACCACCACCACACACCACCACACACACCACCACCACACACACCACACACACACACACCACCACCACCAACACAACACACACAAACACACACACACACCCACCCACCACCACCACCACCAAACACACACACACACACACCACCACCACCACTACCACCCCCACACACCACAACACACACAACACACCACCCACCACCACCACCAACACACGCACACACACACACCACCACCTCCACCACCAACACACACACACACACCACACCCCCACAACACACCACCACCACCACCACTCCACACACACACACACACCAACAACACACACAAACCACACACACACCACCACACCACACACCACCAACAAACACACAACACACACACACCAACACCACCACTACACCACCAACACCACACACTACACACACACACACACACACACGCACGCACGCACGCACGCACGCACACTACCACCACAAACACCCACACACACCACCACCACCGCCTCTACCTCAAGCCCACACGTCAAACCGCAAACGAGAGATGGACCTTTTTCTCCCCAGCTGTTAAAAACCGATAAGGGGGAACAAATCCGCCGAATAATCAAACAAGACATGTGGCGCCGGACAGTGGCCGACTCCAGTGTCTTGTTATTAATGCCACCTCCTCTCTGGACTCTAACTAGGCTCGTGTGCCAATGCAAACACACCTTTTTGCTTTCTGTGTGTGTGTGGTGGTAGGGGGGGGGAGGGGAGGGGGGTGGTTCGTCTGTTCTTGTTTCAGATCACGTGTTTGTTTGTCGAGCTGTCTGTTTCAGGGTGTCTGTTCGTGTCTGTCTGTCTGTCTTTGTGTATCTGTCTGTCTCTATCTGTCTGTCTGTCTGCCTGTCTATATACCTATCTATCTCTCTGTCTCTGTCTTGTCTCTCTCTCTCTCTCTCTCTCTCTCTCTCTCTCTCTCTCTCTCTCTCTCTCTCTCTCTCTCTCTCTCGCTCTCTCGCTCTCTCTCTATCTATCTATCTCTATCCATCTATATATCTATCTGTCTATCTCTCTATCTTTCTCTCTCTATCTATCTGTCTATCCCTTTTGTCGAGCTGTCTGTTTCAGGGTGTCTGTTCGTGTCTGTCTGTCTTTGTGTCTCTGTATGTCTCTATCTGTCTGTCTGTCTATATACCTATCTATCTCTCTGTCTCTGTCTTGTCTCTCTCTCTCTCTCTCTCTCTCTCTCTCTCTCGCTCTCTCGCTCTCTCTCTATCTATCTATCTCTATCCATCTATATATCTATCTGTCTATCTCTCTATCTTTCTCTCTCTATCTATATGTCTATCCCTCTCTCTCTCTCTGTCTCTCTATCTATCTCTGCCTCTATTTCTCTCTCTCTATCTCTATCTCTAGTATTCTTCCATAGTTGCTCACACCATCTCGTGTAAACTGTTGGGAATTCGCTCTTTGGCTATCCATGGGTCCCTATGCGTTCCCATTTTCTGACCCCCCACCCAAAAAAAAAATCATATGAGCACGTACGCTGTATACTAGGTAAAAGATCCTTGGCAAATAGATACTTGCTGGCACACCGTTCATAAACATACTCGAATAACCTTCTGAGTTCAGTCTTTGGTGTGGGTGGGGGTGTGTGTTTGTGTGTGTTGTTGTCGCTTGCATTTTACGTCTGTTCACTCAAAATTATATTAGACGATGGGAAGTGGGGGGGGGGGGGGGATTTATGTTGATGGATGTGTGCAGTGAAATGGATATGTATTCCTAAATAACTTAGTACACAGAAAAGGGCTAAACAATAGCAAAAATTAAATACATGAGAAATGCTAATATAGTGTATGTGTGTGTGTATATTTGTGTGTGTGTGAATGTGCGCGCGCATCACTTTGTGTGTTCTTCGATTTAATGTATTTTCACTAACAGTGATATTAGTAAAACACATACACTTTGTTCAAATTTATTTAACGTCTTTTCACAAGTTGTGATATTAGACGGACACTTCGTGCATGTGTCTATCTGTTTGACTGTCTGTCTGCCTCTCTGTCTTTCTATCTGTCTGGATCACTTTTGTCTGTGCGCGCGTCTGGTGGGGGTAGATGGGCACATGCATACGTACGTGTGCATCTGTGAGTGCATGATTTCCTAACTGTCAGACTCGTTTGCGTCTTTTCACATCAAGCGCTCAAACTTGACCCAATGTTTGCGCCACGCACAAGTCACGTTTGCTACCATGTCTTTTTGTTTTTGTCCTTCCCTTCTAACTAATCAGTTTCTCTTTCAAAACCACACTCTACTCTTCTAATGCAAATCTTGTTCAGCTACGTGCTACAAGGGAAGAACTACAATGAGAATGAGAGACAGCAAGCTGCTGCATTATCCCAACGGTATCAAAGAAATAAATGTCGGAAATTGTTTCATGCCTTGTTAGTGAAGGCTCTTGCTAATGGCTGAACAGGACGTTGCGTGTTTCTGAACTAGTTTATGATTGGTTGGAGGAGAAACGGTTACGGTTTTTGCTGCGCTGATTGGTTGTATTGTTGTTGTGATGCTGAGCACAAATAACACGAATGCTAGAATATTTCGTTTTGTCTTTCATTATTTTTGGGACAGTAAATATTTATTTCTGTTTTCTGTTTCTCGATTAGTGTATTCATAGATGTGTGAGTGTTTGTGTGTGTGAGTGTGCATGCACATGCATCTGCATCTGCATGCGTGAGTGCATGATTTCCTAACTCTATGCGTATTCCCCTCAGACTCGTTTACGTCTTTTCACATCAAGCGCTCAGATTTTAACTAATGTCTGTTCCACACGTCATGTTTATTCGCGGTTTTTTTCGTGTGTTTTTTCTTCACTCCCTCCTAACTAATCCGTTTCTCTGTCAAAACTGAACTCTTCTTCTACAAATCTTGTCCAGCTTTGTGCCACAAAACAGAACTACGATGACAATAAAACAGCAGTGACTGCATTGTCCGAACATATTCAAAGAAACAAAATTTTCGAAGATGTTTTAGGCTTTGTTGGTGAAGCTCATTGCTAATGGCTGAACAGGATTTTGCTTGTTTCTGAACTTGTTTATGATTGGTTGGAGGAGAAGCGGTTTCGTTTTTGCTGCACTGATTGGCTGTATTGTTGTTGTGATGCTGAGCACAAACGACACGAATACTAGAATGTTTCGTTTGCGTTTCTCTTTTTTAACAAGAAATATTTAGTTATAGTCTCTGTTTCTCATAGACGTGTGTGTGAGGGGGGGGGGGTAAGTATGTGTGTATGTGTGTGAGCACGCGCGCGTGCATGTGCGTACACATGCATATGCACGTGCTTGCGTATTGGTTTACATAGAGCAGTGTGTAATCTGTTAGGTTCAACTGTTGTTGTCTTGGGCTCTTTCATGTGCGACGAGTAAGCGTTGCTGCACGCTCTTCTAGGGTTTATTGTCTCATCAACACGACGTTTCCTCTAATAACCGTCCATTCAGAGTAGAGTCCGATGGAACTGGGGGAAAACCTTGGTTTAAGAGTAACTTGTATCAGAGGGGCCTGGCACTTAATGGGGATGCACATGCATATTAATTCTAAACCAACGCCTGACATCTATTATTTTGTGTGATGGGGCATAAGTGCGTGCCAGAGTTTGTGCGAGCGAACCTGTTGGGGGGTGGGGTGAATAGGCGGGTATGTTTCTATCCACCTGTATCTGGGGGACGGGATAGCCTAGTGGTTAGAGTGATGCATTCGTGATCTGCTGACCTGGATTCGAATCTTGTTCAAAGGGATTTTTCCTCTGCAGTTAACATCAGTGCCGACTCAACTCTCCCAAAAGTCCTTTGGATGAGACTATAAACCGAGGTCCCATTTGCGAACGCGCGCAGAACATCTTGCGCACACGTTAAAACCCGTTCCGCTTTTCGGAAGAATAGGCCATTGTGTGCCGGTGGGAACAGATGGCAAAATTTACAAAACTGCATACACATGGGGACTGGATGAAAAAAAGATCATGAGTGCTTAATCCATTATCCTCGAAATATTATTATCATCATTATTATTATTATGATGATGATTATTATTATCATGTCTGGCTATCTGTATTTGTCAATCTGCCCGTGTCTGTCAATATGTATGTCTGACCATCCCTACGACTGACTGGGGTTTTGTCTGTATGTGAGTCTTCTAGACTCTAGAAAGTATTCCTGCTTGGTTTTGACCTGGGTTTAACCCGCCCACCCACCCAACTTGACTCATCCCTTGCCGATCTTGTTTTATCATTTCAGGGATAACAAACAGATGGCAGGGTGATTAAGCACAAACAAATGTCAGCTTCTTCAACGTGCTGTTTGGGGTGTCCGGGGAGATATTGCCACAGCAGTTGTCCGCAGAGTGGCCTTTAATTCTGTCACTTGTAGGCAAGTGTCAAGCTTTTTAAAAAAAAAAAACTGTCGAGGTTTATTGCCACTAGATTACAACAATACACAGCACGAGGCCATACATGTATGTGTACATGCATATACATTCGCATGCGCGCACACACATACACACACGTGTGCGCGCACGCAAGCACATACACAGGTGCGCGCGCGCACACACAAACACACACACACACAGAAGATTAGAGGGGGGGGGAGCTTACTCTCATTCAGATGATTACATATTTACCAGTATTTATGGCGATTTTTGTGCTAAATGCTTGCGGTAGGCCTATATGGGCCAGTTAGTGCCAGGAGAGGGGCATTTTTGTATTGTATATAGATATATATGTGTATAATTGTGTGTGTGTGTTCGTGTGTGCACATGTATGCGTTTGTGTGTGTATGTGTTTGCGTGTGTGCGTGCGTGTGTGTGTGTGTGTGTGTGTGTGTGTGTGTGTGTGTGTGTGTGTGTGTGTGTGTGTGTGTGTGTGTGTGTGTGTGCGTGCGTGCGTGCGTGTGTGTGAGAGAGAGAGAGTGTGCGCGCGCGCGCGCGTCGTTTGAAAAAAACACGGGAACAGGTAGAAACAGAGACATATATGAACATAAAGACAGAAACACCAATATACTACTTTCTGCATCAGTGTTTCTACACTAATATTTCTCAGAAAGGAGTTTAGTACATGGCTTCTCAATCTGGGGACCATTACATATCTCATTCATGAGTGCGGCGTACTTCTGTAAAGGCAGTAGATTATTTTCCCCATAGATTTTCGCCAATTAAGCAGCTCTGTTCCAAATAGCTACGCAGTAACCCAGTTCTGCTTCTGTTGTTTTCTTTTCCTTTCTTTTTTGTGCTGTTAATGCTATCTTGACTATCAAACAATCGGAAGGCTAAGGCTGTAAAACAAAATCAGTGGATGCTAGATTAACCGAACAACAGTTGAGGAAACCTTTTTTTTTAAACCGGCAAACTGATCAGGCTTCCCTGTCTGTCTGTCTGTTCTCTCTCTCTCTCTCTCTCTCTCTCTCTCTCTCTCTCTCTCTCTCTCTCTCGCTGTCTGTCTCTTCCTCTCCCTCTCTCTCTCTCTCACTCTCTCTCTCGCTCGCTGTCTCTCTTTCATTCTCTCTCATTATCAATTTTCCATGCTCTCTCTCTCTCTCTCTCTCTCTCTCTCTCTCTCTCTCTCTCTCTCCTCTCTCTGTCTCTCCTCCTCTCTCGCATCAGTTTTTCATGTGCGCTCTATCTCTCTCCTCCTCTTCTCTCTCTCTCTCCTCTCTCTCTCTCCTCTCCTCTCTCTCTCTCCCTCCTCTCTCTCTTTGTCTCCCTCTCTCTCTCTCTCCATCTCTCTCTCTCTCTTTCCTCTCTGTCTCTGTCTCTCTCTCCTTCTCTCATTCTCAGTTTTCCATGCGCGCTCTCTCTCTCTCTGTCTCCTCTCTCTTCTTCTCTCTGTCTGTCTCTGTCTCTCTCTCTCTCTTCTCAGTTTCCATGCGCTCTCTCTCTCTCTCTCTCTCTCTCTCTCTCTCTCTCTCTCTCTCTCTCTCTCTCTCTCTCCTCTCTCTTTCCTTCTCTCTCTCTCATCTCTCTCTCTCTCTCTCTCTCTCTCTCTCTCTTCTCTCTCTCTCTCATCTCTCTCTTCTCTCTCCTCTCCTCTCATCTCAGTTTCTGCGCTCTCTCTCGTCTGCTTCTCTCTCTATCCTCTCCTCTCTTTCTCCTCTCTTCTCTCCTCTCTCTCTTATCTCAGTTTCTCCATGCTATTCAAATGCCCCCCTGCATGGTTTGGCGTCACAGCCATTTGTGGGCTGAGGAAAAGAGAAGATTTTAAAAAATGTGTGTGTGTGTGAGTGCGTGCGCGCGTGCGTGTATGTATGTATGTGTGTGCGCGCGCGCGTGCGTACGTGCGTGTATGCGCGCACGTACGTGTGTATGTGTCTGTGTGTGTGAGTGTGTCTGTGCGTGTGTGTGTTCGATGGGGAGGGAGTGGGGAGTTGCAAACAAGAGAAGACATGAGATAATCGGGATCATCCAAAGGGCACGTGCGCCCAGTAGGTTCCTTGTCACCATCCTCCTCCCCCCTACCCCCTTCCCCCCTACCCCCTCCCCCCATCCCCCTCCGTACCTCTATCTTCCTTTCTCTCTCACCCACCCCCCCAATCCCCACCTCTCACCCCGTTGCCAAACCTCCTCGTCCATCTGTTTTTCCACCACACTTCCATCCTGGACGTTCGTTTATCGCTGCGCTGTCTTTTGAACAACTCGCGTCTTGTTGGTGCTAATTGGTCAGACACAGAAACAGGCCTGGAGGGTTACCACCGCGATGTTGCTGTTGCTGCTGCTGCTGCCACCACCGCTACTGCTGCTGCTGCTGTTGATAAAGAATGCCGGTAGCTAGTGATTAAAATCTGGAAGGGAAAAGATGTGTAGGAGGTCTCCATGTTTACTTCTCAAGGGAATAGGGTGAAAATGTTGTGAGGTGTTTGTGCGTGTGTGTGTGGAGGGGGGGAGAGGAGGGGGGAATAGGTAGGGGAAGTAATGTGGAATGGATAGGGTGAGGGGGAGGTGGTAACTGAGGTGAATAGGGAGAGGGTGTGACGTGGGCTGAATAGGGAGAGGGTGTGAAGCGAGGTTCTAATGAAATAATGGTAATGCTGCGTGATTCTTCTGTAACTGTTAATCAGTTTGTCCCACCCTTTTCTTTCCCTCCCTCTCTCCGCCAAAATTCTTCATCGCTGCCTGTGTATTGAGAGAACAAAAACTCATTTTGGATTGTAACTTTGTTTACCTGTTTGTATTATTGTCATGTATCATGTATTCAGATAAGGGCCTTCATTATTCAGAGAGTCATCGACCACTTTAAGCTGAATGCTGTGTTGTGACCAAAACCAGAAAACGCAACAAAAAATAAACTGATAAATTAATGTGGGGGTATGAAAATCGACAGAAAGCTTAAAGCATGAAAGAATACAGAAGGAGAAGAAGATAACAAGAAAGTGAAGGGGAGTTAGAAAGAAAGAAAGAAAGAAAGAAGAAAGGAAGGAAGACAGAGAAAATGGAAACAGAATGGGACACTTACAAAAGAAAAAAAAAGAAAGACAAAGAAAGAGGTGGAAAAACAAAGAAGGAATAGGAATCTGTAAGAAAGAAAGAAATACATTAAGAAAGAAAACGAAGTAAGAAAGAATCAATGAGACAAAAAGACAGACAGAAAGGGAAAAAATGAAAGAAATGGAGAATAATAAAGAAAACGGCAGTAGAAAAGGAATTTGACAGGAAAAACCCAAAAAAGAAGGAAAGAAAGACAGACAGACAGAAAAACGGAAAGGCTAAGAAGGTGACTGTCAGGTAACTGGAGAGAGTAAAGCTCAAGCGCTGATCCACCTCAAGTGACTGACCTGACCCCCCTCACGCTTGCTTACCTGCTTCAGCTCCATACCAGGTGTATTTCACAACACGCCCACACCTAGTCACCTGCCTGGACTTGCCAACCTGTCTGCTGGTGCTTATGGATTCTGATACGGAGAGGGGAGAAGGGGGAGGGAGGAAAGGGGGCAGAGGGACGAAAGGTGGTGAGGGAAGGTGTTGAACGGTCGCTGACCTTCCGCTGGTTCTCGGTCTTTTGCCAGGGGAAGTTTTGGTGGGCTTTTGCAAGAGGAGAGGGGTAGGGAGTGAAAGGTTAAGTGTTTCTGTCTCTCTGTATCTGTCTGTCTCTCTGTCTCTGCTCTCTCTCTCTCTCTCTCTCTCTCTCTCCTCTCTCTCTCTCTCTCTCTCTCTCTCTCTCTCTCTCTCTCTCTCTCTCTCTCTCTCTGTCTGTCACCAGGGTAAGCGTGTGAAAGAATTTAATATTCCATTTTTCACACACCATGACGCATCCTCTTGGAAATGTTCAATTGAAACCTTTCTATAACTGTCAAAAGGAGATGGCAAAGAGAACACACACACACACACACACACACATACCCACACGCGCGCGCACACACACACACACACACACACACACACACACACACACAATGTGATGGTTTTCATGGCTCTTGAACAGCTTCACCCACTTGAAGGAACAATGGAGAAGAAATGACTTCTGTCCTCAGCCACCATGATCGATGTTCACACACACACACACGCACACACACACACACACACACACAATGTGATGGTTTTCATGGCTCTTGAACAGCTTCACCCACTTGAAGGAACAATGGAGAAGAAATGACTTCTGTCCTCAGCCACCATGATCGATGTTCCATGCCGCTATCACCACGGGAGGAGAGCAGACTTCAGAAGGATTCCAGACTTTGGCTGTATGAAGATGGGACCGCAAGGTCGTCTGTGGTGTCGCAAAGTGGTTAATGTCCTTGAGTGGACAGGCTGGATGGAGATAAGAACTCCCATCCTTGGGTCTGGAAACCTTGTGGAAACTTACCTTTAGTTCTCCTTCACCAGATGGGCTGCCAGTGCACAGACTGCAAATCACAAGAGAAACAATTTCAAATATGACAGTTGGCATTGTCTTGGTGAGTGTGTGAATCGATTAGAATAACAGATTTTCCCGGGAAAGTTAGGGAATACTCGTTTTTACGTTCTGATTTTTTTTTAATTTAATATCTTTTGGTCCCATTACTTTGGGTCGTGTTTTCATGTGTTGACAGAAAACAATATGCTAAGCAGTTTTAAAAAAATAATTTCTAGTTACGTTTGGACCAGGTTAGCACAGTTGAAGATCTGAATCCAGATAGCGACGAGAAAACCATTTAAAGACATCACAGTCGTCAGTCACAGACCTCCCGGGAATTTAAAAAAAAGGAGACGAACTAGAACCGCTGCTCAGCCTCCTGCCGAGAAAATCATGGCACTGTCCATCAGCATAAAGCTGTTTTTGATACACAGGAGAGTCGAGGCGAGGGCAACACAAGAAGGATGGGGTGCTGCTAGTATAGTCCTCACAGAATGGGATAGGCCTGGATGGACGGGGCGAGGTTTTGAGGAGTTCGTGTCTCAGTCGTGCGTTCTCTCTCTCTCTCTCTCTCTCTCTCTCTCTCTCTCTCTCTCTCTCTCTCTCTCTCTCTCTCTCTCTCTCTCTCTCTCTGATGAGACTATAAACCGAGGCCCCTTGTGTGAACGCACGTAGGACATCTCGCGCATACATTAATACCTATTATTTTCGACCTTTGGAAGAGTAGGCCATTTGTACAGGTGGAAACGGATGGCAAAGTTTTCAAAACTGCATTTCTTTATTATTTCATTTTTTTTCTTCAAATCTTTAATTATGTTAGAATTGGCCATATTTCTTGATCATTTTTTGTTCATCTTTGACTGAGGGTTGGATGCAAACACCAGCATTGTATGCACATTTCTTTTCCTTAGTAATGAAAATAATTTTTTGTTCGTTCCCTCTCTTATTTTGCTATTAGAAAAGCAAGCTTTTATGCTGTCATTCTTCACACGTGATCCTGAGAATGTATCAGATTTCAATGAACACTGTGGTGTTTAAAAAAGTCATAGAGCACTGTTCTGTCTTCGATTCAAATCATACACACATTTTCAGATGCATAGACGTATTCTTATATTTCACTGTATGTATTTCATCTTGTATATATCATAGCCTGTCACGCCTTTGTTTTCATTTCATTTCTTTTTTCTTCTCTTTTGCATCTCTTCTCTTTTTTTAATCGTGAAACAAAGGGCCTTTGATAAACAATAGAACCTTTGATATACAATGTACATGTTGATTTTGGATGATGGATCAATATATGATTTACAGAGCGCATTAAAATCTCCACACCCATAGACGTGATGGCCCCGCTAAGAGAGAGGCAACTCGAAGACACAAGTGGGTGTGGAATTTGTATGGGGTGAGAATGTCAACAACAACAGCTTACACACGCATGCGCCCCCATGCACGCACACACACACATATACACACACACTCACACGTACACACACACGTACACACACACACACACACACACACACACACACACACACATACACACATACACACACACACACACACAGAGGCAAAACGGGTTATAAAAAAATGAAGTTTTCAGTTATTTCAAATAGTGGCATCGTATTGATGATGACATCAACATAGTCAAACGTAGACACTCGTTGAGGCCATTCAGAGATGGCAATGCAGTTTTCACAGATTACCACAGTTGAATTATAAAGCTTTCAAAAGGAGTGAAAATCAAGCGGGCACAAATGAATAGTATATATTGGGACGAGGGCTTTATTATGGCAGATGGAAGAAAAACCCAATCTTTTCCTTATCATAAAGATTTAATGGTCTGATAAACATATTCTTCTTGAAGAAAATAGAAAGGACGAAATATCAAACTGTTCTTTCCATCATGGTTTTACATAGGATTTTCTCGGGGGTTGTTGTGTGTGGGGGGAAGGGGGGTTATCTTGTCTCGTCTTAAAGGGGCAAAAGAGTAGCTACCACTGGTAAGTATCAAGCTATGACCGTGACTCACACTACGATGATAGGTTGAAGGGGGGGGGGGGGGATAAGAGGAGGCAAGGTCATTACAGACAGACTGCCCAGAAAGAGAGGTATCCACTACCTCCTGCTGGAAAATAGCGGCCACGTTCATTAGCTTTAGGCAGCTCTGACAGACATCCGAGGCTTGGCGAGGGTAACAGTGGCTACTGCTGTACTGTGTGCGGTTATGAAGCTGGAAAGGGGAGACAGGCTCTAGCTGTGGGGTGTCATCTGACAGTGCCAATCCATTGGCTGCCAGCCTGAGCTTATCATCTGTTCTCCAGAGATTGTCGGGTTCAGGTTCCTGACCTTCAAAAGTTTCTGTGTGTGTGTGTGTGTGTGTGTGTGTGTGTGTGTGTGTGTGTGTGTGTGTCTCTCTCTCTCTCTCTCTCTCCTCCCTCTCCCTCTCCCTCTCTCTCTCTCTCTCTTTCTCTCTCTCTCTCTCTCTCTCTCTCTCTCTCTCTCTCTCTCTCTCTCTCTCTCTCTCTCTCTCTCTCTCTCTCTCTCTATCTCTCTATCTCTCCTTCTCTCTCTCTCTCCATTCTTCGTACCTCCTTCTCCTCCTAGCTTTTTTCTCTCCATGATCCACCCATACATCATCATTCCAAAGTGATGTAGGTCTCAGCATGGGCTAGAATCTAAGCCATTGGTGGCCACAGCAGGATGGAAGTGGTTACAGAAGAGGTGAGGACAAAAGATAATCGAGATCATCTAAATGGCACGCGCTCGCCTACCTGTGCCTGCTGGCTTATCTCCACCACCACCTTCCCTCCTCACCATTCCACCCATTCTTTTCCTTCTGTCTTCACTACACCCAGCTTCCCCTTTATCTTCTCTATGTTTTTTAACGTTTGGCATCTCGTCCGTCCTTGGGTTTTTTAAAGGGGTGGGGAAGGGGGGGGGGGGTATATCTGAAAGCATGTTTGGTCTAACTGGGGAGACATAGCGAATAGTCTTTAACGGCACCATCGCGATGTTTGTTATGCTGCTGCTGATGATAAGCTAAGTCTGCTTATCAGAAAATTGTGAAAGGTGTGCGGTTGGATGAGATGTGGAATGTTGTACACACACTGACATCTTGTGAAAAAAAAGGCTGAAAACTGATGGGAGAAGACTGTATGTTGTGCTTTATACTACACGATACTCGTCACATTTTGTTATGTATTATCGTTAGGATGAATTGAGAATTTTTATCGAATCATATCATTGATTTACTTTATAGTCAGTGTGCATTTTCATTGTTAAAGATAGGATGCTAAAGGAGAGCTTTTTTGGTTACAAGATATATTACCCCCTATATCTATTCTGGTTTTGTTTCCGCAGATATTTCTTAAGGGGACGGAATAATTCAGTAGTCAGAGAACTCGCTTTCCCCAAACCAATATTAAGCAGCACCGAGCGTGGTTACCAAGTGGATGGGTGACTTGCGCACCTTGGCTTCAGTGCAGTCCCCCAGTTTACTCAGCTTTAAATGGGTACCGGCCCTCTTTAGAGTCAGGGAAGAAAAGCAACGAGGGAGAAGAGATGGTCGCCGCCCTCAATATGCTGGCCTCTAAGAGAAGCTGAGGTCTCTGATGCCTCGCTCCCCTGTGACCACATAGGTTATGGGAACACCTTTACCTTTTTATGTTGTTAATCAGGGTCGTTTTCATAGCTTGCTTTTTACGTGTAAAGTGCCTGCTTATTTTATCATACATTTTTGCATCCTGGTCCATCTCTCAAAATGGAAACGGTGGGGAGAGGGGAGGGGGGGATACGGTGTATCTAAGTCTCCTGCCTTGATATTATCTCTCCACAGCTTTAGACAGTACAGCTTTCGGTCTTTCCTCTTTATATGCGGGCAGTAATCGTTACTCTCCAGTAATTCTGATGTGCTAAACGCAGAACTGGTTCAGAACTAATCGTGCATGTGTACAGATCATGCAATGAAAATAAACTGTTTCACTTCTGGCATACCAGTTTTGTACATTACAGAAGGGTAAATAAATGATGGTGGAAGGGATAGCAACGGTCTGTTACAGATCTTTCCTTGCGGAGTCGCTGTCTTGGTCATTTCACAGAACCAGCGCTAATAGCAATTACAACGGTTTCCAATAGTAACAGAAAAAGAAAGGGGAGGCAATTCATTGCGCTAATGTATGAGTACGGAGAATGGTTCATTCATCAATGGATTGGTGGAGGGGGGGAGAGGGTGGCAGAAACTGTTTTATCAATAGGGTGGATAGCTAAAAGGACCTAAGTGTGTGTATTTTTGGAACAAACCCGGCATTAAAAGACAGGGAGTAGACTAGGGAAGGTTGAAATTAATTAGTGTAATAGTGTTTTGTTCAGTTCCATTCACTTAGGGGTAAAGAAGTACAAATGATTTGTCTCTCCATCAACCACAGTGATGACTGTTTCCCGCTGTAGTGTTGCTGCTACCAACGACAGACGTTGAAAAAACGGTTCTGGCGTTTGGCCTGTCTTTCTCTCTGTCTCTCTGTCTCTGTCTCTGTCTCTGTGTCTCTCTCTCTCATTGGACTCTCCATGGTTGAGAAACTGCAACACACTTCTGTGTGCCTAATCCTGTTACTGCAAGAAGCCTAACAATCCGTAGTTGCTCGGAATGTTCATTCGGCAGCTTTTGTCCTCCTTTACTCCCTCTTTTATTTCCTACCACCTCCAACGTTACTTGTTAAGTCTGTTTGGCTCTTTTTAGACAATCATCAAGCAGGTTCAGCATTCGTCATACCAACACTAAAAGTAGAAAAGTCATATTATGTTGGTAAAAATCGATCTGTTTTTACAGCTGAACTGATCGCTATTCTCATGGCTTTGAATTTTATTTTAGATCATCCATACTGTTTCTTTCACATATTACTTTGTGTGGATTCAAAATTAGTTTTATATGCCTTAAAGTCAATAACTTATAAGCAATCTCCTAAACTTATAATAAATATCAAATACTTTATAAATCTTCTGTGCTTACGAGGAATTCATGTTTCCTTTTGCTGGATTACTTCACATATAGGATTATTTTCTAATGAGTGGGCTGATCGGGCTGCGAAGAAAGGTGCACGTAATGACAAGGGGTCTACAGTACTGCATGTCCCTCTATCCATTGCAGAGGGTTATCAGTTGTTAGAAGAAGCTTCCTTAAACAAATTCATAGAAAAACATCGGCAAATCAAGCGGCTTTCACATTCAGCTCCGAGTGGGAAGAACGTAATTGAATGCATTGATCACTTAGAGATTTATACAAATGCTGTCAAAGAAAGACAACTCAAGGCATTGTTTTTCAGGATAAGATTAAATGCATTCACAACAAAATTCAGCAAGGATGTTAAATGCTTATGTGGTGAATATATTTCAAATACCCATATCATACTTGAATGTGAGAATTTAAAAACTTATCTCCCTGCCTTTTCTGAGAATACCATTGACGAAGTTTTGAACAATGTAAAGCTAACGTTTGACATTGCTAAAGGTTTATTGTTAAGTCCTATAGGGCATTTATTGTAGTTGTAGTTCTGTTTGAATTTCTTTTCCTTTTTTCCTTCTTTTTCTATTGTTTTTAAAATGTTGTTCTTGATCTGTTTATGTTAAGACTACTACTTGTGTATTTCCCTTGTTATTACTCTTTATTACACACACACACACACACACACACACACACACACACACACACACACACAACACACCCCACACACACCCTTAATGTGAATAGACGTTAAATTGAAGAACAACACACACACACACACACACACTCGCACGCAACACACAGAGTAGATCTATCTATCTATCTATCCATCTCTTTCACTCAGTCTCCTATTTTAGGGCCGTCTGGTATCACTTAAAGTGGAAAGACGTTAAAATTGAAGACTTACTTACTTTACTTGTTAAGTCTGCATTCTTTTTGTCTGCAATTTAATGCTTTCTTCTCAATAAATATCTGTGTGAAATTCTGACTACTCATTTGGGGACAGCATGTTGCCACCTGGCAAGCACTCAATTTTTATAAACTTGTCCGCAAAACGTGTTTGTTTGTGAGGGTGTTTAAAGATTTGGTTTTACTGACGTTGTTTGGGTATTTTTTATCATTTCAAAATTTTGCCAGAGACAACTATCGTTTTGTTGTTACAGAATTTCACTTGCACGAGAAGTGTCTTGAAAACATGAATTTACTTTATCATCTCATCCGAAAAAACAGAAAATATATAAAAAACAAAGGTAAAGAAAAGTGTGGCTTTAGGCTAGATTTAAACCACGGACTTGAAGCCGTCTAAGTCCCTAAACCGTTTTCCCGGTGGTCGTCATGATTATACAAAGCTCTTCTTTCTATCTCCGTACTGGCTGTCTCCTTCCTGAATTTGAAGCATACAGCCTTTAAGTGAAAATAAAGTTTACTGTAGCATTAAAGATGATTACAAGGATAATAGTACAGGTAGTTGCAGCGTTTATCAATTTGCCTTTAAATTCCAGTCCACTCAGTTACAATCGTTAATACTTCAGTAGATCTGTCATAAAAAGTAAATATGAAACTCTTCAGAGCAAATGAGAAAGCGGAGGAGTAAGCAACAAAAATATAATCTAAAAAAAAACAGATGAAGAGGTGTAGGGGTAATGCATTAGCCTGGAAAGTAACGAGCTCATGGTAAGATTCTCACCAGAAACCAGACATCCCTGTGGCCCCTATCCATTTTCACAGTCTCTAAAAAAAACAACTTTCAAAGCAAATAACTGTATGTCCAGATATAGAAACAAACCCCCCACAAATAATCGTCTATCCAATAATGTTGACGTGCTATTCCTGGATGAGAGCAGCTGAAAACTTTCACGCGGACAAACACACTGTAGTTATAAGTGGATGACT
>CM054137.1:31134525-31139525 GCA_028751875.1 Rapana venosa | reverse complement strand
AGTTAAACTTGCTTGAATTTCCTACGGTTGGTGTTGAGAGACTGGGGATGAGGACGCAAGTTGTATTACAGGCTCTTTGAAGTTCTTTGTCAAAAGAGCTTTCGTTGTTTTTGCTTTTGTTCAAATTTTTGCTTAATTTGTTTTTGCTTTTGTTCGTTTTTCTTGCTGTTGTTTTGCTTTTGTTCCTTTTTTCGGTATCCATTTATTGACAAACTGAGTTGTTTGGTTTTTTTGGCATGGGTGTTTTCATCTAATCGTGGGGCTTGCGCCACCTTCAATATCTTTTACTTCCTTCGTTGATATTTAACTGAAAACCTTTCGGCTTGCATCTTTTCTAACAGCTTGAATGTGCAATCACATACACACACGTACACACACATACACAGACTCTCACACACACGCACAGGGTGGATGAGAGAGAGAGATTATTTATTCATCTATTTATTTATTTATCCTTTTAATTCGAGGATAATGAAATAAGTACTCATGTGCTTTTATTGTAAATTTTGTCGTCCGTTCCCACCGACACACAATGGCCTACTCTTCCGAAAAGCGGAACGTGTTTTAACGTTTGCGCAAGATGTTTTGCGTGTGTTCGCACACTGGACCTCGGTTTATAGTCTCATCTGAATGACTTTTAGGGGGAGTGGAGTCGGCACTGATGTTAACTCCAGAGGAAAGGTCCTCTTGAACGGGAATCGAACTCGGATCAGCAGATCACGAGCGCATCACGCTAAGAGAGAGAAAGACAGACCAGGCAGAGACAAAGAGACAGAAAGCGTGTGAGTGTGTGTGTGTGTGTGTGAGTGTGTGTGTGTGTGTGTGTGTTGTGTGTGTGTGTGTGTGTGTGTGTGTGTGTGTGTGTGTGTGTGTGTGTGTGTGTGTGTGTGTGTGTGTGTGTGTGTGTAAAAACTGAAACAATAACTAAAAACAAACATAACTAATCTTTTCGGTGAAGGAAAGAATTATAAACTGATATCTGGCACGGAATGTGAAAGAAACCCATAGCAAGAGAAAAGAAATAACGGTTCAGCAAACAGGTATGACTTCAAACTTCAACATACCACGGAAATAAACAAAATACGAAACATCAAAAAGAGACTGCGTATACTACACCATCATCTATCACAAAAGCAAAACATTATCAAAAGTAAAACAGATCCAGCAACAAACGTAAATATTCTTGCGATATTTTTTTTTCTGATCAAACTCCAGATTGTCAGAAACCAGACTTGGTGGTCTCAAAAATGAATGGCTTATTGGACTTTATTATTCAGTATTATTGACATCTTTTGTGTATTTGTCTTGTAGAATATAGTTGTAACACTTCAAAGAGCACATGCATTTTTTTATTTACATATGATCTATACCAAGTAAAACTTCTGGAGTGTGCTGCATTTTCTTACAATTTTTATTAATTTTCTTGAAGCAGTTTTTTTTCGGAAAGTGTGTCTGAGTGTATGTTGGGGCGGGATGGGGAGAGTGTTACAACGATTTATTCTGTGTCTTTTTGTCTTTGCAGACTAGATATTTTGCGCATTTTAACTTAAGCTATCAATTTCTTTTCTTATTTCAGAAATCAATAAATATTTTGCGCATTTTAACTTAAGCTATCAATGTGTTTTCTTGTTCAGTAACCAATCAATTTAGACGGTTAATTACGATGTGTCTTTTTCATTTTTAAGATTAGTCATATTCTGTATCATTTATTCAGACACTCGGTGATATTGTGCCGACTTTGCGTAAATAATCAATCGTGCAGTGCCGTTGTAGGTTTGGTACTCTCTCTCTCTCTCTCTCTCTCTCTCTCTCTCTCTCTCTCTCTCTCTCTCTCTCTCTCTCTCTCTCTCTCTCTCTCCTCTCTCTCTCTCTCTCTCTCTGTCTCTCTCTCTCTCTCTCTCTCTCTCTCTCTCTCTCTCTCTCTCTCTCTCTCTCTCTGTGTTCCTATAGGCCTATCGGTTGGAGTGCGTAGTGCCTGGTCTTCTCCTATGCTTGTAGCTTTGCAAGAGGTCTGCCTGCTGGCTTTGGCCGACACATTCCAAATTCAGAGCAGCTCATTTCATTTCTTACTTTGTTGTCCGTTTCTATTGTGTTGTCTTATATTCTGTTGTAAATAATGTTGTACCTCCGTAAAATTCAGTGAATTTTGTCTTTATAACTTGGGCTCAGCATAGAATAGAGCCCAATATAATCCTGATGTTTATAGAAATAGATAGAAGTAGTAGTAGAAGTAGAAGTTCAGGAGTAAAGTTCAGAAGTACTCTTTTTACATTCACGGTCTCGGCTGAGTTTTTCTTTAATTGATTTTTTTCCCATTACTCTGGGCTCTTTTTACATGTCCGTTGATATACAGACAATTTGCACAGCATTTTAAGAACAATTTCTGGTTACCTATGGACTGGGTCCGCGCAGTTGAACGTCTGTTACCAGTTAAGGACAAGAGGACCACATAAGGACACCACAAACGTAACACCATCACTTCAGCTCTGATGGCTTCCGTTCTTTCAGCCATCGGCCCCAGAATCTGGATCGTTAATTGCTGGGGCCCGGGGATGGGGATAATCAAATAATGGCAATGGAACAGCCCTCTTGTGCCATCCGTAAATGGCATTGGGACCTGGTCAGAAGCATTGACAGTGGTATAGGGGGTGCGATTTTGCTGGGTGACAGGTTGCCGAGTGGCTTTGTCATGTTCAATTGTTTTGTTGTGTTTGTAGTGATATATTGTAACGTTTTGTGTTAAATTCATTGCAGTTGTATTGTATGTAAGGTATTGTACTGTACTGTGCTGCACTTAATACTACATACAGCCATACTGGTGGAATTTTCTACATTAAATTTGAGCTATTCACCCCACGGAGTGTGCGTTGCGATTAATGCATTGCCATTTTTTTCTACTGGCAGGTGTGTTTGTTTCCTTATGAAGTTGGATTTTTCTCAAATATTTTGCTAGGAACAACTACTTTTAGGGTTATTTTCGGTGCCCCAAAATGTGTGTTGCACACAAGATCTCAGTTTACCGTCTCATCTGACAGACTTGTACCCGGACCACCAATCAAAGTCTAGAGAATGGGGAAAGTCTAACTCTGTGCGGGAATGAAATCTCTTATCTCTGGCTTTCTAGACTGGTGTGACCTGTCATTATATGTGGTTGTAGATAGTTATTGTGCGTTGTGCATAACACTCAGTAAGTGCTACGTTTGTATTAATGGATAGGGTTTTTTTCCTTCTGGTGTAATAGGCATTGGAGGAAATACCATCACGAACACACGGTTTGCGGATGCTATAGACGAGTGGTTAAGACCGTTTGACTTCGATCCTTTGGCTCCACGAAGCTCAAGGTTTGAATCTCGGTATCGGCCTGTGGTGAATTTAGGGTGGGGATTTTTACGATCTCTCAGGTCAACTTCAAGTGCAGATCTGCAAATGCCTTAATTACCTCCGTGCTTGTACATATCGAGAAGATCAAATAATATGCACGTTAAAGATCCCATAATTCGTGTAAGCGTTCAGTAGGTTACAGGAACAGGAACATACCCAGCATACACACCTGTACATTGAAATGAGCTGCTCTGAAGTCAGAATGAGTCAGTTGAGGCCAGTGAGCACAGCTCCTGCAAAGTCACAAGCACAGGAGAAGACCAAGCACTACCCACACGCCCAGTAAGGGAACACAGAGAGAGAGAGAGAGAGAGAGAGAGAGAGAGAGAGAAGAAGACAGACAGACAGACAGACAGACAGACAGAGGGACAGACAGACAGACACACAGACAGAGACAGACAGACAGACAGAATGACAGACAGAACCCTCGTTTTGCAGACAACATAGATGGCTGGCAGGCAGTGAACAAAAACTTTTCGAGCTCCTCAGAAGACTGGACGAAATATCTTCAAGACGGCATGGAGATCAGTACCGAGATGACAACAGCTGATATGATGGCCAGCCACAACTGCACTATCACTACCGACATATACGTCCATGAACAAAATGCATAGCTGTTCGAAAGTTCACTTCAAATCTATCAGCAGCTGTGAGGATTGCCACTTACCTGGGATCTGTTATTATCAGCAGTGAGGAATGCCACTTACCTGGGATCTGTTATTATCAGCTGTGAGGAATGCCACTTACCTGGGATCTGTTATTATCAGCAGTGAGGAATGCCACTTACCTGGGATCTGTTATTATCAGCTGTGAGGAATGCCACTTACCTGGGATCTGTTATTATCAGTAGTGAGGAATGCCACTTACCTGGGATCTGTTATTATCAGCTGTGAGGAATGCCACTTACCTGGGATCTGTTATTATCAGCAGTAAGGAATGCCACTTTCCTGGGATCTGTTATTATCAGCAGTGAGGAATGCCACTTACCTAGGATCTGTTATTATCAGCTGTGAGGAATGCCACTTACCTGGGATCTGTTATTATCAGCAGAGAGGAATGCCACTTACCTGGGATCTGTTATTATCAGCTGTGAGGAATGCAACTTACCTGGGATCTGTTTTCGTCAGCTGTAAGGAATCCCACTTACCTGTGATCTATTATCATCAGCTGTGAGGAATGCCACTTACCTGGGATCTGTCATCAGCAGTAAGGTATCCCGCTTACCTGGGATATGTCATCAGCAGTAAGGTATCCCGCTTTCCTGGGATCTGTCATCAGAAGTAAGGTATCCCGCTTACCTGGGATCTGTCATCAGCAGTAAGGTATCCCGCTTACCTGGGATATGTCATCAGCAGTAAGGTATCCCGCTTACCTGGGATATGTCATCAGCAGTAAGGTATCCCGCTTACCTGGAATATGTCATCAGCAGAAAGGTATCACGTTTACCTGGGATCTGTCATCAGCAGTAAGGCATCCCGCTTACCTGGGATCTGTCACCAGCAGTAAGGTATCACGTTTACCTGGGATCTGTCATCAGCAGTAAGGTATCACGTTTACCTGGGATCTGTCATCAGCAGTAAGGTATGCCGCTTACCTGGGATCTGTCATCAGCAGTAAGG
>CM054137.1:31114525-31129525 GCA_028751875.1 Rapana venosa | reverse complement strand
TTACACGGAAAAACCAGGCAGACACACAAGACAGATAGGAGGGCTGTAAGGACAAAGGCTCGCAGCACAGGTCGAGACAGGTGTCGTAAACATCCTTTCTTGTCCTCTTTGCAAAGCACGCACATATGCAGTTTCTTATGGAGAGAAAAAAACTGTCTGATGACATTGTTTTGCTCTCTCTCTCTCTCTCTCTCTCTCTCTCTCTCTCTCTCTCTCTCTCTCTCTCTCTCTCTCTCTCTCTCTCTCTCTCTCTCTCTCTCTCTCTCTCTCACTGTCTCTGTCTCTCTCTCTGTCTCTCTCTCTCTCCCTTGTTTGTTGGTGGGATGAATGCAAGCATACCTGTATATGCATAAAATTGCACAAATGTGCACACATAAACGCACTCATATCTATACATACAGATTTGTGCTAGCACGCACAAGACTTTGCGTAAACACACGCGCGCGCACACACACACACGCACGCACGCACACGCACGCATGCACACGCACACACACATTCCTGCAATGATGAGGGAGTTGTAATGGTTAAATGCTATTGCTTTCCTTTACAACACACACACACACACACACACACACACACACACACACACACACACACACACACACACACACATATATATATATATATAGAGAGAGAGAGAGAGAGAGAGAGAGAGAGCTAAAGAGATAGATTTTTTAAGTTTAATTTTTTTAATTTATTCTTTTATATCGAGGATAATAGAATAAGCAATTACGCGCTTTTTTACATCCAGTCCCCGTGTGTATGTGGTTTTGTAAATTCTGTCATCTTTTTATGATAGATAGATCTAGATATATAGACACATACATACATACATACATACATACATACATACATACATACATACATATATGTATGCATACATACATACATACATACATACATACGTACGCACGTACGTACTTACATACATACAAACATACATACATACATACATTCATGCATGACTTAATGATAGAGAAAGGCAGACACCAAAAACAATGTCCAGAGAAGTCAGAAAACGTATATGTTGCAACAAAACAGAACATTATTTTAATTTACTTGATGAATTTGTCTTATTCAATGAACTCCAAAACAATTTGTCATGAAACATTAAAACCAGAGACAAATAACTTAAAACTGTCTAGACAAATTAAGCAACATAATCGCAAGAGATATCTATCAAGCAGATACTATTAGATATGTGCACCCATATTTGGAGAAAAGAGGAAATGCGGAGGAAAATCTAACCTGTTTTAGTATACATCTCAGTCACTTTGAATTACAAGATGATCACAAAATAATGTGTGTTTTGTTGTGTCAGATGAGTCTATATGACGTTTATGACAATAACATAATCTCAGTCTGAACACCACGTTCCTTTCAGTAATTTTGAATTAACAGATGATTATAAAAGTGTTGTTGCTTTTGTTGTGTCAATACGTCTGTATGACGTCGATGGCAATAACATATTCTGAATCTGAATCTCACTTTCCTTTAAATCATTTTGACTGAACAGATGAGTAGAAAATGTTTGTTTCTTTTGCTGTGTCAAAATAAGTCTACATGACTTAAGGCAATGAAATGTTTCTAAATCTGAATCCCACCTCCACCGTCCACACACCTACACTCACAGCCCAACCCACACACACTCCGCCATAACTTTTTGTTTTCTTCAGAATCTCAGAAGGGGCAGAAATGCCGTAGCAACAACAACAGTGTTTACGATAGCCTCCCCAGGGTCCCTGTCTGTCGTAGTGTTTTTGTTTGCTGGTGGACTGATGCTTGCCATTCTTTCTTGTATGCTAGCATAGAGCTGAAGGAGAAGACTTCTCGTGCTCTCTGTCTCTGTCTCTGTCTCTGTCTCTGTCTCTCTCTCTCTCTCTCTCTCTCTCTCTCTCGCTCTCTCTCCTCTCTCTCTCTCTCTCTCTCTCTCTCTCTTTCTCTCTCTCTCTCTCTCGCTCTCTTTCCCTCTCTCTCTCTCTCTCTCTCTCTTGCTCTCTCTCTCTCGTTCGCTCTCTTTCTCTCTCTCTCTTTCTCTCTCTCTCTCTCTCTCTCTCTCTCTCTCTCTCTCTCTCTCTCATTAGCATCTCATTAACATTAGGTGTATGTATGTGAATGCTAACAAACTACTTTTGTCACATCATTATTCCTTCAAGCTCCATAAAGTTTATATATTATCATAATTATTTTGTTTATGATGATGGTGTTGATGATGATAGAGGTGATGACAACGATGATGATAGTGGTGATGTTTATTGTGATTGTTGTGATTCACTGTGCTTACGTTTTGTCTGTTTACTTTCTTTCTTTCGTTCTTTTGGAGGGCTGGATGTAAAAAAAAAAAGTCTTGTACTTAATTTATTACCCTCAGAAAATAAAATTTCATTATCGTTATCTCTCTCTCTCTCTCTCTCTCTCTCTCTCTCTCTCCTGCCCCCCCCCCCCCCCCCCACCCCCCGCCCCCCACCCCCCATGACATCGTACTAACGTCTGTTTGCTTTTGTCTGGCTATTTATGCTTCGCGGTTACTGTTTTCAATGCATGTGCCTTTGTGTTCATTAAAGCCACATCATTCATCCTCTCTCTCTTGTCTTTAAAATCATCATCCCTGGTATTACATCATACTGCTTGTAATTGAATAATGCAGTTCACCTGCTAATCCTATTTTCCAGCTTGTCACGTATTTTCCTTCATACGAATTCTTCTGCCATCCCATCCCATTCAGAAATGTATCCATGCATCATTGCGTGTAACCTACCTAGTAAATAACACTGTTTTGATTACCAATTTTTGTGTTGTTACAGGCTACTGGCTATGTTACATCAACAGCACGGTCAACCCACTGTGTTACGCCCTGTGTAACGTCAACTTCCGACGCGCTTTCGCACGCATCCTCACCTGCCACTGTACGCAGCGACGCACCTCTGTGCAGCGTATGGTCATGCCAGCTGTCCACGTCACCAACATCGTCCCGGGAAGATGACGTCACCGACAACGTCACTGAT
Source organism: Rapana venosa (assembly GCA_028751875.1). NCBI lineage: Eukaryota > Metazoa > Mollusca > Gastropoda > Neogastropoda > Muricidae > Rapana > Rapana venosa. The sequence continues at coordinate 31,126,517 of CM054137.1, read as the reverse complement.
CACAGTTGTTGGCTCACAGACCACGTCACCCTGTGATGACGGCATGGCTCTTCACGCACGCGTGCACAAAACGTAAAAGTGACGTCACAAAATATACCATGACGTCACAGCTTCCGGTGTGCGGCTTGGGAAAGATTGTCAGCGTCGCTGCTGTTTTGAAATGTCCAGCGGCTTTTGTCTTTCGTGTCCACCCGAACGAGAGGAAAGACTTGTCGGGAGTTTCTTCAAGTCAGTGATCAATAAGAACGAAAAGGTGTTTCAGCTCTTGTGTCAAAAGTGAAGTCTTTTTGTTTTTTACATGAGTCAGAAGAGCTGGTCGTGTACATGTGTCCGCTGTCGACTTTGTAATGTATTTTTTTTTCAGCGGGGAGCAATGTCTTCAAATGTATTTCAGTGTGGACCTTGTTCATTGCAAGCGATCTTACTGACTGTGTTCATACATTCTTTTAAATAAGGAAAGACCAAGACAGGCTTTTCTGTGTGTGAACAAGTTTCGAACAAAATTCTGTTAGGAATGGGTTTTTTAATGACTTCTGTGGCTCCTTTTTGAAAACCGATGGGAATTACTACTTATTGTATCTTTGGATGTAGATTTGATATATTTGATCCGAAAGCGGCAGTATTTGAAACACATTGTACATGTTTAAAAGAGATGTTTTTCAAAAGTAGTCATTCTGTATCAAGCACACTAGTGACCACTTTCCGAAAAAATATCAAAAATGTTTGAAGGAAGAGTTCTGTATCCATCTATAAGTCTGATAAATATTCATATTCTTAACTAGCAGGTACCTGTATTCCAAATTAAGTTCTCATTAATATATGTTTGTGAAATTGTTCTGAAAACAACATAAAGTGGGTTTGATACAGTTATTGTCAATAATGATCTGACTTATGACGAAATGTTTATAGACAAGTGTGCTTCGTTATTGTATCTTTATTTGGTGTTGTTGTTTGTGATTTCAATGAATGTAGATTATTTAAACACCAAGCATATTTACACTTTATGAATGTACTAAGAAGAAAGCTCGAATGTTTTTGTGTCCAGAAAATAAGTTTTTGAGAAGAAAAAAACCCAGACCAGAAACCCATATCTATTTTTATTATACCAAAGACGAGAGAGTGAAAGAATTTATGCGCGTACAAATCGTTACAAACCAAGAGCTTCTAGTTATCACATGCTAATTATTTTTTCTGCAATATATTCCCCCATCTAGTATTGTTTTCCTGCTCGAAAATGACCCTTCGCTGGCAGCTGTCGAAAAGCAGTTTTTATTTTTCTTTCTTCATGACAGGAGCACCACTAGAACTTGCTGGGGTCTCTGTGTTCGTGATCTTAGGCTGATAGTCTTTCTGTTCCTTTGACTCCTGCCGATACGTCTTCACCTGTCTAAACAAGAAGGAAAAACTTGTCTCGGGAGGGGGAGGAGAGGTATCCCTACTAAAGGAAAGGGCTTTGTCAGACTAGACCCTCACTACCTGTGCTTGAAGGATATTGATATAATTTCTACCCACACGTTCGTCACCTTTTGTTCGTATGCAGATTTGGAAAAAAAACGATGGAAAAGTATATAAAAAAATAAACTGTATCAGTTTTTGCACGTGAAAGTGGAACTGTGTATGTATGTGTATATCACAAGATCAAAAATAATAATGTATTATTTTGCACTTTTTTTCTTCAAGAACTGTTATACTGGCACAAAGGAAGTTCCATAGCCTGTAGTGGTATACAGTGGTACCTGTTTTGATGTCACTCACACCAGAAAACCCTTCTCAACCCCTAACGATGACACTGGTGGCTTAGTCGCGCAGTACAGCCACAGTGAGTGTGGTCCCTTCCCTGGGTCCTACCTGTAACCATGTCTGCGACAACTGTCACCCATGAATCTCTGCAATCCGAAAAAAGATATGAAACAAAACTCACGGAAGCGGAAGAGATGCGATAAGTGAGACCACCAGGAGACAAACCCAACTGGGCCATCGAATAAGAGACGGTTTCTTTTTACTACCTACATGATGATTAATGGTGAGGAAGACTGTAGCAATAATTCTGTGGTACTGCACTTTTTGTTCTTGTTTGTTTTCAAGACGACTTGACAGGACTGGACTCTATGCCTATTATCCAAACATATATTCTGGTGTCCAGTATCCTATGTCCTGGTATTTCCATAGATATCTTATCTGCAAAGCTGGTCAAGAAATTTCAGTGAGGCTCAAAACGGTATCACTTAAGGCATAAGCGGATGATGCTGGACTGTGTGGTCACAGCCTGCCCATTAAGCGCACGGCAACATCGCTTCGGTAGGAGCTGGCTGGATCGTGAATAAAAAAAGATTTGACCTTAGATGGAATTCGAACCTATGATCTTCCAGCCTGGAATCCATCATCTTGTCCACTGTGTCACGGCAGATGGTTGATGTAGCTTGTAACTGGGGGCGGGGGGGTGAGTTCCTTTGGGGAAAGGGAGGGGTTTCTTTTTTTTATTAACTTGTGATAGAATTGACAACATAGGAAAACAAACTACTACAACAGATTCCACGACAGACTTCTCGCAAGATAGTTTCGTTATGTTGTTGCTGTCTGTGGTGGTTTGGGGGGGTGGTGGGGGGGTTCTCTAGAGGTGAAGGGAATGAGAAAAAGAGACAGTTGTTTTTATTTTCTGTTATAGTGGATGTTGTGGCTGGTGGCATGGTGAGGTAACTGACAACTCTACGTGTGATGGCCGGCAAGCCATTCACTTCACACCACTACCACTTTTCCATTCTTGTGCAGGATCGATATTTTCATACCTGCCGCGCTGTTCTCTCCATTTTCTCACTTTACTTCTGTCTGTCTGTCATTCTGTCTGTCTCTCTCTCCCTCTCTCTCTCTCTCTCTCTCTCTCTCTCTCTCTCTCTCTCTCTCTCTTTCTTTCTTTCTCTTAAAATTTAAAACTTAAAATTCAAAATGAATTTAGTTGTAACTGTTAATGATAGTCCCTGTTCAGGGCAAGGGCAAGGACTGGATGAAAAGAAGTATGTTTAATACTTATCTGTGACCCTTGGAAATAAGATTATCAATCAAACATTATCACTCTCTATCTATCTATCTATCTACCTACCTATCTATCTGTATCTCCCCCTAGTTCCATGATCATTTGACTTTCTGCACGTGTACACCTTATACCTGGTGTTTTTTGTTTGTTTGGTCCTGAAGACATGTTTTAAGCTGTGTCAGGCTTATCGTTGACCTCTTTTTCCACCCCCATCATGATGAACATCTTTCTTTGCAAGCTAAGTTTGTAAAATTTAGTAAATATGTTTCCAAAATCTAAGTCGCCTAGCAATTTGCTCAAAGGGGTATTTTGTTCACGGAACGAATGAAAATGGCGACGTGTACTGCAGAACATTTTGATTTTCAAAATGAATGTACTCCTACATGGATGCACCATATTTTTACAGTTGGTACCACAATGTCGGCTTAACTTGGAACGCGTTAAATGGTAGATAGCAATGTAAAATGCACAGGAGTTTTTTGTTGGAGGGGGGTATTGTTTTTTGTTGTTGTTTTTTTTTGGGGGGGTTGTTAAGGATTGTTGTTCTTGACGAGTGTGTGTGTGTGTTGTTGTTGTTGTTGTTGTTGTTGTCGTCTTCAATTTAACGTCTGTTTACTCTAAGTGATATTAGACGAGGGAAATAGAAAGTGTAATGGAAGTTAAAGAAGGGAGAGGAAGGAGTGGACGGAGAAAAGGTTAAGAAATAGCATCAGCGTTGAGATTTTTGTGGAAAAAAACAACAAAAAACTAGAAAAGTAATGATAATACTTTTTCAACAGGAGCAAAATATAAACTCAACAATTTGGAAACATGAAATAACAGTAATGTAACTACAATAAATATTCAAATGGACTATGCAATAAACACCTGGCAATGGTAAAGGCTAGCTTTGAATTTTCAAATACATTTTCCAGAGACTGTTCAGAAAATGTAGGTAAAAAAGGTTTTACAATAGGGCACTCAAATATGATATGAGTATTGGAAATATGATCCCACATAGACATCTAACATGTTTACAAAATTTTGTAAGGAATGCATTTAAGTTCATTCTAAAATATAGTGAATTAACCCTTCTTACGCTTATAAAACGCGAATCTATTTGAGAAGGAGCCATATAATAAGAAATATAGGCAGTGGTCAGACATTTTTTAAAATATCGTTCCTTGAATTGATCAGATTCTTTAAACTTACCCCAGGAAGTTTGTTCTAATATACGGTATCCTTCCTGTATAGATAGGAAACATCCAGTTCTATCGATTCCATATCATGTCTTGCCCCCTTTTTTGCAGCTCTGTCAGCCCACTCATTTGAAAAAATTCCAACGTGAGAAGGCACCCAACAAAAAGAAACAGGAATACCGCTTAAACTTAGGCGGTGTATGACATATTTAATTTCAAAAATAATTCTGGAGATCTTGAAGTTTGGGGATTTTATAGCATACAATACTGACTTGGAGTCAGTGTGTGTGTGTGTGTGTGTGTGTGTTGTGTGTGTGTGTGTGTGTGTGTGTGTGTGTGTGTGTGTGTGTGTTTTACTGCTTTAGCGCATAATGTTTTGTAACACTCCTTCACATATTTCTACCCTTTTAAGTTTGCTGCAGACGTTTATGGTGCCACTAAATGCCCAAAATCATCACCGTGTATGATGAATCAGTGACTGTTTAGATCACGATTACTGAATATGGCTTGAGGCGTGAGAAAAATCACAGCAATCATTTAATATCCGATAATCGCCATCATTTAGGGCAACACGCTGCAAAGTCATTTTGGTGTGACCTTTGGCGTTATGTGGGTCACTGGGAGTAGTTACAACAGACCAATGCAGCGGCGAAGAAAGCACTGAAACAGTATGTAAAATCTAAGAATGTCTATGCTGCACGTAAAAAAGGGGTTGCTGTGTGTGTGTGTGTGTGTGTGTGTGTAATGGTCGTTCCAGTAAATCGCAGTTAATGAATGTTACCGAAACGAACCATGTAGGACCAAAAGAGAACCAAACAAAAGGACACATTGCAACGCTGCTGTTAGTCATGGTTGTTTTCTTATTGTATCCTGGTTTGAAATAATTTCAGGAGGCGTGTGGCGTGCGTGTATTCTTGTGTATGTATGCAAACAAAGCAATCCCTCTGCTGCAAACAAACGTAGCCGCGCACACACACATAGATAGATAGATAGATAGATAGATAGATAGGTAGATAGGTAGATAGGTAGATAGGTAGGTAGGTAGGTAGATACATAGATAGATACATAGATAGATACATAGAGAGATGCATAGATGCATACATAGATGCATACATAGATGCATACATAGATAGGGAAGAGCAGCAGACTCGGCAAAACGTAAAGATGAGATATATAGAACAATAGACAGACTAGCTTGTTGGATAATATGCCATAGAACTCCCAATTTCCCTTCCACATTTTGACACCATATGAGCGACGCCTATTTGCGAAGGATCACACAGGGACAATTATTTTTGGACCTTGTTTTGTTTACGTCTGGATTTCATCACTTCCGCTTCATGGAGCGGAAACAGTCTCCATCAACAGGGCAAATCACCGCTCTCCAAATGCGCACATGCGGAAGGATCCACAGATTTAAGAGTCGAGTTCTTCTCGGCTGTTCCGCGCGCTTTTTTTTTTTTTACCTCCCGCGGTTTTCGAATCAGGCAGAAATGTAGTTCTCGGTCATCATATGAGGTTGATTGAGTTTTGTGATGCTCGTTTCTTTGGTCGCCTAGGTTGAATTTTGTTTAGAGTTTTAATGTAATTAAGTTGCAGGATTAACTTGACCGCTTCTTTGTTTGTTTGTTTTTTCTCAACTTTCTTCTTGGATAATGCTTGTGTGGAATTGTGATCTGAGGGAAAGTGGGTGACGATGACATTATTTTTGCTTTGCTTTCACTTTTTGTTTAAACTGGTATAGATAGGGTTTTGTCAGTTTTTGAGGATACAGGATTTGGGTACATGATCACATGGGTGCTGTTTACGTATGCATGTATTCATATTTGCACGTGTGTGTGTTTATGTGATTTGTGTGTGTGTAGCTGTAATTGTGTCACAGAACAATGCCTATTTCTCTTTATTAGATCCACCTATCTAACTTTGCCTGGTCGTGATATTTCTAGAACTTAAACAGATGCTTTCAAGGTTTGGTTTTATTCATACTTTACTTAAAGTATTTCTAAGACAGCACTTTTTTACAAGAAAAATTATTGTTGTATGGTCACTTCTTTACATATTGTCAAAACTGTAAATTTATCGAATAATGGCAGGACTACTTTTGAATGATTGTTCATTATGTGTCTGATTTTTTTTTTCGATTTGGTAACATTTTCATGGGAGTTTGATTATTCACGTTTCGAACTGGCAATAATTGATTGGTCGTTATTACTTCACTCATTTCTGACTGCATGGGTGGTTACTGCAGCCAAACGACATTCAGCGTCATTTTCCTGGACCATGTGGATGGGAATGTTTATATGAGATACGTATATATGATTCATGTGTATGAACTGTTCTTGTCGGTTTGTCAAAAAATGTGTAAGCTTGAAAAGATCCACAACTTTTAAAACCGTCATATGTCTGGCTTTTAACAAGCAAAAAACTCCAAACAGGATAATTTCTTGCAAATCTAATGAATATTTCTACCTAATACCCGAGTTTTGATCTACTCGCATTGATCTGTTGACTGCCTCAAAATCAAACCCATGTTAGTTTTGAAACACACACAAACACCACTCCCTGGTACTCCTTTCGACACCATGTCTGTGATGTTGTTTTTAACTGAACCGGTCCATTTCCATTGACAAAGACATTTTGCAGGGCAGGAAAGATATTTGTTCAAGTTAGTGGTATAATGTATCAGTTTTAATGATATAATGTTGTATATAAGGTTGAGCTATTTATGGGCCTATAGAGGGATGGGAATATTTACACAAGCAAGTATGAGAGCACCAGCACAATATCTGTGACCATTCTGGATCACTTTTTCCCGTGTATTTTGCATTTGTTCAGTCTCTTCAAACATTTCCCTTTTCTTGTCATTGAGTCCTGAAAATGAGAGCCCGGTCAGCAGATGTGATGGTAGCGATACAGTAGAAAAATGCAGTCTGTTGTCATACTGGTATAGTTCGTGTAATGTTGACTGTTAATGTATCGTATTGCGATGAACATGTGGACGATTTTTTTTGTGCTGATATCATCGAACATGCTTGAAATACGCACAGTGTGTATATGCATGTGCGAGTGTGTTTTGCTGTGTATGTAGATATGCTTGAAAGAGAGGGGAGTTGTGTCTCCTTGAAAACAAACCACGTAGGTGTCTGTATTTCTCCATTGAGATATGCAGTCTCCAGAACAACTTGGTGGAAGCATCGTGACTTGTAAATATATTATACTACATATTTTTATATGCCACGCCCACTTTGAATCCCGCATCAACTTTCAAACGAATAAAGTGCTGTATATTTTGGATTTGGGGTGAAAGTGCTTAATGGTTTTTGTATCTCAAATTCTGAGAGAGAGAGAGAGAGAGAGAGAGAGAGAGAGAGAGAGAGAGAGAGAGAGAGGGGGGGGGGCCATTTCACATTGTGTGTCATGTGTATTTCAATTTATGTTAGTATCCTACTCGTTCTAGACTGTTTTGAATCCAGAGTCTCGTGTATTTCACTGCATACCACATTAAAGTTCAAACATCCCAAGAAACCAGTAGCCAATGTTGTGTAGTTTAGGTCAACCGTAATTCGTCACAAACACACATAAACTTTGATTGTGCGGGGAAAAACAGAGTGCATCGCCAGTATTTGTATACACTATGCTACCAACAATCAGTTCCATTTCCCATTGGCAATTTCTGATGAATTAAAACCTGCTTTGTGTGTGAAAATATCACATTTAATCCCTTTTGGTATAACATGGAATGAATTATCAGTGGCAAGAATATCAAGACATACTGAATCGAAAGTGGTCATTCCTGCAGCAGGTGTGCTTTTTCCCATTCAGTGGGGGGGTGTCCTGCTGTGTTGGGGTAAGGTGTTATTTAGACCACGTTTCTTTTTCATCTGTTCTCTGTCTCTTTCTATATCTACAAATGATAGTGCCATTTTTTTTCATTTTGAAATAGGTCTCTTTCCACTATTTATTCCAACAGAGTTCGTAAGAAAACAGCTGGATGAGTCTGTTTTGGTGCTAAGTAGATTGAAAATGACATTGGAATAACAGTTAGATGACCATCAAACACTATTGTCTGTCAATGGGATATGGTGTATGTATTTCTGGATTAGCTGTGGTTTTGAAGATTTTATTTTTGCGTTTGCTTCTTTTGAGCAGTAAAATCAAATGATATTTCAGGAATCTGCATCACAGGCAAGTTGGATTTTAGTTGTGTTGTTAATTATTTCATTTAGTACATTACAATGTTTACTGGGACAGAGTGCTGATTGGAGATATTGTCGGTGTTTATTGTATCTGGAAGATTTTGATTGCTCTTCTTTCGCTGTTTTATTGCTCTTGCATTTTCATTGTGGTTCAATAGACGCAAAAAACGAAAGAGCAATTAATAAATTTGACCTATCAGCTAATGAAACACAATCTCTCTCTCTCTCCCTCTCTCTCTCTCTCTCTCTCTCTCTCTCTCTCTCTCTCTCTCTCTCTCTCTCTCTCTCCCCTCTCTCTTCTCTCTCTCTCTCTCTCTCTCTTCTCTCTCTCTCTCTTCTCTCTCTCATCTCTCTCTTTTTTTTCTCTCTCTCTCTTTCTCTCTGCATGTTTGTGCGTATATGTACGTAAGAAAGAGATTTTCAAACAACTTTTTAGTGTGTTATTGGTTATCTTATTATCGTGTTTTAGTCACCATGTACTAGATAGAACAATTCCTTTGTGTGGGAGAATTAAACATGACTTGAAGCGTATTCTTCTCACATAGTTTGTCGATTTCTATGGCCAAAACTGTGTATTTTGCAATGTCCTAAAAATGTTTGTCAAATCATGACTTCTTTCTGTTTCAGACATGGGTCAATGTCATCTTCATTTTTGTCTCATTTTCAAGGACTGGAGTAAGGGCAATTCTCTCAATCTTTTCGATCCTATAAATTAACTGAAATTGAAGTGTTTTAATTTGATTAACTTAATACTTTTTAGTTTCGAATACTTTTCCCACTTCTACTGAGTTTACTCCATTTGACTTAGCACTTGCGTTTTCCACTCACTGGGGTTAACATAAGAAAATTTGGCTCCAGTACAAAATGCATGTGTATCACTATCGGTATTTTCTATATCCTCAGTCTCAGTTCGCGGGTACTGTGACTAATAATAGTATTGCAAAAGCACTTCTCTCTTGCTCGTACAACTTTTGTCAACCTTTTTGTGACTATGAACACGTATTTTTTTCTCGTTCCTCAACTAGAGCTCTGAGGTTCGTTCACCAATGGTGATATTTTGCGTATGCGACAGTTTTTACCTACCATTAAAGTAGCTGTTTGGGACTTTGGGGATTTCACAGCCTCTGAGGCCGTTTTGTGGAAAAAATTCAGTTCTTCCCTTTTCAGTCTATGATATTCTATCTTTTTTTTATCACGGTGTTTCGTTATTGCTCGCATTTCATGTTCATATTTTAGTATGATTTAATACCTGCATACCTTTTTTTCTTCAAAATATTCAAAATCTCCTCTCTAGGATGTTTTTAATCTCTGTATTTCTAGGTTATGCTTATTTTATTTGTTTTTGTATTTCAAACTAAACAGTGTTTTCTGTATCGATCTGATAGTTTTATTTGGACATGGAACCTGCAATCAAAGCTTAAGAGGAGGTGGGAGCAATTCCAGATTTAAGAATGATAATTATTTTTGTCTATTTGGTTATCTTTCATACCGTGTTTTTACTTCCGAACGTTTTCTGTGATGGTGACTGTCACGATCAGTCCCAGGTTCGAATCCTCACACCCCTTCACCACCCCACTTACACCTCTCCTGACCGCCAGGGTGAAGGACTAGCACCCTGGACAAGGAGGGAGGGGTGTGGTTTTAAGGGGACTGACAGTAGATCGTTACCTCCACGCCACTTTTCTCACCTCCCCCCCCCCCCCCCCCCCCCCCCCCATTGGTGCTAGTCCTTCAGGAGAGGTGTAAGTGGGGTGGTGAAGGGGTGTGAGGATTCGAACCGGGGACTGAGTCGTGACAATGACCTCAAATGTTCTTTTGATTACACTATGCCTTCAGCGACCTGGGCTTCATCACAGTCCTTGATTAAACCATTGACGCTGGGGGGGTGTGGGGGAGGGGGGACAGCAAATTGAAAGGCTGAATGATCAGTGGCTTTCCCACTCTCCATGTTCCACTTAACAACTTAGTCTTTAGTGATCGACTATGACTCTCTGACTAGAAGGCTTGACTTGCACAGTCTTTATGTACTGCAGCCCTGGGGGCTTGTTGGCCTTTAATAACATCTCCAATACTGAATGTCCGTATGCCCTCTTGGCCGAGAGAGTGGGGGTGTGCTGTGGGCAAAGAACCTCCACTATAATCAAATTTTGGATCAATTTCTAAACAGCAGCTGCCTCCTTTGCTGTTTTGGAGGTCATCGTCAAACACGACAAACAGGAAAAAAATTATCAAACACCCAGAATTTTAAACAGAAGTATTTCCAGATCCTTTGCAGTTAATACATATAAATTGCCATAGAATTATTTGATCGTCTGACCAAACAGTGATTGAACATAAAATGAAAAAAAAGTTTCTCCAAGATTCAAAATTGGTTGATCACCTATACATAAGAACAAAATTCTTTGTTTTGCATGTGTAAAGAATAACTGGGTGGGTTTTTTTCTCTCTTAAAGAAATGCTTGCGTGCGTCAATATCTTTAAAGTGATATGTGATAAACTCATCATTTGAGTTTTGTATATTGAATATTGCTTATTTATCATACCTTGCTCCAAAATGTATACATCTAGAATAAGAAAAAAAACCTCGTGGCCATGTGAAATACAGTGCTGTAGCTGTTAAGCTTTCATTGTTTCAAATGTTAAAAATGGATTGAGTTACACATGTGAAATAATGTTCTGTTTGCTGGTTTTATTTTTCATTGATCTACTCCTTTTTGTCATGCTGTGTCTTATGTCAGTATAAACATGATAACTTATTCTGTATGTCAGGTATGCTTGACGTTCTTAAATTATTGCTTGTTTATTCTCGTGTAATTGAAATAGGCGTGCATGGTTTTTTAAGGACACATAATGTGAAAATGTCAGATGTGAATGCCATTGAGTGCACACGCTTCAATTCATGATACGTTAGAACTGAATAGCTCAGCAGTCGGAGGGTTTTTTCAGTTTTGATTTCGGGTTTTGTCATTGTTTTAGGCATGGTTTTTTTTTTCTCAAATATGGTCATAGATACTTGCTTTGACGGAGACAGGATAGCTCAGTGCTCAGAGCACTCGCTTCTCCCCAGTCAAGGTTATGCGGCATCGGGCGTGGTTACCACTTGGATGGGTGACCGTTTGCGCGTCTTGGCTTCAGTACAGTCTCTCAGTTCACCCAGCTGTAAATGGGTACCTGCCTCTTTAGGGTTAGGGAAGGTAAAGCAGCGAGGGAGAGGAGATGGACGCCGCCCTCAATATGCTGGCCCCCTAGAGAAGTGGGGTCTCTGACGCCTCACTCCCCTTCGACCTTATAGGTTATGGGACACCCTTTTTACTTGCTTTGAAAGTCATACACTGCTATAGGTATTTTCTAACAGATTGTAACAGGCATACTCTGGATGTAACCGTGCTTGGACAGAGAGAGAGTGTGTGTGTGTGTGTCTGTGTGTGTGTGTGTGTGGGTGTGTAAGTGTATGTGTGTGTGTGTGTGTGTGTGTGTGTGTGTGTGTGTGTGTGTGTGTGTGTGTGTGTGTGTGTGTGTGTGTGTGTGTGTGTGTGTGTGTGTGTGTGTAAGTGTGTGTGTGTTTTGGGGATGGATTGAGTAGGAGG
>CM054137.1:31104525-31109525 GCA_028751875.1 Rapana venosa | reverse complement strand
CTGATATTTTCAGTCATTATCATTTCAACCTAGTTAAAGGGATACGCGGATCTCGTGTTAAAACAATATTTCAATGTACCATAAACAAATGAAAAGAATTATGTTGATATCTGTTTGTATTGCTGATATTTTCAGTCATCATCATTTCAACCTAGTAAAAGGGATACGCGGGTCTCGTATTAAAACAATATTTCAATGTACCATAAACACATGGAAAGAATGATGTTGATATCTGTTTGTATTGCTGATATTTTCAGTCATTATCATTTCAACCTAGTTAAAGGGATACGCGGATCTCGTGTTAAAACAATATTTCAATGTACCATAAACAAATGAAAAGAATTATGTTGATATCTGTTTGTATTGCTGATATTTTCAGTCATCATCATTTCAACCTAGTTAAAGAGATGTGCAGATCTCGTGTTAAAACAATATTTCAATGTTCCATAAACTGATGGAAAGAATGACTTTGATATCTATATTTTACCACCGATATTTTCAGTCATTATCATTAACACTGCGTGAAACAAATTATGATAATCTTATTGTTGATACCATTAATTATAACAAGATTTTTTTCCTTGGTTAGATTTCTGAAGTTCACCAATGGTGAAATTTTGTGTTTTCGGTGGAGGTTTTTTCCCTCCCACCATGAAGGTAGCCACATTCCGACTTTGGGGACATAACTAGCATTGAAATGGAGGAATTTGGTGTGGGTTTGTTTTTTAAGAATGCCAATTCCTTTCAGAATATTGAGCTCTTTACGAGGGCTTCATTTTCTCCGCTCTGGGGGTGAAAGTAGCTGTGTTTATGGTAGTGGCCTGGCCTGGCCTGGCCTGGCCCTCACGGTCAGCTGGACGTTTAACAAGCTCAGGTGATTGATGGAGTCGCGTCTGTAGCAGACACGCCAATGAATGTTAATCATGTCATTAATCAAGATGCACGTGTTCGTTCCGCACTTCTGGGGGGGGGGTTTCTGCATATTCGTACTTCTCTCCCTCTCTCTCTCTCTCTCTCTCTCTCTCTCTCTCTCTCTCTCTCTCTCTCTCTCTCTCTCTCTCTGTCTCTCTCTCTCTCTGTCTCTCTCTCTGTCTCTCTCTCTCTATCTCTCTCTCTCCTAGTAATGAGCAATAATAAACATCCTAATTTATGTGGTTGTCTACGTTTTTAAAGAGCACTGGTGGAGTTTGGGATGTATGTACCTGTGCCTCGTTTCATTCCATTCGTGATTTTGCAGTGCTAGTGGGGTTAACACTTTATTGCTATATAAACTTTGTTCCTCTCTCTATCTGTCTCTGTCCCTCTGTCTTTGTCTATCTCTCTCTCTCTCTCTCTCTCTCTCTCTCTCTCTCTCTCTCTCTCTCTCTCTCTCTCTCTCTCCTAGTGATGAGCAATAATAAATATCCTAATTCATGTGGTTGTCTACGTTTGTAAAGAGCACTGATGGAGTTTGGGATGTATGTACCTGTGCCTCGTTTCATACCACTCATGATTTTGCAGTGCTAGTAGGGTTAACACTTTATTGCAATATAAACTTTGTTCCTCTCTCTATCTGTCTCTGTCCCTCTATCTCTGTCTCTATCTATCTCTCTCTCTCTCTCTCTCTCTCTCTCTCTCTCCTCTCTCCTCTCTCTCTCTCTCTCTGCCATTCTCCATCCAGTTAATCATTCTATCTCTGTTCCCGAAATACCCTATCTTCGCTCAAACATGTCATCTGGTCGTCTAGTGTCACCCGTCCTATTAATATGACATATTGTTCTCCCCTTCTCCTGTCATTTGCCTCGAAGGTTTATCCTGCTTCTACAATCCCGAATAACACTGACCTTAGTTATACTTTGGCTTCCATCAAGTTCTTTAGATAAGCAACAACACTAGAAGCAGATGACTAAAAATAAAAATCATAATAATCCTGTAATATCCAGTAATTACCGTCATTTTCTACAATGTGGGTCAACGCAGGTGTGGTTTGAGTCTGTGGGAGGTCGGGGCGGGAAGGGGGGGGGGGGGGGGGGTAGAGGGGCAGGGGGATGGGGGGGGGGGGGGGAAGAGAAGAGAACAGACTCACACTAAATACCTTTTAATCATCGCCTGCAGGGTCAACAGAACATTATGGAATAACAACTTCCTCTGTTTCGAAATAATAAACGAACATTTCACGAATGGGGTAGACAGGTCTGTACGAGAAAAGATAGAAGTTTGGTTTTACTTGATTGATTGATTGATTGATTGAGTGAGTGAGTGAGTGAGTGAGTGAGTGAGTGAGTGAGTGAGTGAGTGAGTGAGTGAGTGAGTGAGTGAGTGAGCGAGTGAGTGAGTGATCGATTGATCAATTGGTGGTTGGTTGGTTGGTTGTGGGTGGGTGGGTGGGTCGGTTGGTTGGTCGATCGGTCGGTTGGTTGGATTGATTGGTTGATTTGTAAAATGGATGATTTATCAATTACATTTTCTTGCTGTGTTTTCAATGGTGAGACACTATACAAACTCCAAACTTCTTGTGCTCTGAGTAGTCTTATCACTGACGATGATTATAATTCTTTTGCGAGAATATAAAATATCTAAAGAGACAGACGGTTAGATAGATAGATAGATAGATAGATAGATAGATAGATAGATAGATAGATAGATAGATAGATAGATAGATAGATAGATAGATAGATAGATAGATAGACAGATAGACAGATAGATAGATAGATAGATAGATGGATATTCTTAGCTGACATACATACAGAAACATTCATAGATTCTAACCAAAAATCCTTGCCTCCCACTTTAGTGTCACCCCACCATCTGCCACATCACAGGAACTGTGTGACGTTATATCTTGGGCTGTCTTTTCTTAACGTCTGCATTTCATCATTTCTGGTTCATGGAGCGGAAACAGTCCCGTCACCCCTCTCCAAATGCGCGCAAGCGGAAGGATCCAGAGAACCAAGGATCGAGTCCCTTCTGGCTGTTCTGTATTCTTTTATATTTGTTTTGTTTTGTTCTCCGTGCTAGATTTTTGTAGACTCAAAACCAGACGGCCGCTATAGCCGAGTGGTTAAGACTGTTTGACTTCAAGTCTTGTAAGTCCATGAAGTCGTGGGTCTTCGGGGTCTGGTGAATTCAACATTTCTAAGAGAAATAGTTTGGTGGACAAAGCACCAACCGGTGTACTGTATGGAACAGAACAGAACATTATTTTATATATCCACCCATCCTCTCAAATGCAATAAGAGGTTACAGGCATTAAAACGCTTAAACTTGCTACTTCAGTTCCTTATTTATCACACCACACACACCACACACACACACACACACACACACACACACACACACACACACACACACACACACACACATGAGGATCTGGTATTTTCCTGAAAATATTCTGTTAAAGCAAGTTTTGCATAATAGATAAGAAAGGGATACAGAATTAATGTAAAAAGCAGACAACTGTCTTTCATATACTCCATTTTGTACACGTGGCCCTTAGCTTTTTATGGAACCACAAGCTGATTAACATGAGGATTTTTAAGATCTCCATGTCAACTTAAAGCTCAGGCCTGCCAGTGCCTTAATTCCCCTTGTGTGCATACACCCGCAGAAGATTAAATATTCATGCCACAGACAAAATAATGAGTACAGCTGCTTCTGTATGCGCAGAGATGTAGTTTGTGTGTATGTGTGTGTTTGTGTGGGGGTGTGTGTGTGTGTGGTGCTGGTGCGGTGGTGGTGCGTGTGTGTGTGTTGTGTGGTGTGTGTGTGTGTGTGTGTGTGTGTGTGTGTGTGTGTGTGTGTGTGTGTGTGTGTGTGTGTGTGTGTGTGTGTGTGTGTTGTGTGTGGTGTGTGATAAATAAGATACTGGAGTAGCAAGTTTCAGCGTTTTAATGCCTGTGGCCTCTTATTGCATTTGAAAGGATGGGTGGATATAAAATAATGTTCTGTTCTGTTCTATACAATACACCGGATGGTTCTTTGTCCACCAAACTATTTCTCTTAGAAATGTTGAATTACTCTTTAATCAGTTTGTGTTTCCATAAAAAGCTAAGGGCCACGTGTACAAAATGGAGCATATGGAAGCTCAGTTGTCTGCTTTTTACATTAATTCTGTATCCCTTTCTAATCTATTATGCAAAACGTGCTTTAACAGAAGATTTTTAGGAAAATACCAGATCTTGACGGATGTACAAAAACCTGATGGACGACAAACCGTGGTAAATACTTTTTCCTCTCAGGGGTTAGGGTTTGGTTTCTGGGTTTTTTTGACCGTTTACTTTTTTCTGCACGAGTGATAGATACCTCTCAATACTTGTTTTCTAAAAATTCAAATACCACAAGGAATTTATCAATATAATCCTGCAGAAACCTCAACTTGGTTATCTTCTTAAAGAGCTTATTCTTTTTATGTACAGATATATAGATTTGTTTTCTTGGTCGTTACCTTACCCTACCCTGTACTTTTTAGGAATACTTGCTGTATCCGTTACTTTGAATTCAGCTTATGTATGTGCGTTTCTTTGCGTGAAATATTCAAGCGTGGTTTTGACATTCTGTCTTTTTTTTGCATGTTGATAAAGGAAACAGATTAAAAAGCAAGAGAACTTTGAATGAAGAAAAAGAAAGGCAGTAACGTACAACATGGGTACACGACGCACGCAAACGTTCACTGCTGGCAGTCTCCCGGTCGGTCAGCTGGTTGTGTAAAGCAATTATCAGCTGTGAACTCAGAGGTCAGCAAAACAAACTTAATGGAGTTAACTGTACCTGGATCGTCCATTGGAGAGTCACGCTCCCTCCTCCAAAATTCTTAACAAAAGAAACCATTCACCACAAACGAGTTTAACCTCCATGGTCGACCGTTTTGAGATCTGCGTGTATTCAAAATGTGCAAACTTTTCTGATAGATTTGATGGCAAAAACTATGTCTGTTATGGCTGTTTGAAAAGAGTTACTGTGCTGACGAACATTTTGAGAAAACGACCCCTTATTTCCTCGAGTTAGTTTTGATCGGAAATCAA
>CM054137.1:31067025-31074525 GCA_028751875.1 Rapana venosa | reverse complement strand
TGTGTGTGTGTGTGTGTGTGTGTGTTGTGTGTGTGTGTGTGTGTGTTGTGTGTGTGTGTGTGTGGTTTGGTGGTGTGTGTGTGTGTGTTTGTGGGGGGGGGGTTGTGGTGGTTTGGTGTGTGTGGTTGGTGGTGGTGTTGCTATGTGGTGTTGTTGTGTGGTTGGTGGTGGTGGTGTGCCTATGTGTGTGTGTGTGTGTGTTTGTGGTGGGTTGGTGGTGGGTGAGTGTGTGTTGTGTGTGTGTCTGTCTCTACCTTTGCCTCTCTCTCTCTCTCTCTCTCTCTCTCCTCTCTCTCTCCTCTCTCTCTCTCTCTCTCTCTCTCTCTCTCTTCTGTCTTTCTTTCTTTCTTTCTTAATTGACTGCCGATGGCAGCAGTGGAGTGATCATATACAAAACAGTGAAAGATTTCAAATGTACAGACAATTTATAAGTTCGCATGATGTCAAACCTTATCTAAAACTTGATATGGATATACATTTCAAAAGAATTATGTCTAAGTTTAGACTTGGTGTATCAGATATAAATGTTCATAAATTCAGATACAAGAACATGATATTGACGACCTCAGGCTGTTATGCCCATTATGTAAGCAAGCAGAGGAGGATGAAGTACATTTTGTGTTGTGCTGTCCAGTTTTTGAGGATATTAGGCAGAACTACATCCCTGTTAAATATAGTAGACAGTCTAATTTATTTAGACTCTGTTTACTCCTGGCATCAAGTCATCCTGAGGTTGTGCGCAGCCTCACTTTATATTTGTGTAAAGCTTTCAGAATAAGAGAGATAATGTTATCCTAAGTGATATTTTTGTAGCTGACTTTTTGTTATACAGTAACATGTTGTCTGTGTGTGTGTGTGTTTGTTTGTTGTTGTTGTTTTTTTAATTTTTAAACCAAAATACTAAGCATTTCGGCAACCCCTTCATGTATGGGCCAATGGCCTTTTTGTGAATAAATCATTCGAGTTCGAATTCGAGTTCTTTCTTTCTTTCTTATACCCCCACTCCCACCCCCATTACACAGGAAAAATATTTTGTTCCAGCTCCAGCCATTTAGCCTTGAAGAGAGCACATGGAACATGAAGAACAGAATGCTCCCAAGAGTGAGGTCACACGTAATAGACGTGCAGCATTATCATTAGCTGAACGCGGAACATGGCTTTCATTTTCACACATGGCAGTACAGGCCCGCACTTAATGGCTTCCTGTATCACAGCTCCACAGTGAAATGTCTTACTTCGTCTTGGGAATTAGGAAGCAGAGAGGGTTCTTCTGTTAGAAGATGGTTGACTGTGTTTTCTTTTTATTCACAAGCCAAATGACTATTTGATGAACCCTTGTTGTCTGTTCTCTTTCTATGGCCATATGGTCTCATTTGCTTTTTTTCCATAAATTTTGAGTACTTTTTCATACTAAAGGATTCAGTCATTTCCTTTTCTCTGTCGTTGATGGAGACTCACAGGCTCTGTTACAAGACTTGTTCAGTGGCAACTTTAATTGTGCAAAAGGAGGTAAAATCCAGTTCATGGCCTTTTGCTGCCTTTTTTTAGGATTTGATCTCTCTCTTTCTCTCTCTATCTCTCAAATAATTGACCATAATTGATTTTATGATGTTGGTTCTGTTGTGTTCAGGTTTTACAGCCCAAGAAAGGAGCCAGTCAGCTAAGTGAATTTACTGCTCCTTTTTCCATTCCAGTTTAATTGGCTGTCTCTGTGCATTGCCCCTTTTCATACTGTCTTTCTAGGTATTGTTTCTAAATGAGGAAAGAGAGGAAAGTCGGTTGATTAAATGGATCAATCAAGTTTCATTCTCTGTTCATCTTGTCATTTTTGTCCTTTCGTTACTTTTTTATCCTAGGTATTATTTTCAAATGCAGAAAGAGAGGAAAGTTGTCTGGTTGTATGTTCTATTGATTTATTTTTTTCCATTTCTAGGCTAGAGTTCTGAGGTTCACCAATGGCGAGATTGTGAGTTTGCAGCCCTTCAGGCCCATCAGAAAGGCAGCATGCATTCACACTTCACAGATCATTAATAATTGCATGAAGTCCTATTTGTTGAAGAACAAACTTATATGGCTTATAATGTGCATTATGGTTTTAACTGGAAGCTTGGAAATGATTTTTTAAAAAAATGAAAGACCATTTGAAGCATGAGATAATGATGGAAGTGCTTCTCACGTCCTTTGCACACTCTACTGATATTGTCAAAAAGATTCAACAATGCTGCCTGCTGCTAAAAAAAACGTACATAACCATAGCTCCCCCCCCCCCCCCCCCCTCTCTCTCTCTCTCTCTCTCTCTCTCTCTGACGACGTGACGGGACGAGAACTGAACGGGTGTGCTGTTAGTAAGCTGCTGCAAATTTTTGCATTTTAGCTTCAAAATGTCAGTTACTGGCCTTCCAGCAACTGTAATAACAACTTTAAACGCCCTGCTGATCGACAACGTCGTATCGAGTTGGAAAGTCGCGGGGGAGAGCGGCAGCGTTGTGTTCGTCTTGCAATGAAGCCAGCTGACAAGCCAGTGTCAACAGAAATGGCCTACCTGGTGCTGAACGGTAACTCCGTGTTCAGTACTATTGCAAAAAGCCCCCGGGTCAAATCCATGGCGATGTTCAAAGAAGCAGACAACACCAAGAAAGACAGGCAAATCGCCAATGTGACAATGACAGTGTCTTGGAAGAGCCGGTCTTGTGTAACATTGACTCCCTGCTCGATGTGGAAACAGAAGAAAAACAAACCAGTGTGTACACAGAGCTGTGTGTCAGCAGTGAATTGAATGCCTCAGCCACACCAGATTCACTTGATCTACTGTGTGATCCAGCAACAGACAGCAAGATCAGTGTGTCTTCTGAGGCGTCTGATGTGCAGGAAGAGCTGACAGTTGGCTGCACAGTGGAGGACTCTGATACTGATACTGGTATTGTGAAACAGTATGTGTCTACTCTAACTGACAAACGTGTGCAGCGTCGATTAAGGGACAGCAAGAGAAACACACGGTTTCGAAAGGTGGTGGTACATAGTTCCTTCGATCAAAACATTGTGATGTGTGAATCAGATGACATCACCCTGGAATACTCTTGGAATGGAGATCCTGGCGAGGAATCTAAGTGTGTGTTCTGGTACATCAAGCAAGAAGAGAAAAACATGTTGCCAGAAGAACGTGTCAGGCTTGCCAGACTTCGTAAAGGGAAACAGTGTACTAACACACAACACACAGCGACAGTGGTGGCAAGTGCTGAGCAGGAGTTACATCATCTTCGGGACCTGATCCGGTCTTACATGGGCTGACTTCGTCTTACATGGGCTGATGGGCTGACTTCGCTGGCTGTAGACTGGAAAAGGAAAGGCTGGTTTGAAAATTGAGACACTTGAGACACAGACAATAATGTATCGAATCTTGATGTACATACCACTACTGCCATGGTTTCCATGTCATTGTAATCGCATCGCGTTCGATATCGTCGTTACCGCGCTGCAGCGCTATATGGCTTGATCGCTAAATAGCAATAAAATTGTGTGTGTCAATTGTGTGTGTCTCTCTCTCCCTTTCTCTCTCTCTCTTATCAAAAATATCCATCTCCCCCCCCCCCCCCACACACACACACATATGTACGCACACAAAGACACTAAAAGACACACTCATGCACACACACACATACTCACACACACACTCACACACACACACACACACACACACACACACACACACACATTGTCCTCTTCCAATTCTTACAGCATTTCAGCATATTGTCCATTCAAGAAAGTCCCAGCAGGTAAAAAACTAAACAAAGCAACTTTCTCCATACAATTAAAATAAAAATTCATAGATACCCTCAAATTTTGCTACAGGTCAGCTGTTCAGGGGCAATGCTATTTGCAAAGGGTGGTGAAATCCAATTCATACTTGCAATAGGGCTTTTCCGTCTGGCTTGCTCCCTCCACAACAAAAGCTTTTATGATGTGGGCTCTGTTGTGTTGGGTTTTACAGCCCAAGAAAGGAACCAGTCAGCCAAGTGAATTTACTGCTCCATTTTCCCTCCAGTTTAATTGGCTGTCTCTGTGCATTGCCTGTTTTATACTGTCTGCCTAGGTATTGTTTCCAAATGGGGAAAGAGAGGAAAGTTGGTTCATGAAATGGATTGATTAGGTTTCATTCTCTGAAGTGGTTGGGTTTTTTAAGAGAATAAACTACATTATGAATTCTTTAACAATAGAGATCTTCTTCTTCTTCTTCTTCTTCTCCTTTTTCTTATTCTTCTTCTTTTTCTTCTTCTGCTTCTTCTTCTTCTTCTCACACAGCAACTATTGTTGTTTGTCATAAGAGCAAAAATGCGTTGCACTGCCATTAAACACCATTGAATGAAGACAAAAAAAGCCAGAACTAGAATTTCACTCTGTCTGATAGAACAATTTAATTGACCATAACAAGAAACTTTTTGAATAAAAGAGGAGTAAGGGATTGTGTATTGGTAATGATATACCCATAGTGACAGTTTTTTGTCACTCAGAATTGTCATCTACTTGGATAATAGCTTATCATTGATCTTATGCTTGCTGATAGCCACATCATTCACATTATCAGCAAATGTTTGGCTTGTATATCATATGTGTGAGTAATTCAGTTATTTTTAGAATCAATTATTTCAATAAAAAATAAGTATGTGGTATCAATGAAATGCAAAACACTTTTGAATCGAACAAAAGAATCTCTATTATTTTGATACTGTTTGTAAAATGCATCTTTATTTTCACTGATGCCCTGCACCAGTATTTAAAAGGACAAAAACGGTAAGAGCACATTGAAAACAAACTAAAGAATCTTACTCGGAGTTGCCAGCTTGTACCTTGCCTCCACGAGCCTTCAGACCAATTAATTAATCTTGTATCCAGCAATGTGGTGGTAAAAGTGTCCAAAAACCAATCTGCTTTTACCTGTTTTTAGAACAATGTCATTTGTGGAGGAGAGAAGGAGGTTTTATGAGAGTATACTAACTAAACAACCCTTCAAAAGAACCCCCGAAGTCCATCTTTTATAAGTTATAAAGTTAGTTACCTTCTATATTCCCAACAACCATCCTAAACTAAATTGTTTTCGTTTCTCATAAACCATTACGGTCACAGCAACGTTGTCATCCATGATTCTGCCTATACCACATATATACACTACCCTGAAGTGTATGAAGGCAGGGTGATTATACAGACACTCTCTGTCCCCAGTACCTATCCCATGGGGTCTCTTGTCAATACCCAGCAAATTGCAGCATGACAAGGATACTGACATCAATTTCTCGCTCCACTGCCCACTTCAAATAGACTTCTTTCCTTGTCTCTCCACCAGCCCCTCGTTTTTGGGTGGGTTTTTTTCAGATTCCCCGACTTTTCTCACCAACCGCCTTTTAGATTTAAAATGTTTATTTAAAAGTTCAGACTGTTCGGTATCATTAGCTTTCTGTCTCCTTGAAGACTACAAGTTAATGTTGTCAGCCATCTTAAATCTGGTAGACGGGAATAATCATCTTTGTAGATTAAAGTAGGGACAGACTCAATGTAAGGGGAAAGGAAACATAATTATATACCACATACAGCACCAGAACGTAAGATGAGCAATAAAAACATCAGTTTTTATAATCATGTGGCCATTGAACACTGATACATCCGACTCTGATTCTTAAGGCAATGCTTCATTTATTAAGGACACGAAATTCATGCCATATTGATAGAAAATTTTTGCAGAGTTGATCACTGAAGTTTGCCTTTGTGTCAGTTCTGATTTTACAATGGCAGCACTTGGTGTATGCATTGTAAATGATGCTCTAATTTCCTTGTTTACAATTGTTCTTGAGGTTTGGGGGGGGGGGGAGGAGAAGGGTCGACTGCCTTTGATGTATGTTGAAGCATGAAGCACTGAAGCAGATGTATTATAAACGTAAACCACTACAAGACTACTGATAAAAATTAAAAAACAAGTAAGTTGTAAACTTTTATGAGTCAGCGTTTAAGGAGCCCAAGGTTTTTTGGAGCATAAGGAACAGTTCTTGGGTCAATGCTGACACATGCTGACTCATCTCTTCCACCACCACCACCACCACCATTACCCTCACCCTCAACCTACCCCCACCCCTAAACTGCCTGGAAGATAACGTCAGGTTTCTTCTGGAGCACAGAGAGATGCCACATCTCCTGACGTTAGAGATCACATAAAAGCACGGATTATGGACCTATCCTTTGGAACAATACATTGCACTGCCGTTGTTCCCCATGTCCACTCCTATCCTGCCAATGTCCTGCTCAGGATAGGAACCCCAGAGGCCAGCATCTCCCTTCCAAGAAAGAACCTGCAGGCCAACGCCCGATAACAGTTTTCTTTTTCCACCTGACAACATCCGACAGGAATCGCCAGTCAGACGGTGGTAACTCGGCATGACAAGAGGAGCCATTTTGGATCACGGGTCGACTGACCCATGTCGGAGGGGACGATGCTGAATAAACACAATTGATGGACAAACATTCTCATCTTGCTGACATGATTTCTGCGCAGAAATAGGCTGAGGTAGATGATAGGGGAAAAGGGGTTAAGGTTGGTGGCAGTGGCGGTTTCAATTTGAACATACATGCATTTTGTTGTTGGGGTTCAGTTTTTATTTGTGTGTGTTATCATAGGAATGGAATGGAATGGAATCCAGAGGAATGGAGGGAACTGGTTGTTGAGTCTTTGAGGGTGCCCCCACGGTCGTCAGACTACGGGACAGATAGATAGATAGAGATCATAGGAATTACTGTGGCATTCGCTTTTAAAGTTCTGGCTTTTATCTGTGTGTGTGGGGGGGGGGGGGGGTGTCGCGCGCGCGCACGTGCACGCGAGTGTGCATTACTGTCTGCTCAGTGTTTATCCCCCTCGTGTATTCATGCGTTCTTATGCAATCCTGTGTATCTGCATAATTACATGCATAAAAATCAATCATGTGGTAATGAGCATGAATACATCTACACAATAAGCAATTTTCATTGTATGTGTACAAAACCAGATTGGAAGAGAGATGGTACAAAACTTTGTAAACAGGTGGTGTGTGTGTGTGTGTGTGTGTGTGTGTGTGTGTGTGTGTGTGTGTGTGTGTGTGTGTGTGTGTGTGTGTGTGTGTGTGTGTGTGTGTTTTGTGTGTGTGTGTGTGTGTGTGTGTGTGTGTGTGTGTGACACAAATACGAACTCTTTAATATATCAAAAGCAATAGACATAGTGTGTGTGAATGTATGCGTTCTTGTGTTCGTGCGTGTGTGCGAGGGTGTGTGTGTGTATGTACTTGTGTGTGTGTATGGTGTGTGTGTGCGTGTGCGTGCGTGCGCGTGTGTGTGCATGTGTGTGTGCACGTGTGTTTGGGGGGGATGGGTGTGTGTGTGGGGGGGGGGGGGGGGGTGCAAGAGTGTGTGTGCACACACGCGAGTGCGTGTGAGTGTGGAGGGAAAGATGAAATAAATGAGGGGAGCGAAAGAGAGATAGGAGAT
>CM054137.1:31059525-31062025 GCA_028751875.1 Rapana venosa | reverse complement strand
ATATAGCTTTCATCGAAACTCTGTCTCTCTCGGGGACAGGATGTAAAAAAAAGCCCATGAGTGCTTATTCATTATCCTCGAAATAAAAGAATTTGTTACTCTCTCTCTCTCTCTCTCTCTCTCTCTCTCTCTCTCTCTCTCTCTCTCTCTCTCTCTCTCTCTCTCTCTCTCTCTCTCCATAGTTTATTGGGCTTGACGGCTGTACTTGAGTTTTAAGGAATGCCCTATTTCAATATCTTATTGTTACGTGTAAACAACTATGTGTACCATTTTGTTTTGGGTGTTTTTTTTGTTTTTGTTTGTTTGTTGTTGTTGGTTGTTTGTTTGGGTTGGGGGGGGGGGGGGTTGTTGGGGGGGGGTTTGGGGGGAGGGTTTTCTTTTATTTGTTTTTTTGTTGGGTTTGGGGGGGAGGGTTATTTCCCTTTGTTTCTACTGTGTGAGAGTATGAGTGTTAGGTTATTATTAGGATGTATCCCTACGGGCGGGGACTGGTTGTAAAATAAAGTGCATGAGTGCTTATTCATTATCCTCGAAATAAAAGAATTTGTCATTGTCATTATCTCTCTCTCTGGGATGAGGGGCGGGGGGAGGGGGGGTAGAAGGGGCAGGTTACTGATTATTACAGGGGGAAAAACTCTCGCACACTGTGCGTGTGAGTGTGTGAATTTCCCCCTGGTCTTTCTGTTCTCGCTTTCATTCATCCCATTTCGTCTGCCACTTTTATTTTCACTCAACGTCCATTGAACTTGGTAACGATTTCTGCTGCCAGCAAGACTTTACAGAAAAGAGCCCTGAAGCCTCAGGGAAGGGAAACCACTTGAATGGCCGTGCCTTCTCACTTATCCAAATAGTCTCCCTTGATCCATGGTGGGGTTGTTGTTTTTCACTGAGTGGACAGTGTGTTCAGACTTTTTTTGTTGCTGTTGCATTGAAGGGGGGGGTTGTTTTGAGGAGTATATTTGCTTATTTCTTTTGTGTATTTCATTGTTTGCTTTGTTGGTTTGTTTCATGTATGTGTTTTACCTCATTCTGCCTCTATAACTCTGTCTTTCGTGTGTGACTTGGGTAACAGCATCTGCTCTCATCTTTCATCTTACTCTGGCTGAAAATATATTGGGGGGGGGGGGGGGGGGTGAGAGAGGTTTGAGAGTCAGCTTGATCATTGCATGTTGTTAATTTCTTACGACAATCGTAATCTAAATTCCATCAATTGACACACACAAAAACTCTAACTTCTCTTTCGCAGTTTTTTTATTACAAATTTTTATATCAGGTGACTGGCTTGCTTTTTCCTCCAAAAATAATGCACAAGTAGTTTTTATTTCATAATGACATTCGTTATTGAGGAAATTCCCATAGACAAAATGTACATTTAAGAAAGGGGGGTGTTCAACAAAAATTAAATGAGAAACAAATATAACAGTTTCTGCGCAGGGCCGGGCGGTGGGGGCCTGAAAATTGGAAAAGAAGAAGAGGGGGGAGAGAGGGATCAGCCAGATAAGGACAATCAGACTGGAAGTATTAAGGACACTGAAGTGACTAAAAAGCAGCGTAAAATATATGAGGGATAGCCCCTTTTTGGAAGAAAAAATAGCCATTGCCTGGCCCACACGAAAAACATCATCAGTGGTGAGGTAAAGGTAAACACAAAAAAAGAAGAGACAGAGACAGAGAGAGACGGGGAGAGAGAGAGACTAACAGAGACACAGAGAGAGAGACAGAGAGAGAGACGAGAGCAGAAAACCTGGAACAAGACGGACAGCCTTTCAGCTGAAAATGGGGCCAGTTGCCCGCCAGCAGTGTTCAAGATGTCCGAGTGGGCAAAATCGAAATGTGCTACTCCCGGCTGAAAGCACAGCAGCACAGCAAAGGAAAGGAAAGCGGCTGAAATCTGGCAAAAAAAGGATGGTTGGGGGAGCTGGAGATGTCCCCTCTTCGGAAGATTCCTGTCCGAGTATTGAGAGAGAGAGACACACAGAGACAGAGAGAGAGACACAGAGACAGAGAGAGAGACACACACACACACACACACACACAGACAGAGACAGAGAGAGCTTTGAACGTTCTCTGAAGTCTGAAAGAATTTATTCACATAGAAGCCTGTTGGCCCATACATGAAGGGGGTGCTGATCAATTTACTGAATAATGATAGCAATATACAGTGAAGTACAGCTGAGACGAAACAAATGCTAAACAAACCACAGGGGGAAAAAGTACGAATTTACGACAACGTGGCATCTCTTATCTTAAAGGCTTTATGTAAATATATAAAGCTAAGTTTCTAATGACGTTAGGATTAGTACATTCTTGGAGCAAACAGAGAGAGACAGACAAATAGACAGACACAGACTGACAGATAGACAGAGACAGACAGACAGAGACAGACAGACAGACAGACAGACACAGTCATTAAAGGACAAGGGAGAGAAATCTTGGCATTTTAGAGAGATATATGACTAGTGGAATTTCTTCGATTC
Source organism: Rapana venosa (assembly GCA_028751875.1). Taxonomy (NCBI): domain Eukaryota; kingdom Metazoa; phylum Mollusca; class Gastropoda; order Neogastropoda; family Muricidae; genus Rapana; species Rapana venosa. Next base: position 31,059,548 of record CM054137.1, on the reverse strand, counting down.
ATGCAGACTGGTCAGGCCTGGAC
>CM054137.1:31049525-31054525 GCA_028751875.1 Rapana venosa | reverse complement strand
CTCTCTCTCTCTCTCTCTCTCTCTCTCTCTCTCTCTCCACACCACACACACACACACACACATATGCACACACATATGCATGCACACACGCACACACACACGCACGAACACACACACGCACGAACACGCACATCCGCACGCACAAACACACGCACGCACACACACACGCACGAACATACACAACACACACATACACACACGCGCGCACGCACGCACAAGAGGGTGCGCATGCACACACACACACACACACACTCACACACGCACATATACAGGCAACCACAGTCACTTCTAACCCAGAAAAAATCTGATAGCATCCATCATAACATGTAAAACATCCAGTCCAGCACTAATTCTGTCTTTGATTCTGTCACGATTGGCAGGTGTCCACAGCTGCAGCTTGGAATAAATGTCTTTTTCCTCCTGAGTCAGTTGCCTGGTGTTCTTTTTTGCAAACCAAAAGTAATCAGCAGGGTTGTGAGTGTCATCTGCCCAGATAAACTGAAAAATCATATCTTCACTTTCACAAATGATAGTATCAGGTATTTCATCAGAGGTATACACATTAAGAAAGTCCTTGTTTCTAGAAACGTCCCTGAGATTTCTTTGCAGGGATCTGTTTCTCAGCCCACCCACATAGTTCCTTATAGTATCTCCACTGTAGCCTGCATCCCGAATCTGATCTAGATATTCGTCACAGTCCTCCCCCTCCATTGTAATGTCAGGAATAACCCTTTCAGAGAGAGAGAGAGAGCGACAGACAGACAGACAGACAATGACAGAGAGAGAGACAGACAGACAGACAGACAAATACAGAGAGACAGAAACAGAGAGAGAGGCGGGGAGAGGGGAACAAAAGGACTGGAAAAGGGGGTCATTAAACAAAGAAGAAGAAGAAAGAAAGAAAACAGAAAGGAAATTCAGAAAGCCTCTGGGCTTTCGTGTAGCCCGTGTTATTGGAGAGGACAAACAACAAAAACGAAAAGTCTGACTTCAGGAAGAATCCAGGGAACAGACTTACAAGAAAGGATCTATGATCAGGAGAGAATCAAGACAATTGAGGACAATCAAAAGGATCTTTTGTTGTTGTTGTTGTTGTTGTTGTTGTTGTTGTTGTTGTTGTTGTTGTTGTTGTTGTTGTTGTTCCTCGGCTACAGCTCTGGGGTTCACCAACAGTGAGATTGTTGCGTATACGACCGTTTTTGCTCAGCATTCAGGTAGCCGCATTCCGACTTCGGGAATGATGTCTAAAACACGACACCAATGTACATGTGCGTGGGATTTTTCTTACTGGCACAAATGACATACTCTTCTGAAAGGCGAAACGGGTTTTAAAATGTAGGTAAGGTTCCTGCGTGCGTGCGCACACGGGACTTTGATTTATAACAGTCTCATCCGAAGACCTTTCTGGTGAGTGGATTCAGTGCTGGTGTTAACTCCAGGGGATAAAAGGTCCCCTACAATGGGTATCTCGGTGGTTGCTCAAACCCGGGCTCCATCCTCGCGAGTGCAACGTTCTAACCACTAGGCTATCCCGCCTCTCAACAAAAGGATGTACAAGAAACAAGTGACTGGCAGTTCTAGATCAGAAGAAGATTGAAAAATCAAGGCAAGGGAAGGAACTCGGGAGAAAGGCAAGCTTTGAAGAAGGACACAAAGCGAGAATGAATAAGAATGTAGAGAATGGAGAAGAATATAGATAGATAGATAGACAGACAGACAGACAGACAGACAGACAGACAGACAGATAGATAGATAGATAGATAGATAGATAGATAGATAGATAGATAGATAGATAGATAGATAGATAGATAGATAGATAGATAGATAGATAGATAGATAGATAGATAATGGAAATATTCTCTAAGGGAAGAAGAAACAGGAAAACCATGGGTGAATGATGAAAGAGAATAACAGAGAACTGGGACAGACTGAACTGAGGAGCTGGAACCACAGGAGAGAATGGAGACGTAAGTTGGAAGTCAACGGACGAAGTCGAATCAGTAATAATGATAACAATGATAATAATGATCATCACAATGATGACAATGATGACAATAGTAATAATAATCATGATAAGTAGTAGTAGCAGTAGTAGTAGTAGTAGCAGCTGCCGCTGCTGCAGCAGCAGCAGCAGTAGTAGTAGTAGTAGTAGTAGTAGTAGTAGTAGTAGTAGTAGTAGTAGTAGTAGTAGTAGTAGTGCAGCAGTAGTAGCAGCAGCGGTAGTAGTAGTAGTAGTAGTAGTAGTAGTGCAGCAGCAGTAGTAGCAGCAGCGGTAGTATAGTAGTAGTAGTAGTAGTAGTAGTAGTAGTAGTAGTAGTAGTAGTAGTAGTAGTAGTAGTAGTAGTAGTAGTAGTAGTAGTGCAGCAGCAGTAGTAGCAGCAGCGGTAGTAGTAGTAGTAGTAGTAGTAGTAGTAGTAGTAGTAGTAGTAGTAGTAGCAGCAGCAGCAGCAGCAGCGGTAGTAGTAGTAGCAGCAGCAGCAGCGGTAGTAGTAGTAGCAGCAGCAGCAGCGGTAGTAGTAGTGTAGTGTAGTAGTAGTAGTAGTAGTAGTAGTAGTAGTAGTATAGTAGTAGTAGTAGTAGTAGCAGCAGCAGCAGCAGCAGCAGCGGTAGTAGTAGTTAGTAGCAGCAGCAGCAGCGGTAGTAGTTAGTAGTAGTAGTAGCAGCAGCAGCAGCAGCAGCGGTAGTAGTAGTAGACAGCAGCAGCAGCGGTAGTAGTAGTAGTAGCAGCAGCAGCAGCAGCGGTAGTAGTAGTAGTTGTATAGTAGTAGTAGTAGTAGTAGTAGTAGTAGTAGTAGTTGTAGTAGTAGTAGTAGAGAGCAGCAGCAGCAGCAGCAGCAGCGGTAGTAGTAGTAGTAGCAGCAGCAGCAGCGGTAGTAGGAGGAGGAGGAGGAGCAGTAGCAGCAGCAGCAGCGGTGGTTAGTAGTAGTAGTAGTAGTAGTAGTAGTAGTTGTAGTAGTAGCAGCGCAGCAGCAGCAGCAGCAGCAGTGGTAGTAGTAGTAGCAGTAGTAGCAGCAGCAGCAGCAGCAGCAGCAGCAGCAGCAGTAGTAGTAGTAGTAGTAGTAGTAGTAGCAGCAGCAGCAGCAGCAATACTAGCAATGTTGCTGTTGCACTAATATTATTATTGCTGTTGTCGTTATTATCATTAACATAATCTTCATCATGATAATATGCAATACAGAAAACTGAATGAAGAGAATTCAGGAGAGTCAAAAGCAATAATGGAGAAGATTCAAAAGGGTCAGGAAGAGGGAAAACCATCGAAAATAAAGAGGAGTCAAAAAAATAATAAAAGGGCAATCAGAATTGTGAATGGCCACCAGCCCAAGAAAATGGAGGAGGGAAATCCATGGAATTGAAAAGGAAGAAAATCAATCGATCACAGGAAAATCAATCGAGAGTATGATGGAGGAGGAGAATCAAGAAAACAGGAGAGAAACAGGGAGGAATAGAACTGTAAAAGAAAACTGGATCCGGGGCAACATCTTGAGGCCTACACTTCACAATCCAACTAAGATGGCGTCCAGCCTGGGAGGAAGTCGGAAGACAAAACGTTCAAAAGAGGGGAGCCAGGAGTGTCGGGTGACAGACTGTTTGAACAACAACCCCTCAGGGTGATCAACACATCTACAACAACAGCAAAAATTATTGAGGGATGGGGGGGGAAAAGAAAAGCCTTAAAGGCATCAACTACAAAAACAAGACAAAAAGAGAACAATTGTTTAGATCGACAGGAATGTGACTTGCTGTGGCGGGGTAAATACGAGTGAAGTGAATGATAGACCTGTACCGTCCCTTCAAGCATGTTTTCTGGTTATGTTTAACTCTCTCTCACTCTCTCTCTCTCTCTCTCTCTCTCTCTCTCTCTCTCTCTCTCCTCTCTCTCTCTCTCTCTCTCTCTCTCTCTTTCTCTCTCTCGCTTCTCATCTCTCTCTCTCTCTCTCTCTCTCTCTCTCTCTCTCTCTCTCCTCTCTCTCTCTCGGTCTCATACACACACACAACACACACACACACACACACACACGTAGAACCTCAGACCACAGGAGCCACCGACAGTTGCTCTCTGAATGTTCTCTTTTGTCAAAACGACACAGAAAGACAAAAGTGAAACGTTGACTTGATTGTTAAATGGGAATAAGAAGGAGGAGGAGGAGTAGGAGGAGGAAAGAAGAAGAAGAAGAAGAAGAAGAAGGAGGAGGAGGAGGAGGAGGAGGAAGAAGAAGAAGAAAGAAGAGAAGAAGAAGAGAAGAAGAAGAAGAAGTACACGAAAAGAAGAACGCGAATTAGAACAAGAAAAAGAAACAAACAACAACAAAATCTATAAAAAATGCAAAATAGAATCACAGGGCTTTCCCTGTATACTGGCTGGCTGGATGAAGGGCTGAAAGGTCATTTATTTATACTACTAATACAGGGGGCATGGAAGGAGAAACAGGAATGGGTTACAGACGTCTCCAGCCAGAAATGATGGCCCTGCCTGCAGCCATTCGCCCAATTGAATGAGAAGGGTGTGCTGCAGATCGGATCACGTTGTGGTTCATTGTACCCGATTGTGCGTGAGATAAAAAAAGAAAATGCAAATCAGTTATGTCATATATTATCTGTACACCCCTGTGAGAATGGGAGAGAGAGGGGGGGGGGATGCTGTCAGCATAAAAAGCATCCCAGCTTTCTTGGAAATTCTGTGCTGAAATTTTCCCTCTTTTCTATCCCTTTCTTTGTGTCTGCCTTGTTCATTTTTCTTCCTGCCACCTCCTTTATGTCTATTTTCTGCCTCCTTGGTCCATTCTCCTGCCTTTTTTCTCCAGAAAGACTTAAAATGTAAGAATTCTCTACCGCACTGAAGTCGGATGTGCGGGGCCTGACCTGTCAGGCGCTTAAGGGGTTCCATTCCCGTTGAACGCACGCAGAACATCTTGCGCACACGTTAAAATCCTGTTCCACTTTTCGGAAGAGTAGGCGATTGTGTGCCGGTGGGAACAATAAAGAATTTTTCAAAACCG
>CM054137.1:31027222-31049025 GCA_028751875.1 Rapana venosa | reverse complement strand
GCTTTTTTCGTTTTTGAAAGGGCAGGGGGGATGTAAAAAAAAACACAGGGAATGTTTTTCATTAAAAACAATGGGGGGGGGGGGGGGGGGGGGGGGGGGGGGGAGTTGAAAACTTTGTGTGAAGAAAAAGGTTTACCCCCCTATTAAAAGAGAGACAACACAAAAAAAATGTAGCCGAGAAAGTGGAAGAAGTTTGCCCCTTGCATTTAATATAATTATGAGATTCGTTTGTGGTTGTTGCTGCTGTTCTTGGTCTTTTATTTTTTTTTCCGGCCTTTTTTTGGGGGGGGGGGGGGGGGTCTTCATGAAAAATATTGATTGAGGCTTATTCTCTCTTTTTTTGGTCATAGCTTTATGATTTTATGTTGTTTGCTCTTTATTGGGTTGATCTTTTTTTTGTTGGTTTTTTTTTATCCTGGTATCCTAATAAAGGGGGACAGGATATTCAGTGGTCGGGCATTCGCTTTCCCCCAGCCAATTTTAAGCAGCGTCGAGCGTGGTTACCAGTTGGATGGGTGACCGTTTGCGCGCCTTGGCTTCAGTACAGTTCCCCCAGTTCACCCAGCTGTAATGGGTACCTGCCCTCTTTAGGGTCAGGGAGGGTTTAAAGCAGCGAGGGAGAGGAGATGGGCACCCCCCTCAATAAGCTGGCCTGGGAGAAGTGAGGTCTCTGACGCCTTGCTCCTCTACGACCTCATAGGTTATGGGACTACTTTACCTTTACCTTTTTATCCTAATAAAGACTGGACATAAAATTTTTAAAAAATTAAAAGCACACAACTTTTTTATTAGGTCTTCAAAATAAATCAGTTTGCTTAGCTTCACCCACCTTGCATGATATGGAGGGGGAGGGAGCATAAAAAATATAAAGGTTTAGTCTGTTTTTCTGACCCCATAAACAAAGGAAAATGTGTGCATGCATCAGTGTTATTTATACATACATACACATACTTATTCACACACACACCATATTAAAATTTTATATATATAATATATATTTATATATAGATATATATATATTTATATATCTGTGTGTGTGAAGTTTAAGTCCAATTTTTATTTCCAGATGGTACATTGAATAAGCAATGCATTTGCTTGTTTGTGTGTGTGTATGTGTGTGTATGTAATATATATATATATATATATATATATATATATATATATATATTTATTTTTTTTATTTATATATATATATGTATATAGTTGCACCAGGAGCATGATTTATGATGCACCATTGTATTTTTGCATCCTTCAATAAACTTGTTTTTCAGATAGCTTCACTTTTTTTTTTCCACATCAAATATAAAAAGAGTGTTGCCTTTTAGTAGACCTATTCACTCTAAATCTTCTTCCAACACTGCTCTTCGTATCTCACATCAAATATTATATTATGTTTTTATGTTATTTTAGAAAGAGGTTTGCCTTTTAGTAAACCCAAAACATTTTTAAATCTTCCAAAATCGCTGTTGTCATCTCAGACAATTTTTTTTTTAATTTAAGTGTTCTGCATATTAGTAAACCCAGTCACCCAAAACCTTAAGTCACAAAATTTTCAGAGAATCAATTATGTCAACTTAAACCTGAAAGAAAATGTAAGGTTGTGGGGGGGAAGGGCTATTTTGTTTTGTTCTTTGCATAGAGCTCTGAGGTTCACCAATGATGAGTTTTTTGCATATGCGACTTTTTTTTCACAACCATTTATGTAGCTGCATTCTAACTTAAGATGGTGTCTAAACATGACACCTGTAGCAATGGGTTTTTGAAATTCTGTCATCTGTTTCTAACACCACGAAATAGCCTACTCCTCTGAAAGGTGGAATGGGTTTTTAACATGTGCACAAGATTTCTGTGTGCATTCGTACGCAAGGACTCGGTTTATAGTCTAATCCGAAACACTGACATTCAGTTTGATTTTCTCATCAAACCGAGACAAATGGGCAAGGCTGGACTCAAACCCAAAACCTCTCGGTTTACTTGTTAGGCAGGTGAATGTCTTGACCGTCCTGCCACCTTCCTTCTTACAACATGGTTTACTTTAAGGGGAAAAGTCAGAACATCCTTTTCTGCCGAGATACATTTGTGTATGAAGGTTGGTACCAAATGCTTTCAAAAACATGAAATCTGTTTGCAAACTACTAGCACCAATTTAGTTTTGAAAATGCATGGGTTTCCATAAACCTCACAATACATTGTAAAGTGATATTTTTGCATAGGTTTTGATCTATGCTTTGATGAACTCAGATTAACATTGTGTGAGGAGTGCTTGAATGTACTAAAGAGTTCCCATCTTGTACATGCATGTTTACTTCTGACAGGCAAAAAATACATCTGAATGTGCCAGAGTTATTTGCATATATTTGATGGACTGAATGACTATATTTTAATATAAGAGGAGAGAGAGAGAGAGAGAGGGGAGAGAGAGAGAGGAGAGAGATGAGAGAGAGAGGAGAGAGAGAGAGAGAGAGAGACAGAGGAACAGATAAGTGTGTATATGCACCAGAGATCTTGTGCATATATCAACACAGTCAGTCGTATACTCTACACTTCACACACAGTCATTCATTCATTGGAACTGTGAACAAAGTTCTTTCTTTGTTTTATTCACTGTCATGACTTTGCATTCACATTCATCAAGTTTTGACAATATGTTTTTGAAGTCAATCTGAAGCTTCCTTTTCATTTTTTCATTTCAGCTGCGAGCCGGCTACCCAACCCTAACTCCAGCCTCTCTTTTTTGGCTGAAGGGGGAGGTAGGCTTTTCCCAATGCTCTGACCAGCAGTGACACAACTGACCAACTGACTATTGTTTGGATTTGAATTCTCACATAGTTTAAAATATCTTAGACCACAATAACATGTTCATATCCTTTTAAAATGCGTAGGTGACGAAAAGCTTGATTCCAGCCATGTAATCTTTACAGCCAGAAAGCAGAAACCAACTGCAAAACATCAGCTTGTAAGCTTCAAAGAAGAGGAAGTTGAACAAAGATTTTATATTTCTCAGAAAAGAAAGTCAGCTGGGTAGTCAAGTGTCAGTGGTGTGTGCTCACCACTTGATTTCTAAACTTCAGATAAAGAAATTTCAGATACAGGGCTGTTGTGAAAAACAAGAAAAATACAAGCAATACTGACTACAGAAAAATCTCTTTGTTGTTCATCCTCTGACAAAACATGCGATATTTTAACAATTTATTCAGATAGGCAAGCTTGGATTATATCACATGACATGGGTCATCAAACTGGATTGTTAAAGTGTATCCACACCTTTGTACATTTCCAGTTGAGTTCTAGAACAAAATTAACTATGTTCAGGGGAAAATGTCCTTTTGTAATGAAGCGTATCAACACAGCAAGGAAACCACTGTTACTACTTGCAATCTAAAAGCAAAATAATTAACATGCTACAGGTAAATCGAGTTTCCATTCACACTTTCAGGGGAGTAAAATAAATTGGATAGGAGCTTCAAATGCAATATATTTTAAAATAATGGACATAAATTTGACCCTGGAATGATTGGAAATAGGAGCAGGGGGCAGCAAACGAAGAGGAGGGCATTAACTAATAACTTGAGTCTACCAGATGCCATGCAAAAATCTGTCTAAGAATTTCACATAAAGACTATAGGTTAAAGACAAAATTCAACCTATATCCTTTAAGTTGTTATAATCAAGGAATGATACAAGCAACAATCTACCCATGTACACAATCCATTCACAGGCAAAAAAATACAGGAATTGCTTAGAATGGTTACATGTGACTAAATCAATTCCACAACTTCCCAGATAGGGCCCAGAATTTTTTTTAGCTTCTAAAATAAATATTTAAACATCAAATGCCAAAAACAAAAAAGTCACTGAACATGTAAATTTAAAAGCACAAATTCATTCATTCAAGAAAGGGCAATAATTTGTTTGGAAGAAAACTATGACACAAAGTTTTATCAGGTCACACTAGCAGTATTACTGTGCTTGCTATTTATGCAGATGGAGGGGAAAATGTGAAGTCAAGCAAGAGAAACCACACAACAAAGGCATGTCCCTTACAGCTGGGGAATAACTTAAGCCCAGGACAGGCAAACGCCTCATAGCAAAACGCTACAAGTTGCTACAAACTTTAAAAGCAACAATGTCAGGATATGTTGATTAACTAACTTATACGGACAGTGGGAAACATAGCATTTGACAATACCCAAGTCCTACCATGTACAGTGAAAAGAAAAAGGGCATCAGCAATAAAGTGTGTCACTCTGCACTTCAAACTGAGTACACCAAGAACAGCAAGAATTTTTTTAAAACCCTAAGCTTTTGGTTAAGTCTAAGAAATCTATGCAAAATGTTAAAGATGTGTTCAACATGAAGAGAAAAGTGGTAAAGGCAAGCGCTTTGAATACAAGACTAGCTGTCCATCTGCATTCCGTGCTGAAAAGCACATTTCTAAAAATATTTTTAAAATTCAATATAAAAAAAAAAAGAAATGCACACTTTTCTTCTGTTTGAGCAAAGCTGTTTAAAACCAACCATTTACATAGCCAAGTATTTTGTACAACTGCTTGTAAACAGTTTATGACCAACCACTAAAAAAATAAAACAAATTACATGTATGTTCCAGTTTTACAAAACCCATATTTCATGGCAGCATACAAGTAAAAGCAAGGAGGAAGGCTTAAAAAAAAGGCAACCAACTGTACCACACAGTATTACAGCAGTGTTCTGCTAAAATACATTATTTCACATTAACTACATTACAATTTAAGGATACACACATTTCAAATAAAGTTCAGTCTTGTTAACCAATATTTTGTGGGGCCTCCAACCACTTTTTTCTTTTATTTCATTTTCTCTTTTTTCCCACTTTTTCCCATTTTTCTTTTTGTTTTTTTTCTTTGGGGGCGTTTTTCAACGACTCTGTAGTGCCTCCAACCTTTTTTCACACTTTTTTCTTTTCAGATTTCACAAAACAGAAAGAAAGAAAAAGAAGAAACAAGCTGTGATAGAGTACATTTATGCTGACAGTGGGAATCAAAGACTGCTGGAAGAAATGCAGATTGTGTAGTCTATCAATGGGTTAGGAATGATATGATGTGAGTATTGAGCATGTCCTCAAGCCGCAGCAAAAGAAGGCAGAAAGGAAATAGGGCGACAGGACACACCAATAAAAGATGTCTTCAATCTTATAACACTATAGGTAAAGGTGTTCCCATAACCTATGCGGTTGTTGGGGACCAGGATGACAGAGACCTCAGCTTCTCCCCTGACCCTAAAGACAAAAGGTACTCAGTTACAGATGGGTGAACTGGGGGACTGTGATGAAGCCAAAGCACGCAAACGGTCACCCATCTACTTGTAACTACACTCAATGCTGCTTAACTTTAGCTTGGGAAAAACTAGTGCTCTGATCGCTGAGCTATATCTAGAATGAAAGGCAAAAACATTTCCCTTTAGGGCAGATTTTCTCAATAAACTGGAGAAATTGGTGTCTTTAAGACATTTTTTAGATAAGTTGTACAAATAATTTTTGTTAAATAAAACTCTGCAATTTTCTTTTTAGATGTAACAAATACTTTGTCCACCTCCATCCTTTTTTCAAAATTACAGTGATTTTTTTTCCAACACTCAATTTTTGTTTCACTGATGACTAATGCCTGCAGTATATGGTTTTACTGTTCCACAGATTTGCCTGCAGTGCAAATTAATAATAATAATAATAATAATGTATGGAACTTATATAGCGCTGAATCTTGTAAAGCAACAAATCAAAGCGCTCAAATCCTTCCTTCAAACACAAATACACACACTCTCTCTCTGCCCACACACACACCACTCTCTCTGACACAAAACACCCCACACCACACACATGCACATATGAACATATACACACACCTCCCAAATTTTACATAACTGAATACTTTCTACCCCTGCCTCTTTAATAACATCCCTTTTCTGTAATGCTTCCTCTCAGTTTCCCAGTATTTTTCCCCCTCAATGATTATCAAATAATGCATTCTTAACCCAGCACCCAACTTCTGGTTTTAGATAACTTTCAAAAATGTCTCCCCCCCCCCCCCCCCCCTTTTTTTTCTTTTTAAATTTCTAGGCACCATTTATCATAAAACTAGCCTCCTATACTATCGTTTTTTGTTTTGTTTTTCTCTAAAATGCTCTGGCCCCCATCCTTCCCTTCATCCTGAGGAAAGTGCAACTGTCTGCCACCTACACCCATACCTATGTATCAGAACATTCTAACATCCCCCACCCCTACCCTAAACCACCTTCCTAGCATCCTTTTTCCTTAAATTTCTAGCACCTTTCCTGCCATGGTTCCATGTGTGAATGCAGGCAGAATGTCTTGCACACACGTTAAAACCTGTTCTGCCCTTAGGAAGAGTAGGCCAATTTGTGCCGGTAGGAACATGTCAGAATTTAGAAAACTGCTTGCACATTGGGACTGGATGTAAAAAAGTTCATGAGTGCTTATTCCATTACATTCAAAAAAACTTTTAAACATTTAATCGAATTGAATCCGGAAGAGAAAATGACGAGCCACTGTGTCACCATGTATCAACTTATCCACCTGCCACTTGTGTCCACATGTGAGGCCAGGGTTAGGGTTGAGGTTAGTGTTAAGGTTAGTATAAAAAGTTATTAACTGGTAAGGGCTGTCTGTCAGGTGGTCGGTCTGAATGTTAGAATATATGTGGACACAGTAGCACATAGACAAAATGGTACATAGCTACACAATGGTATGAAGCTCACAATAGTATGGAGCTTTTTTTTTCCTTCCTTGGCTCAAATTCCAAGGTTTACTAATAGTGAAATTTCGGCATGTGCGAACGTTTTTGCTTACCAATAAATTAACCGCATTCTGACTTCGGAGATGTATGGAGCTTTAAATCAAAATTACCAGACGTTTCAACAGCTAAGGCTATGCAATGGACTTCAGTGTCCATAAATTTCAAAATTTGCAATCAAAGTTATTTCAAACCAAAGACATTTTTTAAAAAATTTCTTCAATTCAAAAGAGCCCAAAGTAAATCATGAAAGAAATCTATCAGCCAGCGCTTTTTTGTAGCCCCACTGCCCTTAATGCAAGTCTATACCCTTTTAAACACCCCTTTTCCTTCTATGCCTCTCCAATCTGATGTCTCCTCCCCCAAGCATTCCCCTTACACACACACAGCCCAACCTCCCCCCCCCCCCACACACACACCCCCCAAACCCCGAAAACCCCCCCCCCCACCACAACACACACCAAAAACAACCAAACCCCACCCAAAAAACACACACCTACCTCACTAAATAAAAAAGATCCAAAACTACTGCTATGTAAATTTCTCTTTGAGATGAACTGCTCTCTCGAGCTTGCCTTGCCAGATTTTCCAATGAAAGTCCGCTTGAAGTCATCTCCATGACCAGGACTTTCAAAAATTATGATTTTGAGGATTTTTTTTTGAACATGTTTTTCTACTCAGCCAAAATCATGCCATTGCCTTTTTCCATTTCTTTTTTGAGTATCTGCCTTTTCCCCGCCAACAACTGCTTTTGTGATGGAACACATTTACCATCTTAATTTAATGGATTTTTTCTCTTATCTAAATAAATAATTAAAACATTGCGTTATACAGCATCCATTCACTTTAAATATATTTCAATTCAAAATGAAAAAATTCAGTTGAGCTAGAGAAAATTAAGTTTTTTCAAAGTAATAAATGCACATTCTGTAATTTTGATAAGAAACTGTAATCATTTTATTTATGCTTAGCTTAACTTTGTTTGAATGTTTACAAACTTTTATGAAATTGTGCCATAACATTTTTTTAGTGCTGTCAAAGGAACAGATTTTGTTTGGATTTGACTTTCAATCAAAAAGTGATGAAATACTTGATGAAATAATAACTTCAAACAGTTTTATATACAGATCTACAGTACATAAATGGAACTTCTGTTTCAGGTTTTTAGAAAATATCTGACAAAACAATATCAAACTAAAGAATGTATTGCCAAAACAAACATGACAGTGTGCAGTTAAATGGCAATATTACAAACAACTGACTGATGATGGCTAGACACTTTTCAAAAACTTATTTGATTTGATTTTTTTTTCTTTTTCTTTTTGTCGATATAAAAAGTAGCGTGATTACACTGCTTTCGCAGAGCAATTGAATATTCACTTGGAATATTCTCGAATGTGATCTGTGTACTCTCTCATTTCCATGTTCTTGTTTCTGTTAAGTTTGTTCGGTTGTATTTATCTTGATTGGAATAATATATATCGATACTCTGAATATACTGCAAAATTGTTTTTAAAAAATAATAATAAATAGATAGATAATATCAATCATCAGATGAGATCTCATTCGCTGAAATATCAAATGCTGATGGCATATTACACTAATTTTTCCTTACGGCAACTAACAGCACACAGTATAAAAATAATGCCGGCATTTACAGGTTTTCTTCTTTCTTTTCCTGTTTCTCGGCTAAGCTCTGAGGTTAACTGATGGTGATACTTTTGCACATGCAACCTTTTTGTTGCATTCCAACTTTGGGGAAAGATTAACTTCAAAGTACAAACAGAAAAAAAGAGAAAAAAAACTTAATCTGCCAGGTTTTGCATATTTGAACAGGCATTCTACCCTTTCATTCCAGAGTGGGATATTTCATGTCATGGAAAGGGATCGGAGCTGGCAGTGTACTGTACACAGTCTAAAGATGGTGACTTGAGCAATTCTATCTAGCTGAAGAATGCCGTCCTTTAATCGTCTGCCTCAAAATCCAGCCGCTAATGCCATACTTTCCTGAAGCTGTTTCTCTGGATTGTCCTCGGTGTTTCGCTGTAAGACCCTGGGGTGGGCTGGCAGTTCAAAATTGCTGCCTGCTTTAAACAGGCAGTCAGCTTCTTCATTGCCCCCCCCCCCCCCCCCCCCCCATGCCACAATGGGAAGGGATCCACTGCAGTACCACTACAGTTCTCTAGCTGAGGAGGCTTCCTTCTTGCTTACTGCTTCTTAGGATCTGCTTTCCCCCTGGCACCTGGAGACTCTGCAGGATGGACTTGTAGTCAGGATCACTGCGTTGGTTGGTAGCTGTGTCCTTGACAGTTTTGAGGCAAAGTGGAGAATCCTGCAAAATATCATTTCAGTCAAGATATTTATGAAAATCTTGAAATAGCATTTGAATATGGTGTTCTTTTTCTTTTGAATTCTAAATCCCAAATATACTAATGTTTGTTTTAGTTTTGTCTTACATTTCTATATGTGATGGATGCTATAGCAGGAGTGATTTTTTTTAATTCGATACCGAACCTCAACAACAAAAAATTTTACCATAGCCAACCCATAAACCTAGTCTCTGCGAAATAATCATACTTCATAGTAAAGAAAGATGTCTTAAGCTATAAAGGAATATCTGAAGCATGCAAAGATACATGAATAATGGAGCCAAGAAAGAACATTTTAGGCTCAAAATTAGGTAAAATACAATGTATGAGTTTAAGAGAGAGGTGTGCCTTTTAGGCATAACATCAGATTTACTGTCAAACTGTTATAGTCATGCTACATCATATGTGTAAACTGGAATTGGTTTGTATGTTTCAAGTATATAAAAAAATGTTTAGAATCACCTAGTTTAAAAAACTGTAAGTTAAATTATCTCTTAAAGTTGGATACAGCATCTACTGATCAATATAAGTCAGCAAAAGAATGCCCCACTCGAGACGAAATATCCATATGTGGAAACCAAAAGTACAATGTTCACTCCTCTTGATCACGTCATATCACAAAATCAGCATTTACGATTTCATTTAGGCCCAAGCATAAGGTACCAGTTGCATCAAATATCACTACCTTGTATCCGTTTTACGACAACTCGAGTCCAAACTGTCAAAATCTGCTCTTGGGAGTTGGCTTTAGCTTTAAGGTTTTGCTGACTACCCCCACCCCCTACCCACCCCTTAATGTAATTCCTCACACCACAGCGAAAACATGTTTTGTTTGTTGCTACTTCATTATCATAGCCTACAAGCTCTTGGAGGAGACTATAAACCAAGGTCCTGTGTGTGTGAATGCACACAGAACATTTTACACACAGATTAAAACCTATTCTGCTTTTTGGAAGAGTAGGCCATTGAGAATATTTCAGCATGGTTAGAGGTTGGCCATTTGCAACACCCCTCTGGGGTAGGTCCATGTATATCGGCCATACTTTATTAGAAGTTTTAACCCAGTTATGAATTTATTATTTTTTTATCTATTTCTGCCATCATACTTATTACTAACGTTATTAGGAGATAATTTTTAAAAATCACTTTCCACTTTTTAATATTACATACTATAACGGCACAGAACTTAGTGATGGAGTTTAACATTCAAACAGGAATTTTTCTACCATAAAGATTACCTTGATAAACATGTCCTCTTCGTTGTATTTCATGCAGGTACAGTGTACAACGTCTGTGGTGTAGGGAGCTGTGTAGCACTGCAGGTACATCATCTGTGGTGTAGGTAGCTGTGTAGCATTGCAGGTACAACATCTGTGGTGTGAACAGCTGTGTAGCACTGCAGGTACATCATCTGTGGTGTGGGCAGCTGTGTAGCAATGCAGGTACATCATCTGTGGTGTAGGAAGCTCTGTAGCACTGCAGGTATATCATCTGTGGTGTAGACAGCTGTGTAGCAATGCAGGTTGTCAGGCTGTGGGCTTTGACGCCAGCCCTGGAGTTCCTGAAAGCAGTTAAGTCATCATCACTAACACTGAAAATCCTGAAAATTTGAATACAATTATTTCATCTGATCACATCAGAGGTTTTTTTATTTCAAACTTACCACTATTCTTTACAGATACTGTACGAGTTAACCTAAAGCTTATACACTCAAATACTCCAAAGATTTGGTCTCAATTTTAAAAACCTATGTTGCACATTTTCCTCAATTCAATGATAATAATAATTCAATAATGTCATGTTTTTTCACTGCACAGTCAAAGAAATTGTTCAAATATACAGATATATACCTTCCTTCAATTCAAAAAAAATCTCTGAAATTTTGGACCACACGACACTTTAAAACCCTTAAAGGGGGCGTAAGAAAAAATTCAAACTTGACTTTGTCACTAAAGTACATTTGGGTTCCATTTTTTTGCTGGAGGCAAACGTGGTGTTGGCATTTTTCCAAGTGGACCTGGAAAAAAGGTGACAGTGCTGAGGGGGTGGTCTTGACTGCAATCTTTCCATCCATGGTACCTGGTAAGACAGAATCATACCAATATTAAAAAATATTAAATTTGAAAAAAAAATGAGTTTTTAAACCTCTTAATCTTTACCAGTTTTTTCCCCTTCATTCAGTGCTTAATATACATTTGGTGAAATTTTCCCAAATTTTTTTAAAATTGCTTTAAATACAACTTCGACTTTATTTTAAACACCATTTGAGAAAAGTTTTGATTGGTAATGGCCCTTTTTTTTTTTCATCGGATATCCTCAAATTTGGTGAAGAATTGGGGGGGAAAGTTTGAGGGGGGTTTAGGGGGGGGAATATACAGAAATGAATTTTCGAAAAATCTTAATTTTCAGACTGTATACAAATTTGATGTCCAAAGGCAAAAATAGGAAAAAAACCTAACCCTGACTTTTTCAAGGTGAAGAAAAATCCCAACCTTTGACTTTAAGAGGTAGGTACATGATGTCTTGGGGTTTACTTCAGCAGGCAGGAATGAAATACAGCTTTTCAGACAGGAGGTGGTTTGGGAGATTTCCCAAGTGGACTTGGAGACAGGAGATGGTTTTTTAAGATTTTCCCAAATGGACTTGGGAGAAAGGGGATGGCTTTTGAGCATTTCCAAGTGGAATTGGCAGACAGGGGGCTTTGGCGCATTTTTCCCCTGGGTTGGCAGAAGGAGGTGGTTTTGGGCATTTCCCAGTGGTCCTGGAGACAGGAGACGGGTTTTGAGCATTTCCCAAATGGATTTTTGGGTAACAGGGGGGACGGTGGTGGCTTTGGCATTTCCAAGTGGATTTGAAAAAGGAGGTGGGTTTTTTAAACATTTTCCCAAATGGATTTGGAAGACAGGAGGGGGCTTTTTAAGCATTTCCAAGTGGGTTTTAATAAAGGGGAGGCTTTTTTAAGCATTTCCAAGGGCCCTGGGTAACAGGAAAGGGACAGTGGCTGATGGGGGGGTCCTGACGAACTGTCCATACATAGTACCTGGTAAAAAAATTACATACCAAAATCAGAATTTGGGAAAAAAAAAGCAAAAAAAAATAAATGAAACAAAATTTTAATAAAACAAGTGACTACAAAGACCAAAAAAAACGACAGTGAGAAACGTGACAAACATTTGGGGGCCCAAAGGTTAAAACCCCTTAAACCCATAAATTATATCCCTTAAATTTGGGGATTATGTCTATTTTGGAAATTTCCACAAATACTAAAAATTACAGTATAAACTTTGCATCATTTCATACATGTTTTTTGTTACGTGAACTTTGATAAACTGGCACAACTTTTTGTACGCCAAGTCACTGCACAGTTCCCCCAATAAAAAATGTGGACAAAATTTTAAGAAAAAAAAAAACGTACAGATTTGAAGAAAGTTCTTTGATTCAAAGAATTCCAATTTTTTAGATATGTAACCTTTGAATGCAATGGCAGATTAGTGAAGTTCTTACCTTGCTTTTCCCAAAAAGGTGAAGGGGAGTTTTGCCTTGGTTTTTTCTTGCGGGGAGGGATGACATCAGGCTTTGGCAGAAATTTTTAAGTGGACTTGGTGAAGGTGACAGTGCCCGATGGTGATGGTCTTGACTGCAACCTTCTCCATCCATGGTCCTTTAAAACAGATTTCGTACCCAAGATTAGAACTGGGTAAACAAATTTTAATGAACAGAAGAAATTATTTATTAACAATAAATAGCAAAAAACCACCCAAAAGAAGCAGGTGGGGCCCGTGATGGATCATGGCTGGGTTTTTTTAAAAAATCTTAACTCCATCAGTTATTTCCCTTTATTCAAAGATTATTATTTTGGGGGGGGAAAATTCCCCAAATTTTATAAAAAAGTTTTTAAATATGAAAATTTGCTTTTACTTTTTTTTTTACACTGTTACATATGCATGAAAAGATCAACAAAGGCATATTTTTAAAAAACCTCTGAATCCTTGCATAATCACTGGGTAAAGAATGTGGGTTTTTTAAGTAGAAAGGGGACTTTTCCTTGATTCAAAGGAATCTCTTGATTTTTTTAAATTTCAAAAATTTTTAAATTTTGAACACAAGGTAAGAGAATTTTTAACCTTGATGTTGTTAACTGGTGAAGTATATTCCTTGTTTCACTTAAATAGGAGGGATGACACACAGCTTTGGCAGTTTTCCAAGTGGACTTGGTGAGGGAGGTGGGAGTGCCCCATTGTGATGTCTTGACTCAACGTTCAAAACAGGGGCCCGGTAAGACAGGGTACTACCAAAGATTTGAACTGGCCCAAAAAAAAAAACCCCCCACAAAAAATAACGGGGACACGATAGCCTAGTGGTTTGAACATTGCCTTTAAAACTGACGACCCCGGGGGTTTATTCCATTCAAGGAATATTTTCCCCTGGATTAACACAGTGCTGTCCCCCTCCCCAAAAGTCCTTCGGGTGAAACTTCAACGAGGGGGCCCCGAATGCGACGCACGCGAACATCTTGCGAAAATGTTAAATCCTTTCCCTTTTTGAGTAGGCCCCTGTGTGCCGGTGGGGAAAAAGACGAATTTTCAAACTGCATACACCGGGAATGGATGAAAAGAGGGAATTGTGTTATTTCCCTTATCCTCAAGTAAAAAAAAAAAATAAAATAAAAAAAAAAAAGTAACAAAACAAATTATGAACACCAAAATGCTTTTTAAAAAACCCTCATCTGCTTTAATGGGAAAAGGGAAAGGGGGAAAAAAAGGGCGCCCATTACCTTAAAACTAAAAGAGATGAGAAAAGGGGCAAAAATTTAAAATTTGCCAAGAAGAAAAGGGCTAATTTTGGGGGTTGTTCCCCCACGGGGTGAAGGTTAATATTTTGTTCAAAGACAAAAAAAAAAACAGGGAGAAAAACGGGTGACATTTTAGTCCCCGGTTTTTTAAGCGCTCCCCAAGTATTTCCTTAACAGGGTTTTTTTTTTCCGAAAATTTTTCAAAAAAAAAATTTTAAAAAATATTAGAGTATGAAATTTTACTTTTTTCAAACCCCCTGTTATTTAAAGAAATTTTCGGAATTTTTAACACTTTATTTCATCAAGTTGGTAAACAAATCAAAAAAAGTAATGACAGGGGAGCACTTTTTAAAGTAATCCTTCCTTTTAGAAAAAACCACTTTCGGGGAAAATGAAAATTTAAAACTTGTTTTTTCAAGGGACGGTGAGCTTGGTTTCCTTTCTTTAGGAAGGCATTTGACCGGGCTTGGCGATTTTCAAGTGGACCCGAAGGGAAAAGGGCCATGCTTGAGGGGATGGGATGAAGCCAAAAGGCCCGGGTAAAAATTTAAAATTTCCCAAAAGGGGAAAAAAGCAAAAAAATTCGGGGAAACAAAAAAATTAGAAAAATTTCAAAAAAACAAAAAACAACAGGGGGGAAAAACACGTGATTCCATGTCCTAAGGATTTTAACCCTTTATCCTGTCAGTTTTTTTTCCATTTATTTTGGAATGTCAATGAGGTTTTTTTTTTTTTAAATACAAATTTTAAAATATTTATAAAAATTTATTGCTTTTTCTGAAAAAGTATTTTTACAGATTACCCTTCTTTTAAATAGCCAAATTTAAAAAGCATATTTTAAAAACAGTGTTAGAAAGGGGAAAATTAAATTTTTCAAAAAAAAAAAAATTTTTCTCTTTAAAATAAAACTGGAGGGTTTTAATTGCAAATTCAATGCCCAATTTTATTATTTCTGTAAAAATAGCCAAATTTGAGCGCCAAAAAATAAACACAAGTTTCAATTAAATTAAACGTAACAAAAAAATGTTATTTGCTTTTCCCCACGCAAAAACCTTTTGGGGCTGTCATAATTTTTAATTCAATTTCAAAATTCATCTTAAATTTTTTTTATTTTTTAAAAGAAAAACCATGGGGCCACAAAGAGCGCGCCTTTTATAAATAAATTAAAAACAGGAAAAAAATTTTCCTTCCAATTTTATTTTTTGGGGGGTTTAAAGCTCCCTAACGAAATGTTGAAGCAGTGCCAAATATTAAAAAATTTCCCAATGGTGCCAAAAAAAAGTTAAACCCCATTCCCCACCAAAGCATATGTCTAAGGGCACTCTAATCACCCCATTAAAAACCCATGGTAAAACCCAAGGGAGGAACAACTTTAAAAAGGGGAAAGGGGGGAAAAAAATAAATCCCTTCAAATTGTTTTTATAAAATGATTCTTCAAGACCCCCTTTTGACCAGGTTTTTAACCTTTCAAGGGGGGGATTGAGACTTCCCCCAAATGGTCCCAAAAGTGCTCCACACTGTTTTTTCAAAATCCCGGATGACGGGAAAAGGGCTTTTTTAAAGTGGGGGGGGAAGCATGTTTTTTCAACATGCTGTAAAGTTTGGGGGCGGGCTTTTTTTAAAACGGGGCCTGTCATTTGGAAGGAGTTTTTTTTTCAACTGCCGTTAGTTGTGGAGGAGGCGTTTTTTCAAATCCCTGAAGTTGGGAAGGCGGGGCTGTTTTTTAAACATCCCTTTTAAGTTGGGAAAGGCGGCGTTTTTTCAACATGCCTGTTTTGGGGAAAGGCGGGCTGTTTTTCAACACCCCTGTATTGTGGAGGCAGGCTGTTTTTTCAACATCCCGTTAAGTTGTGGAAGGCAGGCTGTTTTTTCAACATGCCCGTTAAGTTGTGGAAGGCAGGCTGTTTTTTCAACATGCCTGTTAAGTTGTGGAAGGCAGGCTGTTTTTTCAACATGCCTGTGAGTTGTGGAAGGCAGGCTGTTTTTTCAACATGCCTGGGAGTTCAGGCTGTTTTTTCAACATGCCCGTTAAGTTGTGGAAGGCAGGCTGTTTTTTCAACATGCCTGTTAAGTTGTGGAAGGCAGGCTGTTTTTTCAACATGCCTGTTAAGTTGGGGGAAGGCAGGTTTTTTTTCAACATGCCTTTTTGGTTGTGGAAGGGCAGGCTTTTTTTTTTCAACATGCCGGGGATTTCAGGCTGTTTTTTCAAATGCTGTTAATTTGGGGAAAGGGGCAGGTGTTTTTTCAACGCCTGGGTTGGGGAAAGGGTTTGGGCCCAGTATTTTCTATCTGCTTTTTTATTAAACTTCAGGTTTGGAACAGATTTTCTCCCTTGCTCACTGCTCTTGGAGCTGTGGTGTCCTAAAAGCTTTTTCAAGCATAGGTGAGTTTAGTTTTCTACTTTTTCAACAGTTTCAAATTTTTTTCGGCAGTGCTGCATTCAGTCGGGTTTGGGGAAATCCTGTGCGGTCTTCATTGTAAGATGACAGGCACTGGGGAAATTAATATCCCCATTCAAAAGGCAACGCTAAGTGGTTCTCCGATCTCGCTTAAGGCCCTTTCGGGGTTTGCTGGGTTTTCATTTTTCCCCATTCCACCTCATCAGGGGCCCAACAAAGCACAAAGCCCATATAGATATAATACTTTTTGGAGGTCGGTACCCCAGCGAGGCACCACTGGGTCCCGTTGACTGGATGCAGGCACGATGACGATGGGCCCGGGCCGGGTTCCTTGCATGAAAGACAGGGAAAAGGGAATGGTTTCAGTTTCTACAAGTCCTTGGTGAATAAAGACTGATGTAAAAATGGCACGTTTGTTGCCCGGAGTTCTGTTGCAGCCGGGCAATGAAAAAAAAAAAATGGAACTTTGTCAGTTGGTCCTTTTGTCCCCCTTTTCCACTTCTTATGCATTTCCCCTTTCGTGGGTATTTACAAAACCAAAAGGACAAACAAAATAGGTAGTAAACAAAAAAACCTAAAATTTAGAAAAAGAGGGAGAAAAAAAAAGAGGAGTAAAAAGGGGTGTTGTTTTCGATTTGGTGTGCGACATTTTTTTGTAATTGATGTCACACCCAATGTGTATGTGTGAATGGTGAATGTTGCTTTTTATTTTTTTTTTAATTCATTTTTTTATTTAAAGGGAAAAGGGGAATAAGCCCCAAAGTGCTTTTAAAATTTATGCCAGGCAATGTGCTCGTCATCTGTCCCCCCAAAAAAAAACAAATAGCCTTTTTTTTTCCAAAAAGCAGAACAGGTTTTAATATGTGCCAAGAAAATCTGGTGCGTTCACCCCAAAAAACCTCAGTTTATGATCTTTCCAAAGGGCACTCGGGGGGGAGTGGAATTTGGGGCTAGTGTAACTCCGGGGAAAAAACCCCCTTTAAATGGCCGTCCGGTGCGGGTTGAACCCGTTATCAGATCTTGAAAAAAACCCACACCCCTTAAATCCCCACAATGGGTGAAATGAGGAGTGGGGGTTTATACAGGGGGGAAAAAAGCATGCAGGATGTGTGCTGCTTTTGAAGCAGGGGCATTGGAAAGTAGGGATTCCCACAAGTATACTTAAAAAGTCCAAAAATTCATAATACAAAAAGACTTTCCCTTTTCCTCTCTCGTCTACATTTTTTTACCATGTCAGTAAAGGGGTTGTAGTCACCCTTTAGTGCAGAGCAATATCAACAAAACGTAAAGGACATATAAACATTCAAACATTGGGAAGGTCAGAAGTCTGCATAATATTTAAACAAATTCATTTTAACTTTATTTTGTTATTGTTGTCATTTTATGAGAAAACTCGGGCATTTATCTATTTTGGATTTAATTTTTTATCTTGAGAATAATGAAATAACCCCCCATTTGGGGTTTTTCATCCACCCTTTTGATGCAATGTTGTAAAGTTTGTTATTCATTTCCATGGGAAAAATGGCTTTTTTCAATTATTTTAGTTTTTAAAAAACAATGTCTGCAAAGATTTATTTTCTGTACAAAATTTTACTTGACCCTTCAAAAGCAATTTTGATTATTAAAAATTTTTTTTTGACCCCTTGGCAAAGTAATATAAAAAACTTTTTTTTTTTAATTTTGCAGGTTTGACTTTCTGGGAATTGCAATAAGATATCTTTTTAAAATTTTATTTATATATTTATAAATAATTTTAAATTTTTATATATATTTAAAATAATATTTTAATATAACACCTTCAAAATCTCCTTAATTTAAGAAACATTGATGGACCCGCTGTGACACCGCCCCTTAAAACTCAGCCGTATGACTGATCATGTCCCTTCCAGCACATTCTGCTAAATTAAGGATTAAGGAAATTAAAAACTTGAATCAAACCATTCCTAAATCATTTTTTTAAAAAAATTTTAAAAAAAAAAAAGAAGAAAAAAAAATTTTTTTTTTGCATCTCATGTTCCATTTGTTCATCCCAACTTTATGCAGGAAAAAACCCGCTTTTTAAAGGCAATTCCTAATTATTTTGACAGAAAAAAATGGTTTCAATATTCGAGGGGCCTGCAAAACCCATTTGGCTTAAAGTCCTAGCAACTGTAGTTTTTTCCCGATTTCCCCTTTCCCAAAAATAAACCTATCTGCATAATGTCATTGCCCTCCCATTAGGCTTACTTAAAAACAAAACGCAGTTTTAAAAAATTTTTTTCCTTTTCAAAAAAAAAAACCCCCTTCATGTCTTTCCTCTTGATTGAATTAAAAAATTCTTGAAGTCTCGGGTGCTGCAATGGATTTGCAAAGGGGAAGGGGGTTTTTGGACAAGGAAAATTAATCCCCTTTTTAAAAATTCCCCCATCCCTCCCACTTACAGGGAAATTCTTGGTTTCCCGTCAATGAAACGAAAAGCATTGGAGGTTGGAAAAGTTTTTCTTTAAAATCCCCAGTAAATTTCTTCCCCACCCCTTAAAAAAAAAATTTTTAGGGGTCTTTTTTTTAAAAGTGTGCTCGACCCTTTTGGGATGGACAAAATGGCATAAAGATTTTTTTAAGTTTTTTTTTTGATCAATTTGTGTTTGACAAATTTTAATGCCGGGGATCTGAGGGTTTTTTTTTTTGGTTGTGGTTTTTTTTGTTGTGGGGGTGGGGTTTTTTTTTTGGGGGGTGGGTTTTGTTTTTTTAACCCCAAGTTTTTGGTTTTTGTGAAGTGTTAATGTTTGTTTAAAAAGTGTTTTTAAATGTTTTTTGTTTGGGAAAGTTTTTTTTCAAAAATAGGGCTTTTCCGGTAAAACTACATTTAAGTTTATATAGACCTCGGGCCCCAAAAAAAGCTTATTTTGGAACCCACATTGGAAAAAGGCCAGTATAAGTAGGAATCATGAGTGAACAAGCTAAAATTTTTTGGGAAAATCCATTGCTTTCAATATATGGATGTCAAAAAGATGCATTTTCCTTTTTTTTTTTTTTATTTTCAATCAAGATTTTAAAAGGTGAGTTTTCATTGTTTCCATATATATATATTATTAAAATTTATTATATTATATATATATATATTATATTTTTGCGACTTTTTTACGGGCCCTTGCGGTCGCCCTTTTTAAAAACTTTGGGGGGTGTCCATATAAAAGATAACACGCAAAAGGAATTCTTTGTTTCTGATTAAAGATTTTTGTGGGTTTTAATAAATTTTCCCCATATCGGGTTTTCTTATCTTGATTCACAGTTGGGTTTCATTCTCACAGGGAGGTCGTCCCGGAGTGGCAATGAAAAAGCAAGATTAATTTGGAGGCATTCAAAAATTTCAAAAAAAGTGTCTTCCGTAGTCTTTACTGGAAGACTAGCAACTTTGGGGACAACGTACATTTTGCCTTTGGAAAATGGTAGCACCTGGGGGCAAACTGCAATTACCCTTTTGGAAATAGCGGCAAAGAGCTTTTCTCTTCTGCAAACCCCCAAAAACTTCGTTAGGATTTCACCACTTGTTCACGTGCTAAGCCTAGGCCTAAGCTTATGCAAAATTTTGACCAATCAGAAGAATGGTGCTATTTGCCAGTTAGGCTACACATGGTTTTTATTTAGGGGGCATGTAGTATGTTGATTGAGTGTAGTGGAAAAAAAGTCAGGATTTTCAAATATTTTTTAAAAAATGAAAAAGGACTGTGCACTTGTTTTGGGGGTTGGGACATAGAGCAAAACCAGGACACGAGAAAGTTTGGGAAAAAATATCAATGAGTATTGCCCGTTTTCCCACGCTTGACCCCGGGAGCTATTGTGGGTTTGGAAGCTACAGACACAAAGGGCTGAGGGGTACAGTGTTTTGAAAAAAAAATTTTAAAAACAAACCCACCAATTTTTTCAAAATCAATGGTTTTGAGTAAGGGGAGTCTTTCCAAAAAGTGGTTTTTTTTTGTAGATCCCTTGTACATGAATATAAAAGTCACATAAAAACAGAAGGGGGGGAAAAATGATTTCTTTTAGGGTGCAGCCTGTTACAAAACAGTTTTGCTACACACCCGCTTTGCTTTTTGCCTTTTTTTTTGCTAATTTTAAACCGATAATCCAATGTGGCCTCTGGGCCCCCCCAAAAAAAAATTTTTTAAGAGCCTCCCCATTAAAAATTTATGTGATTTTGGCCTTTAAATCGGTAAAGTCTTTTAAAGGACTTAGGGGTTTAAGGTAAAAACTAAAAGGAAGCCCCTCAAAGGGGCCCTGGAAGCGCGAACCTCCCTCCTTATTGGGTTGACTTTAACCACAAAGCTTGCCCCATTTCTTGCTCCCAGAAAAACATTTTTTAAAATTTTTTTCAATTTTTGGGTTTTTTTTAATCAGGAATAAAAAAGTCCTTTTTTTTTTTAGAGTAAGTTTAGTTTCAAAAAAAGAAATCTGAAAATCCCCTTGAATAAAAACTTCATAATTAAAATTTACACAACAAGGCAACTGCCCCTTTGCCCATTTTAAAGAATGGCAATTCAATAAAATTCTACTTTATATACGAATTTTTTCACGGTGGGGGTTTTAATGAGTTTAGCTTACTAAACTGAACCATTTTACCAATACACTTTTAAAAAGCCTGATTACTGCCTCTCCCCTTTCCCTCCTCCCCTTTCTCTTCTTCTCCTTCTTTTCCCTTTTTTTTTGTTTTGTTTTGGGTTTTTTTATTTTTATTGGCTTCTATTTCCAAAATTTTCAATAAAAATTAAAACTTTTTCTTTTCTTTTCATACCCATCCTCCCCCCCCCCCCCCCCCCCTTTTTTTTTTTTTTTCTAAAACCCAATACCAGTAAGGGCCCGGTTTTTTTTAAATTTTTAAAAATTTTTTATTACAAAAATTATTTTAAAAACCTTTTTTTCTTTTGTTTTTTTGCCCTCCCCAAAAATTACTTTTACTTTTGGCATATTCCAGGTAGAAATTTTGGGAAAAATTGTTTGCTGCGTTTAAATGCTTTTTCTGAGGGAGATTTCCCAATGATGATTTTATAAATTGATTTCGTTTCCTAGCACAACCAAAAACCCCCACCCTCCCTGGAGGCGCTGAAAATTTAAAAAAAATTTTTTAACGAAAATCAAATATAGGTTAGTTTTAACAATTTAAAAACCATGGAATTTGTTGGTTTTGGTAAGTCCCCGAATTTAATTACTTCGTGGGCATAACCAACAAACCCCAAATAATTGAAAAGATGTCCCCTATTGTTTTTCTATGTTGAGGTTTTGGTTTTTTTATTGGGGAATTTTTTGTTTAAATGGAAGGGGTGCCAACCAAAAAAAAATCCCTTTCGGTGTGTGCTTTTTTGTGTTTAAAACAAGGGGGGAATTTTTCCTCTTTTCTCTCAAAAAGTTTTCACCTCCACGTGCATTTTCAATTCATTTGCCCTACCCTCCAGATTT
Organism: Rapana venosa; assembly: GCA_028751875.1. Taxonomy (NCBI): domain Eukaryota; kingdom Metazoa; phylum Mollusca; class Gastropoda; order Neogastropoda; family Muricidae; genus Rapana; species Rapana venosa. The sequence continues at coordinate 31,027,244 of CM054137.1, read as the reverse complement.
TGGGGCCTTTTTACTTTTAATA
>CM054137.1:30923766-31026722 GCA_028751875.1 Rapana venosa | reverse complement strand
AACTCCACATAGCTATGACAAGTCCCATATCTCATTCATTAATATAAGTTTCTTCAGAGTTTTGTAAAAAGTGAATGCACTGGTTCTAAACTGTGGAATGTAAAACCTCAGTAGTGAATGACAGCTTCTTTAACCCTGCTTGCTTACAGATGGGTGCTTACTCCAGACACGGCATTTTTGCTGTTGTAAAGGTATCTTTTCTCCCACCTTGATCATTCCAAGTTTTTGCATGTTTCTTATATATATATATATGTATGACTATGTGAGTGTTAACTGTACTCTGGGTTATGCATGCTATACAGTGATGTGACTGGCAGGTAAAGAATGGCTCTGAGAATTGATATTCCTGCTATTATTTTTCTGGGTATTTCCCTGTGGGCAAGTTCAGTTTGACTATTTCAAATTTCTGTGAAGTGATATCCCAATAAGGAATCGTGACAGCTCATGAGATGCATGGTGTTGATTCGTCTGTGATTAGTGTTCTGTGAATAATCTGTGGAAGTAAATAATTTTTGTTTGGGTGGGGAGGGGGGGGGGGTTGTTTTGTTTTTGTGCTGTTCTTGCATGTGATCTGAATGATTCATCATAATACTTTCAGATGTGATGCTTTTGTTCACATTAGATTATATCAGCCCCTACCCCCCCTCCCCCCCCACCCACCCACCTGTTTCCTGCCCAACTGTTTTTTATTTTAACAATTTCTGCATGATCTCCATATCTTATTACAGTGTGATTTTCTTTATCAGTGAACTATCAAACTTGTTTGTCATTGCATGCGTAGGGGTATATGTTTGTAACACTAACCTGTTCTGATAATCTGTTGTATCATCAAGTGTTGCATGAGTATTATTTACCAATAATGATCGATTGTAAATCAGTTCACACCCTGAAAAGTGTATGTGTTGTAAACTTGTATGTAAATGTAGGTTTGCAAGCTTTATATGTATTCATACTGACAATGAGCTTATAGTCACATGCATGTACACATTGATGTACACACGCACGCACACACACACACATGCACACACACATACACACACATACTCATACAGGTGGGAGAACAGGTGCTGAGCATAGGTAGAAAATGGATGGGTGACAATTCTTGTGGTCTTGGATTGTGTACAGACTCCTGGTCCACTCAGTCATAAGCCACTACCTACCCTCTTGTTTGTGAGTGAGTGAGTGAGTGTGTGTGTGTGGTTGTGTGTGTGTGTGTTTGTGTGTGTGTGGGTGTGTGTTGTGTGTGTGGTACACAGATTTGTGCACCAGGCCAAGTAAGCATGCCTGCATGACTGAGCACTAAGCGCTTTTAAAAGTTAATATCTTGATGTTGTGTGTGTGACTGTGTTCATATTGTTGTATGCAATTCTTGTGCATTAACATTGTTGAAGGTGTTATGTGTTCTATACCCTTATACTTTTATCCCTGGCTTACTTTAAGTGATCACTTTATGAATAGTTTTGTGACTGTTTGCATGATGAAAAATTTTTTTCTTGCAATTTACATTTGGTATGATGAACCTTGTCTGATTTGGGGTTTGACTCGTGATTTAAATTTGTATTTATATTATAACAATGTTACTTTATGGATAGAAAGGTATGCAGTTCATTCACAGCATGGTAATTGGCAGAAGACAAGTTATTTCTGCTGGTGGGCATAAAACACACTCTGCAAACACAAAACACACTACCATATTCTCTCTCACACACACACACACACACACACACACACACATGCTCATGCAAATGCATGCATACACACACACACACACACTGTGTAACTTCTTGTGATGCATTTCCCTTTCCTGGCTTATCAGTAAAGTCTATCACACAGAGCAAAACCACAGAAGACAGTAAGCAAGGGGAAAAAACCCAACTTAGTTTCAGCTTATCAGAAAAAAACAGTATCAAAATCTTTCACATCTGCTTTTTTTTTCCTTTAACACGGCTGTCTTTACAAGACTTGAGCTTGGCTTTATTGTATTTGATGCACCCATGGCAAAAACTTCTGATGAAACTGCAAAATAAACTGTTCACAATTGTGTGCATCTGCTTTTGGTTTTGTGCGCTGCAGACTCTTACCCGTTTTCTCACCCAACCTTCATTGTCTTGTACAGAAACCCAGGCCTCTGTCGGCAGCTGGTCCCAACAAGACTGCTTCAGTGACACAGGGGGGAAAGACGATAATGACTGGACTGAACAGCGAGGAAATCAAGATCGTCCGTCGCGTCAAGGAAGAGGAGCAGAGAAAGGGAGGCTGGATCCGCATTTTCCCTGGTCCTGACACGTGGGATGTGCATGGGTAAGGCTTTGTCCATGCAAGTGTCTGTCGTGTTTGTTTTGTTTTTTGTTATTTGTTTTGGGTTTTGTTGTTGTCGTTTGGTTGTTTTTGTTTTTGTTTGTTGTTGTTGTTGTTTTGCGGGGTGGTTGCTGTTTGAAGATCAATAAAAGAGCTAGAAAGGAAACTTTCTTTGCACGTTCAGTGGGAGTTTTTTGTTTTCATGGTTGATTATTTTTTTCATTTTCCCATCATCTTCACCTGTCCTGTAAGGCTAGTAGACTGTTCAGGACCACTGAAAATTGTTTTTTCTTACAAGTTTGTAAATTGGTTTAGCATTTCGCAAGGAGGTTTTGTTTGGGTTTTTCTTTCCTTAAGCCTTCTCTTCTCTGTTGTCTTTTTGCTTCCAGTCAGTATTATATGCCTGTGGCCTCCTGGCCTTGTATTATTATTGCTCCTCACTGAACATCTCATCTATATCAATCTCAAAATATATCTCATTTCTAGCTTTTTACAGTCCACTATGAACAGATATCCCTTTGTGTGTTTGTCATTTTGGTGTTATGTAGTTGAAAACTGGGAATGCTTTACTGCGAGTTTCACAGATGAAAGCTATAAAAAGAAAGATTAAAAGTGTAGGTTACTGTTCACATTAAGTAAATGACTGCATTAATTGCTATAGCTGTCAGGCATTGGTTGTAAAACTAATCCCCAGTAAATGGTTGTATTTTTATTTTCATGAGCAGCAGCTGCATAATTTGTGACAGTGTTTTTGTTTTTGTTGGTTTTTGTTTTGTTTTGTTGTTGTGGTTTTTTGGGGTTTTTTTTTTTTGGGGGGGGTGGGGGAGTAGGAGGGAGCTCTGTGTATGTGTGGGGGTGTATCTTGTGGGTGATAATTACCCAGGTGAGGGAGAGGGGGATTTTTTTTAAACTTCAGAAAATAAGAAAAAGAAATTTGCCATATACCCTTTAAAAAACAACTTGTTTTCATGACTTGACACTGACTTGAGAAAATATGTTCTTATGAAGTTGATTAACTGAAGATTTTTGTTTCTTTGTTTATTTGCTTTTATAATTTGGAAAGAGTGTGTGCAGTAAAGTGGCAAGCACACCTTTCAAAGGTCTTCTAACATTTTTGTAGGAATGCAGTGTGTGTAAAGTATGATCACTGTACCTAATTGGCTGCTAATTTTAGTCAATAAAGCAGGCTTCATATTTTTTTATGCATAAGTTAGCAGCCAACGTTCTTTTTCCATTGTTCTTTCCTATTCTGAAAGTACATTTATATGCCCTGCTGTTTTGTGTTACTTCAGGCCATTTCTACAGTTCAACACATCGCACAACATGATGCTGCATCAGAGACTGTATCCTGAAAGGTAAGGGTGATTTTCTTTTGTTTTTTTGTTTTTCCTTTTTTTTTCTTCAGTAAGTGAATTTTAGAGTTTGGAACCTTGCTATCTTGCCAATCCTAGATAAATGCAAAAAATGTGGTAAATATGCCCTCCTTCCTGGCAGGATGGTTAAGATGTTTGCCTGCCAACAAGTTAACCGTGAGGTTCTGGGTTCGAATCCCAGCCTCGCCCTTTCTTCCCAGTTTGACAAAAAAAATCGAACTGAATGTCAAAGTCCTTCAGGTGAGACTATAAACCAAGGCTCCGTGTGCGAACGCATGCAGAACATCTTGCGCACACGTTAAATCCTGTTCCGCTTTTCAGAAGAGTAGGCCATTGTGTGCCGGTGGAAACAGAAGACAAAATTTACAAAACCGCATACACACGGGGACTGGATGTAAAAAACACATGAGTGCTTATTCCGTTATCCTCGATATAAAAGAATAAATAAATAAAATTTTAAAAAATAAAATCTCTCTCTCTCTCTCACACACACACACACACACACACACACACACACACACACACACACACACACACACACACACACTCACTCAACAACCTTCATCATAGTTTTTACATTATCTGTATGTGCAGGCACAAGTATGTGGGACTGAAATCTTTTGGAAACAGCATCAGCTCCATGTCTGCAGCCACAAGGTCAAAGTGAGTGCTGATCTGACTGATGCCTACATACCTTATCCCTGCGTTTATCTCTTCAACATCACACATCGTTATTACAGAGATATTAGCTAGAAGAAAGAACATATTCCTTAAAAGACAGAACCCTGTGTGGGACTGTATGTCATTGTGGATCATCTCTAGCATCTGAAGATTTCTCTGTGTAAAAAATTGTAGCTGTGCTTCCCTGCAAGGGTGCATGATCGCTGCATGGCTCTACTGGTTGTTTTTGCTATCTTCCTGCTTATGTGTTCTACCTGATGTAGTAGGTTTTGGGGTAGTTAACACCAAAAAATTTTCTACATTTTTGCCAAGTACAGCCCTTTTGTTGACGTGGGTACTTTTTTGTGTACTAGATTCAAGTTACACGTAATTCCTCTTCTTCAAATGCTCAGAGAGCAACAACTGTTTTTTGGTCAAATAAGCAAAACTGCATTGTGCTGCCATTAAGCGCCTGACAGCTCAGGCCCAGCTATGTTGCACTTGTGACATAGGTGTAACAAACAGCTCTTCTGAAAGACTGAGACCCACACCACCATTTAAGATCAAGTGAGGGGGTAGGGGTTTGTAATTGAAACCAAAGACCTCTCTTTTTGTAGGGACATGCATTTCTTCCAATCACCGTACCGCTGAAAGAATAAGAAGGAGAGGTGATATATTGCTTGTGTTTCCATGTTTGTATATGAGTGTGTGTGTGTGTGTGTGTGCGTGCATGCACGCACATGCACTTGTGCATGTATGTGCGTGTGTGCATGTAAGTGTGTGCGTTTGTGTGTGTGTCTTTGGGTGGGTGTGTATGTATGTATGCCAATATTTATGCATGTATATGTACATTCACAAGTGTGTGTATTTGTGTGGAATTGAATATCTAAGTGTTATCATCAATAATAAATAAAATATCAATAATTGATAAATAAGAATAGATGAAACAGTAAGATAAAATTAATAAAAAATTAAATGTGTAGAATTAATACACTGGAAAAAAAGAAAAGGCTAAAGGGCAAAAGTGTGTGTTAGGAAGGGAAGTGTGTGCATGTGGGAGTGTGTGCTTTCATCTTTCTATCAACCTTTTTTTTTTTCTTCCAGGAATGGCTACCTGCAAGTCATGGGGACAGGACAAAGAATGGAGAGTGATGTAAGTGTGTTTGATTCATTGCATCACTCATTTATTCCTTTATTCGTATTTTGAATGTTAATTGGAGGGGTGGCGGGATGGCCTAGTGGTTAGAGTGTTGAGCTTGTCATCTGATGACCCATGTTTGAGCCACCACTGAGGCACCCGTCTGGGAGATTCTTCCCCTGCTGTTAACAACAGTACTGACTCCATTCCTCTAAAAATCTTTCAGATGAGACTACAAACCAAGGTCCTGTGTGGGGACGCATGTAGAATGTCTTGAGCTTACTTTAAAACCCATTCTGCCTTTTAATAATAATAATAATAAATGGAATTTATATAGCGCTATATCTTGCAAACACAAATCAGAGCACTTGCATTCAGTCTGCTCCTACACATGCAACCAACAATGATTAACAATATTTTAACAAATTTAAATTACACACATACACACACAGAGGTTATACATTTCAGCAGGGTGATGGAATTTTTGGAAGAGTAGGCTGCTGCCAAGCACACACACACACGTGTTGTATTTAGTAGACATTATCTCCTACATCAGAGAGCAGCTAAAAATGTCGACAAAAATGGTCACACACACAGGTCTCACCATTGGTGAACCTCGGAGCTCTAGCCAAAGATTCAGAGAGGGAGGTTGAGGGTGGGGGAATCGTGATTGGTGTTATCAGAAAAGTACCAGTACTCTCCAGCAGTATTTTGAGTTCATTCTCACCAGTTATAAGCCTGCAATAATGACCACAATACTCAGCAGTAAAATATTTTTCTGATATTTATTTCAGCAAAGTAAGGTAACCACTCACTCAAACTATTGATGATTGATGTTATTCGTGAGTGTGCATGCATGTAAAGGTAAGGCCAGTCATAAAAGCTGCTTATCCAACATTTTGCATCTTTAAAGCAAACGTTTGTTTTTATATGTGTGTGTGTGTGTGTGTGTGTGTGTGTGTGTGTGTGTGTGTGTGTGTGTGTGTGTGTGTGTGTGTGTGTTTCCAGAAGAGCATAGAGTCCTACACTCTGGCCATGGTCAGAGCCAGTCAGTATGAACGCAAGCTGGGCTCCAGAACAAAGCGTCGCAGGAGAGACTCTCGACAGAAAGGTAACTCACTCCTGAACTGGAGCTTCATCATGAATGAGTTAATGGTTCATACAGTCAGTGTGGATGAAAAAGAATTCTGGTAAATCTCTTTTTATGTTTGTGCAATTTGTTCTTTGATTTTGCTGATTTATGTGCATCTGTGAAATAAAGGGTGTATTTTATCTCACAGCCTTAAATCTTAAGACTTTCTTGTTGCCCCCTTTTATTGTTTGCCTTGTTTTTTCTCCCCCTGTTTTAAACCAAAAGTCTCCTTGCCTGTTTCTGCTTTTAGCTCAAGTCTTCCTTTTATGTCCCTGTGGGTAAGATTTTCAGCAGAGTTAGAATTGATGTCAATAGTTATTGCACCCTCTAGAGTGGTTGTGTCCTTTGCAAAGAAGTTTGTTCTCAGGATATTTTTTCTGACTTGTTGATTGCAGATGTTCGTGGCCAGCTTGTGCAGGGAATGGCAGATGATATGGAAGATGGAGAGCAGCAGTCTGAAGAAGAATATGAGGTATTTATTTAACCCATTTGTGTATAATAGAAGAAAAAAAAGGTAATGTCCATTCATAAGAATACATTTTTTGTCATTTCATGTTGATGTAAAAAAAATCAAAAATGAAAAGAAAAAAGAATTTTCATGATCTATGAAAAAATTACAGGATATATTCACATGACTAATTACTTACCCTAGACAGTCATCTCATAAATAATTTATTAATATTTTTTACAACTAACATGTTGAAAATTGAGTTGAAGTTATACACACACATAGACACATATACACGCATGTACATTACATAGTATACATCCATCATACACAAACACTAGCAGACAGTCAGAATTACACATTATTTGATCTGTTTAAAAAAACAAATACCTGTACTTATTTTCAAAGTAACAAAAGTTTAATTTTTTTTCAAATACTTTCCTTGTTTATTTCTGATTGCTATGTTCTTTCATGCATACTTAGCACCCATTCTGCTTGTTTCTCATCACTCTTATACTTTCAAGCCTACTTAACATCCACTTTCATTTTTCACCAAAAAAATAAAACTATCCAATACTATGCTAAAGCAGATAGACGGCAGAGGAAGGCACTTCGAGGAGGAAGACAAGAAACCCAGCAGAACAGAATCCTTCAGGTCGGCACATTTCGAATCTGGCCAAGCACCGCTTCGGCACTCGAAAGCCTTGATAGAGAACAGAACCCAGGAGGTCAAAGTGGAAGTCTCCTTCCCTCTCCCGGCCTCTCTGACCCAGTCCTCTCCTTCGGCTGCCCCTGCTCTCACCCGGCCGCAGAAGTGGGACATTATAGAGCTGGTGACCAAAGGGGGCAAGCTGTCCAAGGTGCAGGCCCGCTCAGCCTTCGCCATGTACCTGCGGCGTGTGAAGGAGCGCCTGATGTCAGACACCGGGCCTCTGGCCCCTGAAGATGAAGACACCTTGAACGAGCAGATGGTGCGTGGGGGGGGATAGACTGGTGGAGGGAGCAGTGGGGGTGTGTTGTGGGAGCAGGGGGTGTGTTGTGTGTTGTGTGTGTGTGGTGTGTGGTGTGTGTGTTTGTGTGTGTTTGTGTGTGTGTGTGTGTGTGTGTGTGAGTGTGTGTGATGAAGGAGTGCATAATATTTGTGTACTTGTATGTGCGTGTCTGTCTGTATGTATTTTTGCACAAAATTGACTGTGCTCAACTATGTGCACAGAATGTAGAATGTGTTTATATAAAGTTTGTCATAAAATGTCTTTTGGTTTTGCAGATTGAGCTATCTGGTGTGAATTTGACTACATGCCATCCCTTGAGAAACCTGATCTAAAATTGAAGTAAACATCAGTAATGGTTATATGTAGATCTATATATATACATAATGTTGAATGAAGTAATGGGTGGAAGCCAGAAGATTGTGGGTATGGATGTGTGTGGTCATAAATTGTGAGATCTAGTTGTGTAGACATATGAACATTATATTCAAGTAAGGGATGGAAGGGAGAAGATGAAGGATATAGATATATCTGAATACAAAGCATGTATGAGACCCGATTTAAATGTGAAGGCTGTTCTTATGTGTAAATATAGGAACATAGTTTGTTTGTACTTTTGAGGTGTGAAGTAAAGGTATACAGAAAAATGCACTGTTCTGACGTGGGCAGGACCTTGTGCTGAGATTCCTGAAGAGGGCCGCTGTGAACTTGCAGCAGACATTCCGGGTGGTGATCCCAAGCCGCAAACTGACCCTGGGTGACCGGCGTCACATTTTGGCCAAGCAGCTGGCTGACTTCGTCCACATCTATAACAGGGTGAGGACATTAAAAGGCAAGGATTTTGATTATTTCCAACAAAGGTGGAGGCCATTTTTCTCATGCCTGCTAACTTGTGTAATTATTTAGGGTTTGGAATAGCTTTCAAAATTGACTAGGACACATTTGTAACTTTATTTGTAGTTAATGTATAGGTTCCTATCTGTAGTACATCTGATTATGTTTGATGATGACAGTGTTAAGATTCAAGTTATATTTTTACTTTGAGCTTTTACATTAAAAAGTCATAACATCCAAATGAAAAATTTGTGATGAATAGCAAGAGTTGATTAACAAAACAAAGCAGAATTAACCAAAATTGATAGGGAAAAAAAACCACTTAAAAATAAAACATAAAATCCCTTCAACTTCTATGCAGTCAACACCAAAAATGTCCAATATATTCATTGTCCACATATTCCAGAATTTGTATTATTGATAATTGAATTTTTGTTCATACGTCAGCTAGAGCTTTGAGGTTCACAAAAGGTGAGATTTTGCATGTGCTGCTGTTTTTGCCCACCATGAAGGTAGCTGCGTTTTGACTTTGGGGATGAATGTTTGATCTGAATGTGCAGGAGACAGACCAGTTGAAGAACCAGCTGAAAGCCTCTGAAAAGACAGGCAGTCGCAGCCTGACCTCACAGAGGTCTGACTCGGAGAGCAGTCTGGATGATGCTCAGTTTAACCACTTCATTGCCGTTGCCAGGTCAGAGACTGATGATTTCATTTGGAGTTCTGTTGCCGTTGTTCTTTTCAGGGATGATGTGATCTCTTCATGACACCATCCTGTTGGTGCAGCAGGTAGAACTATGTTGTAGTACCAAGGGTGAGAAACATAACAAAGTAAAAATTTAGCTGCATTAAAATAGTTTCTTTCAGTTTAAGAGCAACAACAAAATTCATCCAGGATTTATTATGTCTGCATGCATATTTAGAGAGCATTTTGTTCCCGTTGTTACGTGGTTGATATCCCCTTGCAAGTAAACCGACCGTTTTGCTGTGATTTCTCTTATGATAGTGATATGATATTTATTATACAGGGTGTCATATATTTGGCATGGGTCTTTGATATTTTGATGATATCTTTGCACCAGCTGTCTACAAAATACCTAGACAATGCTGAAATGAACTCGTATATACTGACGTAGAGAATGTGGATGAGAGCATCATTAGTAAAATCAAGTATAAAATGACCTGACTCTACAAATTAAATCACAGGTAGAAAGTATACTGCTATGGGATTGGGTTTTCCTTGGGTTTTTTTTTAATGTACGTTGTAAACTTATTTTGATATGTCCTGTATCATCCATGGAGTTTTCATATGCCTGAGAACATGTGTCTTAAAATTTCTCTTTTCTTTTTATGCATTTTTTTTTCTGTTTTGTTTAGTTTTAAGGTGACAAAACTTTGATATCTTTGTACATTTTTAGTGAAAGTGAGCTGGAGCACATGCTGACCACTTACACCAAACTGAACAAGTCGTCCAGCATCTTCCTGGGCAGTTCCATCACCTCCTCCGCCTCCCCCTCCAAGCCTCCCCACATTCCCCTCCCTCCACCCCAGGTCCAGCGTTTTGACCTGATGCAGCGTCGGAGGGAGGGTGGGGAGGGAGACAGCGGCCCTCTGAGAGGTGGGTTGTCCTGCTGGTGTTGTGTGGATGGTTGAAGGATGGGACAGTTTTGTCACATGCCAGTTCTTTTAGAGAGGTGGGCTAAGGTATGGATTTTCACAGAAAAAGGTTTTATGGTCTGTTCTTTAGCACATTTATAGAGGTGGGCTGAGGTGTTAATTTTCACACACAAAAATATTTTATGAGATATGTTTTTATTGCATCTTCTTAAGCACAGTTGTTTTCGAAGATGTGTCTATTCACGGTGAATTTTTCCAAGTCAGTCTGCAGGTTGAAATGTTTTTCTGTTACATTATCACGTTGATGATTTAGGTTTCTTGTAAATAGTTTTTCCATATCAGTTGCTTTGTTGTTCATTGAATTGATATCTAGTGCTGCAATCTAACAGGATGGTTAGAAATAACTGCTAAAAGTAATGACAACAATATTGTGACAACAAAACCTGATATAACAGAGTAAAAGCAAATATATTGGGGTAGTACAAAGTAGTAGTTCTAAAATTTGTGAAAAATTATTGACCTTCAGTTGTAATTGTGTTAAACTAAATACATTGTGGAAAAGAAATAGAATAATTGTTCAGTAGAAGAAATACATGCCTTTCAATAACTTAAAAATTTTGGGGGGTATTTTTGCTTAGGGCAACACTACTTTCCAGAAATTCTTAGTTGGCTTAACTTAACCTTAAATGCAGTTGTTTTTAAGGCTTTAATTATTAAAACTTCTCTTTTGCATAGATGTCCTGTTTTTGGTTTGTTTCTTTTTTTTCTCTCAACAAGTTGATTTCTCTTTGACTAACATATTTCTTTTATGCCAAATTACTGATGAAACTGTGATAAATGGCTTTTTTTTGTTTTGGTTGGTGATATTGCTTTCGTTTTCTGTTGATAATAACATACTGTTGAATTTTTTTTTTTATTGATCTAAACTTCAAACTTTTTTTTTTTTCCAAAGTGCTTAGTTGTTTTCCTTCACATTCACCACCAGTCGTTAACTTAGACATACTAATTCAGTCTCAAAAACTCCTTCTCAGATCTGCTTTTGATTTTTTTGGGATCCCTTTGCTCCTTGTTGATTGAAGTCCTGTTTTCTTCTGGTACTAACGTAGAGTATAGCGCAAGCTGTGTGGATAGTCATGGCGCAGGCAGTGTTGGGCCGCTCTGCAGGCCCAGTTCTGCTGCCTCTGCTGCCGCTGCTGCTGCTGCTGCTGCTGCTGCTGCTGCTGCTGGCAGCAGCACCTCTCCGTCCGTCCTCTCCAAAAAGCTGGGGCGTCCTCATTCTGCCTCTAACTACAAGGCCCCAGGTACTAGAGTGTGATCTGTGGCGGCGGTATGAGCGTGTGTGGTGTGTGTGTGTGTGTTAGAGTGGGGGGAGGGGGGGGGGGTGTGTAGTGTGTGGTGGGGAGGGGAGGTGGTTAGTTGTGTGTGTGTATTGCATGTGTGTTGTGTTGTGTGTGGTGTGGGGAGGGGTAGTGTGTATGTGTGTGTGTTTGTTGTGTGGTGTGTGTGTGAGAGAGAGAATGAGTGAGAGAGAGAGTGTGTGTGCGTGTACGCATGTGTGTGTGTGCTCGCATGCATGTGTGTGAGGTAGTGTTCTTGTGTAAGCATGTGTTCATCCTTGTGAAGAGTGTATTGTCATGATTGTGTGGAAAGGGTTGTGTAGGTGTATGCATACGCGAAGGAAAGTGCTTGAACTGTTGTGTGTTGAATATGTGTTGTACATTTTGTGTGTGAGAATTGTGACTAGCTGAGATTTAATTAATGTGGTAAAAGCACTGATAAAACATCTGTGGTTAGCTGTACTAGAAGCCACAGGGTGACTGAGAACACTGATACATTTTATCATGTCTTTGTACCAAAAGAATCAGAATGTCTGAAAATTTCCTGTCATATCTGTGTCTGTGCATAGCTGTCTGTTATGTGGTTGACAGTGGCTTACAAGAAAAGCCAATAACAAAAAATACAAAGAAAATGTGTACACTTAGATCTCTGTTGATTGTAGCTTGTTTTAGTCGTTGAATTTTCGACTGTTCGATTTTAGTGAACATAGTATAGCAGTACTTACGGGTATTTCAGTAGTTCTGAAGTGCTGTGATCTGTTTGAAATCTTAGACTTTTAGACTGTTGCTGTTTTAACCTTATCTAACATTGTTTTCACTGTCTACATCTGTTTTATTTTCTCCTTTTTCTCTATGCTTCTCAAATGCAAGACTAAAAACTTAGAAATTTTGTTAATTTTCCACATGGAGCTCCTTAGAAAAAAAAATTATACAAAAGCCAAAAGTGAAAATTCTACTTGCTAAAACTATGTATGCCATTATCATTACAGTAATGTCAGTTTATTGTTTTTATTTCCCCTGTTTTATAAGCACTTGAATGATAATTGTCATGATCTGGCTATGTATTTGAACCAATTTCAAATATTGGTAAGGGGGAGGAGGGGGGGAATATCTGCAAATTCATACATCTACTAATGTAAAACATGAAATACTTTGTTGTAGATTTTAAGATTTTCATTGTCCTTTTGATTTGTGAAAGACTTGCAGACTCATGTGGCATGGACTGAAGGAAATAGTGGCATGGAAGCGTATGAAATCTATCCTCTGTGTGAGTCATTGCTGTACACTTCGTTCACCCAGGATGATAGTGCAGATGTAGTGTGATGATTAGCACGCATGTCACAGTCGTAATTTTTGCCTGTGTGATTTTTGGATCCTTCAATTAACGTTGCGTTTCTGTTTGATCAAGTTAACAGCGTTTCTTATTGTTTGCAGGGGTTGTAGAAGGGCTGTTTTGTTTTTGTTTGTTTGGTTGGCTGGTTGGCTTGCTTTGTTTTCTCTTTGACTTGAGGTATTTTTTTAGGACAAAAATTGATTAAGGGAAATTTGTATTATGTTAGAATTCTTTTAACATGGTTTTTCAACACATGTAATAATTGTAGGAAGAGGTTTGTGTGAACAGTCTCTTGTGTCACATACACAATGGCAAGTGTGTATGTCTGCTGTGTGTGTGTTGTGTGTGGTGTGTGTGTGTGTGTGTGTGTGTTGTGTGTGTGTGTGTGAAAAAGAGAGAGAGAAACTGTAAGATTAGCATTACCCTTCGTGTTTTACTGACAACTTTATTGATCTACTACTCCTTATGAATAGTCACCCTATTTATTCGCAGATAAGAGGGGGGGGGGGGGGGGGGGGGGGGGGGGGGAGGTCCTTGCTAGAGCTCCAAGGTTCATTAATGGTGAGGTAGCTGCATATGCGACTGTTTTTTTCCCCACCACTAAGATAACTGCCACTTTGGGGATACATTTGGAAATTGAGCCTAACAATTTTACCAGGACAGTCGGAAAGTACCGCCCTGCTCTTTCCGATTTTAAAATGTCATGGGTTCTTTCAATGTGCATAGATTTGTAAGGATACATGTCCATCTGGTTTAGAATATCCTTTAAAAAAACTTGACATTCAGTTTGATTTTCTCGTCAAACTGGAAAGTGGGAATCAAACCCAGAACCACATGGTTTACTTGTTAGGAAGGTGAATGTCTTAACCATCCTGCCACCTTCTTCCTTTTTAGATAAGTATATCAACATAGAGAATTGTGCATGCACACATACTCACACACACACTTACAAAATTGTATTTTTGACCTTGAAAAGTATTCAGAATGTGTTTTTGTATGTCTAAAAATGTGTGTGTACCTAAAAGTGTGTGTGTGTGCCTAAAAGTGTGTGTGAGTGCACACATGTATGTCAGTCAGTATGTATATGTGTATGAATATAATACATGACTTGATTTTTTATGTATGTGTGTAGTTTATTTTGCATTACATTTGAATATTTTTTGCATTAGTGTTGTTGTTTTTAAGTTATACTATTTCATTCCAAATAGAGATACAAAGATTAGTACTTTTGCAAAGTCAAGTCTCACAGAGTGACCCTTATAGTATTTTACCAAAATTTGTTTTGTTAGTAGCAACTTTTGTAAAATACATTTTTGAAATCCTTGACAGTTTAATTAAAATGTGGGCTTGGTAGAGCAGTGTGCTATAGAAATGCATCTTTGTTCAGTAGGTAGTTGTATTTGAGGCTCTGTCTAGAATGGATTTGAAAACCATGCAGTTGGGAATATTTTGTCGAGAGGCAAGAGGTTTAGGCCATGATACACGTTCAAATATTCCCAGACTCATGTCTGTATATGTTGTTGTTAGCGCTGTAACAGAGAATGAACAGAATCATTTGTGTTTTATCAGTTTGAAAATACTTACATGACTCGGCTAATTGTACTGGCTCTTTTAGCTGCCTACACTTTGATTAATGAGCATGATGTAGTTTACATATATGGAAATAGCTCTGGATGTCCACATTTTTAATGTAGCATGTATTGACTCTTTGAATACTGAAATCATATTCATATTGTAGATATTCCATTCAAAATGTCCTAATTAATAGATAAAAAGGCAATGGTTCATGAGCAGCAAGTACTAAGGTGTCCACCAGCTAGAAAAAGTTTGGCTGGATTGAACTGGCAGCCCAATAGTCAAGTGTGACAGGTTCAGAGCAAAAGCTCAACCCATCTGTGTTTATAGTTTCGCTGACAGTACAGAAAGCAGATTTTTAAAGGGGGAAGGTGGGTTGCCGCCTCAATTGTTGGTTCATTCCAGTTCAGCTGTTCCATGCTGGATTGGTGGCCTAGAGGTAACGCGCCTGTCTAGAAAGCGAAAAGTCCTGGTCGGAAGTGTACGGTGGTTCGAATCCCATTTGGACCCAAACTTTTCCCCCCCCATCCATTAGACCATAAATGGTGGTCTGGGCGCTAGTCTTTCGGATGAGACGATAAACCGAGGTCCTGTGGGTTGCACATAATTATTTAGCGCACGTAAAAGAACCCACGGCAGCAAGAGAGTTGTCCCTGGCAAAATTCTGTAGAAAAAAGCCACTCTAATAGGGAAACAAATACAGTTGCAGACAGGAAAAAAAGGAGAAAAAAAAGGGTGGTGCTGCTCGTGTGGTGATGCGCTCTCCCCGGGGAGAGCAGCCTGAATTTCACGCAAAGAAATCTGCCGTGACTTAAAGTGGTATAAATAAAATAAATAATAAAATAATTCTTATCTTATAACACACTTTACACAGCCACACTGCACAGCCACACTGAGGCTGCTTTTGCTGCTCATCAACCAGAACAGGCCCGGTATTGTTGGTGGGTCACTCTCAGTGTGCCTTTACATGCAGCAAACAGCCTTGCTTGGTTTTCTTTTGGTGATAAAGCTTGCTCTAGTCACATACCCTTTCAGAATGGGATGCTTTGTCTTGTGTGGTGACAGTTATCATGTTCTCCTCCAGTGATAGTCCTTTATGAATCTGAAGACTCCAGTGGCTACAGCAAACATAAAAAGCTTGGGAGACTCCAATAAAGATTTTTTTTAAAACAACCCAAAGCTTACATGCTATGTAAGCTTGCAAAACTATTTGTCTGGTTACACACACACACACACACACACACACACACACACACACACACACACACACCACACAGAGTCTTTAGTTGAGAATGAATCACACACACACACACACATAGTCTTTAGTTGAGAATGAATCAAGGTAAAACTGCAGAAGTTCACTCAGAGAAATGCTATTTTATCTCATGCTATTTTATCTCTATTTTTTACATCCCTGCCTTGACCAGACACTGTGTTGCTTTCAGATATGTAGAAATTGTTTGTTGTCAAAACTGGTACAGTTTTCCAGTGTGGGAGACATTTCAGTGTGTAAGCACAGACTGTTGAATTTCTCATTTCACAATAATTGCGTATCTCTGGTTTCAAAGTTGATAAACTTACTTTCATAATTGTGAATAACCAGAAATTCCTGGGGTATTTTTTGTTTGCTTGGGTTTGTTTTTTTTTAGAAGAAACTGAAAGCATGTATTTAACCTTATCAATTCTATTTCAAAGTTGATTTTGAAGAGTTAAGGTAATGTAGACTACTACAAAATAAAACAAATGAATAACTATTTTTAAAACCTTCATATAGTATCTAATATACACAAATTTATACATCATGCAAACATATACTCACACACAAACACACACACACATACACACACACACACACACACACACACACACACACCACACACACACACACACACACACACCACTGAGGTATAAATCACTATTTCAATTGGAAAAACATGTTTGGTAGTGAGAGATCTCCAGCCATTCCAGAACTCATTTACAAATTCTTTGCCGTCAACACAGCAATCTTAAATACCATAAAAATTGAAGCTGGAACTGCAATTAAGTATTACCTGTTTTCTTATCATCAGGTAAACACAGAAGTAATGGATTTTATCATGATGTACCATTTCAAGGGATAATGACAAGAAGTGTGATAATCATATTAGAAAGTGATGTGTTACCGACATCTGCAATGTTTGTTTTTTCAGCTCTGAAGCTGACGTCACGCCCCTCATCAGCAAAACCGTCACCTTTCTCCATGTCTGAACCTGTGGTTGGTGAGTAGTAATCTACATCTTTTTTCTTGTGTGAAATGGGAAGAGTATGCCTTGTGCGAGAATATAACAGTATCTAGCTTTTTGTGTGGTTTTTTTTTCAGATTATCATATTATTCACTTGTATTTATGTTGACATTTTTTCTGTCAATCATGTCATTCATTTGTATTTATGTTGACATAGGATGGGTATAGATGTTCATATGCATAAAAACATACTATAAACACACAAGAATGCCTGTATTTGTGTACTGACACCACACACATGTGCATATACTTGTGCATGCATGCCTGCATGCACACACATGCACACACACAACACACACACACACACACACACACACACACACACACACACACATGTACAGAAGGAAAGAAGACCATACCTACAACAGTATTCTTCCTCTCCTGTACCACCTCACAACAGACACCTACAACGAAGAAGCGATCCGAGAAGCCCTGCAGCGCCTGACGGTCAAGCAGCAAGCGCGGCAGTACGCCGCCGGCAACAAGTCCGTTGTCCTGGCACACTCCCCCGCCCGTCAAGCAGCCAGAGAGGAGCGCCACCAGCGAGGGTCACTCTCTCCCCTGGACGAGCAGACGGACCACCCCACCATACACCCGGGCACCCTGCAGCGCAGCAGCAGCAGCTCGCGTCCGGGTAGCGGGGGGATGTCCCGCTTGTGTCAGGAGGGGCAGGCAGAAAGCACTCCCAGCAGTGTGTTGCGGCAGCAGCAGTCAGATCTCAACCTCAGCAACCAGGCAGACAACATGGATTACGGCTTCTTCACCGTCAGCAAGCCGGAGTCGCTGCAAGACGCTTCGCACATCTCCAGCCCTGGGAAACAACCTGACCAGAAGGGAGAGACCATGCCCACTCACCCTGTTGTATCCGTGTCCAGCTCGCACTCCAACAGCCGGACATCAGTCGGTGAACAGCCCAGCCAGTCAGAGCACACGTTTAGTTCTGTGAAGCCGTCTTACCCACAGATAACCCCTGACAGCGTGGGTCACTCCAACCAGGAGGCCTGTGAGGGTCCGAAGGGAGCGGTGAGGAAGGACAAACATCTGCATGGGAAGAAGCCTCCTCTCTCGGTGAAGGAAGGCCCGGGGAGCAAGCTGGAGCCGAGTGCCAACGCTGCTGCTGCCGCTGCTGGTGGTGGTGGTGGTGGTGGTGAGAAGGTGTCCCAGGATCATATGTATGCCGTGGGTGAGGTGAGGAACTTTTGTGGCTTTTCATTGATCTGTAGGAAAGGAGTTTCCCTGTAGAATGTGTCTTCACCACCATCACTAGCTTCTGTAACTTGAAGGTTGTGGTGAGTGAGTGAGTGATGTGATCATACTTGAGAATTCTTCACTCAGATTTTGGGTCTTTTTCAGCTAGTATTAGAATTGGGATTTTTTTGGTGTTTTTTGTTTTGTTTTCATGTTATGTTATCTCTTATTTTATGTAGGAAAAAATTTAGAGCTAGTCTGTGTGTTTATCTGTGCAAATGTCTTTAATTGTGTGTTTGTATTAATTAATGGAGGCAGTAAACTAAGATTTTTTAAATAATTGACATACTTTTTTTTGTCATTCCTTGGCTAGAGCTCCAAGGTTCACTAATGGTGGCTACATTCCATCTTTGGGGATGATGTATAAACATGATACCGCTGTGCATGTGTTTTTCAAATTTTGTCGTCCATTCCAACCAGCACTCGATGACCTAGTTTTCTGAAAGGTGGGATAAGTTTTTAATGTGTGCGCAAAATGTGCTATTGTTCACACATGGGACCTTGTCTTATAGTCTCATCTTAAGGACTTCAGGGGAGTGAAGTTAGAACTTATGTCAATTCAGAGGGCTAGGGAAAATTCCCTCAAACAGGTACCTTAGTCGTGGCTTAAATCCATGCCGCCAGGTCACAAGCTCAACTTTCTAACCCCTAAGCTAACCCCTACCCCCACTCCCCACTATAAGTGATATAAATAATTGCTATGCTACCAAGATTCTCATTGTTAAAGAGCCCACAGCAGGGGCCAAGGGGCTGTCTGTTCTCTAAGCTGCCCCTGTGAGTAAATCCTGACCCAAGAAAAGAGCATGAACAGCGCTGATCAGGAGATTTGCATGACATTGTTACACTACAGGCATGTCTGCTGATACTGGGTGATGCCTAAGTTTGGGTGCATTTCTTCTTTAATTCCAGTTTTGTTTTGGCTTGGGTTTTTTTAGCTTTTTGGTGTGAAGTGATCAACATTTGTCTGAGTGCAAATATTTTTCCAGCATTAACTAGATCTAAACATTATCAAATACATAAACACATAACACAGCAAAAAGCTTTGGGTAAGTGATGAAGAAATAACAACTTCAGGTGAGAATTTTTTGTTGTATCAGAACAACAAAAAACCCACCTTCAGTTGCATCTGAAAGCTTCTGTGGGACATATTGACAGTGTTTGAGGAGGGGGTGGGGAGGGGGGGGGGGGGGGGGGGTTAGTAGCTCTGAACTTATGCATGTATCCTACTTCCTTTAGCCTTGGATATACAGTGGTTATATATGTGTTTCTGAAAAAGTGAGTACTGACATGAATTACTCAATCTACTGTTGAATTAGTTGTTGAACTGCTGTATGTGTATACATGTAGAAAAGGGACAAAGAGGTTTGTCAGGTATGGATGTATGTTGACTTGGAGCCTGCAGTCTCTCTTTTCTGTCTTAACCTAAAACTGCTAGGACTTTGGTAGGTAATTTCAGAACACGAATGATGATGGCATGTCAAATGATTTATATCCAATCTGCCACCATGCCCAGTACTAGCGATATTTATTTTACAGAGAAGGGAAAAAAGCTGAAGATGTTATTGATCTGTCTACAGCCCACATCCAGTGTAGGCCTTAGCAAGCAGGCACCTCTCTCCCTCAGCAGCGGTGGGCAGCTTAGTTCACAGCTGCATCCATCCAGGGGGTATGCTAACCAAGGAGGGGACTGCCACTTCCAGAGCACGCAAAAAACACAGTCACTGAAGTGGTCCTCGGACCTAAAGAATAGGATGGCTTTGGAAGCCAGTAAGGTTAGTGAACGTGCTATCGTTTTTAGAGTGTCCAATTGAGAATGAATGAATAAAAGATGGTATAATGGTTTTTTTAGAGCATATAAAAAAAGAGAAAACCCCTGTACTCAGAGGTGTAATTGCTGTGTTAGGAGAGATGAGTTGGAATACTTGTATGTGTGCAAATGTGTGTGTATTGCAATTTTAACTGTAAAAGCTGTATTATCAAGTATATGTTTCACATTCCAGCACTTTGATGTTGTCCAGCATTTTGAGTAGGATCACCTTCCATAACTCATAATTGCATTTCATTTTTTAAATGAAGCAAGTCTGGTGTGTGTGTGTGTGTGTGTGTGTGTGTGTGTGTGTGTGTGTGTGTGTGTGTGTACATATGCCTACTTCTTTGCAAAGACCTCTGTGGTAATGTTAAACATGCACTTGTCAGAAATTATTTTTTCTAAGTAACTAGATTTGGAAGGAATGTAAGTGATAATGTTGCTTTTTCAAATACAGCCCTCTGAAAAAAAAATTTTAATATTACTTTTTTCAGTATCCTTTTTAAATCGTTTCAAAACATGGTGTATTTTTGATGACTTTAAAAGACTATTACTAGAGATAAAATGCAACCAAAAGGAAAGGGTGACGTTGCCATGAGGCACTACCTGAAAAATGCAGTGCAGGACCGTAATGACTCATCAAGGACTTCATGGAGAAAGTCATTTGAAGCAAATCAAACTACAATGCAAACATGAGAGACAGGACTTTCAGCATTTGCTGCTCCAGGAGAAAACTGTCAACCGACATGTCTCGTGGTCACCATCTAGGTCAAAGGACTGGAGGGGGGTAGGAGGGAGGGGGGCGGGAGGCTCTTCGCCAGAGATTCTGAGGTTCCTCACTTGTGAGATTTTACATTTGCAACCATTTACCCACCACGAAGGTAGCCACATTCCGTCTTTGATGTCTAAACCCAACACCAGTGTGCATGCAGTTTTGAAATGTTGCCATCCATTCCTTTTGGCACTCAATTGCCTACTCTTCCATAAGGCAAAATGGGTTTTTAATGTGTTTGCAGTATGTTCTCCGTGTGTTCGCACATGGGACCTCAGTTTAAAGTCTCATCCAAAGGACTTTTGGGAAAGTGGACTCAGCACTGATGTTAACTCCAGGGAGAAAAAATCTCCTGGAATGAGTGTCTTGGTCATGGCTTGAACCCGGACTGCCAGCTCACAAGCTCAATACTCTAACCACCAGGCAAACCCACCGCTCCCAAAAGAGACTTGATGACATTGATTATTGATGACGTTGTTCCCCCTGCAGGCCAAACACCATGCCATGGTGGCCCAGGCGCATGCAGCCCAGCGAGTTTCAAGCACCAGCAGGTTGCTGAGGGATGCCTCCAAGCCACCCCACACCATGGACCTGGAGGGATCGATCGCCAGAGGAGCTCCCACCTTCAGCCCCAGGCCTCCTGGCCACCCGGCCTCCTCTTCCCGCAGCCATCCCTCTGTCCCTAGCAGGACCACAAGGTGAACTCCGTGATAGAAAACACTCTGTCTGTGTGTGTGTCTTCAATTTTACGTCTGTTCACTTAAAGTGATATTAGACGAACTCTGTGTGTGTGTGTGTTCTGTGTGTGTGTGTGTCGTGTGTGTGTGCGTGTGTGTTCGTGTGTGTGTGTGTGCGTGGTGTGTGCATGTGTGTGTGTGTGTGTGTGTGCTGCGTGTGTGTGTGTGTGTGTGTGTGTGCGTGCGTGCGTGCGTGCGTGCGTGCGTGCGTGCGTGCGTGCGTGCGTGCATGTGTGTGGGAGTGGACTTGATCTTCTTCACTTCTTCTTTGGTGAACGCTCAGACAGCAACTGTTGTTGTCTGTCATATGAGTGACAATGCATCGCACTGCCATTAAACGCCTGACAAGTCAGGCCCAGCACATCCGACTTCAGCGTGGGAGAGAATGGTTATCTTTTATGTCTTTTCTGGGGGAAAAAAGGCAGGAGATTGGACCAAGAAGGCAGAAAATGAGACAAGGGGGAGGTGACAGGAAGAAAAGAAACAAGGCAGAAAGAAAGAGGGGATAAAGAAAAGAGAGAATTCCTGGCACAGATTTTTCTGACAGTGGGGATACTGTTTATACTGACAGGCCCCTGGCATCCCCACAGGGGTGGGGGTGGGGGACTTCTGTCATAATCTGGGGAAGAGAAAGAAGATATTGTGTGTTTTTGTATTTTGTTGTTGTTGTTGTTGCATGTTCCCTAGCTTAACACCCTGGGGTTACCCACAATATGCACTCTGACTTACTCATCCCACCTGGGAATCACTACGAGATTGTATGCACACACTGGATGAAAATTTTGCGTGTGTAACTGTTTTCATGTACCTCAACATACAGGCAGCCATACTCTGACTTTAGAGGAATTTTTCCTTTAATTTAGAGTGTAGGTTGTCATGGCTGAAGACGGTCTCAACATCTTTTCAAAGTTTAACAACATTTTAGTGTAGGCCTTTACACCTTCCTTTCAGCAATACAATAACTGACAGAGCTTTTGGCCTGGGCTTTTACTTCTTTTTTTTTAAACTGTGAGAAAGAGGACATTGTGTGACATTGAACTTTTAAAAAAACTCTTTGATAGAAAGGAAAGGACAGTGTATGATTTTTAACTTTTTTAAACCCTGTGTGTGTGTGTGCGTGCGTATGTGTGTGTTTACGCATGTATGTGTTTATGAGCATGTGTGTACACATGTGTGAGTATGAAACCAGTTTAATACTTGGCGTTGCTGTGTTCAGACTGTCATCTGTGGAGAACCTCTCCCATAACCTGGGCTTCCACAACGGTCTGAAGCATGACATCCACACCCTCCTGCACAGGAAGGCACAGACCAATGCAGGTACCACAGCATTCATTTGCACACTTGTTGTACACACACACACACACCGGATAGCTCAGTGGTCAGAGCACTCACTTTCCCCATGCTAAGGTTATGCCGCATTGAGCTTGGTCACCTTGTGAATGGGTGACCGTTTGTGCGCCATACCTTCCGTACAGTCCCTCAGTTCACCCAGCTGTAAATGGGTACCTGCCCTCATTAGGGTCAGGGGTAGGTAAAGCAGCGAGTTAGAGGAGATGGGTGCCGCCCTCAATATGCTGGCCCCTGGAAAAGCTGAAGTCTCTGGCTCCCCAACAACCGTATAGGTTATGGGAATGTACCTCTTTATTGTCCCCACCCTCTGGAAATTCTTCACTACTTTTCCATTACACTCTCTAAGCAGTGACAGAAGCATAAACTGTCATTCTGAGTAAATGTGCACTTAGTCATTGATTAGGCTACAAGCCAGTATAGATTGGTTTATTTGGTAAACAGAATGGATTTAATGTGGTATGGGTTAATAGCATAGATTCATGGTTTGTGTGTGTGTGTGATAGTTGATGAAAGTCGTAGTCATCGTAGTGGTTACCACAAAATGCTAACTTTTCTTTTTTGGTAGCATCTATGTTGTTCAGGCATGAGTGCTTATTCCGTTATCCTTGATATAAGAGAATAAATAAAAAATAAATAAATAAATGATTGATGGAAGAGGTACCTGTTCTATTTTTTTCTGTCAGCTGTCATGGATCACTGTCAGTTAAGGCTGGATAGGCTGATGTGGGAGTAACAGTTGGGTATTGATATCTCAAAATAACACTGATCTCTACCATGACTGTGTACAATGAAAAAAATGTCACAGTTAGTCAAGGTGATAGTAATTTGGGGGTTGTGTTGGGGTTTTTTTCCTTTTCTTTTTTTTTCAGAGGGGGTGGGGGGTGATGGTTGTTTTGTAGGTTTTTATAAAGAAAATGTATTAGGTGTTTATCTTCTTTCTTAGGGTTGGAGTAGGGGGTGGGGTGGTAAATATTTGTTCTCATAGTTACATTGTGTTTTTTATTTACAGGTCATTGATTCATCTGAGGATGTGGACTGTACCCTACTCTCGATGCCATCAGAAAGTGTGACGGGCAAAAAAGAAAGTCTCGAACGTACTTGTTCCATCAAACTCACATGAAGATGATATTCGCCATCTTTGACTGTGACCGTTGTTTCGTTTTGTGACTCATGGACATCCTCAGAGAAGTGCATGAAGAAAAAGGAGAAGAAGAAGGAAAAAAAACCAACCCCTGCTGTCATGTTTGTTCAATTCAGTACAAGTTTCTGTGTTTGTACACTGGTGCATGCCTTGACACATGCATGCAGATGTATAGTTTGTGTTTGTTTATTTGTGCGCTTTTTAAATGAACAGGAGAAAAAAAAGAGAGAGTTTTGTGCATGATGCAGATTTGTGATAAAAATGTTTACTTCTTCAAGAAAATGGAAGAAGACTTTTAAAGAAAATATATATACTGCACTGCCAGACTCAACATATGCTGCTTCATCTTCCATCATTGTGTGCGGCTGTGGTGAAATATGGAGGAATCAGGCTTGTAAACTAGACAGATTACACCCATAAATTCCTGTGGGGACATCACAGATAAATGCACACACATGCGCATACATGCAAACATACATGCCTCTCTGTCCGTCTGTCTGTCTGTCTCTTCTCTTCTCTCCTCTCTTTCTCTCTCTTTCTCTCTATCTCTCTCTCTCTCTTACTCATCATTTAAGTGGAAACAGCAAGAAATTCACAAATTTCAATCCAAAAAAATAAAAAACCAAGCAAATCCATAAAAACTCTGTGAATATGAATATATTTACAAGTGTATGTTTGCTAGGAATGTGAATGGTAAGTTTAAATCATGAAAACAGACTTGCAGGATTCTTACATTCCATTTCTAATATTGGTGTTTGGAAAGTCAGTCTATCCTCTGAATCACGCACTTGTAAGGATTTATAACATTTTGATAGTTTGCTTACTCACCACAGAAATAATGTTATGCTCAGTTTTACTTGTATATTGTCTAAACTCTGTGATTGTTTTGTTTGTAGTATTCTCAAACTTGACTGAGAAGAGGGTAGAATACTTTCAGACAAAAAAAAACCCTAATTTTTCTGTCATTTGCAACTTATAGATGATATTGTTGTGCAGGTGTAGCCTTGCATGGTATAAAACTCCCAACCAAACTCAGCAGATAACGTTATTTGGACTGTCTGCTTTAAAAGAAAATGTCGACTTGCTTCCAAAATTGATTTAAAACAACCACGACACTTTAACTTCTAGCACAGGTGGATTGCATTCAGGTGTGAATTTTCAATCCTTGGGTAGGATCTTTGTCTCTTGGGAGATTCCACAAGCTTTTAAAGTTTATAGCTAAAAACTCAGCTGGTTTTGTTCATTTGTATGGCAGTGCAAAATCTTCAGTGGTGCCCCTATGGTCTTCTACAAGACTAAGGGATAGGTGAAGGTGAAGGAAGATGGCAGTGTAAGACAACATGTTCTGTCCTCCAGTTAAAAACCACATAACTATATGACCACTTTGAAAGTGTTCTGTTTACATTTCTTCGGCAAAATTGATCAGCATCAACAAAACCACAAAACGTTACTAATCAGTACAGCTGAAGTATTGAGAGTTCTGGCTGATCTATAATACTGTGGTGCTTTTGTTTTTATTTCCTTTTGTTTCTGTTGTCTTGTGTGATGGTTAATAAATTTGTTCAGGGAAAAAAGTATGTATATGACTGTTATAATCAGCTTTCCCATGAAGAAGTGTTTAACATGGAAAGAGCACAAAGAGGTGGGGCTCACTATGTGAGCTGTAATATTTTGGATTTGGTTTTTTTGTTGTAAACATGGACCTTGATTTGTCAAAACTGATTTTGACAACAGCATTGGCAGTAGGGTAAATGAAGGAATGTATGTATTTAAAAGCATGTTGTGTAATCTTAAAATGCCACTCATGATTTCTCTATTGAGGTAATAAAGTATTCTTGAGTATTCAGTCTTGTATGACCTATAAGATCTATAAACATCTTCACACTCATGATTCCAGCCCTGCGATAAAACAGTATATATGTGTTGGGAGTACTGTCATTTTCTGTGTACAGATATTCATCTGATGCATTTCAAAAGAAAAAAATTAAATAGAAAAGATTTTTAACCAGGACTCTTTTGTACAAATGCTAACTCACTTTGATTTAATTTTGTGCAGAGAAAGAAGAGGAATCCTTTTTTTCTCCTTATTGTAAACAAAAGAAAGGGAAGAATGATAAGGAGAAATTTCAGAGTGGCAGAAAGTGTACATCTTTTATTTAAACTAAATTCAAAATGTGGATCTTTCATGTCAATATGACTTGTACTGCTACTGAGGCTGGGTGTCATTCAGTATGGGTTCCATCTTACTGACCATTGAAAGGAATGACAGCGCAAAGATATCATGAGTATGTCTGGAAGAGAGTATTACATATATGGTTAGTTTTAGTACCTTCATCGTTAGATAACCACATTCAGACTTCAGAGGACGTAAATTCAGGTATAGTACATTAAGTTTTTGATAACTGTAAATTTGTTATGACACTATAAGAAAGAAATGACACTATATTTTCTAATTCCTTTTTAATCTAACACAGCAGAGGCAGGGTCAAACTTAACAATCTCAGTATCCAAAAGCAACTCAACAAAAACATTACTTCTAAAGCTGTGCCCATCCCTACCCACACACTTACACTCACACACACACACACACACACACACACACACACACACACACACACACACACACACACAAACAGACATTTACCACAAGACATTAATTCAGGATCACTAAAAAAAAAAATTTCTTTTTGAATGGAACACTTGGTTTTTCAGATGTGTTTGGAAAGATTGGACAGACAGCGAATCACAGACCTTGATCATGTAAAACTCAGAAGATTTGTACAATCCACCAGCCTGATACTTGCCTGGGACAATAAATCAACTAAAATGATGCGATAACAAAACTTGTATGAATGTATGAAATACACTCATAGAAACTTCTGAATGTGTTAAATGCAAATACTGACTGCAAATGAAGAATGAAAATGTCTAATAATGTTGATCCCAGCAAATTCAACACAGCATATTGTGTGTGAATGTTTGCTAAAAGTGCTCTGAAATCTTGACCTGCCTTGAGAATTTGACAAGGCCATCAATGTTTTTCTCCATCTGTAGCCAACATTAACCTAACCTACCCACTAATCATAGACCAGGTTCACTTGTTTTCGCACATTACTTTGTTAGTAAAAAAAAAATCAGTTGTATTATTTTTCACTCGTAAGACAATCTTGAGCCTTGCATTACAGAGTAGCTTTTATTTTCTTTTTTTAGATCTTAGTGATAGTGAAGGGTAGATATAAAGACCGGGATGAAGAAATGTGCAGAAAAGGAGAATAACAAATTATCAGGTTGGTTTTTCTTTTCTATTGTTCCCCCTGTTCCTCAGCTAAAGCTCCGAGGTTCACCAATGGTGAGATTTTGCATACGCGACCATTTTGCCCACCATGAAGGTAGCTGCATGCCGACTTTGGGGAGGTTTTTCATTCTCTACATTGGTAAACTGAAGCGGTGGTTTTACTTTTGAGGTGCGTCAGACTGGAGTTATAATCACAGCTTTAGATGAATAATTCAGGAATACTGTTTAGACTGTGAATGCACAAAAACCAGAATTACCTGGGATCGGTAAACCAGAATTACCTAGGATTGGTAATGTGGATGTCCTGCTTATTGAGCTGTTTACATGTAGGCTATTTGGTTTTGTAAATACTGTTTTGCATGTGCTCCACTGAGCATAATTGTACAGTGTGTATTGTGTATTATATTTCTTGGTGCTGTTTTGATCAGTGTAATCTCTTTATTTCTTTTTTGTTTTTCATGTCTGGAGATTTTTTGTCTTCATCATTTTTTCAAATTATTATTGGATTATTACTGTCATTATTTTGTGCTGTGATGATATCATTCTTATTTGTTAAATCATTTTTGTCAGGGTTTTTTTTGGTTTCATTTTGTTTGTTGGCAGCCCAAATCAGAGTGATCTCTAAGAGATGTTTATCAGGAGATAAAACATGCCGTGAAGAATATATTTACTTCCATGCTCACCAATCACCTACTTAATATACAGCAAATGACAGCTCAAAGCACACCAATTCTTAAAAAAATATGTACATGACATTAACCTGAAGGATTTCTTTCCCCTTTATTGATATCCCTGGCTTTGATATGATGACAGTTGTAGCCAAGACTATAATCATAGTACTCTGTATATTTACATCATTATTTATTAACCTGTTTAAAGAACTTTTATCATGGAAATATTGTTTAGTCTCTAGATTTGTTGCTGTGTATGTTTCTGTCTGTATACACATTTGCTTAGAAGTTTTGTGTGTAAGTGCTATTGGCGATGATTTGCAATGTAACATTTTTTGTTTTATAAAAAGAGCCTTATATATCCATCCATACTGGACAACAGGTGTACCTGATGCCTATGAAATAAGAACACAGGTGCTTAAAGAACAGGGTAAGTTCAGTCACGTGTGTAAAGAATCTACTGAAGAGTGAATGTGGGAATTTTATCTGTATGATATATTGGTGGAAGGGGGCAAGACCAAGAAAAACGTCACTGAATACAGCCTGCTTGGAGTAGAGACGTGTCCGTATCTTCTAATGGTTCTTGGCTAGAAATTCCTGCTTTTTTGTCACTCTTTTGTTTCTGTTTTCCTGTTTTGTTTGGAATTTTAGTGTGTGTGTATATGTGGGGTGTTTTTCGTTGGTTTCGGGAGGGGGGAGGGAGGGAGGTTGCTGTTTTTTTCTTTTTGGGAGAGGAGGGGGGTTTGTTTGGGGGGAGGGGGTTGAGGGAGGGGGGGGGGGGGTTGTATTTTGGGTTCAATTTTGGAAGATGAGACCATGCTAAAAGCTATGCAGAGGCAGTTTTACATAGTTTCAAAAATGCTTTGACTTGATAAGGCACTGGGGGGGGTGGTCTTTGAGTTTCTTTACGTGTATGTGGTCCTGATTTATTTACAGTTTACAAATTATGAAGCTTAGTGTCGCGGCTTACTCAGGATGTATATGTTGGTAGCATCCATATGTATATAATATATATATCAAAGAGAGAAAGCCATGTAAGATAGATATCGTTGTAATCCAAATTACTTTGCTTGTGGTGGAATGAAAAGGCACAAAACAGTGTTTAAAAAATCCACCTACTTTAAAAAGCCTGTTTTGGGGCCCAACTTTGCCCAGCTTTGCCTGTGGTGTGGCTGTAGTGTGTGTTCTTGGGCAGATGACCAACAATGTGCTGTCCGTCCTTCTTTGACTGTGATATGTCCAAACTGCTATGCTGTACAATGTCGACATACTGTTTTCACAGATGATTTGTTGCTCTAATGATTTCTGTTTTGTTGTTGTTTGGTTAATATTTGTTGTCCATGCTGTTTAGGTAGATATTTTTAAAACCACGATGGTTGTTCCTGCTTGAAAAACGTATGTTGAGAGATAGTAAAGGAGTTTTAAAAGTGTATCATATATTTGCTTTTTGAAAATGGAATATGAAAAACATATTTCTTTTTTTCTTTAAAAACAAACAAACATGGCCTTGGCACAATATAGAAATTTCAGTAGCTGATTTCATATATATTCACTAAGCGCTGTCAAAAACTGATGGGTTTTATAAATGAAAAAAATCAATGAACAAACAGATAAATCTTTCTAACAATATTTGCAATTTCATCACATGAAAATTTATATCACTGATCCCAGTTGACCTAGGGGAGAAAAATAATCATCTACAACTTTGAGTAATTCTTGCAGTGATACAAATTTTACAGCTGGTATGTCTGAATCAAATGAAACTCTTTTCATATGTTATGCCTTAAAGCTGGATTGAAATGGAAAAAAGTTGGAGTATAAAAATATGTTGCATATGAAGTAAAAGAATGTACTTTTCATGTTTATTTGTTGCAGAAAAGGCCATTTACATATCACTGTGTTTGTTTGAAATCTATCAAAAATCTAAGGTGTTGCTGTTTGCTGTTGAGATTGGTCATGGGGTACAAATTGGGGATGGGTGCACATGGTAACAGGGTACAATATTTTTGTTTGTTTTTACTTAATTGTGTGCAGTCAGCCAGTTCATAGCCCTGTTTACTTCATTGGAAGAGAAATGGAGTTTGCTTTAGTCTTTTCAGTATTTAGAATGCCAAAAAAACACATGACAAAATAAATTCTACTCAATGAAATCACTGAAACATTTGTAGATATGAAATGAAATGTGTTTTAGATATATGTGTGTATAGTTTAGTGCATGCTTTAGATATGTGTGTGTGTGTGGTTAAGTATCTGCTCGCTTATATTTTTAAGTGTAGTTCTTACAAGTCTGTGCATGTACGTACACACATGTGCATGCACACACACTCTCTCACACACACACCTTGAGAAGACTTCATCTCCATGATGTGTGTGTGTGTGTGTGTGTGTGTGTGTGTGTGTGTGTGTGTGTGTGTGTGTGTGTGTGTGTGTGTGTGTGTGTGTGTGTGTGTTTACATTTGAATTTGTTAGAATCTTGTTAATAATAATAATAATAATGTATGGAATTTATATAGCGCTGAATCTTGTAAAGCAACAAATCAAAGCGCTCAGATTTCATTTCATACCACTTTAAGTCACGGCAGATTTCTCCGTGAAATTCGGGCTGCTCTCCCCGGGGAGAGCGGGAGAGCGCGTCGCCAGAAGCGCTGCGCCACCCTTTTTTTTTTCTTTCCCATGTCTGCAACTGTATTTGTTTCCCTATCAGAGTGGCTTTTTTCTAAGAATTTTGCCAGGGACAACTCTCTTGTTGCCGTGGGTTTTTTTTTACGTGCGCTAAATAATTACGTGTAACACACGGGACCTCGGTTTATCGTCTCATCCGAAAGACTAGCGCCCAGACCACCACTCATGGTCTAATGGATGGGGGAAAAATTTCCGGTCCAAACGGGGTACGAACCGCCGCACACTTCAGACCCGGACTTTTCGCTTTCTAGACAGGCGCGTTACCTCTAGTTACCTCTAGACCACCGATCCACACATTAATCATTGTTGGTTGCATGTGTAGGAGCGGATTGAATGCAAGCACTCTGATTTGTAATTGCAAGATATAGCGCTATATAAATTTCATTTATTATCATTATTATTGTTATGATATCTACTATGAAACATCAAACATTCAATAATGTAACAAATGAGGCATGAAAGTTGTGTGCGTGCATATGTGTGTGTGTGTGTGTGTGTGTGCATGTGTGTGTAAATGAAACTGTTCTGTCTGTCAGGAAAGATTACTTCCAAACTGAAGGTTGTTGAGAGCTCCAAAATCTGGAACAATGAAATAGCTTTTGGGCGGCTGTGTGTAGTTGAAGTGTCATTTCTTGTCTCTTTAATCAATTAGAGTTGCATCATATACAGCTGCAAACTTTGGTTTACTGAGTTTGATGCTGCTGCCAAAAGCATGACACAAGAGCATATGACAGATTGAATATCATGTTCCTGCCTAGTCTGATAATAATGAGCATATTACATGCCTACAGTACTTTCTAATATTGTTAGAAATGATACACCAGGCACATACTTTTTTTCTCTGGTGATGATGCAAGTTTTCAGCCGAGTTGATATGCTAGAATGTGCATGCAAAAACGTTTTACCTCTCAAATGGCTTTCCAAGTGACACTGACCAGAGTCTGTAGCTATTTTATGCCCCCAAAAAACCCACACCAAATTTTTTTATGACCAGCATGTGCTGTTTACGTGTGTCGTCATCATTTTGATAATTTATTTCAAATGGCCATTGCTCATATCAATGTGAATAGCAAACATTTTGTGATTGTATGCTGCTTAGAAAGATTCAGGGTCCAAATCATTCTGTTCTTGAAACGAAGTTTTGTTGAAGAGCAGATTTGAAAAAGAATTGGATATTCAGCAAACAGTTTGCTTTCTGATGCAAATATGTGTTGTCTTTGTAACTGGCATCTTGCATCCTGGTTTGCAATTCTCAAAATACCAGAATTACCTCTCTGTTACAGTAGACCATGACAGGTGGGTTTTTTAAATGTCAAGTGTGACCAAAATTTATGTGTTGTTGAGCTAGATTTTTATTCTTTGCTAAGTTTAGTTGTTGTATTGAAAACAGAAGTTTTCATCCTTTTTCTTTTTCTATCACAGGTTTTCATCTTTTTTTTCTATCACAAATCTTCATCCTTTTTTTCTATCAATGAAGTATAAATGGTCCAATTTTCGATTTTAGAAAATGATGTAAAATATGAACTTCATCTTTTATCAGTCTTTTTTCACCACCAATTTTTGGTTCTTTTTTTCTTTGAATTTGCTTGAGAGTGTGATGTCAGTTTTATTAGTTTGAAGCCTAAATCTTGAGGCATAAACTTGAGAATTGTAATAGCCTTTATTTCATTTCTAAAACATTAGAGTAGTTGTGTGTGCATACATGTGTGTGTGTGCGCGCGTGTGTGTGTATGTGTGTGTGTATGTTACATGTGGGTGCATGCATGTGTATTCACACTTCCTTTTTGTTATTGTTTAACAAGGAGAAATATACCACATTATGAATGGATATGTGATGAATAAACATAAGCATGAGCTCAAACTGGTGGCAGTATTTATTTTTCTCTACTGCTGTGAAGGACATTCCAAGCCAGTACATTATGCAGGGGAAAGGACTTGCCACTATTTCTCCCAAACACATCTAACGGTGTAAAAAGCGAACGAGAGAAGAAGATTATGCAGAGGATCTTGGCACCATTTCTACCTGCCCCATACTATGTCTGGGGGGTCCCTACTGCCATAGAACTCTGTGGATAACCATTTTGTGTGTGTGTGTGAATCAAGTGGCACAGTCTTGTCTCAATTTCCATTCTTGGCATATCAACTTTGCTGCTGGGATTTTTATCTTCCTGTACTTTGCAAAATGCCGACCCAAGTTCTGTCTTGTGTTTGAGCTTCTCTGCCTTGTATTTTGCTATTCAAACTTGTCGCTTTTTGTATCACTCTTGTAGGTTTTAGAATGTTTGCTACACTTTGGATATTTTTGATAGACCTGAAAAGCATTACTACTTTGCAAGATTTGCTATTAAAAAAGGAAAAGAATAAAGGCTTTATGACATATTTGCACAATGTGTTCTTTTATGTTTTGTGTGTGCATGATAAGTGTGTATAACTGACTCTTGTCTCCGCCTTTATGTATGTGGGTGAGAGTGTGTATACCTGATTCTGTCTCCACTCATGTGTACATTTATGTATGTCTGTGAGCGTTTGTATAACTGTCTCCACCAACGTTATACCCTTGTTCATTCCACCACACCTGCAGAACCAACATTTCACAAGGTGTTTTTTTTTCCAATATTTTGGCTGTCACAAGGCCACTTGCCATCAGAGACTCTGCACTGCTAATAGGCCACTTCAGAGGTGAATCCAACTGGTATGGTTGTGTAAGAGTCCCAGCAGAGTTATATGGTTTAGAGACTTTACCATCAACCAACCATTGATGTATCCAACCTTCACAAGACACCTTTCATTTGGCCGTTGTTTATTTTTACCCATGCTGGGACCAATGGTAGCTGAACTGCAGAGCTAGACTTAGTGAGAAATAAACAAACAATTTTCACCATATCCTTCTGAGTATTATCTGGCTTCAATAAATTAGTTGACTTTGACGACCATGACACGAGCATATACATAGAAAAATGTACTTTATTATTCTTAAAAAATCAAGAATTTATGTAGATTACAAACCAGACATAAAAACAGGAAAACATACCCCCACCCCCACCCCCCATTCCTTGACTGGAGCTCCAGATTCACCAATGGTGAGATTTTTGTGTATGTAACAGTTCGTTTTTCCCCCACCGTTAAGTTGAGGTAGCCGCATTCCGACTTTGCGGCTACAGTTGGGAATGGAACCTACCAATTTTGCCAGGACGGTCGGCAGGTACCTCCCTGCTCTTTACGATGTTCAATAGTTGTGTGTTCTTTTGATGTGCACGAGTCTGTAATCACACTGGTCTAACCTAAAATATACTCCAAAAATATAATGACACAGACAAAACGAAAACAGATGAATCTAAATATGGTTGTTTTTTTTAAAGCGGCTTTTTACAAAATCAATAACATGAAATCATCATCATCATCAGTCCCGTGACCTTGGCGGTCGTGGAGGAGACACGAAAGACGCTGCCGTGGTAAGCCTCCTCCATCCATCTCGGTCCTCGGCTCTGCGCAGTAGTGCTGAGTCATTCATCCTGGTCCATTCTCTGATGTTGTCCATCCATGACTTGTTCTGTCTTCCCCTCTTTCTGCCACCTTCGAGTGTTCCCTGCAGTACTGTTTTTGGCAGAGTGTTGTGGCGGTTGACGTGGCCGAACCATGTCAGCTTTTTCTTCTTGACGATGGTGAGAAGGGGTTCCTGTGGACCTGCCAGCCGTGTTATTTGGCTATTGACAAATTCATTGGTCTTTCGTTCTCTCCAGGATATGCCCAGCAGTTTTCAAAATGAAATACTTTAACACAAACACACGTGCGCGCACACACACACACACCACAGCACAGGCACACACCCTTCCCTCCCCCACAACTACCTACCCCCCCCCCCCCCCACCCCTATACACACATATTCCAGGGGAAACTAAAGGGTACCTTCTTTGCACGCGCCCGCGCCCGAGAGAAGCAGACCATGCATCACACGTGTCGAACACCGATCACGAGAAAAACTGGAATGGGATTCATATATGTATAATTATACAACTGGACATCAGCAAAGAAAACCGTCACTACACAAGAAGGAAACCGACCACCCAAAGAACTGAACACATTGCAAAGAAAAGAGTCACTGCCTAACGGGGGAAGGAAAAAACAACAACCCCAAAACCTTCAACTGTGGACATCCTGAAATAGAAAGTCAACTCAAACCCTTGCCTAATCTTTGTGTTGTATGTAGCCTATATTATATAGCAGTACAAAGTTGTTCATTGAAATATTTGGAACCAACGTCTTGTCGATTAAAAAACAACACCACCAAAATCCAAGATATGGAAGGTAAGCAAGAATTCTAGAATAAGTTTTTGAATTTGGTCATGTTTTCTTTGCGTTTGTTTGTGTTTTAAAATTATATTTTATTCTTTTATTTCGAGGATAATGGAATAAGCACTCGATGTGGGTGTTTTTTTTAAACATTCAGTCCCCGTGTGTATGCGGTTTTGTAGATTTTTATCATCGGTTCCCACCGGCATACAGTGGCCTATCTTTCAAAATTGGAACCAACGTCTTGCGTGTACCAAAGTTCTCGTTTCCATGGGAAGCCAGTGTGTTGAAAGTGGATCATATGCAAAATAAAATAAAGATATTTGTCAACATGACTAAATAATGCGTTTGATTTATTTATCGTGAATTTATATTTGTCATGTACTTTTACTAGGATGATCCGATAAATATGTGTGCTTTCTTTAACTCGTCCCCCGTGATATCCTATTAGATATTTGACACTTTCTGGCTGTCACTTGATACCCTATACATAGTACCTTTCTTGGACTGTCTTGAATCCGTACTACATATGTTGACACTTCTGGACTTCACAGTGGAAGCCCATACATGTTGACATTTCTGGACGTCACTTATATCCACCTATAACATAAGATGACACTTTCTTGACATGTCACTGAACCCTATACATATGTTGAACTTTTGGACGTCACTTAATCCCTATACATTGTAACTTTCTGGACTGTTCACTAGGATGAACCGATAATTATGTTGACACTTTCTTGGACTGTCACTTGATATCCCCTATACATATGTTGACACTTTCTTGGACTGTCACTTGATATCCCCTATAGATATGTTGACACTTTCTTGGACTGTCACTTGATATCCCCTATACATATGTTGACACTTTCTTGGACTGTCACTTGATATCCCCTATACATATGTTGACACTTTCTTGGACTGTCACTTGATATCCCCTATACATATGTTGACACTTTGTTGGACTGTCACTTGATATCCCCTATAGATATATTGACACTTTATTGGACTGTTACTTGATATCCCCTATAGATATGTTGACACTTTATTGGACTGCTTACTTGATATCCCCTATAGATATGTTGACACTTTCTTGGACTGTTACTTGATATCCCCTATAGATATGTTGACACTTCCTTGGACTGTTACTTGATATCCCCTATAAATCCCCGAAGTCAGAATGGGGCTATATTAATGGTAGGTTTTAAAAAAAATCGCATAGCAAAATCAAACGATTGGGAGATCTAGCCAAGAAAGAAACAAAACAACAAAAAGAACTTCAAAAAACAAAAACAACAAAAGAAAAACCAGTCATATATCCTCTTTACCCAAAAAGGTTTCATAGGATTTTTGTTTATTCTTGTATGTGCACTTTGTTCCGGTTTTGTCTGTTAGATACGGCATTGTAAACATTTGCTTTTCGAAGATAGATTTCCAGCCATTCCCCTTCACTCGCTCTGCATCACTAAAAACGTCATTCTCTCCGCGAAATGTTGTCTTCAGATTAGTTAAGATTGTCATTGCTCAAAACTTGCTACTGGGAGTATAGTGTGACAACTGTTTATAGTGGGGAGGGTCGAGTGGTGGTGGGGGGTGGGGGATGGTGATTGTTAAAAACTTGCTACTGGGAGTATTGTGTGGCAACTTTTAATAGTGGGGAAGGGGGGGGGGGGGGGGGTAGTTACCACTATGTGGTAATGGTCTTCTTGTAACCCATATGATTGGCGAGAATACGACTCAAGTGTGAGCTTTGATATTAATGCATATAAGCCTATTGTAGCCATACAATTCAAATTTGACCTTTTTTTTTTCATTCCTGGGCTAGGCTAGAGGTCTGAAGTTCACCTATGGTGAGATTTTTACGTGTGTGACCGTTATTCCTTCCCCCACCCCACCCCTACCCCATCATTTAGGTACATGCAGCTGCATTCCGACTTCGGGAATAATTGTGAACTTGAATTCCCAAGGATGTGACAGCCTTGGTACAGCAGCCTATAATGCAGACAGCAAGGTCATGATGAAATGGTGTACTTAGAATTTTCCCTTTGTTTTTTTCCTTCTTTTTTTCCCGTAATCATCAGTTTGTGTTGAAGTTTACAATTACGTGTTTCGACCCCACCTCACCCCACCTCTTCCCTTCTATAACCTACTGTTTAGTTGATGTTCAAAGCGCCACTGTCAGGACTACCGTCATCTCTGTCACCACTAAATCAATGCCATTGTGTCCACAGATCACGTGACCTCAACTCTGGAAAAGGATGGGAACTACCCAGATCACGTGTTTCCGTCAGGATCCTCAACTTCTTACAGAAATACTTGGATCTCCGATGGCCTTGCGGTGGGCATTATCGTGGTGATCCCTGCCGCAATCCTGCTCATGGGCTGCTTTCGCCGTGGATGTTGTAAAAAGGACAGCAGCGACCCCAGTTCATCAGCTGAGCAGCCTGGACGGGAGATCGACCTCGGTTCTCAGTCAAGTGAAGAGCAGCCTTTTGGACCTGGGGAAAGGTCCTTCCGCGTGGATATTCCCTATGTCGCCATGGCGGCAGCCAGGTCAGGAGAAGCAACGACACAGACTCCGAGAGAGTACGACCACCCACATACACTTCCCAGCCCCGAGAGGACCTGGACCTGCCTCCCAGATACGAGGCTGTGTCTCCTCCATTCCCCAGTAGCGCGCCTCCCAGTTACAAGTCTGCTGACCCCGCGCCCGCTCCCATCCACAATCAGTGGCAGTTAGTGTCGGACTCCAGTCTTCCTCGGTATGAGAGCTCCTCCAGTGAAGACTTAGGTTGGAATTCTTTTGAGGACGGTGAAATATTTGAAATGGATGAGGATGAAAACACAGGCTCCCAACCACGTCCAGAGGCCTCCCAGTTGTAAGTCTGCTGCTGATCGGGTGCAGAATCTGCTATCAACCATGCTCAGTGAGAGGCCTGTCTCCAATCCTCATTCTTATCAGAAATCCTCCCCCCCCCCCCCCCCCCCCCCCCCCCCCCCCCCCCCCCCCCCCCCCCCCCCGGGAAGATGAAGAGACAGGCCTGCCTGAATACGTGCAGCTTCACAGATCTGTCGCCCATCAAATCCCTGGATAAAAAGTGCACAAAAGAACAGTACATGGATATTATGTGCCGTGCACCCATGAGCAAGTTGTGTGTGTGTGTATGTGTGTGTGTGCGTGTGCGTGTGTGTGTGTAGGCGGAGAAAGAGATGAGGGTAGGGAGGAGGAACTGTCAGTACTGAGCTGGTATACATAGGTGTGCACATGCACAACTTTGAAGATGCTCGAAGTTCCTATACTTGCTTCTACTTTTGAACAAATTGAACTCTAAATTGTTTTGCTGAATGTGTTTAACCAAAGAAAATGCACCGCTGCATTGAAAAAAAAGGCCCATAAGATATGGAAGTACTAGCATTGAGATATGGACTTTTTTTTTTATTGGGCTGAATCTGGTAAAGCAAACAATTCAAAATGCTTGTTTTTTTAAACATTCATGGGCATGGAACCTTTAATAAAAAAAAAAACACATATCTTAAATTTAAAGGCACACAGGGGTGCCCTTGAACAAGCACACACACACACACACATACACACACACACACACACACACACACACACACACACACACACACAACGGGCTTAGACAGGGTAATGGAGATGGAGATGTCTGTTGAAAGTAAGAGCAGATAAGAGGTGTAACTATAGGGGGAAGACCATAGGTCGGATATAAATATTTTATTAGCTGCTAAGACTTCATAGGAGGAAGATATAGTTCAAAAATAAATACTTTATTAGCTGCTAAGACTTCATAGGAGGAAGATATAGTTCGAATATAAATACTTTTAGTTGCTAAGGCCTCATGGGAGGAAGATATAGGTCGAAAATAAATACTTTATCAGTTGCTAAGACTTCATAGGAGGAAGATTTAGGTCGAAAATATTTAATCAGTTGCTAAAGACTTCATAGCAGGAAGATGTCTGTTGATTGAAGTGTGGCTTCATTAGGAAGTGGCTTCGTGTGGAAAAGTGTCCATGAAGGCCTAAGGGTCATCACAGGGAGGAAGTGTTAACGTGGACATCACTCCTTTTTAATTTTACATCCAACAAGAATGGTACAAGGACAAAAGAAGTCTCTAAAAGATTGTACAGCATGCTTTTTAACAGGAAAACATTGCACATGATTTTAAACTATGTTACCCTTCTCAGGTTTTCTTTTAATCAATTTTATTTTTATTTTTAAAGAAGCTCCTTATACTGATAGTCTGAACTTGATAATCAATTTATATGCTTTTTATTTGTTGAGTATTTTGTATCCTGAAAACTATGCTTTTTTCTTTTAAAGAAAGAGCCTTTAAAAAAACCCCACAACCAATATATATAAATATGCCTATATGTCTGCCAAATAATAGTAATAACGATGTGATACTTTAAATAGAATGTCTGCCAAATTAT
Source organism: Rapana venosa (assembly GCA_028751875.1). Taxonomy (NCBI): domain Eukaryota; kingdom Metazoa; phylum Mollusca; class Gastropoda; order Neogastropoda; family Muricidae; genus Rapana; species Rapana venosa. The sequence goes on along the minus strand of CM054137.1, from coordinate 30,987,264 downwards.
TATAATAACGATGATAATGATATATGGAATTTTGATAGTACTTAATATTGTAAAGCAAACAATCAAAGCGCCTGCGTTCAAGTCATCCAGGCGCATGCAGTCATTCACAACAATAAGAATAACAGATAAATAATGATGTTCTGAAAATGCCTACTGTAGTCTGGGAAATAAATTATATTTATTATCAGTCACTCTTGTGATAACATTTACTGTCTGTTTTTATCTAAAACATTTACATTTGTCGACATTGTTTAATACCTACCGTTCCTCTGTGTTTTTTTATGGACACATATTACATCAATAAATGTGAATACCTGCTCTCGATTTGGTGTATTCGTATTTTGTTTTTTCATATTGTTAGTTAAATCCATCTGTGTGTGCTTGAGGACTTTGCCAGTAATGTCTAGGGTTCACGTATCCTCAAATCACTCACACTTGGCACACACGTGCATACACACACGCACACACACACGCAAGCACACGCACACTGACGCAAGCACGAATAATACACACATGCACATGCACATGCACACACACACACACAAGCACACGCACACTGACGCAAGCACGCATACACACATGCACATGCACACACAGATGCACACACGTACGCACGCGCACACACACACATACACACACACACACACACACACACACACACACACTCAATGTGATTACTTTCTCAGTATCCTAACCCTCACACACAGACATATACACCACTACCACCACCACAACCACCATCACGACCACCACTACCACCGAGAGAGAGAGAGAGAGAGAGAAAAGAGAGAGAGAGAGAGAGAGAGAGAGAGAGAGAGAGAGAGAGAGAAAGAGAGAGAGCCCTCCTGGTGCGAACATTTGGAAGAAGGAAATAACAGGATGGTGTCTGCAGCTACCTTCATGGTGGGCAAAAAACGGTCACATAATTATAATAGGCAATATCTCAACCATTGGTGAATCTCGGAGCTCTATAGCCAAGGAACGAAAAAAAAAAAAGGTCTTCAACACCATTTTCAGTTATCTGATAGTCACTCTTTGACATAACATACTTTGATCCATGCCAAACACTCTGTAAATGTCTTGTCTTAAGCTTAGTGGCAAGGCCCCACATTAAAAACGTTCAGCCTTGAAGTGTTACCTTTTTTTCCCGTTTCTCCACAAGAGCTCCCAGGTTCACCAGTGGTGAAAGTTTGCGAATGCGACCGTCTTTACCCACTATTAAGGTACGCGAATTTCAACTTCGGGGAGAAATGTTACTTTGAAATTACCGTAATCCTTGACAAGCTCTCAGCATAGCAACCTGTCCCCTCAAAGAGGCAGCTAAAATAGCCTCTAAGGTCGGAGTATGGCTGCCTAAATGGAGAGATACTTGAAAACCGCTACACACGCAAACCTCTCATCCAATTTGTACAGTGTGTGTCTTACAGTAAAAAGCACATGAGATGTGTAAGACAAGAGTGCATATTCTTGGTGAACTCCAGGCCAGGGTGTTAAGCTGAGGAATGCCCAGCACCATGATGCACTGAGGACGATTCTTTTGAAAATGGCGGATCCCAAGGTCGCTTTCATTCTACCAAGAAGGGCTCACAAATCAAAGAAGCAGGGGTTCAACAGCTTTTAAAACCAAAGAAAACTGATATGATATATAAATAAGTCAGAGTGCATGTTCTGGGTGACCTCCAGGGTGTAAAGCTGGGGAACGCACAACAACAACAACATAATTATACATAAGGATTTAACATAAGCCTTTGAATCAGTCTGGAAGTATTACGTGGCCGTGCATTGCACTGAAAGATTCAAAAGCTGCTTATGATGATTTAAAAAAACCCAATTTTTGGTGCGTTTAACACCATATAAAATCACCAATTCTTGTTTCTTACTGCTACTGCTGCTGCTGCTGCTGCTCTCTGTCTGTCTGTCTGTCTGTCTGTCTCTCTGTCTCTCTCTCTCTCTCTCTCTCTCTCTCTCTCTCTCTCTCTCTCTCTCTTTCTCTCTCTCTCTCTCGTAACATTTGCGTTATCACGTGCATAAACATCATTCAATCGATTATTTTTTTCCCCTCTGTCTGTGCCAAGTAAAAAGGTCTATCCTCAACCGCAGAACAAGCAAGCAGTCAGTCACTCTCCAAGGAGCTCGCACAGTATGGAGAAGAGAGGGCAGCAGCCAATACAGTCTTAGCGGCTGCATAAAAGAGCCAAAAGCAGCAGCTTTCATCATTGATTTTCAAACTACTGTTGTGAAAGCCTCCAGAGCGCCATTGCTTTCGTTCGAGGACTAACCTGTGGCTGTATATAGGATTAGACCGTCGAAGGGGTTAAAACTGCTAAATCAATTTGACGATGTTTTTGTTTGTTTTGTTTAGTTTAGTTTTGCTTTGTGTTGTTTGCTCGTTACTGCCAGCAAATGTCATGTGGAGAGAGAGAGAGAGAGAGAGAGAGAGAGAGAGAGAGGGGGGGGGGGGGGGGGTGTCAGGATGTGTGTGTGTGTGTGTGTGTGTAAGCGTGCGTGAATTTATGACCTTGCAGCAACAACTTCATTACTGGATTATAATCCACCATACTTTTACTATAACTCTAAATGTTTCTTCCTTTTATTTTATTTTAAACAAGCCGCAAACAAGGGGGTTATTTTAAACGTGTTTTGTGTACACATGATTAGTACCTCCCAAAATCAGTCAATTGGTCCATTCTCTTGCCTTTTTTCCCCCCCAGAAAGACTTAAAAGTAACAATTCTCTCCCAGACTGAAGTCGGATGCGCTGGGTCTAGCATGTCAGGCGCTTAATGGCAATACAACACATTTTCGCTCATGTGACAACAACAATAGTTGCTGCTGTCTGAGTGTTCGACAACAAAGAAGAATTCCTGAATGAGGAATATAGAGACTCGAATAGTGGGAAAACGCCTGGTCACATTTCGCAAAAATAACTTTCACTAATCATGTTGAACACACAGATATTAAACATAATTTTTGAAAATGGGAGTTGTAGCCGATGGAGAAATCGAGACAAAATTAGATAGTGTTCCTATCCCGGATCGGACAGCCGCGTGCAATGTTTGATTAAAAGTGACAACAACAACAACAACAACAACAAAAGCCAACTGAAAAAAAACAACAACCCAGCCTCCATCAAAGAGCACTGAAACAACAAACAACGCTGGTGATGTACGAGGGGGACAAAGAAGAAATCCCCAGTGCATTGTTTTTGTACTGCTGGCAGCAGAGTGTAAAAGGATTTTTTGTTTGTTTTTGGTATTGATGACAGAACGTAAGAGGTTTTTCTGTATTGATGATGCAGTGTAAGATTTTTTGTATAATGATGACAGAGTGTAAAAGTCTTTTTGTACTAAAAAAAAAAGAAAAGAAATCTTCAGTAGTGAGAAAAACTTAACCAGAACTGCATGTGCCAACCAGAGGGAGAAAAAAAAATCCACAGCAAAACCTAACCCAACATTTTTTTAATCTGAAGAAGGCTATGCGCTGAGCTTCGCCAAAATGATCTCCCTTGGGGTCTAATTGGCAGAACTAAAGAATTCCAGTCACTAAACATACGAAAGGGTGGCGCTGCTCTTGTGGCGACGCGCTCTCCCCGGGGAGAGCAGCCCGAATTTCACGTAGTGAAATCTCGTGACTTAAAGTGGTATAAAATAAAAATAAAAATAAAATAAAAAAGAAAGTAAAAAAGGGAGCCGAGATGGGAGGGGGACAAAACTAACCTTATTCAGAGATTGAAACCAACATTTTTTCAACAGATCAGCTACCAGGCCACAAAAGGGGGAGGGGTGTGAGGGGGGTGGGGAGGTGGCGGAGTTCAAGATATCGGCTTCTGGCACCTGGCACACATAAATCAACTGTGACATGAAGATGCTAATCTCTATCCATGCTTTTTTTAAATTAAAAAAACCACCAAAACTCAGCAAGAATTTTTTTTAAAAATCGTCTCATGACAGGACTAGCTGATAACTCTGAGCGACCATATACTTTGAACAAACTCCCTCTTACTGACAGGTTATCTATCTCTGCTGGGTGCCTGCAGGGATGGAGGAAGAGTAGAGTTCAAGCCAGAAAAAAAAGGGAGGTTTGTGGTTCGAGCTGTCTATACCGGCCAGACTGGCAGACATACGATGCTGACTGAGTCATATAAGTCTACTGGTCCAGCCTGTGTAGGCCTATAGGTTAGGCCTAGCCTAAACTTCCGTGGTTTGGCCACGGTCCGAAACACCAACGACCTTTAAGGCCTTTCTTGCTAGTCTGAAAATGATTGTAGGTAATTGCTGCGCACAATTTATCATGTTTCCATGAAATAAAGTAGGCCTATAGCCGAGGCCTACTTTCTCATGTAAGTTGAGAGTAGCCTAGCCAGCGACCAGTTATTGAGGTATAGTATAGTGGTAGGGGTGGGGTGGGAGGGAGGAGAGGGGGGAGGAGGAGGGGGGGGGGGGTCAGCGCTGGTACTCACGATGTCAGTGCCAGAATAAGCATGTAGCCTATGCAACTGAGAGGGGTGATGGGCTGGGGGAGCGACTGGAGGGGAACAGGGGTGCCCGTGAACCCGTGAACCGCCACGTGTGTCAGCATGTACGTGTGTCACTGAGTGCCATGTGTGTGTGTGTGTGTGTGTGCGCGCGCGCGCGTGTGTGTGTATGAGAGAGAGAGAGAGAGAGAGAGAGAGAGGAGAGAGAGAGAGAGAGAGAGAGAGAGAGAGACTCAGAATGGGGGTTAGTTAGCCTATGGATTGTGAGGAGGTGGGGTGGGGTGGGGGGGGGGGTTCTGCTGTGCGCGCACTTATGTGAGGCAGCTGCACAGTAGGAGGGGTGGGGATGGAGGAGGTTGATGCTGTTGTATTTTTAGTCTGAGTGTTCATATTCTGTCCCGCGATCAGGAAAACTAGAAAGTATTACATAGCACTTATTATGATGGATTTTCTTCTCCAGTTTCCATTTGATTAATAGCGAACACGCGGCTGGGCTGCGGGAGAACTATAAGAACGATTGTCTGTAGGCCCTATGTCTAGGCAAGTTGTATGTTCAATGTCCTTGTGAATCTCTGTCTCCCTTTCTTCTACCCCCCACCCCCACCCACCCCCTACACACATATCTGATGAACAAATTATGATGCCATTTCCTACCATCGAGGTTACCGTACATCTGGTTGCTTGTAAATTGTTATTCTTACCCTTGTTCCACTTTTTAAATAACTGTCTGTCTGAACTGAGCACATAATTATTTTACTGTTTTGTTTTTGGTTTATCTTATACTGTGAGGTCTGGATTTATCAAAATGTTTTCCTCATTAGTTTTGCATGTTTGTTCTTCTTAACATATAATTTTTAAAAACACTTCTTTTGTTTGCTCTTTACAAGTCAAATTTTTCTTGATTTTTTTCTTTGTGAGGGCAGGGTGAAAAAAAAGTGTGTAAACTTTATCTTTTACCCTCAATAAAGATCATTTTGACTTTTAAAATATAGATTTTTCTAAAAGATCATTTTGACTTGACTTGACTTGACTTAACACACACACGACTTTTTCTGTTTATATCCATTAATTTTGGTTGTTGTTGTTGTTATTGTTGGTAGTCGTGGGGGTGGGGTTCTGGTTTATTTTGCCCTTTGTTTGTTTTGGGTTTAGGGTGGTTTTCTTGGGGAGGGGGAGGGGATATTTTGGACTCTTTTTTATCGTCTTTTGTTAGTTCTATATTGTTCTTCATTTGTCTTGGCTGTTATTCTTGTCCTATGTTAGTTATTGTCGCTGTTGTTGTTGTGTATGTATACTTGTGTTTGTTTGATTGTTTATTTCCTTGTTGTGGTTGTCCTTGTTGATTCATCCTTTTGTTGTTGTTTTATTCAGTTGTTTGTATGGTTGAAGGTTTGTGTGTACATGTGTGTGTGAGGGGGGGGGGGAGGGAAGCAGTTGGAGTGGGGTTTTTTAATTTTTATTCTGTTTTGTCTTCTTTGTTTGTTTTGGTTTGGTTTTTTATTGTTGCTTGTTTGTTTGTGTTATGACGGGTATTTTTTTTCAAGATTTTTTTAATTATTTGAATTGTATGGTCTTATATTTTTCTGGGATTTTTTGTTTTATTTTAATTCCACATATGCATATGTTATTGGTTTTTTTTGTTTGATTTGTATAGTTTACCATAGATTAGTTTTTTTTATATTCTATGTCTGCATATACATTATTTTTTTTTCTCGTTTTTTTTTCTTTCTTTAGATAGATGGCTTGATGAAAAAAAGCAAATGCACTGCTTATTCAATGTACCATCTGAAAATAAAAGTTTGACTTTGACTTTGACACACGACACATAGGCCTATACCTAGAGTTACGTCCCCTGGATTGCCACATTGGCGAGCTCTTCCTCAGGCTGTGCGTGCAGAAGGGTAGCTGGAGGGTTCGGATCATGGACCAACTTTCGTAAGTAGGCTGTGGAATTTTTGGAATGTTGCTTCATATTTGATAGAAAATCATCTCTTGTTGAATTGATTTGTCTATTTTGGAAAGGCTGTGTCTTTTTTATTTGAGTTTTTGTGTCAGCGTTGGGCTGGAATTCTCCGATTGTGATTAAAACGAACGTGAGTCAGACTATCGTTTACTACAGTGCAAAGCCCAGCCCAGCCACAGCTGAGGCTGGCTGACTAGGCTGGGACGTTTTGTTTCTAGAGAAATTTGCAGTGGGGTTGCTGGGTTTTCCGCAAATCGCACCCATAAACCGACAGAAAGTGTGAAACGAAGAGGGGTTTTATGGCTTTGCGTGGCGATCGTTGAAACTATGCAGTCCTTTATTTTCTTTCTTTCTCTAGGCCTTCCCCATTATCTCCCACCAAACACATGTGATCACCTCGACTTTATGTAGGCCTAGCTCAAGTTCGACGATCTATCACACGCTACGCACGATTGTAAGCCTAATGACTGACATAGGCCTAGCTTAGGCACGTGAAGTCATTGATTTGAGAGCTCTGTCTGTTTAGTTTGCCTGTTGCTGTACAAAGCCGGAATGCGATGTATTGAACTTTCGTCTCAACTTGCCCTTTGGCTTTACAAGATAGGCTAGGATGATCAGTTCGTGATTAGTGTAAAATCAACTCCCCCGGCCCTGCCTCTCAACAGTCAATGTGTAGGTCTACATATTTTTTTTACAGTTCATTTTAGTATGGTTCATTCCTTGAAACTGCCTCATATGAGTCAGATTTTTTTTAAATAGGAGTAGGCTAATAGTACTTTAGTAGTAGTCAAAGTCAAAGTCAAAGTCAAACTTTTATTTTCAGATGGTATATTGAATAAGCAGTGCATTTGCTTTTTTTCATCAAGCCATCTATCTAAAGAAAGAAAAAAAAAGCGAGAAAAAAAAGATAATGTATATGCAGACATAGAATAAAAAACCTCATCTATGGTAAACTATACAAATCAAACAAAAAAACCAATAACATAAGCATATGTGGAATTAAAACAAAACAAAAAACCCAGAAAAATATGAGACCATACAATTCAAATAGTTCAAAAATCTTGACAAAAATATCCGTCATAACACAAACAAGCAACAATAAAAAACCAAACCAAAACAAAGAAGACAAAACAGAATAAAATAAAAAAACCCACACCAACTGCTCCTCCCCCCCCCCCCCCCCCCCCCTCACACACACATGTACACACAAACCTTAAACCATAAAAACAACTGAATAAAACAACAACAAAAGGATGAATCAAAAAGAACAACCACAACAAGGAAATAAACAATCAAACAAACACAAATACACATACACAACAACAACAGCGACAATAACTAACAAAGGACAAGAATAACAGCCAAGACAAAGGGAGAACAATATAGAACAAAACAAAAGACGAGAAAAAGAGTCCAAAATATCCCTCCCCTCCCAAAAAAAACCACCCTAAACCCAAAACAAACCAAAGGCAAAATAAACCAAAACCCCCACCCCACCACTACCAACAATAACAACAAAAAACAACCAAATGGATATAAACAGAGAAAAACTGATGTATCATTTAAACACATACACATACACATCCACACCCATATCCCCTTCACCACATAATATACTCAGAAAAACAAGAATAACCAACAGCTATTGGATTCAGAGCAAAGAAGTATAACAAAGACATCCATTCCCTCCCTTTCCCCGGGTCATATACACACATGTACATGTGCTTTTTGGTTTGAGGCAGAGCAACGTTAATCCTTCGATCAAAGAATAAAGTCAGGCAATGTACATCCACCCAGCATTACTAACTCAGAAATAACAATTTAGCTCATCTAGTACAATGAACCAGAAAACTAACAGTGACAAAACTAAATAGATCAGCATATTATTGTGAATACAAAAGAACATAAAAGGCCAAAACAGCAAGAAAGTAAAAAACCAAAAACCGAACCAATTACACAACACACACGCACTCACACACTTGTACACACACACACACACACACACACACACACACACACAACACCACACACACCACACACACACACACACACCCCACACACACACACACACACATCAGATTCAAAGCGTGCTGGGATTGATATCATATCAACCCATATATAGATCAAATGTTTTCACATGTACTCTATATGAATATGAAAACTTGGGTCATATCTGATTTTAATGACAAGAATAACCTCAGTGACACTTAAATCACTCTCTTAAGTTACAAGTCGTGTTCTGTACTTTTATTCATGAAATATCTTTTAGATGTGTTTATACTGATTTTGCTTTTAATACATTAAAATTTTTTGGGGGAGTTTATTCCATAGGTCACTGCCTGATACAAGAGGCTCGATTTATATAGGTTATTTCTGGGTCTTGGAAATGTTAGAAAAGGGGTTGTGTCATTTGGTTAACTTTGAAAGCTTGGAAATCTGGGAGGTGCTTTTTGAATTAACAATTTTTTGCATAAACACAGCTTTATTGAATGAAAGTCGGTTTCGAAATGTCAGGACATTTATTTGCTTATAATCCTAAATTTGGGCAGGGTGCTTGTTTTTAACAATACAAGTTTTATTTGCTCTTTTATATAAACGATGAATGAATTTCAAGTTCGTTCCTTGCAGGTATCCCAAATAGTTGACGCATAGTCATGATTGGTAGAATGTGACCGCAAAAAAATAGTTTTCGAGAATGATTATTTAGAAAGTGTTTTTTTTTGGATAATTGAAGTAGCCTGTGAGCTAGGCGTTTACCTAGTGACATTATGTGATCAGTCCAAGTCATATTTTGTCAATGGGAAACCTAATATTTTTTGTGAGTCAACTCTTCAACTATTTTCCGTTATCCAACAAAAGAGGTTGAAACCTATCATTCATTTTTTGCCTTTTCTGTCTTTCTGATACGTACATACACTTTGTTTTTTGTGCAAATTTTAAAGGGCATGTGGTTTAATTGAGTCCAAAAATCAATCTGTCAATACTGTATTGAAGTTTGCGAGTAATCTGCTGGAGTCTGAATCAACTACAAAGAGAGTGGTATCGTCAGCAAACATTTCACAGTTACATTTAATAAAACAGGGTAAAACATTTACATAGACTGAAACAAGAGTTGGTCCCATACTGAGCCTTGTGGTACCCATGTCTAAAGGGTAGTAGTTCTGATGCTTGGTTATTTACAGATACAAGCTGCTGCCTATTTGGGCAGAAAATTTTCTTGTAGTTTTGGGTAACTTCAGGGCAGTTTGTACAATTCTAATTTAGGCAATAACAAAGAGTGGTTGAAACACATCAAATGCTTTTTCAAAGTCCCAAAAAAAAGGAGGCCAGTAAACTTATTGTCATTTATATTTTGTAGGAGACTGTCAGGGAGCTGAGTTAGAGCAGTGTGACAGGAATAGTTTTTACGAAACCCTGATTGATCCTCGTGCAATAGATTGTTTTTTGTAAATAAGAATTTAGGGATGTTTGTATGTTTTTCAATGGGTTTAGATAGTAAGAGAGAATTGAAATTGGCCTGTAATTTGAAGGAGAAGAGCAGTCACCTGATTTATGGACAGGGATAACTTTGCCCTTTTTAACTTGAGAGGAAAACATCTTTTCTCAATACACAAGTTGTATAGTTATCTCAGTGTTTCAACAATAACCGGACCTAGCGAGTTTTATAATCCGAGCATCTAATTGTCTAGTCACGTGTTCTAGAAATTCGTTTGCATTTTTATGCTTTTAATACATCAAAGGTTTTCATTTGGGTGGAGATTAAATGGAAATTTAATAGTTTTGAGTTTTAAAATATTGTGTAGGTATGAAGATCATTTTTGCTTGACTTGTCACATGTTATAACTTTATTTGCTACATTTTTAAAAATGGCTGTTTAATTCATCAGTTGAATGTCTTTAATGAACTGTTGACTTTTTGAAACATATTTTTTACATAACGTATTGATGGCTTTCCAAATCTGGCGAGAGTCACTAGTGGTAATTAACAACTGTTGAAAGTAATTACGCTTTGATCTGCATTTAATGGAATTCACTTTATTCCTTTGTGTCCTGAATTGTTCATGTGTACCATGGGTTTTCAGGTGGTTTCTTAAGTTTATCTCAGATTCTATGTCTTTTGTTATCCATGGAGGTTTGGTTTTTTCTTTAACTCTTTTTTTTATAAAGGGAGCATGTTTGTCATACACACACGCATGCACACACACACACAACACGCACACACACACACGCACACACACACACACACACACACACGCCTGTGCATGCATGAGATAGATAGATAGATAGATAGATAGAGAGAGAGAGAGAGAGAGAGAGAGAGAGAGAGAGAGAGAGAGAGAGAGAGAGAGAGAGAGAGAGAGAGAGAGAGAGAATATATATTGTATGTGAGGTGTTTTAACTATCACTTCAGGCTTTTGTAAGATGATTGTGGTGTGTGTGTGTTTTAACTAGCACTTTGGGCTTTTGTTAGATAATTGTGCTGAAACTAAAGTGTAAAAGTCTTTTTTTAGTTTTTATCTCTGCTTCTTTACTAGCCTAAGTACTACTTAGACTGTTTCTGTTACTGGTATTGCTACTAAACTACAACTAAAACAGTTAGTGAGTTACTGTTACCACTGCTACAATTAGTACTACTACTTCCTCTGACTTGCTTTTCTGCTTCATTTGTGTTTTTTCCAACCTTTTTGTGTAATATGCATAGATAATCTTTTGGCTTTGAAGTTACATGCTCACCCACCCATCCATTTACCCACTCACTTTACACACACACACACACACACACACACACACACACACACACACACACACACACACACACACACACACACACACACACACATACATGTACAGACATATGTGTACACACACATACAATACAGACTGATAGTGATACAGTACACACACAGACACAGACACACACACACACACACACACACACACACACACACACAACACATACACTTAACTTGATTTATTAGCAATATATTGTAGACTCCTTCGGATGAGACTATAAACAAAGGCCCCATGCACAAACGCACATAGAACATCTTGCGCACATGTTAAATCCTGTTCCGTTTTTTCTAAGAGTAGGCCATTGTGTGCTGGTGGGAACGGATGACAAAATTTACAAAAACCGCATACACACGGGGAATGGATGTAAAAAAAGCACATAAGTGCTTATTCCATTATCCTCGATATAAAAGAATAAATAAATAAAATAAATAAACTGTATGATTTTCAAGATTATGTGTTTTGAAAAGATTCATTGGTCATGGTCCGTTGAATACATGTATAATTAATGATATACGAATTTGTGACGGTAGATCCATATTGAATTGGAAACTAGGAATACAGTGTATAATTACTGCTGCTTTTATTTTTTGCTACTACAGTCTACAATATATTGCTAATAAATCAATAATGCTACTTAATTGTTTGCATGACTGCCACTACTACTGCAATTATTGCCCCAAGGTCCCGTGTGCAAACGCAGGCAGAAATCTTGAGCACACGTTAAACCCTATTCCGCTTTTCGTAAGAGTAGACCATTGTGTGCTGGTGGGAATAGATGACAGAATTTACAAAACCACATGCACACGGGGACTCGATGTAAAAAAGCACATAAGTGCTTATTCCATTATCCTCTATATTAAAAGAATAAAATAAAATACAAAAATAAAATTGCTGTTGGTATCGATCTGTCTGCTTATCAAAGTTAATAACTTAATATATATTTAAAAAAATCCAACCATTTCAAGCTAATGTCACTGCAGTAACTGCTTTTATTTTAGTATTTACCATTTAAACATTAACCCCTGCTATGCCAGAACACTTGAGTTCCAACTCAACTTCACTGTAAAAGGGGGAGGGGGGAAGCTCCTTTATAATTATATCAAATTTAAATGCTTCTAACTTTGATGTTGTTTTTAAAAAAAAATCTTGTCTATCTTGTGTGTATGAACAGGTAGCTTTCCTCTTTTCTTTGCTTGATTGTCCCATCTATCCAGTATCCTATTTTGATAAGGGAAGGGGGTGAAAAGAAGAAGAAAGTGATGCTTGTTGTGAGACAATCAATTTACTATTTGTAGTTAAAGACTAAAGTCATAAAGAGTCAACTTGAGAGACCAAAATGGCTTTTGTGAGGTTAATGCTTATTGAAAATGGTCATTATTGATTATTCATTGTCGTTACTGATACTTCTTATATATATATATATATATAGATATAGATATAGATAGATAGATATGTATATATATATATTTTTTAAAATATATATATGTTGATCTAATAAGTAAATTACTATAGCTTGTTTTTTTATTTTATTTTTTTACGAAATCTCATGAAACAAGCATCTTCCTTTTGAAATATATTGTAGTTTTATTAATCTAGTCTTAATTTAAAACAGTTAACTTAACTCTTAAGTGACATTTTCTGCTTTTAATAACTCACTGTAGTCAATTTTATTTAAGTTTTGTATGAATTAAAGAATTTATCTGTCAGGGAAGAAATCCATTTCACATAATAATTAATATGGAATGGTGGGAGAGAATTCATGTATTATGTATTTGATTAATATTTCCTCCATTTTTTGCGAAAAACTCTCTCAGTCTCTGTCTTCTATTCTGGAAGTCTTAGGTAAGGTGCTCAAAATACATTTTCTTGATACATTAGCCTAGTGTTAGGAGTGTGATTATAAAAGAGTTTAATTCACAATGGTATGGAAAAGTGCTTGACAAGAAATAGACAACCTGTAATGCTGTAGTAGAAAGCAAAACATAATCAAAAACAGGTGTGGTCAAACACAAGAAACATTCAAAATAATTATACCTTCTAGTCATACTTCTTCTGGCATGTCCAGTATGGCAAGGCAATAGACCTGAGGGCAGGTTTATTCAATTATGCTAGTCTCTTTGGAGGGAGAGAGAGAGAGAGAGAGAGAGAGAGAGAGAGAGAGAGAGAGAGAGAGAAGAGAGGAGGAGAGAGAGAGAGCGCATCTGTCCTGAGTTCAGGGGTCAAACCAGTGAAGTCAGTAAATGAATCACCGATATTCAGCACAAAGTTTTTTTCTTAGCTATTCTGAATTAAAGTCAGTTATTAGAAAAATAATGGGAAACATTTAAAATTCTAAACTGAAGTCTGAAGTTTACTCTCAGAGGATTATTATGTAGACAGTGGAATTCAGAATTCTTCACACACAAAAATGTATATGCATGCTTTTAATATGATTTTGGATACTCTGTTATTTAATGCTCTGTGTGTGTGCATGTGCATGTGTGTGTGTGTGCATGTGTGCATGTGTGTGTGTGCGAGAAGAAACATTTTCAACAGAGCAGCAAGAAGAAAAAAAAGAAAGTATGAGATAACTTACACAGTGGTGTTTTTTTTCTTCTGCTTTACATCTAGAGATTCACACACACAGTAACACACATATTACACACACACTCACACGCACACACAAATGCACGCATGCACACACACACTCACACTTATGCACACATAACTTTACTACAATTGCTTCTTGTTCAAGACTATGAGTCTTGTTGCACATATCCAACACCACACACACACACACACACACAACACAAATTAGTACAATTGTGTCTTTTTAAAAAAAAATCCGAAGATTAAAATAACACGAAAAATCACATATATTCCTATATACCCCCCCCAAAAAAAAAAAAAACCCACCAAAACAACAAACAAACAAAACCCAGTTCAGAAAGTTTATTTTTGTGACAGCTGACATAAGCTAAAATGTTTCTACAGACACTCAGAAGTCTACACTTTTTTCCCTCTTAAGCCTTTTCCATGAACTTGCTGTGACTGTGGGTTGTCTGATCTGGGTTGGGGGATCAAACAAGATGAACCCAGTCATGCGGAGTTGGCTCAAGCATTTGACTATGTACGCGTCAGTAGTCTGGGAAAATAATGTTAACAACATCATGCCTGTGTGCCTGTTCTTGCTCTTACTCAGAGGAGTGTGGAATAGGACTTGGAATTTTGCTACAAAAACAGTGTGCTGTGACAACTTTGAATTCTCTCTGTCTGTCTGTCTGCCTGTCTGTCTCTCGTCTCTCTCTCTGTTTCTGTATGTGTATATGTGTGTGTGTGTATGTGTGTGTGTGTGTAGGTAGGTAGGTGTGTCTCATTGTCTGTCTCAGTGTCTGTCCGTCTGTCTGTCTAGAGTGCTTGCTCTCTCTCTCTCCCTCCCCCCACCCACCCACCCCTCCCTCTCCTACCCTATCTCTTTCTCTTTGCTGCCAGATGTGTGTATGCATGCATGTGTGTGTGTGTGAATATGTGTGACTGTGTGTTTTCATCATGTGTGATTGAAAGACATAATACAAGAACAAGAAGCAACTGGGGAGATGGATTACTTTTTCTTTTTTGCTCTGTAGTTTCATTTTTACAGTATACACATGTTTATAAATGCAAACATGCATACATCATGATACATGTGTCATTTGTGTGTGAATCCACAAGTACACACACTCACATGCATGCATTGCATGCGCGCACACGCAGTGACATGCACACACACACGGGGACACACGCACACACACACACACACAGACACATGTATACACACACATGCGCACACGTGCACACACACATGCACACATGCGAGCGTGCACACACACAGAGTGCACACACACACACAATCTCTCTCTTTCTCACTCTCTCTCTTACGCATGCATGCACACACGCACGCACAGAGGAAGGAAGGAAGGAAGAAAAGGGTATCACAAGGTATTCAAAACTATACTGACCACTTTGTTTTTGCAATGAATTTCAGAAGCCCTGCCTATCCTGTGTTTATTATTACAGAACACAGAAAAGCACTTTGGTCTCTCTTTGCGTTCAGTACTTCTTGAATATTTTCCTTTTTTTAAAAAGTATTCTCCTGTTACAGTGTTAGCGATACTTTCAGTTCCTGTGTTTTTGTAATATTAGTTTATGTGCTTCTGTGAAACTTATATAGCATATTTTTTATAAGTTACAGATGTTCCCACATGTATATGTATACACACACTCAAGGCACACATAACAGGCATGAGTGTGCACGGACACACACACACAAACACACACACACACACAAACACACACACACACACACACACACACAGACTTACTCTGTCTCTCTGTCTGTGTCTCTCTCTTTGTATATCTCTCTCTCACTATTACTCACCTTACCATTTAATATTTAACGTCCTTGAAATTTGGATACATTTGATACTCAAACAGACTGTTGAGATGTTACATTACTGACATAAAAATGGAGAATTTGTCACGAGGGCACACTGACAAGTGTTATGTTGAATGGAAAGCTCATCTAATTTGTAATCTTGTGCATGCATGCACTGTAGTGTCGCTGTACAGTGTATGACTGAAAATATGCTATGTGTTCAGTCTTTTGGAAGATCAGTGCAGAACCCAGATTGTAGAGCTGTGTGTATTGTTACTATTATATTACCATTAGTGTCATCCACATGTAGATCATTCCTAGCTATCTGATGTCTGTTTCTTGCTTGCTGCCTGTGTCTCTGTGTTTATGTGTTTGGATGGATGGGGAGATCTATCCATCTGGGAAGGAGGGGAGGGTGAGGATGGAGGCAAAGTGTTGGTCATGTTAGCAAATTAAGTAATTTGTTCTTTGCAAGGAAAAATGCTGTATGGTACACACATTTGTTTAATAATGTGTGAGTTTAAGAGACTTTGTAGCATGTTTTGGCTAGAAGATATAAATTATGTAAGTCCTTTTCCAAAAACAAAAAAAAATTAAAGAAAAAATCCCCAGCAACAATAACATGTTTTCATGGGTTATGTGGTTATTTGATCAGTTGCGAGATGGATGGTCATGCTGGGTCTGGTAGCTTGCTTTGTGTTGGCTGATTCACCTTTTGGCAAAGTTATTCTACTCTGCTCTGGAACTGACTTACCTCCCTGTTCCCACACCTGTAACCCAGTAGGCTTCTTCTGGCACTGCCTGCTTCCACCCTCTACCCCTCACCCCTCATCCACATTCCCCTGTTGTTGGCGGCATCACACCTGGATGGGGAGAAGGTAGGGGGTGCAGACAAGGGGCTCACTACTCACCTGAGGAGCAGTTCCACGCTTGTGCTGTGCCTGCGTGTGTGTATGTGTGTGCCAGCATCTTCCCCTCTCAGACAGTATTGCCTTGTGGCCATATTTTGTGTGGAAACTAGCAATGTTCAGCCTTCAGGTTTGAGTGCTGAGATCCCACAGATAAGGATTGTGGCCATGAGACCAGACTCTGAGAAAATGAGCCTATTTATCGTTATCGCAAACCTGCATGCAAGTTCTGTCTGCTGCGAGTGCTCTTGAAAGAATATTGATACATACAGAATTTTTTTTTTAAAGTATTATTTTTTTTTTTTATTGAGCATTGGTAAGTAGAGGATACGTAAGTTTTTCTTGCCTCAGGTATTGTTGATTAAGTCTGTAAAAAATAAATCTGTTATCGTGTTAGCTTTTTATCAACCACAAAAGCTGTGGACTGAGCAAAGGTACTGGAATGCAGACAACGCTTCTGAACTTCATTAGCATTCACCCACTGCAGGTACTAATGCTGTAAGAATGATGTGTAGTAAAGAAGGTGCTTTGGCATTTAGTGTCCCTGTGCTCTGAGTGTTAGTCTGGATTGAGAGAAGAATAGTGAAAGACGGATGTTTGATGTTCTCTCTGTGCCATTGACCGGGTAATCTTGTGCCAGTTCCTTTGTGTATTTCTGTTGTGAATTGTGTGACAAATGCTACACACAAAGCAAGTTCTGTGTTACAAATGCCATCAACTGATTTAGAACAAAAATTTAAAAGAGAGAGAAAGAGAATTGTTTAGTGTTGTGTAAAGGAGACTGGAGAGTAAATTCTCAACCCAGTGAAAATATTATTTTATTGTTTGAAATGACTTACAAGTCTTAGTCATAAGGACAACAATATCCAGGATTAAAAAAAAAATCATTATTTAATATAGGAACATCATTTCTGGGATTCTACGATAACAAAAGCAGATGTGTTGTGCTGTGGTGTCAGTGTGAATTAGGAGACACCATTCTTAATAGCTGCAAGTGACTGTCAGAGGAAAGCAATTTACCATCACTCATCACTTCTGATTAACATGTGTATTCATTTACTTTGCAACACAGTGTTAGTGTTTGGCTATTGTGATGCCACCCTAGAATGTCTGTGTGAAAAGGTGAGGTGATCTTTTTATTTGCTGTTATTGTAATTGTATTATTATTTTTTGTTAGCTTGTATTTTATTTGTTTTTTGTTTTTGTTCATTTTATTTTTGGGCAGAAGCTGGGGTGAAGTTGGGTTTTTTTAAAAGCTTGTTTGATAAAATCTTACGTGCACTGTAGTGTGTGTATGTGTGTGAGTGTGAGTGCTTTTTAACTGTTGTGTATGCTTTTGTGTCCTATGGTTCTATTTTCATGTTCTTCATTGTAGAAAACATATATTGTACTTGTATAAATTTGTAGCTAAGATTTTTAGTATAATGATTGTTGTCTATTTTTGAATTTAAGAAAATAAAAACAAGAACAGATCTAATAAAGGTGTATTTACACTGTTCCCATGTCCCGCCTGTCATATTGAGCTGATAATTCTAAAGTTTGCACAAACTGTGAAATGCGTTTTTATTAATTTTGGTATTAGTCATTCAAAAAGTCACTGTCCCTGCATCCACACACACACACACACACACACACACACACACACACACACACACACACCACACACACCACCCCACACACACACACACAACACACACAACACAACACACACAACACACACACACCACCACACACACACCACCACCACACACACACACACCACCACCACACACACACCACACACCACACCACACATCACACACACAACACACACACACACAACACACACACACACATGCGCACAAACACAAACACCACACCACACCACACAACACAACACACACAACACATCACAACACACACACACAACACACAAACACACACACACCACACCACACACACACACACACACACACACACACACACACACATACATGCACGCACACAAGCATGCATACACACACATTACTCAACTAACACACACAACACAACAACACAACACAATACAGCACAACACACCACAAACACACACATGCATGCATGCAGGCACAGCGCTTACAGCATGGTTTCGTTAACATACTAGAGGATGATTTCATTAACCTATCCTGTTTACAAACTACTATGACCCATCTGTTCACACCCTGACAGACTGTTGTAGATAAAAAGAGATGGCAGGAGGCAGGGAGGGAAAAAGTGATGTGCCGGTTTTGGCTCCTTGCCAGCAAATAGTCTTCAGAATCTACGCTGCATTCTCCCTCCATAGCTGCCTTTCCTATAGCTGCATAAAAGTGTCTCTCTTTTTCCCTCCTATCCCTCCCCTTACTCCCTTTGTCTGGGAATGCATCCAAGACACCAAGTCACCAATCGCACTGGCAAGGACTAAGGGAGGAATGAAACCTGTGGGGGCATATCGTGTCATTGTGTGTGTGTGTGTGAATGTGTGTGTGTGTGTGTGAGCACATGACTGCGTGTGTGTGTAGGGAAATCAGTACCAAGCAGTGTTGAATCAGGTGCATGCCTGATGTGCCCATGCAGGGGAAGAGCCCTATCACCTGCTTTTATCCCATTACAAACCACCCCTAAGGGACCTTACATGAAAATAAGTACCTGTTAAAATTTTAAGCATGAAATATTCATTTGCATGCACACACAACACATTTTTGTTGTCGTTGTTACTTTAAAGAGACGATGGTGTACATAATTATTCACACTTGTTTTTAACATTTCACTGTTTGATAATTTGGATTTACTTCACATTTTATGTGAACTAAATCATCCAAGATAAAACAACTCCATGCAATGAAATTAGAAATTTCCACTTTCAAATCCTAAAGAGAAGTGAATCTGAAAAGATTTCTAATTATTTTTATTCCTTTTTTTTCCAGTATGATAAATAGAAATAACAGATTAATTTTGTTCACCTTCCATTTCATGCGCAACTTGAGCTATCTCTCATATTCCTTGCACTATCATTAGATCATGTATAGCCTATACATCTGTTCGCGCTAGCATGTGCTTAGAAATATATTTGTTCTCTCGTACAACCATGACTGTCACAGTGTCAGTGAAAAACTAAACTGATGAGTCAGGAAAGGTTTTGAATGCCAAGAAGACCAAACCCTGATATTGATCACCTTGTAGTGACCATCTGCTTTCACCTAACTTACCAGTAGGCCCCACAAGGTCCTGTTACTGATAGCCTGTCAGTGTGGAATGTTTGTTCAGGCCAACTCCTCTGCTACTTACTTGGCAGACTGTCAAGTCCAGTTATGTTGTCTGCTTTAAAACTTTCCTTTCCCCTATCTTATTTTCCTCTCAGATTATCTCTACAGGTACTTTTTTTTTGTTTTGCTTTGACCAACAGACTGGATGGAGTTGTTTTGGAATAAGGATTTTTAGACAAGAGTGTTGGAGAAGTGATTATTTATTTTTAAGAAAATATTTTCAAGAAATTGAAATGCTTTAAAAATGGGTTTTTGTTCATTTGTTTGGTGAGTTATATTTCACAAATGTTCAGTGTTTTTATTGTTTAGTTTTTAAACACATTAAATAATTAATGAAGATTTAACATGAATTTTAAAAATAGATTTTTCTTCATCGAATGCTCAGACAGCAACTATTAACATTGCCTGTCATGTGAAATACATTGCATTGCCGTTAAGTGCCTGACAAGTCAGGAGCAGTGCATCCAGTTTCAGCATGGGAGAGAACTGTTATCTTTTGACTCTTTCTGGAAAAATGGCAAGAGAATGGACCTTTATTGAACTTGAAGGCAGAAAATAGACAAAAAGGGGGTGACAGGAAGAAAGGGAACAAGTCAGAAATGAAGAGAGGGATAGAAAAGATGGATTTCTCGCACAGAATTTCCACAAGGTGGGGATGCTATTTATACTGTTAAGTCCCCAGCATCCGTATGGATGAAAAATTAATTTTTCATTCCTGATTAACAAAAAAACCAACAAAACATTCTGCTGGTTAATGATATGTTCCTGTCTCTGGGTTTGGTTTTTTGCTTCATTGTCTCATTTCATCCGTTTGTGCTCACCATGAAGGTAACCGGATTCCATCCAACTTTGGGTATGAAATTGAAAATGTTATGGGGATATAGTGTACTATTCTTATCCCAAAAGAAATATTTTGCTGTAACATCTAGAGCAACAGTGGAGCTATAGTCTACAAATTCCAGTGGCATAATACATTTCTGTTACAAAAGACATCTCTGTCTGTCTCTCTCTCTCTCTATCTCTCCTCCATCAGTCTGTGTAAACATGTATGTGTGTGTATTTGGGGTGGGGGTGGGGGGTGTTTGTGTGTGTGTGTGTGTGTGTGCGCGCACGCTTTTGTCAGATCTTCCAAGCTCAGTAGCATTATCATTATGTCTTTTGCCCTAGTTTCCCAATACACAAAGGCCTCAGCCATAGATTTGGCATTACCAGTGTGCAGGAAATTATCACCAAGAGGTCAGTTTCCAGGGGAGGGATGCATTCATCTAATCAACTGAAGTGATGTTCTTAAGTGTTTTATGCTTTCTGCTGGTTAATATCTCATCACCTCACAGAACCAGGCTGAGTCAGTGAGTGAACATCGTCCTTTGATGCTGTAATCACCAGCACGTCTTTGCGAATGATAGGCCAATTGAATCTGAAAACTGACAACAGATGTAGATCGCAAACAGAACATCAGAGTGGTGAGATGACCATGAAAACAAAGGTTATGAGAACCTAAGATGTGAGATAATTTCCTTTAAATTTATGTTCAAGCTTCCATTTTCAATTTTTTTTTTTTACTGTGCTGTATATTGTGCCGTGGAAACTCCTTTAAATATTCACTTCTGTGCAGTATGATATTCAAAGTTATCAATTTAAATGCCATTTAATTAAATGCTGTTGTGTTGCATGTGTGTTTGCAGGTAACAGGGGCAGTAAAACCCATCACATGAGAAAGGCCATCTGCAAAAAAAGACAAAAAATAAAAGTGCTGTAGTCACAAAGTTCATTTGGGGGAACTTAAAACAAGTGCCAGTATCCACTGCAGTCAAAATGGCTACACAGGTAAGTTGTTTTTTGTTTTTTACACGTTTGCTCCTGTGTGTGGGTAAGGTGGGGTTTTGTGATGTTGGTTTTTCTCCCATTGCTTTTCACCTGAAAATGGGGTAGAGCCTTTTTTTAAGTGATAGACTTTGATAGACTTTTAAATCCCACAGATGTCCCTTGATACCCAGCTATCTACATTCCAGATGAGAAAATGCAGTCTTGTGTACTTACTTTGAAGTATGTGTTATAGATGGAGAATTTTACCTGTGTTACCCATCCTGCACTTTCAAGATGTTTTTCAAGTGTATTTTTATTTTAAAAAAGACAAAGATGAAGAATCATAAACTTTTTGTACATGAGGAATAAAGTAAAGTCATTATTCTTTTTTCCAAGAAAAACAATAATGTGATATAACAAGAAATTCATGACAAAAATAAGTAAGGTGAGGTAGATAGGGGTGGTTAGTGTCAGTAGATTTGACTTGTAACAGTTCTTTTTCTGTTGGTGAGGGTTAACCGTTCGGGGTGAAGGGTAGCACATGTATATTGTATGCTAACTGCATATTCACACAGGATCTCAGTTTACATCTCATCACAAAGGCTGGTAATCAGACTACCTTGCAAGGTGTAGTAGAGGACGTTTCAGAGCTGTGGGTGGGGAGTGGGGGTGGGCATAGTGTAGTAGTTAGAGCATTAAAATTCATGATCTTGGCTCTTTGGTGTTTGTTGAAATCAGGGAGATTTTTCTGCTTATTTAACATCCAATGATCTCACTCCATTTCCATGCTAGCCTTTTGGATGAGACAATATAACAGGGCTCCATGTACACACACAATGCATAGTGTATTGCTCAGATGTTAAAAGCCATCTATTTTTAATCATTTTTATTTTTAAAGAATAAGCTGGCTGTGGGTGATTGTTGATGGCATGAATGATTCACTCATACACAGTGTGCAATCTGATGCCAGGAAATGGATGGGCTCCATCCTGTTCAACTCGCTCACAATACTGTGCTTAAAAAAATATAATGGCAGTGCCCTAAGTTCTAATGACTGGGTATTTTGTTTGAATTGTTCATTCCTCTGCTAGAGCTCTGAGGTTGACCAATGGTGAGGTTTTGTGCTGCATTGTCAGGTAACCGCATGCTGACTTCAGGGATACAGTCCAGAATCGAACCCACCAATGTAGCCAGGGCAATCCAGAAGCACCTCCTTGCTCTTTCCAATTCTTAACTGTCGTGGGTTCTTTTGCTGTGCATAAATAAGTCTGTACCGACTGGTTTAGAGTCTCCTCCGAAAGACTTCACATACAGTTCGATTTTTCCATCAAACTGGGAAGAAAGGACAAGGTCAGGATTCGAGCCCAGAACTTATGGTTTACTTGTTAGGCAGGTAAATGTCAAAACTGTCCCACCACCTTCCTTCGTATGACCGGGTGTGAAGTTAAGAGAAAAGTGAAATCAAGTCACCTCAGAGCTTACAAGTACTCACTAGTCTGATGCATTGTCCAGTTGGGCATTAAAAATTGTTTTCAGGTTGATGGGATGCTAGCTGAAATGGTACCTTTAGTCATTAATGCTCTGTTGACACCTGCTTGCTGCCAGCAGTGAGAGATACATAGTTCTCCACATTTAGAGACAGTTACCTGCACTTGTTTTCCTCCACTACTTTTTCTACATTAATATTTAGAGACAGTTTAATAGAATTTCATTTTAAAGGATCAAGCTGTTGGCCTAAATGGCAGCGTTGAGCTTGTTTAAGGCCATTGATAATGTTGTTCTGTTCACAGGTGTGGATGTTTTCTCATTCTTTCAGTATTCATCATATGTTTGCATTATTTTGTAGGTAGAGGCCTGTTTGAGCATGTGTGTGTGTGTGTGTGTGTGTGTGTGTGTGTGTGTGTGTGTGTGTGTGTGTGATGTAACATGTATATGTGTGTGTCACTGTGTGTGTGTGCAGTTATTTGTGTGTACCTTGTATGCATTCCCATCTTTATGATATGGTGTACATAAGAAGGGTGTGGCGTGTGTGTAGAAATTTGTAATTTAGAATGGGAGTGGGGTTGGGGACAAGGGTCTACACATTTTCTTGCAAATTTGGATCTGACTAAACTGGAAAGTAAATTCAACATGATCAATGTTGATCCATTGCTACTTTGACCAGTTAGTGAAAAATGTAGTTGAAAAACAAGTAGTCTGAATATTCATGACAAATAGCTAAACAAAGTGTTCAGGAAGAGCATTGTTTGCCTAGGAAATCATAGAGTGTACACAAAACTTCATTTCCATTGTGTTCCTTCCTTTTCTTCAAGGGTCTTTACCATGCCAGCATTGTAAACTGGCATTGATTACAATGTTGGCAGCAGTTCTTTCCACATGCTGCAACATCAGTGTAGACAACCTCCACCATCCTCTCCCCCCCTCCCCTCTTCTTCTCCAGTCCTGTTTCAGGCTTTCTGAACTGTCTTTAAGCTGCCTTAATTAGGCTAATCACTAGACAGGGAAGAGAGAAAGCTGTTGTGTAACACAGAAGGAGTCTTGTCAAGTATTTTTTATTCTCAGAGCTACTCTCTTTTGTTTTATTTTATTTTTTTTTGTTGGTTTTTGGTGAAAGTTATACAGTCTTCAAGACAGAAGAGGAGTGTGCAGGAAGTGAAGTAATAGTGAATGTAATGACGGGAAGGGAAGGGAAAAATGAGATACCCACACATGTATTTTCCAAGTGGCATGCAGTTCTGTGTATTTTCGTGGGTTTGCCTATCCTGTCTCTAATATTCTTTTTTTCTTTCTTCTTTCTTTTTTTCTTTTTTTTTTTAAAATAAAGAGGGGGAAATAAAGTTTTATTAACACTTTCTGATTGAAAAAAAAAAAAAGCCAAACTGATTTCTTAGCCTCAAGTAATAAAAAGAAAAGTGTGAGTGGTGAGTAAGTGTCAAGTCAAGTCAAATTTTTATTTCCAGATGGTACATTGAATAAGCAATACATTTACTTTTTTTCATCAAGCCATCTATGACATTATTACCATAACCATTAATAATAAGACTAACTTCATAAGAAAAATAGAAACAGAGTAAAAAAGATAGAAAACACACACACACGTACCCGCGTGCGCGCGACCAAAAATAAAAAAGCTCATCAATAATGAAAATGGACACCCCCCCCCCCCCCCCCCACCCCCCATCCCACCCCAAACAAGAAAATACTGCGTAACTTGTACACACATAAGTGTGTGTGTGTGCGCGCGTGCGTGCGCATGCATGTGTGTGTGTTATTGATCTTATAAGTCATCCCTTCTCTCTCTGTTTCTCTCTCTCTCTCACTCCCCCTTCTTTCTCTCTTTCTCTCTCTCTCTCTCTCTCCCTCCCTCTCCCTCCCTCTCTCTCTCCCTCTCTCTCTCTCTCTCTCTCTCTCTCCCTCCCTCCCTCCCTCCCTCCTTCTCTCTTCAGTGATGCCAAGGAAGAAGGATGAAGCAGACAGGGATTAGATTAGGTCATAGGCAGCGGTGAGGCAGGAGAACATTAGGGAAAGGTGCTGATGTTAATAACTCTCCATCATTATGTACACATTCCACTTCTGCAGGATCAACAGATACAGACGTCACACATACTCATCGTAATGTCTGTTAAGAGTGTGGATTACTAAGGTGGCTATTTGAGGGTGCTTGTATGGATTACCTGTGAAGCCAGGTTAATGGAGGATTTTGATATTGACTAGAATGTCATTCTTGATATTTATGTGTGTTGTTGTTTATATATATATATATATATATATATATATTTTTTTTTACTACTGTCTTCCCCCCCTTTTCATTTATTCATTTATATCTGTTTCATGTTTGTAAATTTTTGTCTTTCTGTGCTTCATTATGATGAGTTTGGGAGGGAGGGGAAGAGAGAGAGAGCGAGTGTGTGTGTGTGTGCGCGCGCATGTGTTTGTATGTGTCTATGTCTTTGTGTCTGTGTGTGTGTCTGTGTTTTGAGCAATGGGCCTTTATTACCCACATGTAGATCTCATCCAACACATCAGGCAGTCGCTCTTGAAGGATTGATCAGCTGGAAGCACTCTTGAGGTTGCTCCTGCTTCAACACATATTTTAGAAGACTCCCTCCTCAGTCTTGTTACCAGGTCTTTCTGGGCCGTCCTCTTTGCTTTCTTCACGCTAGTCATCCATGTGGATCACAGCAAGTGTTACCATCCATGTGGATCAGAGCAAGTGTACCATTCTTCGATGTAAAGTAGATTTTAGCTTTCTAACTTCATCCTCACATTTCTTCCTTTGTCTCTTCTACGAGCAGGATGCGCACAAAGAACTCTTCCTTGATATGCTGACAAAGGAAGAGAAGGAGGCCCTCCTGACAAAGAAGATGGAGGATCTCCGCAAACAGAATCAGGCCATTCAGAAACGTTATGAGGTGAGCCTGGTGGGCACTGAATGTTTTACAGACTATGGAGTTATTTCCTCTGTACTTTTGCCTAGCTATGTTTCTTGGCAAGTGTAGAGCGTCATAGCACTCAGATGTTATCTTTCTTTTTGGCTTAACAAGGCTAGAGGTGGGTTTAGGTTTAATGAGAAGTTATGAGCTTTAGCTGAGTGTATTATAAGCGTGTAACGCAAACACACATGCATGCATGCACACACGTACGCACACACACTCACACACACTCAAAACACACACACACACACACATTCATACCTGTGCATAGCCTGGGTGCACAGGTGAACACATGTATACTACATAGTATGTGCAAAAATGCCCCAATTTGTGTGTGTGTGTGTGTGAGAAACAGGTTTTGAGTATTAGTATTTTGCTTATACTTACCCTGTAATTAATCTTAAAATCCTTATAGAAAAAACAAGATCCACCATCCTTTCCTGGAAAACCCCAGCCTAATGGAGTGACAAGTATTCACAATGGACTTATTTATTTGTTTGTTTATTTATTCATTCATTTATCTTTTTATTCATTCTTTTATTTTGAGGGCAATGGAATTAGCTCTCACGCGCTTTTTTACATCCAGTCCCTGGTGTGCAGTTTTTTTTTCTGTTCCCTGGGTGCAGTTCCCTTTGACTTGGTGCTGGAAAAGTATTGATTTATTTTCTTTTTTCTTTTACTCCTGAGCAGAGTACTGACTGTATCCTGTGTGACATTTTTTTTTTTGCAGGTTAAATTCTACTCTGCCCAGACGAAAGTAAGTTTTAAGAGTTGTGATTTATTTTGTGGGGGCTTTTCCAAATCTGTGCAGAAGTGGTTTATGGTGGTGTGCTTGATATTTGTGTTGGTTGTATATGTTGTACACTATTGTCGATTGTGATCAATTTTTCTCTCCATTTGACAGGTTGTGGGGTGGAGAGTTGTTGAGTACAGGTTAACTGAATTTTAAAAATGTGGCTTGGCAGGAAGTTCAGGCTGACAAGAAGCGCGCGGAGGTGAAGACAGGAAGTAAACTTCCTGCACAGAAGAAAACACTTGTTACGCCTAAAACTGTAAGCATCATTTAAGTCGTTGGATCATTTTGTGCATAAGTATGCAAATTAATATTGCATGCTCATATACCATCTCATACATGCACATACACACTCATGCATGTGTGTGCATGCACGCACACACACATACAGACACGTGCGTGCACACACATACATGGATGCACACACCTTGATGCACACACCTTTTCTTGTTTTACCCCTGTCTCAGTCTCTCTCTCTCTCTCTCTCTCTCTCTCTCTCTCTCTCTCTCTCTCTCTCTCATTAAAAGCATCTGGGCTTCACAAATACGTACCTGTTTATGTGAACTTGGCTTTGGGTTTGTTTGGCTCAATCAAGGTGTCGGAAATTGTAGAGAGTTTATCAGGGTTTTCAGGCAAAGACTGATTGACTGCCGTTGGCAGCAGTGGAGTGGTCATATACAAAGCAGTGAACGATTTCAAATGTACAGACAATTTATAGGTTCACACGATGTCAAACCTTATCTAAAGCTTGATATAGACATACATTTTAAAAGAATTATGTCAAAATTTAGACTTGGTGTATCAGACATAAATGTTAATACATTTAGATAAATAGAACATAATGATGATGACCTCAGGTTGCTATGCCCATTATGAAAGCAAACAGTGGAAGATGAAGTGCATTTTGTGCTGTGCTGTCCAGTATTAGAAGATGTAAGACAGAATTACATTCCAATAAAGTATAGTAGACAGCCTAATTTATTTAGATTCTGTCTACTCGTGGCATCTAGTCACCCTGAGATTGTGTGCAGCCTTGCTTTATATTTGTGTAAAGCCTTTAGAATAAGAGATATCTTGGTTTCTTAAGTCATATTTTTGGGGAACTGATTTTTATTGTGGTAGTTGTGGGTATACATTAACATTTTGGTTTTTTGAGTTACTTGTTTTTCTCACTAAAATACTAAGCAGTTTGGCAACCCCCTTTCATGTATGGGCCAATGGCCTTTTTGTTAATAAATCTTTCGAGTTCGAGTTCGAGTTCTCTCTCTCTCTTATTAGCATACATTCAAGTATGAATACAGGCTCATATGAATTATTACTTTCTTTTTATGTGGAGAAGGTGTGCAAGGGTAGGTTTGGTTTTTTGTTTGTTTTTGTTTTTGATCTTTTAAGTTGTTGATTTCATGTTTTTAGAAAGGCTTGACTGACAGATGTCAGAATTTTTTTCTCTTATCTTGTAATTATTGTCAACAGGTGTCAGCTATATCACCAAATCTTTTAAAGATTCAGGGTGCCCCCCAAAATATTAGAACTGGTCAATAACAATGACAGAAGAGAATGAAACATGGTCATACAAGTAGAAAGAATGGCAGTTAAATGGCTCCAAATACACAAAAACTTATGTCTGTTGTTACATCGAGCAAATATGGTAATGACATTTATCGTACCTGCTTCATGATCCTTCATTAATAAGGGTGGGGGTGGGGGAGTGAATTACTGGAATTGGACTGATGATATAAACATGGTTGGGAACACCCAGGAAAATAGTGGGAAGAGGCCTTGAAAGGGGAATATTTGTTGTTTTATAATTTCCAGATTGCTGGTCAGTGTGAATGTGTGTGTTTTCCTTAGTCTTTGAGAAGTAAATTTATTTGTGATGTATAGGTACCTCAGCCAGAGGACCATGATCCACCACAAAGGCAACGACAGCAACAGCAAATGCAGCATCAGCATCAAATGCAGCAACAGCATTTGCAGCAGCAGCATTTGCAGCAGCAGCAGCATTTGCAGCAGCAGCAGCACTTGCAGCAGCAGCAGAGCAGTCGTCCAGCTGCCCGCAGTAAGCCCCAACTTTCACAGGGGGGAGCAAGAGGGCCAAGGGAACGCCCCAAATCTCAGGTAGGCCGTTGTCGTTTTTCTTCGATAGTTGCTTTTTATGTTTTATGGTATGTTCATCTGTTGTGTCAGTTTGTGATTTTTAGAAACTCTGTTGTTTTCTGTTTTGTTGTTTTCTGTTTTGTTGTTGATGATTCTCTGAGGTTCTATCTTGTTTGTCATTTTGTTTGCTTTCATGGTTTTGAGTTCCAATCATTCTCATTGTGATCAAAAAAAATTGTTGCTTTCTTGCATTTGGTTCCACTTTGCACCCATATTCTCTAACATCTTTTTGTTATTAAAAGCCCTATGTGATGGTGACAAGTTGTTTGATGATCTGTTACATCACATCTGTTACATTGAACTGACAAACTTTATTGAAAACCTCTGCATCTTTTGGTGTCATCTATTGTTGTGTGCTGTTCAGTTTGGTTTCAGAACAGAAAGGATGGTGTGTTTTAGTCTTATTTCATCTTTTGTTGATTTTTTATTTTCGGGTTTCTTTTCTATTCAAAGGGCCAATGTCTTAATGTAGTTCAGCATTGATTTTCTGATTGTTACTATGTTTTTCCAATCTGTTGTGTCGTTGGATCATGTTATTTCCTTTTGTTGATATGGAGAAAAAAGTAAATTAGGTTTGAAATAGGTTGATGTTAAAAAAAAATTAAAAGTATAAGTAAGTCCTATTCTGTTTCTATGATTAATCTGCTTTCCACATGCTTAGACATAGTTGTTCCATCTGACAGTGTTATTTTGTTTTGTAACTTTCCATTTGAAAACATTCTTCAGATGTTGACAGTTTGTAACATTTTAATTAATATAATCCCCATGTTCATCATATGCTCTTTACAGACCATAATATTACAGAATACAATGAGTAGCATTCAAAATTCACACACCAAATTTAGTTTTTCATACACAAAATACCACAACAAAGATTCTGTTTTATAAAATCTTATTTGTTGTTGAATTTTTCTTTTCTTTTATTTGGTTTTGTTTTATTTTCTTGATCATTTGTTTAAATTTGCTTTTTAAATGCTTCTCTTAGTTTAAGCTTTTGTTGGTTGCTTTCGCATTGTGAAGAAGAAGTTGATCAGATTTGGTTTTATCCTAAGAATAGTAGTAGTCACTGTGCCTGCAATAAGTGTTTGTGGATTTGTGTGCTAATAAGTGTAATTATTCAAGTCTTAGTGGGTTTTTTTTATCTTGGTGTGATTTCCCCAGTGGGTGCCATTATTAACACTCAGGAAATGTTTCTTTTGTCAGGTCAGATCCATTAAAGACAGGCAGTTATTTTGTGCTGGTAAAAAGTAGATTTAACCCCCCCCCCCCCCCCCCCAAAAAAAAAAAAGGAAAAAAAACCAAGGAAAAACAGAAGAAAGAAACTTACAAATTTGGCGCTGGTCTCATTGAATGAAGTAAAAATGGAAGGAAAAAACATAGAAAGTAATGATTATTAATGTGGCAAGCATGTAGATGGGATAAGGAACCATGTTTAGAACACGGACACTACAGATAACTTGTTTATGAACAGAAATATGAAAAGAAAGAACTCTGATCATAATATTTAGTTTATCTTTGTTGCAGAACTTTAGAACACAAAAGCATTCAGTGAGAATCTGCATCATGCCTGAAAGTTATTCTGCATCATTCAGTCTATATTCAAAGTAGTTTTTGATTTTTTTCAGATTTCTCAGTGAAATGTGCATCCTTTATATCTTAAATTATCTCTCCTCTCTCTCTCTTTTTTTTTTTTTGGTTACTCTGGAACACACTTGGCTTACAGTTGAATAATCTTGTAGTTTTCATGTATTGTTTTAGGGTCTTACAGTTTACTTGTTACAGAGGGTAATGGTTAAAAAGAAAAGGTAGGATAGTCATCAGATTGAATAACAGCTGATAATGATAAGATATTACAGATCTGAGGGGAAGCATGTACAGGCACACACACACACCACACACACACGGGAGGGGGTGGGCTTAGATACTGAAAAACAAGAACTCTGTAATTTTGTATAATTTAATTTATACAAGGTCATTTGATCTATGAAGGGAAAGACAAAATGGTGCTTGGAATATTCTGTACAACTTCTGCATGATAACATCTGGTCAAAGGTGATCATGGGTATATGGTTTTACAAACTGACAAACTGATTTGTGGAGATCAGTGTAAGTAGCACCTATAATGCATGTAAAAAGAGTAACTGTTTAAAAAAAAGTGTTTGTGAATTTCATCGCAGAGACATTACATGATCAGTTTATTTTGTGGGTTGTTGGTGGGTTTGTTGTGTGTTTGTGGGGGTGTGTGTGTGTGTTCGGAAAGGCCAGACTTTGTGATGTGTATAGAACATTGACATCACTATAGTCTATAGGTGAAGTAATTTATGAAATTAGATGAATAAACTGTTATCAGTGGAGTGGTTTGAGAAACACTGTATATTGAAATGGAAAGTAAAAGATAGAACTTTATGAACTGCGTAATGTCAGATACACACCGACACCAGAGAATTCAAGTGAAATTATGTTTTGACTCAGTCAGTGTCATTAAACATACAAAACAAAGAATTGTCTCCTACATTATCTTTTGTGGCTTTCTCTATCTGCTGATTCAACACTTGGTTCTTTGGTGTGTTTTTTTCTTTCTTCGTTATTGTTAATTATACTCCCCATTTTAAGACTTAATAAGGGAAGTTAACAGTTACTGAGTTAGGGAAAGTAATTATAAAGGGTTCTTTTGGAAACTGTTTTATTCAAACTTCAACATTTTCATTTGGAAATGGTTTTATTCGAACTTCAACATTAGCTATCTCGTGAAGAAGTAGGTGCATTTACTTACTATGGTTTACTTTTAGTGTCTGCTGCAAAGCTTAAGTGTATGTGTGTGTGTGTGTGTGTGTGTCTTCGTTTTAACTTCTATCCACTAAAATGTTATTTTAGACAGAAAGCTAAGTGTGTTCCTGTGTGCATGATCTATCTTGTTTTTGTTAAGTTGTGTATGCAGTTATATGGGCTGCAGAATTTGCTCATATAATATATTGCATGGTATACTGTAATTTGAACAGCTGAAAACATGTATGATACCTGAAATACTTTTTTGCTTTGGTCAAATGGCTTATTTAGCAATGAGCAAAAACTTTATCAGGTATTGAAAAACACAATCCATTATGTTGTTGGGAGTGAGAACATGAATACAGAAAATTTTGTGACCATCATAAAATATACAGCAGCTATTAAAAAATTTTTTAATCCCTTTTGATGTTGCTGTACTTCTGTTCATATTTTTTCTACTTTTGTGGGGCAGTTTTTATATTTATTATCATCCAGGACAAGAGGAATGCCTGCTGTTGATTTCTCAATTTAATGTTATCCAAAGTAAAATGCAGAAGAGCAGTATACTGCAACACATCTGAAAAAGCTAATCCATGCTTAGATTATTATTAGAAAAAAGTGTCTTTTTTAAGTAATGTATGTGACACTCTGACAGACCATATATGTACATAATTTGTGCTTTTTGTATCATAAAAACATAAGCTGGAGTTTTCTTTCATTTTGCTTCTTTTGTTGTTGTTGCTGGAAGCAAGGGGCACTTTAGATGTGTGTCGGCTTCGCAATTGGTTTAGCATCCTGCTTAAAGATGATTTCAAGGTAGAACTGGTCTTTCATTGGATAGAGCTTTTGTCACTGGTGCCATATAGCATTATGTAATGTAGCCTCAAGTATCCATAAATTCTGATAAACAGTTGTTAGAAAGGGATTAAAATGAGGAAACAAAGGAAAATGCCTGCACAGTAAATCCATTTTGTTTTTAGAAATCACAATATTTGTTAGAGTTATTCATTTAGTTTTGTCCTCTAAACCATTGTCAAGTTACAGTTTCTTAAAGTTCAGTTATCTGTATGAATTCAACATCAGTCAAACTTAAGGTGATGATCTCAATTCTTTCTCATGCCTCCTCTTTTATTTAATCCTTCTTAGATGATTTTTGACAGTTTTCCCATGCATTTGTTTTTTTTTCCATGCTTGCTGTTGCCACTGGAAATTAGAATACAGGACATTTGTTTCTCCTTTAAGTTTCATTTCATGTTTTCTTTTTTTTGTTGTTATTCTTTTTTCTGTATTCATTAACAATCTATTCCAAGCAACAGTTGACGCAGTCAGAGGAGAGATAATACACTTAAGTGAAAAGTGTACTCGCATTTTATGTCTTGTATGCACTGTTGTGTCATGTTTGTCTATGTTTCACACAGGATTTTCGATCTGAAGCGGCGTATGAATATGAACCTATAGTTGACTTGGCCGATCTTGACAATAGACACGCAAAAAGAGGCGTGTCTCCCTCCAAAACTAGGCGGAATGCCCCGCGAGAAGTGAGTGGAAAGCATATCATGCATCTTTGGAGGGATCTATATATCTATATATGATTAAAAGTAAAATCTGAGGGTGTAAAAAAGTACATTCTTGTATTGCTAGTTCAGTGTATTAATTAACATGTTGGCCATGTATTCATACTTCAGCATTTTTACTCATGTGGTTTGTATTGTAATAAGTTGTAGTATAATAATGCCTTTATTGTTATGAGTGAAGAGAAATATTTCCCTTGGGGATTTCTTAACAGATTAAATCTTTAAACGTATGTATTTTCATTTCCATCCTTGTTAAATCATTGTAACTCATTTATACTCTTTGTGATAAGTCAGACTGTTAATTAAAGCAGGTATGGGTTTGGAAGGCAAAAGAGGAGATGCATAATGGGGCAAACAAAGTTGCTTGGAAAACCGCTCACTTTATAAATTCGTGCATAACCGCATGCTTTGTTTTGTTTATCCTGATAATTGAAAATTCTTCACTTGTATAACTCATATATATACTAATCAAATGTCAAATTTCTGTGACATTTGTTGCGGCATGTTTGGTTTTGGGATATTCATTTACCCCCTGAATCCTGCTGATTTTATGCACCTTTGTGGGTTGGTTTTCTTTCCTTTTTCTTTTCTCTTTGAAAACCATTTGTTCATCCTCTTCAGTTGATGGTAAGTTTTTTTTGTTATTGTTAATAATTTTTTAATTTTGTCTGTGAAATGCGTGTGCTTTTTGGCCCATATATATTTTCCCCCAGGCACAGATGTAGTGCTTTGTGTATGGTGCATGCATGCCCGGCTTCAGTTTCAGCATCTGTAGTGCATAGTATGCTTGATTTGTATTATTAGTATCTGCAAACTTGCTGCTTTTCTATTGACTTCTAGGACAGTTTATGAGTTTTAAAACTGCTGGCCTCCATTGCTTTTGCTTTTTAATTTTTGTCTCCTCCTTTTTTTTCTTTCTTTTTTCTTTATATTATTTCATCCATTTTAAATTTTGTCAATACTCTAAGTGGTAAAGGAATTCTTTGCTAGAGTTTCATTCGTTCTTTATATTTCCAACATTGTTTGAAAATTCATATTGATTGTTTTGTTTCAATCTGTGTACTTTCTTTTTTGGAACAGATGAGTCTACATTTGTATTTTGTCATATTTTCATCCTTTTTGTGGTCCAACAAACAAAACCAAAAAAAAGAGAGACTTGTTAATGTAATGAACGTGTTCATTGGACAATTGTACATATGTTATACTCTGCTATGTAAGAAATATGCATGCTGTTGAGATCTCAAAAAATGGTTTCAGTATGCTGTGTTGCTTACGGTTTGTAAACTATAGGTTATCCCTGTTTTATCCAGCAATTGCAGTGTGTCTGATGCATTATTGTCAATTTTTTGGTTCTACTTTATTTTAAAGGTAGACCATTATTCACACTCATCTGATTTGAAAAGTTTATTGTAAAGGAAAAAAGCTGTTGCCTTCAGTTTATGAACAAGTACTTTCCAATCAAGTCTTCATTGAAGGAGATGGAAAGTTGTCTTGAGTTGTCAGATGATTTAAAAAAAAAAAATTGAGACAACAGTGGTGTTAAACAGCAATGTGTGAACTTTGAACCCTTGTTTTGTTTTTAGTCTTGTGAAAAATGTTAAAGTTTGCGAGGGGAGGGGGGGGGGGGGGGGGGGGTTGGACACAGATGGTTCAGAATGATTAATCTGCAAATGTACCTGTCTTTCAAGATTTTGTTAATATTACAGCAGTTAAGAACATCTCCTGAGGATCAGTTCTGATCACCAACCTTTTTCTCTCCATGTATTCATCAAATAAAAATGTTGGGCTTCCATGGCTTAGCTTCATACACATGCTTGACAAGGGAACACATACTTTTATGTTGGCTAGTTAATTTTTTTATAGTTTTTTTTAACATATCTAGACTATTGATTTCCTTGCTTTATTTACTTATTTATGGTTTTGCGTATGTGCCCTTTTAAAGTGTTTCCTGTTACTAGGTTCATGTGTAGCTACAAAAACACAAACACATAAATTTTTCCACTGGTTAGGAGTCGATGAAAGCTATTTGATTAAAAAAAATAATCAAATCAGAATTCTACAAATGCCATTTGGACCTCTCCCGTCCAAACTCTCAAACAAACAAGCAAATAAACTTGCAAACAGAGCTGTATAAAGTATGTATCTGTTAAATGCACAATGGCAGACTCGACTCAAATGCGTAAATAGATAATTTTTCTTTTGACATCAGTTTGCTTGGTTCATCATAATTTGAAAATCTGGTATCAGTGATAATTATATTAACTGATTAATTCAGAAGCCTTTCAAGAAGATACACCAAACCTGTTTCCCTTTTGTGGTTGTTTGATATTTTTTCATCACTCTCTTTCTATTCATTCCTTTTTTTTTTTTAAATGGAAAATCTGCATGAATTATTTCTTGTTGCTTTCAGCAAGGCATTTTTCTCTTGGCATGATGCGTTTATTTCTCTTTGTAAGAATGCAAAATCCAGTCAAAATTTCTGCTTGCCGGATTCATGGCAAAATTCTGTTCTGCAGAGAGTATTTTAAACTTCAGTTATGAATTACTCATGACAACAAAGGCTTTTTAAATGCAAAACAAAGCTAAAAGCGTTTATCAAAATAATTTGTACAAAGAGAAATTCAGTGCATTAATTGGGTCCATTCCAGCAAAACTTCAATAGAATTTGTAATATTTTCTTTCAGAAATGTTACTTTTTTAAGGGGGGGGGGGGGGGGGGGGGGGGGGAGTTAATTTTATCACAGGTTTTTGTTATCTTCTTTCATAACTACTTTTTCTTTCTTTCTTTTTTTTAATTAATTTTTTTTATTACTTCAACACTTTTGGTTTCATTTTTTCTCAGAGTTTTAAGTATAAGCTATAAGTTAATAAAATTTTTTATTTGACTGCTTTGTTGACTGTGTCAGAGAAGTGGATTTTGGGTTGACTAACTGATAACAGCATGGCGGGTGATCTTGAACTTGGCACGTCTGGCTCCCTCCTTGCAGAATACCCCTGTAGTTTCGTTCAGCGCACATACCCCTGCATCAGAAGAAGCTGTGGACACCAACAGTGCTTACTATCGACCTCGGCGGGCTAGGTCTCATGGTCCCCCCAATTGTCATGATGGCCAGTCCCGAGACGGCCAGCCTGGCAGTGGAGGACAGTCTCGGGGAGGCCGCGGTGGCCGCGTTTATTCGCAGACCTATAACAGTCGTAGACAGGCTGTGGCTAGAGGCCAGGCAGAGGATGTAAGTGGTTTACTTCATTTAGAACATGAATGAATAGCGCAAGACAAAGAAAAAGAGAACAGAAGAAAACGTAACTGGTTTTATGCAGTTTAGACCCATGTGCATGAGTTTTGACGTGACTGTTTATCGAGTTGTGCTTGAGATTAAGATGGGCTCTTTTTGGTACTGGTCTGTATGACTTTTGTGCTGATGGCGTAGAAAACAGTTAATAAGTACATTCCTTTTTCTTTTTTTTTTGGCTGTGCTATTAACAAAATCTACAGAATGAGATATGGGCCAAAATGGCTGTGTGAAAATTACAGAAAATGTGTGTACGCGTTCATTTAGGTGAAACTCGAACAAAAGAGCCCATTTCAATGGTACAGAGAAAAGAAAGAGTAAATAAGATCATGTAAATTTGATCATCAACTGATAAGGAATCACTGCTAATAGAGCACACACACACACACTATGTTATCTAGCTCCACATCTGATTTTCCACTAAAGGAAACAAATGCTGCATTCATGAAAGTGAAAACTGAGGAAACATTGCGCTCTCTGTGCATGCATTGTTGCATGCATATGAAGACCAAAAGGCATAGGACCAAAGCGTGCACATTATATAATGAAAGTGGAAAAAGAGATAAAAGAAAGGTGCGGTTTAATGTGAATGAAGGAAGTTTGTTGCTTCTCATCTCAGCTTACTACAGCATGCGGAATTCTTTTTTTTTAAATGCATGTGGAGAATTTAGACAGTTCCTTGGCTGTGTAATCAGCTCTGCTCCACCCCACCCCACCCCTCTTTCCTTTTGATTTCTCTCTCTCGTGACCTCAAACTGTACTTGTGGTGGTGCCATGTTTCAGTACAAATGCTCATAAATCATAGTTGTACTCATGCACACACATGCATTGCCCATACACTCTAATATCACACACACACTCTCTCTCTCTCCCTCCCATTTTCTCTCTCTTACTCACACACACGTGCATGTGTGTGCATGTAGAGATAGTCTGAAAAAGATGAAAAGAACACAAAACGAAAGTATGCACCAAAATCTAGATTTGTTACTTCCTTCTCTTTCAGATATCTCTCAGTTGCACCTTACCATTTAGGTTTATTTTTTTAAAATGTGTCGATAAATTATGGCGTCATGGTATTTTCTTTTTTTTTTTAAAGTTAATAATAAGACATGCAGAAAAGGAAAATATCGAGTTAGAGCAAGATGGTCTAAAAGCAAGTAAGAGAAATTATTCCTAAGATATGGTATTGTAGTAATCAATATCATCATCAGCATTTTGAATCGTTATTCACATAGTTTTTTTTATATGATCTTGATCGAATGATGATCTGTCCACACAGATTTCCATTTCACAAGATTCAATAATTATGGTGTATTGTTCAGTATATAACAATAGTTTTGTTTTGTCTTGTTTCTCAGTTATTATGATCTAACATATGTACATGGGGTTTGACTGTATCAAACATGTATGGTTTGTCCCCTCTAACTTGTATCACTGGTTCTTGTAAAAACACTTCCGACCTGAATACCAAGTAATTTGTATATTACACTGTAGAAAAGAGGTTAGAATTTTATGAATATATGCAGGATGGATCTGAAGTGTGTATGTGTGTGTGTGTGTGTACAATTCGCTGAGCACATGTGTAGCAGGTGATACTCCAGTACAAACGCTGTGTGTGTGTGTGTGTGTGTGTGTGCGAGAGAGAGAGAGAGACTTGAGTGAGTCGGAAAGAGTGATAAAATATAAAAGTATACACTTGTTTGCAATGGAGGCTGGCAGGTCTGTATCTAAAGAATTATGGTGTAATATAGAGTATCATGTTCATTTTCACTTGCGATTTTACCCCTGACTTCCCTTCCACCACCAGTATCCTCTCTCCTTGCACCCCTTGTTTGTAAAGTTATTTTAAAATCCATATTTTCTGCCTTTTTTTCAGACAAAGTTCGAAACATACGCTCCAGACTTGATCAAACTCAATTCCAGCCTGCGCCTCCTGACCCCCAGTTCACTGGCACTCCTCTCTTTTCCTTCCATCCCACAAGTGAAAAAGAAATCATGACAATTCTGAAGGAAATGACTATAAAATCATGTGACCTTGATCCATACCTGCTCCTGTTTTCTCACAATGCCTTCCACAACTTGTGCCTATTATCACTAAAATAGTAAACTCATCTCTTCAGTCAGGAAATTTTCCATCAGCTCTTAAAACAGCAATAGTCACACCTCTACTGAAAAAGCACGACCTCGATCCCAACATTCTGAAGAATTATAGGCCTGTCTCAAACTTACCCTTTGTCTCTAAAGTACTAGAAAAAGTTGTTCTCAAACAGCTCAACAGTCACCTTCATTCCAATGATCTTCTTCCCACTTTTCAGTCTGCCTATCGCCCCAACCACAGCACCGAAACCACCCTAGTCCATACTTTAGATACACTTCTACTTGCTTCTGATGCAGGAAAAATCTCCCTCCTCACTCTTCTTGACTTATCTGCAGCCTTTGATACCATAGATCACTCAATTCTTCTTTCTCGCCTCCAAAATACGTTTGGTATTAATGGCACAGCCCCCACCTGGTTTACTTCATATCTCACAGACCGGTTCCAGAAAGTTATTGTAAACAAAATTCAATCAAAACCTGTCAAAATGGAATGTGGAGTCCCGCAGGGATCAGTCCTGGGCCCTGTTCTCTTTACTCTCTACACTGCTCCACTCTCACATATAATAAACAACCACCCTATTGATCATCATTTCTATGCCGATGATACTCAACTTCAGTGCAGCGATACTGTTGAAAACTTGCCTTCCCTCCTGACAAATATGTCCTACTGCCTTCAAGACATTCAAAACTGGATGACTCAGAACAAGTTACAACTTAATGCCGATAAAACCGAAGCCATGCTCATAGGGACCCAACATAAACTTTCCTCTATCACAAAAACTTCAATAGAATTCGGCAATACATCAGTTCCTTTGTCCAACTCTGTGAAGTATTTAGGAGTAGTTCTTGACAACACACTCTCTATGAAAAAATTCATCGCCCAGACCTGCCAGTCTTGCTACTATCAATTACGGCGCATAAGCGCGATTCGCAAGTATCTGTCCACTGATGCAACTTCCAAGCTTGTCACATCTCTTATTCTTTCACGTTTAGACTACTGTAATTCTCTTTTGGCTGGCCTACCAGCATCATCTATCCACTCTCTTCAACGCATACAAAACTCTGCAGCTCGACTGGTCCTAAGAAAGAAAAAATCTGAACACATCACTCCTCTTCTGCGATCTCTTCACTGGTTGCCTGTCTCACAAAGACTGGAGTATAAAATCAATACCTCTGTTTCAAATGTCTCCACAAATCTGCACCCTCTTATCTCTGTAACTGTCTTCACCTGTACACTCCATCCCGTTCCCTTCGTTCAGCCGCAGACACTTTGTGCTTTCGAACACCCAGATTCAAACAAACCACTGTTGGCCGTCGCTCCTTCTCTGTTTCTGGTCCATCCACCTGGAATGACCTCCCTCTTTCACTTCGTCAAAAGCCTTCACTTGATTCCTTCAAATCCAGCCTCAAAACACACTTATTTCCTACCTGAGACTTTCCCCCCACATATCTGTCCCTAATTTTCAACAGCATCTTTCACCTTCTAAGTGTTGTTCCGTGTGTGTGTGTGTGTGTGCGTGCGTGTGCGTGCGTAGTGCGCGCGCATGGATTTGAAATCTGTTGCTCATTATGTTTAAGGAGAGTTGCATGCCTGTAAATGATTGAGTGCAAGCGCTTCGATTTGTTTGTTTTTTTACAAGATTCAGCGCTATATAAATTCCATATATTATTATTATTATTAAAATGAATGACTTATTATAATGTGAGGACATTTCATCCAAAAAACAGTGTGACACTCCTGCTTGGCAGCAACAGGGCAGATTTTTTTGGGTGTATTTTAGACAAAGTAATGTAAAAGGGTTGCAGTTCTTTCTAAAAAGGTTTTTTACACATAGAAATACTATAGCACAGAATAAAAATATCGTGATATATATTCTGAAATAAAGTTGCATTATCGAAAAAAGTTATTAGAAAGGGGGGAATCCCCAAAACAAGAGCAATTACAAAGGATATTAATATAATTTCAAAATTGTATGGTTGAATTTTTATTTCATTACATACAGATCACAACTGCATCAAAATCATAAGATAAAAAGTTGATAGTTTTTATCATGGTGGACTGTGAAGATGTTCCTGAAACAGATGAAGATGAAGAATGTGACAGGGCTCCAGAAAAGCAAACCTGTAGGATAAAGGTAGGAAGAAACACCCCTTCCTCAAGGTCAAAGCAAATTAGCTGCATTATCTTTAGAGTCAAAGAAAGGAGCCCACTCCTGCATTGCTCTGCGCACAGGACAGACTACAGCTATCTTGGCAGCACATGTATTTCCTGTGCATATCAAACCTACTCCAAATCAGACTCTGCATCTATGAAGAATACTAGTAATATATTCTCACAACGCAATGTTAAAACACTATGACCAGTATTTGTGGAAGAGAAATATATGTGTTTTGTTGTGTTTGTTTTTAAGAGAGGAGAGATCCTAATGACTGCATGAAAAATACAGTTAAAATTGGCAGAATCTGCTTCAAGGCTGTTGAAAATAGTATTACTAAACAGGTGTAATAGTATAGCCATCTCTTATTGTTCATACAGTGTAAAACATAAGATGTTCCCACATTGTACACACGTTGCACTGATCCTCTATGCAGGGCCCACCTCCTGATCCCAGCTATAACTACTTGGCGGATCGCTCACGTGATGCCCAGAACTTGGGTAATCGACAGACGAGAAGTCCTATACCAGTCAGGACAGCAGTGGGGAGGAGGAGGAGGTGGTCGTGGAGGCAAAGACCCTCGCAGGCACCCCAGAAACTTTGGAGGTGCTGACTTCAACAATGTGAAACCACAGATGAAAGCTGTGAAAGAAAAGGTAACATCGCTGTTTGTTGTTTGCTTCATTTTTAAAAGAGAAATAATGGACAAGATTGAAATTCTTACAATCATTGCAGGAAAATAAGCAAAACAGGCTGTCTGCTTGAGTAAAAATGTGTGTCCCATAACCTATATGGTCATAGGGGAGCAAGGCAAGAAAGACCTCACTTGTCTAGGGGCCAGCATATTGAGGGCGGTGCCCATCTTCTCGCCTTCTCTGCTTTACCTTCCCTGACCCTAAAGAGGCAGATACCCAGCTTGAGAGTGCAGAAGAAATTCCGTAATGGAAATATTTCCTAAGACTAAAAGCTGTAAAGTAAATTCAATATGAATTGAAGTCAGTATAATGATGCAGTGATGATAATAGATAAATCATGATTTAAAAAAACAACAACCAACCAACCCACTGCTGTATTCAAAGGCGTTATATTCAATCAGTACTGTCAGGAGACAAATCATGATAGAAAACACTGCTGTATGCAAAGACATTATGTCCAATCACTATTTTCAGGAGATGAATCATGATAGAAAACACTGCTGTATTCAGAGACATTATGTCCAATCACTATTTTCAGGAGATAAATCATGATAGAAAACGCTGCTGTATTCAGAGACATTATGTCCAATCACTATTTTCAGGAGAGGGACCGTCGCAGTTACCCTCCCCGAAACCGTCTGGAGATGTCGGTGAACATGACGGGGATGGAGAGGATCCAGTATGAGGACTGGAAGGCCGAGCGCCAGAAAGTGGACCAGGAGAGGCTGGAGAGGCAGAAGACCTCCTCCGGAGAGTGGCGGCGTGCCTGGGATCAAGACAAACAGTACAAAGAGTGAGCTGATGGCGGGGGTTTTTTGGGGTTGTTTTTTGTTTTATTCTGCGTGTTGACAGAGAGCTTGTCTTCAAGCGTCCTGTCTTCTATTGTCATGTTTCTCTTTACCACTGTATAAATATTTTCTGCCTCTCCCTCCTCTCTTCTCTCTCCCTCCCTCCCTCTCTCTCTTCCCTCCTCTCCTCCTCCCTCTCCTCTCTCTCTTCCACCTCCCTCCTCTCTCTTCTTCTCCCTTCTCTCCCACCCTCTCTCTCTCTCACCCTCCCTCTCTCCTCTCTCCCCCTCCCCTCTCCCTCCCCCCTCTCTCCCTCCCTGTCTCCCTCCCCCCCCTCCCCCCTCTCTTTCTCCCCCCCCCCCCTCTCCCCCCCCCCTCTCTCTCTCTGTGATGTATCTGATTTCTTTTCTCTTCCATGTTGCCTAATTTTGTGGGAGTTCTAGCTTGGTAATAGGGCCCTGGGGAACAGACAGTCTTGCTGTAGGCCCCATCCTGTCAACTGGTTTAATGACCTGGCCTTCACCTTTCATAAACTGAAAGGAAATGTGACAGGCAGTTCAAAAAGCCTCAGAGGGGGGAAGTGGATGGAAGGAAGAGGGGTAGGAGAACATTTGACTTATGTGTATTAAGGTGGGGGGGGGGGGACCTGTCATCACTCCTGGCTAGAGGTCATGAACTTTTCTCCTTCTCTTACTATCTGCCCCATCTCACCCCCCTCCCCCTTATCCTTTCCAGTTGCTTTGATCCAGTCTTAAATACAGTGTCTGCTGTTCCGGTTGTCTCTGTTCCAGAGCTGTGAAACTCTCCTGTTCTATCTCTCTCTCTCTCACACAACACACCACACCACACACACACACACACACACACACACACACACACACACACACACACACTGTCTGTCTGTCTCTCTCTCTCTCTCTTTCTCTCATTCAGACAGAGTGGTTGAGTACCAAGATAGATAAATGGATAATTATGATGAAATCACAGGAGAGGTGATTACTTGGTTAAGTTTTTAGTGTCTGTGCTCTTAAAACCTATTTTTTCAGTAGCTTAGTTGATACCATCAACCTATCCATTTGTTTGGGTTTTTTTGTTTGAATGTGGTTTTTGTTTTTGTTTGTGTTGTCTTGGTTATTCTCTTTTTGAAACCAAATTATTATTTTCTTTCAGCTATGAAGAATCTCTATCTTCTGGTAAAACAGAGCCTGTCAAAAGACCAGGTACTTATGAAGTTCATTCTTTTTGTCACTCTCTGTCTGTCTGTCTATCTGTCTTGTCTGTCTGTCTGTCTGTCTATCTGTCTGTCTTTCTGTCTGTTCTCTCTCT
This sequence comes from Rapana venosa, assembly GCA_028751875.1. Lineage (NCBI taxonomy): Eukaryota > Metazoa > Mollusca > Gastropoda > Neogastropoda > Muricidae > Rapana > Rapana venosa. The sequence goes on along the minus strand of CM054137.1, from coordinate 30,943,590 downwards.
CTTGATTTTTTTAAGCCTAATGCTGGCTTTTTTTCTGATTCAAGCAATTTTTTTTTTTGCAGACCTAGAACAAGTAAGGATTCTTGTAGTGTATCTGAGTGGCTTTCAGATTTTAATATCTTAAAATGCAAGAGTGGGTGGTATTCAATATTGGGTCGAGACTTGGTGATAAATAGATCAAGCCATTTCAGAAAAAAAGTTTTGAGTGTGTGGTATGAACTATGTAGTTGATAGAGAGAAGTACGTTAACTATGGAGATGCTCTGCCGTATTCAGCTGCACACATCTGGTTTGCAGACTGCCAACGGTTGTCTTGACAAATGTTGTGCTGTAAGAAAAATCACTTGCATTAATCTTTGACTTGATGAGTATACACAGCAACCGCTTCTGCATGATTGCTCAGCAAGTTATGCAAAGCGAATATGGCCATTATAGAAAACAGGCTGTTCACCTACATGTACAGCTAAATAGTTGCTTTCCTCGAGGTATAAAGAAAAAGTGTGAGCAAGAGCCACAATGAACAGTTGTGATGTGGTTATATCCCCACCACCATAACTAGTACATTTTAGTTGTTGCAATCACTAATATTGATTTTCCTTTTTTTTTTTTTTTCTTAGATAATCATTCAGTCAACATAACAGAAGCATGATAGAAAATCACGATGTAAATCAAGTCTCCATGACTATGTCCTTTTGGTCTGTCAGTCTTTAAGCTGGTTGTCTGTCTAGTGTCTGTCCTTTCCCTTTCTCCTTTCCTGTATATCCCTGTCTGTCAGACGCCTGTTTGCAGTTTTAGAAGCAGTTCATATGGCAGAGGGTTTACTTGTACTTGTGTAGCATGATTTTCTCATTTCTTTTGATTTCTTTTTTTCATAAGGACATTTTTTTCTCTCTCTCATCTCTTTATTTCGTTTCAATTAAATGACTGCTGTAAACATGGATTTCTTTTTCTTATTTGTTTTTTGTGTGTATATTTTCCATGTCAAGTGGGTCGAATAGGTAGTGGGCGTTTTGACCGAGGCGATCGAGATGATCGGCGGGCAGAAGGTCTTAGTCAGAGCCCTAAAGGTATCATGATACCCCTGACATTGTCCATATTCTTTGGTTTTTTTGGTTGTTTTTTTTGTTTGTGCTTTCTTTTTGTTCTGGTTTTTGTTTTTGTCGAAGCTTGCTGTGCATGCTTTTGCACCGTATTTTATTTTCTTGCTCTGCATATTGTTTATGCACATTTGTTTCTTAAAAAATAATATATCAGTATTGATGCATTCGTATTGGTTTCCAACCCTGGCAGGCATATTTACACTTATTAATTTTTTTTAATATCAATCTACTTAACTCCAATTATCTGTTCTTTGAATAATCAATTATCAATTGTTTTGTTGTTGTTGTTTTTTTTTTCTTTTTTAAGTTTTGTTCGGAAACTTAATAACAATTTTCTCAGTAGAGACAGAGCGAGAGAGAGAGAGAGTGTGTGTGTGTTTGTGCGTACTTAGGTATGTCATTGGTTTTATTCAAAATCACGTGAATGAATAAGTTTGATGTGTACTTGAAAGGGAAGTATACTAAATACTAGATTCTCTTTTTTCATTTTTTGGTGACATTGATTATTTTGTTGGATGATTAACTTTAAGCCAGGAACTAATGCTTTTCTCTTAACTTAAAGGGTGGAGAGGGTTGATTTTGTAAGATATATAATTTAAAAGTGGATTCAGAGAGAGAATTCCACAAATCAGAATGCATACATCTGTTTTGGTTTGGGTTTTTTAAAAAAAGGATTTGAATATTTTATTTTATTTTATAAAGATAACTATTTGATTCGTTAAATGTTAGTTTTTGTTAGTTTTAGGTCAAAGTGGGGCTGAAATTTTAATTCATAAAGCCTCTGTTAGAATGTTAATTTTGGATCAGAGTGTGGTTACATTTTAACTTTTGTTTATATTGAATCTTGACCTTTACTATTTCTGTTTTGTTGTGTTTGGATTTTGTTTGTGAGCACCACCATTTCTTTGCTTGGTTTGTTTGCTGTGTAGTAGGCACAGTTGGGTGCAGCAGTGTACTGATCAGTTTGATATTAAAATATTTAGTTCATGTAGCAAAATCATAATCATACCCACCCACAAAGTGCATCGTACATATCTCTATGATAATCAGATGTATGCATTTTAGGTTGTAAAGTTACTACTGTTCCAGCTGCCTTTGTGCAAGGAGTGAACCCGTCAGATTTTTCAGCTGGGACTGCATGGTTTACTCTTATTAGAGGAGAGTACAGGGGGATGGGACAGCCTAGTGGTTAGAGCTCCGTGCTTGCGGTTTGATGGCCCGCAATCAACCCCAGGTTTGAGTTACCACTGAGGTGACGTCCAAGGGGATTTTCCCCTGGAGATCAGTACTGACTCCACTCCCCCGAAAGTCCTTTGGATGAGACTATAAACCAAGGCCTCATGTGTGAATGCATGCAGAACATCTTTTGCATACATCAAAACGTGTTCTACCTTTTGGAAGAATAGACCATTCATGCCGGTAAGAAGGGCTGGCAAGAAATTGTATTTTGAAAAGTACATGCACACTGGTGTCATATTTAGACATCATCCCTGAAGTCAGAATGCAGCTACCTTAATGGTGGGCAAAAATGGTTCACAAGCAAAAATAGTTACCATTGGTGAACCTTGGAGCTCTAGCAGAGGAATGAACAGGAAAAAGAGAAGAAAGTATTTTGGAGGGATTTTTGGAGGCTCTTGCTATATTTCTGCAATGCATGCAGAATAAACAGAGAAACCTTGTGCCGACATCCAGGCTTTGACATATATTCAAGATGTAGGGAGGAATTTGGTGAATAACTGTTCTAGGCAGTACTGTATTGACTGACTCATCTGTGGAGTTGAAAGTAGAGGTGAAGTCATTTTTCAACCAGAATGTAGTCTGCTTTGTTCATAGTGGAAAAACTGGTTCTGCATAGTCAAACATTATCTTTTCACAAATGTGAAATTGAGTATGTTGTTCAAATGATACAACTGAGACTAAGGTGACATTCTTCGTAGGTGTCAGCTGTTACTCTTGGGTCTGGTTCATACCAGGATGCACTGAAAAAGAAGATATAAATCATAACCTAGTCACATAGTTTTACATCTAACAAGAACTCTGTAAGAATATCGACATCCTAATGCTGTTTTATATTGTAGTGGAAAAAGAATGTCTTAGACTTGACAGTCATATGTTCTCCAGTCTCATAACTTCATATTTAGTTTCTTCCCCCATGTCTGCCTTAACCTTAGTGTTTAAAGTTTTCTGTGGCTGCATATTCATAGTGGGCAGTATATTTAGGACATTTTGGTTTCCACTGAACATTTTTACTCAGTTTGGCTTTGTGAATAAACACACTTGGATGCTTGATAAGTGGTATTTTGCATATGTAAGACTAGAGCACTAAATATGCCAATGTGAGTACTTGACAAAACATATCCATTGTCAGTGTTACTGATTCTTGCAAATTTTTGGATTTCTGGCTTTAGAAATACCAGTAAAATTAATCAAGAAAACAACCTAAGCACACACAAAAAACCAAGAACCCTTGCCCTAAAACAAGCTACTTTTGTTTGTAAATGTTTTCTTATGATCTTTGAGACTGTTGTTGAGTGATATTAACAAAGATTTATAGGGTTAAAATCTTATGTATGTCATTGACATGACTGAAAACAACAAGGTATGTCAATGTCACAAACAAAAAACACTATTATCAAAGACTTAAAGAGGTAAAGAGTGCATGACTATGTTCTGACTCAACTTTTTTGCCCTTAAATATTTCAATTTGTATTTGACAGTATCGTCCAGAGCTTTTCCTTTATCTTGTACTCTTTCTGGATACCTACATCTTTCATGAGATATGAGCTGTGCCTTGATGTATTCTGACTATGTTGTATAAGAGCAATGTCATTCTAGTAAAAAACATGTATTTGCAAAAGTTGTTTCCCTCTGCCCCATGTACCTTGCATGTATGTCCATGTAAGCTGTATAGATAAGTAATATTAAGGAAGATTTGTTTGCTTAACATTTGTAGGTCATAGGGTTTGAATCAGTATGATCAGACAAGTAAACAAGCAGTAAAAGTAAAGCACTGGTTAACAGAATTTTGTAATCACTATTCATATTACAAAGGAGAGTGCATGCTAATGACATGTTCTCTAGAACAAGCATTTTGAAAATATAAGAATGAAAAGAAGAAAAAGGAAAAAGAAGAAAAGATGAGTAAGAAGAAGAAATATTGTGTCTTTTTTATTTAGATTGCTGAATTTATTGTCAATGATAATGGAAAAAAGTGCCACAGATTCTGAGATTGTCTGTCTCTTTTATTCACCCCCAAGTGATGTGCTGAATCTTAAGCCATCAGTTATCATCCACAAGTAGAATGTTGAACATGGTGCCATAAATGATAACTTTGAAAGGGAGTGTTGGCATGGTTAAGACATTTTCCAGAATATATCTTTTTGTAAGATTAGTTTTAAGTACATTGTTGCAGGAAAAAAAGAACTCCAGATATCATAGGCTTGTTTGTAAATATTTGACATGGAGTGTTGGCATAGTTAAGACATTTTCAAGAATTTATCACTTTGTGAGATAATTTTTAAAGTACACTGTTGCAGAAAAAAAGTCAAATATCATAGGAAATATTTATCAATATTGATAAGAAACCTGACCTTTTAGTAAATCATGAAGTGATTGTGCCCAGGTAGTTATAATAATAATAATATATGGAATTTATATAGCGCTGAATCTTGTAAAAACAAACAAATCGAAGCGCTTATCAGTGTAAATAAAACTGTACATGGTTTCACTGTTGGGGTATTAGGTCTTAATTTATACATTATGCAGCCTTTGTTTATTATAAAACAATGATTTGGCATTTTGTAATATATGATCTTGATGTCAAAGGGACATGAAATAAAAATTTTATGATGCTGTTTAATGTTTTGAAGAAGCTTATTTATATTCACGTATGTACCTGCTCTACTTTTGCTGCAGCATGTATTTATAAGTAAAACAACAAGTGAATGGCCAGCATGGTGCTTCCTCTCTTTGAGGAAGTGTTTCCATTTGTTCCCCTGTACTTCTCTTTTCTGTTGTGTGCTAACTTATGGTTAACTTCAGTACCATTGGCTTGGAAGTTGTAGTATACCTCTTGTCTTTTTGTGAGAAACAAAAGTTGAACCTGTAGCATAGTTGTTTTGTCTGTTTTGTGCAGCATATGCATGACAAGGTTCCACTAGATTTCAATCAAAAAAGCTGAATTGTGTGGGTTTTTTGGAGTTTTTAAATTATTTTTTGTTAATACATCTATCTTTGATGTTGTGTGTATATGCTTACAAAATGATGGGAAAGTGGACAGATTTGAAGCTTTCTTTGTGTACCTTTGGTTTACCTAAATGCACATTAATGAATAGCAGAGCATTGTTGGTTTGATGTCGCTTTATCAGTTTTATAAGAAATGCAGTTCAGAAGGGATTGAATTAAATTGAATCTTTGACAATGATAGTTACTGTCTGAGCATTCGGTAAAGAAGAAGGAAATAAAATTTCATGTATGTCATTCAAATAATTAGAGAGAAAAAAATTGTGCTGAGATTCTTAGATCAGATTAAAAGATAGTTCTGTCTAAGATTAAAAGAAATAGTCCTTAACCATACTGTAACAATCAGTTTTGTTCTTCTTTCCCAGCTCCAGGTATGATGCAAGGGGCACAGCAGACGGTTGAGAGCGATCGCAAACCTCCAGCAGGCCGGGGTCGTGGAAGAGGGAGGGGACGGGGCGCGCCCAGCAGCCTGGAGCACCGGGGGACAAACCGCCACGCCCACGGACGTGGTCAGGTGGCGATGACGCCCGCACAGTGGAGTGCTCCAATGACATGCTGGTGGTGAAGATTGACAAGTCGCGTGGCTCTGATGATCATTCCGTTGAGGTAGAGTATGGTCCCGATGAAGAGGTTGAAAAGAGGAAAAGCTCCCCGCCCAAGAGAAAGCCTGGACGACGAAGCCCAACTAAGCAGAAGCAACAACACAACAACAACAACAACAGCATCCACAGTTCCAAGACGCTGATGTGCCACACAGTAAAGGACCGTCGTCTATCCCACCACTCGCTTCCACTTCTAGCCAGGACAGCAGCATCTATGAGGGCCGACCAGCCAGCTTGTCTCAGTCCATATCTGTTGGTAGCACAGATGAGTGGGAGGACTACACAGGCACAGACTCTGACATGCACACGGCCACCACAGAGGACGAAGGAGAAATGTTCAGGCGGAGCAGCGGCAGGCTGAACCCTGAGGCTCCTGTCTTCTTGCCCACTTCTGCCGAACTTCAGGCCGCGTCTGCACGCTCAGGTTTTGGCATGGCTCCAAAGCAGCAGAGAAAGTGTCGATCATCAACCTCTTCCAGAGCATCCGAATGCTCACCACAGACAACTAACTGCCAGGCAGATCCGGACCACACACAAGCTTCACAAGAGGGTAAACCAATTTCCTGCGATGGTGAAAACCTGGATCAGGTCGAGGAGGAGGAGGAAGAAGAAGAAGAAGCAAGCAAGGATCTTGCAAAAGAAAACGAAATCCCTGATTCTTCTGCTTATGAGGATGCAGAGCAATATTACGAGGAGGAGGAGGAAGAAGAAGAGTTCCTTAGTCCGGAACTTGATGAGGAACAAGATGAGCGTTTCAACACCTCCTCAGAGATGGAAAGCCCCAGAGGCCCAACCAGTCAGACTGACGAGGTGTCTGCAGGGACCCAGTCTCATGACAGAGAGGAAGAGCAGGATACCGGAGCTTCTCTTGCTGACGAACTGTGCGCTGCTGGTGAACCTCAGCAGCAGCAGTCTAGCAGCTCTCGCACTACCCGTGCTTCTGTGCAGGAAGAATTTTCTTCCCCGGAACTCAACGAGATTGAAGAGGATGACGTGGAAGAAGACATTGTACCGCCTGTCGAGGATGACACGGTACCTCAAGGGGAGGCTCTCCCCAGCACAGCAACTGCCTCGGATAAAGTGATAGAGGAGGAGGCAGCATCTGAAGATGCTGATGGCAGTTGCACACCTGCCCCTGAAGACAGTGCTAATGGTTCCCCCAAAGACGATAAGCAGATGGCCTCTTCAGAGGAAGATGATGGCTCCAAAAAGGAGCCTGAGTGTGGCTCCAAAGAGGAGCCTGAAGGTGGCTCCAAAGAGGAGCCTGAGTGTGGCTCCAAAGAGCAGCCTGAAGGTGGCTCCAAAAAGGAGCCTGAAGGTGACTCCAAAGAGCAGCCTGAAGGTGACTCCAAAGAGCAGCCTGAAGGTGGCTCCAAAGAGCAGCCTGAAGGTGGCTCCAAAGAGCAGCCTGAAGGTGGCTCCAAAGAGGGGCCTGAGTGTGGCTCCAAAGAGCAGCCTGAAGGTGGCTCCAAAAAGGAGCCTGAGTGTGGCTCCAAAGAGCAGCCTGAAGGTGGCTCCAAAGAGCAGCCTGAAGGTGGCTCCAAAAAGGAGCCTGAAGGTGGCTCCAAAGAGCAGCCTGAAGGTGGCTCCAAAGAGCAGCTTGAAGGTGGCTCCAAGAGCAGCCTGAAGGTGGCTCCAAAAAGGAGCCTGAAAGTGGCTCCAAAAAGGAGCCTGAAGGTGGCTCCAAAGAGCAGCCTGAAAGTGAAGACGGCTCCAAAAAGGAGCCTGACAGTGGCTCCAAAGAGCAGCCTGAAGAATCATCTTCCTCGCAGCTGATTTCCTCAACTGGAAAAGTTGTACAGGAAACAGGTATGTATTGTTTTCTTTCTTTTTTGTTCTTGCTGTGTGGATGATATTTTTGCTTTCATTGATTTGTTTGAAATTTGAAGAGGCAGTATTACAGACAAGTGGTGAATCTATCACTATTTGATAAAGACACAGAAATCGGCACTGTAGTTTTTACTGTGTAAGAGCAGGTGTCACTAATCTTCCCCATATTGGAGCCGAAAAGAAGCTGATTGCCTTTAGATTTCACTTTTCAGTACATAAAACCCCCCCAAAAAATCCCCTAACTAACCAACCCCACACACATGTATAAACTTCTTTACATAGAACAAATCAACGCCAGGGTACAGATGCTTTTTATCGATTCCATCCAGGCTAGCTAAGGGTGGTACAGTGGCAATTTCCTTGGGATCAAAATGGTGAAAAAGAAGTAGAAATGTACAAAGTTTTCATCTTTTAATATTTGTCCTTAGTTTCCCTGAGTGAGCTGGCCATCAATTGTTCCCCTTCTAGACAGCTTGAATCTTCAAACCCTGAATTGTGACCTTGATCAGAAACTGTTACATATCCAGAAAAAAAGATAAATGGATTGATTGATTGATTGATTGATTGATTGATTGATTGATTTGATTGAGTGAGTGAGTGAGTGGTGTGTGTGTGTGTGGTGGTGTGTGTGTGTGTGTGTGTGTGTGTGATTCAATCCTTAAGTTACAGTGGCTAAAACGGTTGAGGTAGAGTTAAAAACTGCTGAAAGAATTTGTAACATTGTGCTGGAGCTTAATTCATATTGTTTACTCAGTTCTGTATTGGAATTCAGGTTGGTTTGCTTGATTTTGATATAGAACTGTTTCCAGATACAACCTTTATTGTCCACTTACATATGGAAGAACATCTCTCAGCTTCACTATATGACTTAAACAGACATTGCCTTTTAAAATGTCCTTATCTTTCTAAATACAGAAAAAAGACTGATCATGTCTATGACAAGCTAGTATATTTGAAACAGAAAATCAGGTACTGGATTTAAAAAAGTATCAGTTTCTTTTTTTTATCTGAGACTTTGTCATTAGTATAAATAAAAGATACTGCTTTAAAAAAAAAAAAAAAAGATGCATGTCTCTGAGAAGACAACACTGTTATAAAAAAACAAACCCACTGGTGTTTTTTCTCCATTGTTGGTATTCTGCTTTTCCGTTACACAGCAGAAAACTCAAGTGTGATGGAACAGCCAGATGCTCAACATGTCAACGGCCATGCTGTAGACCCAGCACCGGATGACAGTGTTGCTACAGAAACCTCGTCCTCAACCTCTCTTGTAAGCATCATTAACATGCATGCCTTGTCTCTTGTGTGCCATGTATTGCCCGAAGCTGACAACTGACTGACTGGTCGGGGACGTGATGGGGATCGACAGCAAGTGAGTGTTGGGATGGTAGCGTTTCTCTAGCATTTAGACCACTCCTGGCTTGGAAGAGGGATTTCTGTTTTCCTGCAGGTCTGTACATTTTCTTTATATCTTTTTGTTTTCTTTTTCGTCATTTTGTAGCAGAAGGAGTTATTTATTATTTGTAGCAGCAGGAGATATTATTAACCATTGTGAAGTCCTGGTAAACAGTGCTGTTGTGGTGAGGGTCTTGATTTGTGTAGATTTTGTGTTTGCCCTGTCTTGTATCATTGTGATTATGTGGGGCCTTGATGGTGATGCCTCAAGGACTGTCTTCAACAGGTACTGTGTCATATTGAGTTATGTCTTCATCATAACTAATTTTCCTTTATGAAAAATTCAGGATACTCTTTTCTGGCATGAAGCCCATATTGTGGCCATAGTCAGTGTGTGTGTGTGTTTCATCTTCAGTATCTGTGAGCATTTTTGCTTATGACTTTTTTCTCAAGGAGGTAGCGTGTCTTTAATTTGCGCTAAATGGATGATGCATTCAGGAACACAGTTCAGTGTCTCGTCCAAGAGGCTAGCAACCAAGCCATTACTCATGGTCTGATGGCATTGGGAAGGAAGACAGAAATGTATTTATCTTGAAACGTAATTGCCAGTTTGTATAGTAAAGTTGCAGGTTTTGTTTCGAGATGTATAAACGTTTGTATTGTCAAGTAATAAATGGAAGACACATGATTTGAAGATAATTTTCTGTGTCTTTTCAGCTAATGTTCTTTGAATTGTGTTGGTATGGCATAGTTTATCTTACAAGAATTTGAAAGTGTAAAAGTTTTATGTAATTTGTAAATTTAGTTTCTTTCGGCGTGTTTTTGGATTTCCCCTCTTGCTTTTGTATATTTGAGTGGTCCTATCTTTAGTTTTGTTTCTGGGCATTATCACCCGCAAATTTTGATAGTATATTCATTGAATATTTTGTTCATATGTCTTTTCTCTCTATACTTCCTTGGGAAATGGCTTTCTTAGTATTTGAAAATCCCCCCTCCCCCCCCTCCCCACTTCACCTGCAATCTCCATCTCGTCTTGTCACCATCTTCTTTTCAGGGAAGCCTCATCATATAGCCAAATCCTAGGTGGTATATGGTTCTGTTTCTAAAACTTTAAAACCTCCCCAGAAATTTATTCTGTCTGAAAGATTTCAGTTACACAGGTGTCAGTTTTGTTGTTTTGGGTTTAAAAAAAAAAAAATTCTCAGCGAGAGCTGTGAGGTTCACTGATGGTGAGATTTTGTGTATGCAAATGTTTGCCCACTATCAAGGTAGCCGCATTCCTTCTTCAGGGATGATGTCTTCTTAATGCGTAACATGACACTAGTTTGTATGCATTTTATTTTTTCATTTTGTTATTTTTGCAATTTTGTCATCCTGGTAGAATCCCTGTGAATAGGCCTGTCATGGTGGCTTGAAACCCTGCCATTTGATTGTGAGCTCAATGCAATAACTACAAGGCTATCCCGTCTCATGTTTCAGTTAATGAAATTCAGTATTCTTTTTGTTTTGCTGCCTAATTATTGAAAGTCATGTCATCTTTCTAGGGTAATTTTGACCGCTGTATGAGAGAGAAGACAGTTTCATTGTCATCTGTACTACTGTACATTACAACCAGAAGATCAATGGCATATGAACACTCTTTTTGTGTGCAGTCTGCGTAACAAGCGGAAACCAGAGTTGTGGACTGCCTTTTTCGAAAAGTGTATGACTGCAATGGTGGTGACGGCAGAAGTGTGTGTACAGCTGTCGACTGGACATGCCCGTCCCTGAAATCGGAAAGCGTGCTATGTATGATACATGAGCGCGAAAACCGTTCTGCGGTCTACATCACAAGTCTGAATGACTACTTTATTTATTTTTGTTTTATACATGAACTGTATGTGACTATCACAGCTGTCACAGAATGATATTTCTGCTTTTAGCAGCTGTATGTGTTTTTCTGTTTTGTTTGTCTGACAGAGTCGTCTTGCTAGTGCCTTATTGTCTGGGTAGACTTTGACGTTGAAGGAAAAGGCTTTCTGTAGTTGCAAATTATGGCTCGTTTTTATTTTGGAAGCAGAGTTTTGTTTTGTAGTGTTGCTCATGATAAAATGAGGCATCCTTTAAGTTGTTAACAGATTTGCTTTTGAAAGTTTAATGACTTCTGAGTTGGGCAGGTTTGCTTTATTTTCTTTCCCTTTTGTAAGAATAAGCTCAACAAAACATCATATATCATGATGAATAGTTTTGTAACCTGCATATAGTTTTAAATTGTGAAGCTTTACTTTGGAAATTATCATGATAAGTTTGTTTTATATAATGATTAAGAGCAAAAATTTTTAGTGCTACGGTGAATGGAGAAGGTTGTGTTGGTGTTTTAAGTAACATTGAACTCATTCAGAGCTGTTCAGGAGAAATATGTACAAAATGATACATTGTTTTGATCTTTATATTGGCATTTAAGTTATTATTTATTAGTGGCAGATACTATACACTTCTGATTTTTTTCCAAGGTGTATTGGGTGGGGGTGTTTATTGTGTACAATCTTTGTAGATTGCAAGCATAAACATTTATTTGTAAATTTTTGTTGTTTGTGGATCCTATTTCTTCACAAAGTGTGTACTTTTTAAGTTAAGATATACCTGATGTATTGGAGTAAACTTTATTTGTACGAGGTATCAATGAATCGTTAGAATTGTAGGCACTAAATATGAGTTACTCTATGTAGTTGTGTACAAGAAACGTACTCCTCTGCTAATGCAAATTTTGTACTGTAAATTTTAATAAGTTTTTGTTTTGATTGATTCGGTTTCTTTTTGGGATTTTTCTTCTTTTCTTTCTTATTCAGTTGTGAGATTCAATGAAAGAAAAAAATGTTAACCAAAATTTTAAAGTTTTGAAACAAGACAAAAGTTAGAAGTTTATCGCTTTTGGGCCTTTCACCAAGATCTTAATTATTGTAATTTTTTTCTTCTTCTTTTTGTTTTAAGAGAATAATGTATTGTTAAATATATTGTTTAATGGATGTCTGTGTTCTGAAAACCAGAAAAGGTTACCGCTCTGTGTGTGTGTGGTGTGTGATAAATATTTTCTCCACACATGTTTTTGAAGCTTTGGTGTTCAAAGCACTTTTTTTTTCTTTGGTTGTAAACAAAGTAAGTCACCATCCACACCATGAATCATGTCATCTTAACATCTCGGGCCTGTGGTGTGAATCTCTTCCAGTGTAAAAACTCCATCATGATGTGAATGTTGAAGGCTGTTGAATTTTGGCATGCCGTGGTACTGTGACCAAGTCTCTCTGTTCTGTGCGCTGTGCTTTAAATTCAAGTCGTCAATGTGATTGATATCGTTCATACCATATGTCACCATTTCTCATGAGCAGAAATATTTCTTTTTTTGTTGTTTGTTTTGTTTTTAGTTTTCTTTTTTTTTTAAAAAGACAAGTAACTACAGCAATGTATTTTTAAGATGTTCCTTGCTACGCATTTCTTTTTTTGGGGGGGTGGGGGGGGGGGGGGTGTTGTTTTGTTACATTGTAAAGTGCAATACTGGTTTTAGGGCAAAAATTGATTATGTGCTTTTGTAGTGCTGTTGACTGTTCTTTGTTTATTTTTTGTACAAGACAAATTGCCGACACTCTCAGAAGACAGCTTTCCACTTCGCTTTTTTTTTTTTTTTTTTAATGGTGAGTTGGACTAAAAGCACTACAGTGGCAAAGAGTTTTTTTGGGTTGGATGGGGTGGGGTTTTTTGCATTTTAAATACTGACTTTTTGTCATTTTGAAGTCCCAGAAGTTTCGGTTCAAGAGAAACAAAATTGAGGTTGTTTGAAAGTAGAAATAGACCACAATGTATGCCATGCTAGTAATACATTGTTTGTACCAATTTGGATTGATACTTTTTTGGGGAAAGAGAAGGAATTGAATGAAGCATGTCAAAACACAAGCTAGGAAAATTTAACTGTTGAGCTGAAAAACTCTAGTGAAAAGCTTAAAAACTATGCAGAATAATTTAAACAGTTATGCATAATAAAAAGTGAATATTTTTGAAGGAGCAAAGTTAGTAATGCCTTGCAGTTGACAAAACTGAATTTTAAAATAGAAAACAAAGGTTCACTTTTTTTGGGGGGGGTACAAATTTTGGATGATCTGATGCAAGTACTTTTTTTATGCAAATGAGCTGTCTTTTTCTGCAGCTAACCATTACAATTAATGCTGAATATCTTTTTTCTTGATATGTGTTTTCTAATCCGTAAGATCAATGGTTAGAGAGAGAGACGTGGAATTATACAGAGTTTGGTGCAACTCATGTGGACAGATCTTTATTTTAATTCTCATAAGAAACAACAACTGACTGGTCTCCACAAATGTCAGAAGTGAGGGTATTGAATAACCGAAGAGTGTTCGGAAGATGTCCCATCTCACCCCCGTCATATTCTGAAACCTCTACAGATGGTGCAGTCAGTATTGGTACAATGCATGTCATCACGATCTGGATGTTGATCTGATTATTTCACACTGAACAGGAGACTTGCAAAAAAATTATCATATTTGTTGCTGAAGCTTAGTAGCAAAAACTTGTTCTGTCCAGTGCTGGATAGCTTTCAGTGAAATTTCTGAGATGGATTTTGTTCAGCAGTTAAGTGGAACTGTGTATTCTGGCACCAATGATTGCCTTGTGTTCATTGCCATGCCATGCCATGCCAAGCCTAGACCAGAACTGGTCTTGTCATTGTTCAAAATCCAGGTCAACAAGTAATGCATAGTACCGACAACACTCCTGCTGTTTGTAGGCGAAAAGGTTACTGTGAATAAAACGACATCCTTTGCAGAATGGATGGGGGTAAAAGGGGACATCTGTATGCATTTTCTCCTTGACTTGCTGCACAGGTTGAGCTTTTTGATTATTGCATTTGATTGATTTTTTAAAAAGTATTTATGTATTAGTCAGTTCTTCTCAAGAAACAGCATGCTAGATCAGTAGTTTATAGTTTTTTACATGGGCATGCCATTTTTTGCTGACCAGTACCAAATGAATCAGTCACGCATGCTTCATAGTCATTGTGTTTTTCTACACAGCGCTGTGCTTCAGGGATGCTATGCTATGAGTGCATGTTTCATGCCTGTGTTGTCATCTCATAAAGGAACTCACTGATCCATGTATCGCCACCACCATTGTTCATGTTCCACAATGGCTACGATGTAAGTACAGTTGTGTCCATTTCCCATCACGTTGTCTCAAAACAAGGATTGTACATTGATATTATTGTAAAAAAAAAAAAAAAAAATGTTGATGAAACTGTTGTGGTGTGACACTTTTGAGTGTGAAATCATGTTTTCCTTTTTAAAAAGTTTTTTTAATGAAAGCTTATTTTTTTTCAAAGTTTTTAACAGCTTTCCCCCCCTAAGGCTTTTCAAAGGCTTTTTCTCTTCCTTACCAGTTTGAATTAAGCTTTTTTGGTGGGGGGTGATAAGGTAGAATTGTGTGTTTTTTGGGTTTTTTTAAACGTTTCTCCCGAAAATGAATAATACTCATATCTCCAGTTTTTCATTCCATCAAAAGGGTCCCCCTGTTCCCTGAATTTTTCCCCTCTCTTCTTTAGCCGAGGTTCAGCAGACAGACATGACCAGGAAGGAGTGTGGTGATGAGCAAGTTTGTTTCTTATGACTGGGAACATTCCCACATATACCATTTCACTATGTGGTGTACCAACAGTTTCACTGTATTCAGTAATAGCTATCATGTAACACCGACATAATCTGTACGACTTGTACTGCAACGTGGGTTGTGTATCTGACTGGCTTGATGACCATGCCTGGAACGTTGTTTCTTTTTTGTCCTGATACATACTAAAAAAAAAAAAGAAAAAATATTAAAGAAAGAAAAAAATTTTGGAAATAAAAAAAATACATATACTAAAAGAGAACAGGTTTTTGTTATTATTTCTTGTATTTGGTGAATGATGTGTGAGAAGTGGACATGTTTATTATCAATCTGGGAGTTGGGATAGCCTGGTGGTTAGAGTGAGAGTGCTGTGCTTGTAATCAGGCCGCCCTGGGTTGCTATTCAAGCCGTCACCAAGGGGCCTGTTTGAGGGCTTTGACCCCCCCATCAGTGCTGAATCCACTCCCTGGAAAGTCCTTCAATGACACTATATAAACCGACGTCCAGTGTGGGAAGCATGCAAAACATCTCATGCACATGTTGAAACCTGTCCCGCCTTTTGGAAGAGTGGGCCATGTTGGTTGGAACAGATCACAAACTTTTTTAAAATTTAAAACCCGCATGCATACCGGTGCCATGTTTAGACATCGACTCTGAAGTCAGAGTGTGGTTACTTGAATGGTGACTTAACCGTTACATATTATGCAAAGTCGTACCTCTTGGTGAGCCTCAGAGCTCTAGCCAAGGAGCAAAAAGTAAAAAATGATTATGCCTTTGCCATCGCAATTTATAGGTTCTATCTACCAGGTTCAACTTGCCCTTGACACTCTGCCTTAAAAGTCTATTACAGTGCCCCAACAACTTCTGAGGGACTAATAGAGAAGTCAGATCATATGTGCGTGTGTACACACACACACATAATATAGTTTTGGTATTTTTTCAATTACTTTAACCTAAAACGCCCACCCCTCTTTCCCTTCTACCTGCTCTTCTGACTTTCGTCTTTTCATCTTTTATCTCCCTTCTTCCATCTTGCACACTCACCAGCTTCCCTTCCCTATCTTTGCATAATTATGTGTGTGTCTGTGAGTCTGTATGTGCATTCAGCTTATGGTGCATGTGTACTGATATTCTATTTGGTATGCACTAAAATTCTTTAGTTCTGTCTGGATTCCTCTTTCACTGGAGGCTAAGTACTCAGTATATGTAAATTAACAAATCATTCTGACTAGGGTGCAGAAGGATTGATAAAAGTCCTTCAAGTTGTGACAAAGTGTGGAAGAAGAGATCCTTATGTCAAAAATGAACATACATAGAGCACACACACACACACACTCACAAACTGTGGCCCCATGTTTGAACGCATGTAGATTATCTTGCACACGCATTTAATACCTATTCCTCATGTTTGAAGAGTAGGCCATATTGTGTGTTCGTGGGAACATGACAAAACGGTCAAAACCACATGGGCAGCAGGACTGGGCGTAAAAAAGATTCCATTGTCCTCAGGATTAAAGAATGAAAAGAAATAAAAGAATTTTTTTATAAAAAATGACACACATGCACTCACAAAGTGCAATTCACAAAGTACATGCATACACACTCCTGCGCGCACACGCACCTGCGCACGCAAACGTACACATACACACGTGAGTGCACACATATGTAACACACACACACTCTCTCTCTCTCTCTCTCTCTCTCTTCTCTCTCTCTCTCTCACACACACACACACACACACATCGTAAAGAAAGACTGGAGACTCATGCTCATACCTATGTGCCGGGGCCCAAGCTGTGATAATGTGCAAATCAAACGACCTGGAGGCATATAACCCAGCAGCAGGTAACAAATAACACAGCTGCAAAACTGACTCCTTCAGTCAGGGAACTCCACAGAAAATTGTCTTTCCTACCATGTTCCTGCAGAGTTGGTGATTCTAGTTTTTAGTTTAGGTTTGGAGTTTTTGTTGATGCTGTTTTCTTCTTGCTTTTCTTCCCCCATTGTCTCTGCATTCCTTAAAAGTGATTGCAAAATGATTACTAAGTCATCGTAAACAGTGTGTCCTCAACCTATCCCTCGTGTCATGTAAGTGTGTTGCAATTTTTTTTTCTTGCTTGATTACTAAGTCAGAAAACACTATATCCTAATCTATCCCCCACGATATGTAAGTCTATTGCAATATTTTTTTCCAATCTTGATCAAAAGGTAAAGGTGTCCCATAACTTATGTGGTCGTAGGGGAGCAAGGTGTCAAAGAACTCAGCTTCTCTAGGGACTAGCATATTGAGGGCAGCGACCATCTCCTGTCCCTCGTTGCTTTACCTTCCCTGAACCTAAAGAGGCAGGAACCCATTAACAGCTGGGTGAACTGGGGGATTGTACTGAAACCAAGCTTTACTTCCCTGATCATAAAGAGGGGGACTATACTGAAGCCATGCAGATAGATGCTTGATTACAAAGTCATTAAAACATTCTATCCCTAATCTATCCCTCTTGACATTTCCTCATGTTCAACCTAAAAGACAATTGTATGAAAGGCAGAACCAGTCAAATTTTCTTGCGTTTGAATGCAGCAGTGGATTCACGGTATTATACATAATGATCAGCTAAAATAACGAAAGTAAGTTTGTAATAACAATAATGTATGAACTAAGTTAGTGTAATATGGCAGTTCACAAGTTGCCAAAGTTTATGGTAAGGAACGATGTACCAGCAATAATTGTATAATATGGAAATTCACAATAGAAGTCATCTGAATTTGTGTCACAGAGTGATGTATCAGCAAGGTTAGTGTGATATGCAAGTTAAATTAAGTTTAAAGTAATGAATGACATCAGCAATATGGGTATAATATAGCACTTCAAAGATAGAATTAAATTTATGGTAAACAATGGTGTGTCAGGAATAATAATTAGTTTTTTGTGGCAGTTCACAAGTAAAAACATTCTCTTTTAAAGCAAAAAAAATTGTAAGTATATGGTAAACAATGACACTTATCACGGTACCCGATAAAATGCCTTTTTCCACGGGAATCATCGTTAGATTATGAAAGTACACGGGGAATTAGCGAATGTCACTATTTCAGCATCGATGCACTAAAACATACACCGACTTCTAGGAATCAGTCCTTAAAGCGGTGAGATATTCTACCCAAAGGCTTGCAGTTGAAGAATCTCACCAAACTTAACATAGGATTTTCAGACTTTAATGTTGTTGAAAGGTTCAAATTCATTTAACGTCTTTTCACACACAAGCTGTGATATTAGACGGGTAGGTAGGTCGATAGGTCGAATGTGATGCAGTTTTATTGGGAAGACTAGGACTACACAGATGTTCACCAGTGTGTTGAGAACGTCTTACAAGTACTGCCTATCTTGGGGCCTGGTTTTTACGTAGATACCATCATGCATGTGTAAGAACTGCAAGTCATTCACAAAGCACACATTTCAGAGTGTAGTTTCGCTGTAAAAGAATAAAACCCATCCTACATTAATGAGCAGAAAATAAATAGTGACATCAAAAACATAATTCTCTCCTCTCTCTCTGCCCCAGTCTCATCCAGAAGATTGGTTGGGATTTAAAATATAAATAAACTGTTCTCCAACTTCCCTCCCCTTATAAGTTGTGTAATACAGTGTAAATGTGTCAAATAAGTACGCACCCTTAGCGAGGTTTCTCTTTTCTGAAAAAAAAAAGTCTGAAGATGGAATATGGACGCCTACGTGTCAATATGGCTCAGGCTGGACTAAAAAGGAAGAAAAAAAAAGGTGATAAATTACAATCTGTTCAGTGACGGAATGCATGCACTAGATGACCTGGTACACTGCTTTATTAAGAGAGGACAGTCAGCTGGAGACAGCAGGCGAACACAGTTTTGAGGCAGCTACACAGAGTCTGTGCGTCATTCGGAGGGGCTCTAATTGAGCACGGCACTGCAGTTCTCCAACAATCTGTCGCGGGTTATTTATACTCAAAACAGCGCTCCATCTCGTTTTCTTTATCCCCACCCGCCCAATCTTTTTTTGAAAAAAAGAAGAAAAAAAGTAGGCCTTTGTTCTCTCTCTCTATCAAGTCTCAGGTGTTTTTTCATGTCTTACCTTTTCGGTTATTTCTCCATCTCCACCCACCCCCTCCTCTTCATTTCTTTGCCCAAAGCTGTCTCTTATGATCTCTCTCTCTCTCTCTCTCTCTCTCTCTCTCTGTCTGAGAGAGAGGGCCTGGTGTAAAGAAACCTATGGCTTATCCAATTACTCTCATTAAAATATTCGAGAATAATCTCTCTCTCTCTCTCTCTCTCTCTCTCTCTCTCTCTCTCTCTCTCTCTCTTCTGAGCCCAAGGGTCCGAAATCACACTGAAGGATAAAAAAAGAGGTCATTTTACGGTGTCATTGCATAGCATACATGTCTTGCTTCCTTTACAGACAACACAACGTTGATTCGTAAGATTTCGTTTAAGTGTTGTTACAGATACCACAAAGTAGATTCGTAAGGTTTCGTTTAAGTGTCGGCGATGATCAAAGATTGGTTAAAAGAAGAAGCAGCAAACTGTATGATGTCTATGCACATCTAAGCCCATTCAAGAACATAATTACAGCTGATAAGTTTAGTTATCTATTTATTTATTCTTTTATATGGAGGATAATGGCATAAAAATACTTATGTGCTTTTCTACATCATGAACGTAATTACAGTTAAGTTTATTTATTTATTCATTCTTTTATATCGAAGATAGTGGAATCACACTCATGTGCTTTTTTACATCCAGTCCCGGTGTGTATGCGGTTTTGTACATTTTGTCATTTGTTCCCACCGGCATACAATGGCCTACTCTTTCGAAAAGCGAAACAGGATTTAACGTGTGCGCAAGATGTTCTGCATGCATTCACACACGGGACCTCGGTTTATAGTCTCACCCGAATGACTTTTGGGGAGAGTGGAGTCTGCACTGATGTTAACTCCAGGGAAAAGGCCCCTTGAACGGGAATCGAACCCGGATCGTCACACTGCG
>CM054137.1:30883766-30918766 GCA_028751875.1 Rapana venosa | reverse complement strand
ACCCCAGCCCCCACCCCCTAAAGAAAACAAAACAAAAAAATGCTGTATACATTCCATACATTCTTATTAGTAGTATATCATGCGATTGAACAAGAAAAGCCCACTATAACTCAAAGATGAAAAAAGGACTTTAGACCGCAAACGCGGCAGAAAAAAACCAACGATATTATTATAATGTCCCTGGGCTACACAGGTCTATTTGGCATATTTATGGCCCAACCTCACACCGAAAGTAGGCCTATGAAAATAAGTCTGGCTTGAGGAATGCCAGTCAGACATTACGAATCATAGGTATCAGTCAGTTGACCCAGCTTCTTAAGGAAGTGTGTGTGTGTGTGTGTGTGTGTGTGTGTGTGTGTGTGAGTGAGAGAGAGTGAGAGAAGAGATGAGAGAGAGGAGAGAGAGAGAGAGAGAGAGAGAGAGAGAGATGGGGGCTTTAGTGCATGGTTTCACTTACGGTATGTGACACTAAAGAGCTTACAAACCGCAATCAGAATAATTTCATCTTCATCAAAAGAGACACATTTGAAGGGTACATGGACAATATTTTCTGACGAGACTGCCCTCGCTCTGAGTTTACTTAACACTTTGTACAAAAAAATTAACTTCTTTCAGCGGATGATGGGGGGGGGGGGGGGGGGGGGGGGGGGAAGACATAGGACATAGAAGTCAAGCGAAAAGAGAGGGATAGGAGGAGAAAATATCGAGGGAGGAGGGGAGGGGAGGGGTGAAGTTGGCAAGGCAGGGCACATTCATGGCTGCAGGCAAACAACAACCCCCCCCCCCCCCCCCCCCCCCCCCCCCCCCCCCCCCCCCCCCCCCCCCCCCCCCCCCCCCCCCCCCCCCCCCCCCCCCCCCCCCCCTGACAAATTGCATAGCGAGGGAACGCTTCAAAGCCCCACATAACTGGAACTTTCCTTTCATGAAGACAAAAGGACATATATCACTTGAAAGAAAATTAGGAGGGAATAAAACAACACCACACAAATCACAACACCTCCACCCCTCTAAACACACACACACACACACAGAGAAACGATAACGTCCCTTCCCCAAAATAAGCAACAAATAAATCAGAATAAAGACTAACCAATCAAATTTCGAAATAATAACTTGAGCTAAAACAGTTTCTTCTCATATTCATCCATAGTTCAATGTTCAACTGCTATTGTCAATCTTAAACAGTTGAATCTACTTCGTTGGCGTACAGATGACATCTGTTTGTGCAAAGTCCAAGAACATTATTGAGATTTTTTTTATATTGAATTAAGAAAGTCCTCGAGAAAGAAACAAAATTCATCTCATCTCATCTGCTCCCATAACCCCCTCCGGGGTCGTAGGGGCACTGCATTGACGAACGTTGCACCAGCTGGCTCCATTTGCGGCGGTTGTGTGCAAGTGCCTGGGTTGTGGAGAAGCTCTTCCCTGCCTATTCAGTGATGTTTTCTGCCCATTTCTTCCTCTGTCTGCCTCGCCTTCTCTTCTCCTGCACTGTTCCCTGCAGTATTGTTTTGGACAGCCCTTCTGATCTAGTCAAAAAACAAACAAAATTAGTATGCTATTAATCTGACTTGAAAATAAAATAAAATAAAACACAATGGATCGAATGACACGAGGTTTAAAAATTTATTTGGAAAGGTTTCAAAATGAATCCATTCTAAAAAAAATTAAAACTAAGCTTGCAATGTAAAATGAAAAAGGTAAGAGGTCAGCTTTTTGTTGTAAATTTTTATAAACATTTAATTTCTTTTATGCATACAGATAATGAGAGATGTCGGTTGCATAGACGTTGGAATTGCACCATTGAATGAAAATGAAACACAAAAAAATGACCACTCATCATTGAATCATAAACACACACACACACACACACACTTCTAACTCATTAACCAACTTACAAACAAACATACAAACGAACCAGCAGAACCACAGACAATGTTAACTTATTCCTGTAGGCCATCATGATGTTTCGGTAGACAACCTGCCATGCATATGACTGAAAGGCTGACTCTCATGTAGGCCTACTCCACACTGGGAAAGGAAAGGAACAACTCAGCCCACATCATCACACAGTGATGTACATACAACATAGGCTGAATGCTGAAATATCAGGGTCAAGTATTGCTAGAAACAAATTCGATATACACTCACTAAAACGAAACATACTGATATAGCAATGATGATAATATTAAACGAGAGTAAATTGCTGCAGGGTATGCTGCAAACAACTATGTGTGCTATACAAATTAACTATGCAAACTGCCATGGGGATGTAAAGTCTTATCCTGAGTTGTGACAGTCACAAATGGCAAGCAAGCATTTTGTGTCATTCATTTATTCTTTCTTTCTTGTTTGTTTGTTCTGTTCTCTCTCTCATTTCTTTCTTTCTTCCTTCGCAGAATCACACAGCCATTTATATTTTGAATAAGTGTCCTCAATTATGTCACGTAACCACTGTTTTCTTTGACAAGAGGGATGACAAATTTGGGGCAATTTCTTTATTTCTTTTGATGTCGTTGTCATTTTGTGTGTGTACGTGTGTTCTTCAGGACATGTCAAGACATTCGAATACTTTTTATTCTACAGCTGACTGGGCTGATTTTTGTATTTACATTTCCTTTTTGTGCAAGTTCTGAGAGAGAGAGAGAGAGAGAGAGAGAGAGAGAGAGAGCACTTATATGCATGCTCCCCCTCTCATACGCATCCGCATACTTATTTCAATTGCTTTTGCAGACCTCTTTGAACATATAAGTTTTGCTTTTTCTTTTGCCTGCTTCCTCACATTTAACAACACCCCCCCCCTCCTAGCTAAAAAGAGTTTGCTGATTCAGAATGTTAAAAAAAAAAAACACCCAATGCAAACAGAAAAGAAAAGCAAAGTCATCAAGCAACCCAACAAAGTGTAAAAGCAAAACACAAAAAAAGAAGGATGCCAAAGAAACATCGCCCAACAAACAACCAGAAAAAGGGGCAAACACACGAGAAAAAGGAGAAAATTGCCATCATTGAATTAGAGGAACAGTCAGAATACCAGGTAGATTGCCGTCCAAAACTTGATTAGCATTAGCATTCCTTTAGTCACTTGTTTATTTAATTAACCAACCTCAAGCTACTTATGAGTTTGCTGTATTCGTATCTTCATCCCTTCCTTCTGAGTTCTTCTGCCTTTAATCATCAGCGTGGGCTAATATTTTATTTCCAAACCTTCTACTTCATGACCATTACTATTTTCTCTTAGTATAATATCTAAAGTCTTTTAAAATTGTAGTAAAATAGGTTGAAATTTAAAAAAAAACCTGTTCCATTTAAATTCGCTCTAAGTTCAATTTAAATTTGCTTTAAGTCCTCTTGTCCGAAAGTGCTTCAGCGCCTACAAAAATACAAGTATTCTACATTACTGAAAGAAAGGCTTGATCTGGAGTGTATTTCTGTTCAGAACTGCAGAGTTAAATGGCCATGATGAGATGATAATTAGTGTGTGATATGATTTTTAATTGAGAAAACAGTAGGGGAGAAAAATATAAGTTGGGGTTGCTCGTTTACAGTGTCCTCATTATTATGAAAACAGTAGAATTTAAAAGATACAAATGTAAAACAAGGTGAGGAAATCTTTCAATGATAATATCTGTTATTTAGTAAAGACCATGCTTTTGGCCTGACCTGACTTGAGTTTCTGATCCTGGATGAGTACCTTTCTTCAGAGGTCCTGGCAAAACTGAAGTGTCATCTTCTGTAGTACCTTCAGCGATAGACTTTTCATAGAATTTAGATGTGTCTATCCCGTTCACAGGCTTACCAAAGCTGCCATCAAGATATTTTTAAAAAACCCTGAAAAATGTGCTTAACATACATGTTGTAAAATAAAAACCAACACCCTTCCTAAGTGTGTGTGTGTGTGTGTGTGTGTGTATTTGATATCTGTTAATCTTATTATTTCCTGGAGGGTTGCATGTGTCAGCGCTATGTAAATTTCATATATTATTATTGTTATTAAAATCAATAGGGCCTAACTGGTGAATCTTTGCATATTATTAGTGTATCTTGATAGTGGGATCAAAGGAAGTCATAGACTGTGTACCTGGCTAAGAGATCAGTCTTAGCTGGATAGTAATTCAAACATTGCTAGACACTTATAGTGCACAGGCAAGGGGGTTGAAAAACAAAGCAAAACAAAATATTAAGTGGCCTAAAATAATCTTTTGACATTTTACACAGTGTCCAGGACATAGACATTACCTGTGTGTATCTACAGATCTAGAAAAAGAATCTTCGCCTATTGCCATGACTGATGCACGCTTGGTAGTAGGTAGTTAAAGGTACAGGTGTTCCCATAACCTATGTGTTGGTTGGGGAGCTAGGTGTCAGAGACCTCAACTTCTCTATGGGGCCAGCATATTGAGGGCAGCGCCCATCCCCTCTCCTTCACTGCTTCACCTTCCATGACCTTAAAGAGGGCAGGTACCAATTTAAAGCTGGGTAAACTGGGGGATTGTACTGAAGCCAAGGCGCGCAAACGGTTACCCATCCACTTGGTAACCACAATCAATGCTGCTTAACTTAGCTTGGGGAAAGTGAGGGCTCTGACCACTGAGCTATCCCACCCCCTGCCAGTCCAATGAATGAGACTATGAACCAAGATCCTGTATCCTGTCCCCCTTGGTAGTGACTACGGCGTAAAACAAGCACCACAACCAACCAGTAAACAACGCATCTGGCACAGCAGTAAAAGGAATGCATGTTTACGTGTTTTCTTGAATGATTAATGATTGGACAATAACCAGGTAAGGTATGAGGTCGAAATTTGCAGTGTGACTTAAAAACAACCAATGAAATTCTTTCTCTGCATCCTGTGACGTACTGACGAATGGTGATTGATGGCGTGTCTGTTTTGCTTGCTTTCTTTGTGAACCAGGAAAACAAAAGAGAAACATTGTTCAGATTGGGAGGATCAAAATATACAGGATGCCGATGGCTTGACGTTCTGGGGAGGGGCAAGGGCAGGAGAAAAAGGGAAGAGAGGAGTAGGAGGAGAAAAAGGAGGATGATTATATATATATATATATATATATTATATATATATATATATATATATATATATATATATATATATATATATATATATAGTGTGTGTGTGTGTGTGTGTGTGAGAGAGAGAGAGAGAGAGAGAGAGAGAGAGAGAGAGAGAGAGAGAGATTAATGCAATGAACTCAATAGTCCATTACTAGCGGCTTTACTCGTGTGTGTGTGTGTGTGTGTGTGTGTGTGCGTGTGTGTGTGTTTATTTTGTGCACATGAAATTATGCATACTGCATTTACGCACAGGATCAAGGTTCATAGTCTCATCCTTTGAACTTCCAAGGGAATGGAGCACGGAGGTACTTCATTCTCAATATCTGTAGAATGGAATTAATATTAAATTATGTTTTTAGCTCCAGAGGGACAATCTCCATTACCAGACCCCTTGCCTTCAGGTCACGTGTTTGACGATCCAGTAAACCCCTAGGCCACCCATTTGCCTCCAGTGCCCTATTCCATTGTTTATCCTTAAGTCACATTGGCTAAATGAATAAACAAATTACGCTTTACCCGTTAGCCTAAATTGACTAAAGACCAAGAAGTCAAAAACTGAGGAAGAGAGAAAGGTTGACGCCAGTTGTGGGGAATATCAATCTTCTTGTCAAGAAATGTTCCTTGTGTGGAAGAAAATACTGACAACATCTGGTTCAGATTATAGAAATAAATCTGAGTTAATCTGGTTAAAAATATGTAGCAAGCACCCATAGTTTGCTGTAGGCATAGACAAAGCCAAACAAAGTCTTTCAGTCTCAGAGGCAATCATTGCAGACTCTGAGTTATCCCTCTGCTAAACAGAAAGAAGAGGAAAAAATTGAGAACAAGGAGGGGGATAAGGAGAAGAAAGAAGAAGCCACAGGATAAAACCACTACCAGGAAATTAGAGAGAAAAAGCGGCATAAGTCTTAATCCTTAAAAAATATTCAAGTGTTTGTTACTAAAAAATAATGTTTCTTAAGGAAACAATCAGAAGAAATAGACCAGATAATCATAAAATAGTATGCATGGGAAATGATCATCCTTTGTTTCTGACTTAAGGCACAAACGCCTTTGTCTATTCCCCTCCCCACCCACTCATTCAAAGGTTTAAAGTTTTGCTTGCTTTTTTCTTTCATAGTGTGGGGCAGGGTGTCATTTCGGTTTACTTGTATGTTTGTTTGTATGTCTGTTTTACCCATTGTTTTGGGCAGGAAATGGAAGGTAAGGGCTGAGGGGTGGTGATGGCAATTAGTCAGAGGGGTATCTCACACCCCTGTCTGGCTTTTTCATTGATGTTACCCCGCCTTTCTTGCCTAGCATGATGTTGCAGTTTTGTGTGTGTGCTTGTGTACAGTGTGTGTGTGTGTTTGTGTTTGCAGTGTGTGTGTGTGTGTGTGTGTGTGTGTGGCTTGTATCAGTGTGTGTGTGTGTGTGTGTTTGCAGTGTGTGTGCTTGCGTGCAGTGTGTATGTCTGTGTATGCTTGTGTACAGTGTGTGTGTGTGTGTGTGTGTGTGTGTGTGTGTGTCTGTGTCTGTGTGTGCTTGCTGCAGTGTGTGTGTGTGTGTGTGTGTGTGTGTGCTGCAGTGTTGTGTGTGTGTGTGTGTGTGTGTGTGTGTGTTTTTCAGTGTGTGTGTGTGTGGTGTGTGTGTGTGTGCTGCAGTGTGTGTGTGTGTGTGTGTGTATGTGTGTGTGTGTTTTCAGTGTGTGTGTGTGTGTGCTTGCGTGCAGTGTGTGTGTCTGTGTATGTGCTCGCTGCAGTGTGTGTGTGTTTGCAGTGTGTGTGTATGCTTGTGTGCAGTGTGTGTGTCTGTGTATGCTTGTGTACAGTGTGTGTGTGTGTGTGTGTGTGTGTGTGTGTGTTGCAGTGTGTGTGTGTGTGTGTGTGTGTGTGTGTGCGCGCGCTTGCAGTGTGTGTGTGTTTGCAGTGTGTGTGTTTACAGTGCGCCCGCGCGCGCGCGTGTGTGTGTGTGTACGCGCGCACACAGGGCGATTCATATAAAATGTCCCATCCCACATAGTGTGTGGCCTCTGAGACTAGTCAAGCGTGTGATGGCTTTTTGTCATTCACATTCTTCAGTTGCAATGTAGGATACACAGTTGCTGTTCACACCCTGACCCCACAAAACAAATTAACAGGGAGTTCATCGAAAATCCTCAAGGTGTTTTTTTTCTTCTTCTAGTATTCTTTTGGCTCGATAGTTACTATGTATTGGAATATCGTTTGTGATATAGCCATCTTCTTCAAATCTTTGTTAAAATTCTTTCTCCTGCCTTATCCCTGTTTGGCAGTTTGTGTTAAAAAGGCTACGATTACAAACCAAATAAATCAAACCAAATTCTTTTATTTGGAAGATAACGAATAAGTACTTACGTGTTGTTGCTGTTGTTGTTGTTGTTGTTTTCCTTACATCCAGTCATTGAGCTGATGAAGTAATATATAAAACTGTATTCAGGCTTTCAACTAATTACTTCATTCTCATTTCATGAAATTCTTTCCTTTGCTGCTGAAAGAAACATTCTCCATTAGGTTGAAACATCACATGGGTTTGAAGTAAGCCAGCCATACAAAACAAAGCAAAAACAAAAACAAGACCCTAAAAACAAACAAAAATCCTAGTTCAGAATTTTCGGGGGTTGTATAACCTAACTGACAAATGACAAAATGACAACAGAAAACGCATGCACACATGTGTCCTGTCAGGGATGAAGTCGGAATGTGGCTGCCTTAATGATGGGTAAAATCGGTTGCACTGGCAAAAAATCACCATTGGGGACCCTCAGAGGTGTAGGTGACGAAGGAAAATGCACAGGACATATTGATGTAGCATTGAAATGACCTTTGTGATGGCCTTGACTGTCAACAACACGACCTGAAGTGACACCGCCAACCAGCTATAAGTTCGTGTGTCCTAATCTTTATGTCCCCATTAAGTTTGGCTTAAGCTACTCTTTCTATGCACATATTCGGTTATATGTTTTTGTCACTCCCACACTCCACCTGTGCTCTCTCTCTCTCTCTCTCTCTCTCTCTCTCTCTCTCTCTAGTGGTATATCATTATTACCACGAATAATCAGCCCCTATATGTTGTTGGCGCCTGCCTTTGAGTGCGTAAGTACGCGTGTTTCGGTCACTGGACGTCACTGCAACATGTTTGTTACTCCTTAACTTATTGTTGTTCGTGTGTACGTTTCCATGTTCATGACCCTGAATTGATGCAAAGCATTCTTACACCATGCTCCCTTGTTGCTTCACAATGTTTGGTTTAGGGATTGGCCCACAGTTATTCAACTAACAGGGTTCCTAGATTCTTTGTACAGAAGTAATCTGGAGGATAAAGACTAAAGGCAACAGCTCATGGAGACCGACCCATGCTAGAATCCTTGTTTAAAGCTCATCACACTTTTATTGTTTGATGTTAATAGCCAACCTGCTTTACAGACTACTTCACTAACAATATATTATTATATCAACGAATTGTGTTACACCCTTGGGCGGGGTGGGGGTGGGGGTGTACATACACCATGCCAAAGTGAGAAAGAAAAGTCACAACTTGTCAACCTTTTGATTACCTTTGCGTCATTCATTCACGTTTTTAACCAATGGTGTAACAGTTTTTAAGGAAACACCCTTTTATCAAAAACAACTACTTTAAGTTGCCAAAGGCCAAAAACAAAACTGCTCTTTTGGCTTGCAAGATTTTAATATAGATTCCTAAACATGCGTGTCAACCAAGGCGAAAACATGCTCCTGCCCTCCCAAAAAAACCCACAAAACAAACAAACAAAAAACAACCCACCCAACAACAAAAAAACACAAACCTTGTCTCCACCCCAATATGGGTGACAGAAATTGGGGCGGAAATAGGTAATAAAGTTATGCAAATATCGATGACGGGGCGCTTTTGAATGGCCTGCTCCCCTTTGTTCATCAGTTTATGGAAAGAAACATGTTTGGACATAAGGATGAAAGGCATGCTGTGCCTGAACTGTCTCTATCCGGAAGGTATGATACTTTCTTCCCGTCAGATGTTGATTTTGCCTCCCTACAGCGTTACAGAGCCATAAAGCAGGGAGCAACATGATCTAGTTTTAAAGAGAGAGAGAGAGAGAGAGAGAGAGAGAGAGAGAGAGACTGGTGTCCTTTGTGGTATTGAAGTTGTCAAATACAACTTGTTGATCACAGCCTTACCCAAACTGAAAAAGCTTCCCCCTACCCCACTCCACACTCCACTCCAGTACCGACTGTATCTTTTACTTTGTTATGTAGTACTGACTGAAGTTAAGTTTTGTTTTCAAGGATGTGTTATGATTATAATTTTTTTGATTGACGGAGAACGTTTTCGTATTGTGGTTTTACTTCAGTTTAAACAGTATTTTTTAAAAACAACAACAACCCAGCAGCAATCACAGCTGCAGGCTAACTAGTCTCGACTGATGTTGTTGATGACATTCAAAGACCGACACCTGGAAGAGTAGTAAATAGATTTATGATGAAGAAGTGATTGAAGTGAATGAAATCTGTGACTTATTTCAAAGGAAAAAGAAATAAACATGGATATTATGTGGAACAAACGTGATGGGTTCTAAAGTATGCACAAAGAAGAGGTGACAAATTTTTGAGAGGGCACAAGGTTAAGAGATAGACCAAACACAAATAGTTAAGTAGCAGATAAAAAGAAATACCAAAGCAGGAAAAACAAGTTTCTGTCAGTTAAAACGGGGTAAGATGTGAAGAATCTTATTCATAATTACCTTAACATGTAAAAAGTAAAAAGGTAAAGATGTTCCCATAACCTGTGTGGTCGTTGGGGACCGAGAATGGCGAGATGTCAGAGAGCTCAGCTTCTCCAGGGCCCAGAATATTGAAGGCAGGGCCCCATCTCCTCTCCCTCGCTGCTTTACCTTTCCTGACCCTAAAGAGGTCAGGGACCCATTTACACCTGGGTGAAGTGGGGTACTGTACTGAAGCCAAGGCGAGCAAATGGCCACACATCCACTTGGTAGCCATGCTCAATGCTGCTTAACCTTAGCTTGGGGAAAGCGAGTGCTCTGACCACTGAGCCATCCCATCCCTGAACATCCCTTATCCCTTCACATAATACATATGGTTACACATTGATGATTAGTAAACTTACAATGTGAGTTTTGTATCACAAATTAAAGCTCTACATTCAACCAGTCAGAAAGCATAGATGCATAAACTTCATTTGATTTTAAGTTGGTAATGATTTATTTTCATGATATGTTTGTACAAAACTATATTGCTGTTTTATGTTGATCAGCTGTGCACCCTGGGGGTGACCCAGAACATGTATGATATCTCACCCATTACACCTGAGAATCACTGCCAGATCCCACTGTGTACACACTGGGTGAGAAGTTTACCTGTATGGCTGCTTTCAAAACACCTGACTTCAAAGGATTTTTTTTGATGGAGGACACAGAGTGTTATGCTGGGAGCTTGTCCGGAATGAAGATGATTCCCACATAATCTTTCATACCTGAACAATATTTTGATATAATCTCGGCAGTTTGCTTACATCAGTAACTGACACAGCTTTTGGTCTGGGCCACAGAGTTATTCTGACTGTTGAAATGGTTATGTAAAGATATATTTCAAAATGGAATAAGAAGGCTAAAGGGGCAATGTTTAAAACTGTCATCAGATTCTTTAAAAAAAATGTTTCATCCATAAGGAGCACTAGAAAATAATCAAAATGCTCACCCAATTTTTTAAAGTAAGTTTAGGCTGTCTACTTTTCAAAAAATCTGGTATATTATTATTTTTGAAAGAAAGAGTAGTTATTCTTCCCGTCCATATAAGCAGTTGGAAATTCAGGTTACAGTTCTACACCCACAAACTTACTTACTTACTTAATCCTCTTCATCCCATGTGCCAGGACACAAGGCGCCAACAAAATCCCTCCAGCCTTTTCTGTCTTGGGCAAGCCAGCTCAATTCATTCCAGGTCTTGCTCGCCTCTCTCATCTCCTCCTCTACTGTCCTCCTCCAAGTGCCGAGTGGTCTGCCTCGTTTCCTCTTCCCTGGTGGTTAACATCTCAGCGCAGTATGAGGGAGTCTGTTCTTGCCCATTCGGAGAGCGTGTCCCAGCCACCTCCATCGCCGCTGTTTTACCTCGGCCACAATGTTGTTAATGCCGGTGCGCTTTGACACTTCCCTGTTGGTGACATGCTGCTGCCAGTGAAGTTTCAGGATTCGGCGAAGACACCTTCCTTCAAAGCCTCTGAGCCTGCTCTCAATCTTCTTGTTGGTTCTCCATGTCTCCGAGGCATATAGGAGTACTGAGCGTACATTGGACTTGTAGATCTTCAACTTGGTTTTGGTGTGCAGGACAGTTGACTTCCAAATGTTTTTCAACCCACTAAATGCCCAGGCTGCAAGTGCTATCCTGGTTGAAATTTCTTTCTCAATGTTACTGTCAGCTGAGATGTAGCTGCCGAGGTACTTGAAGTGTTCTACCTCCTCTAGAGCTGAGCCTCGCACACTGGTCTTCTCTGCACTCTTTGTCTTCACTTTAATGATCTTGGTCTTGTCGAGGTGAATCTGGAGTCCCACGCTGCTGGCTATTTGGTCAACTCGTGATGTTTTTTCCTGGATGTCTTTCTGTGCATGCGACAGCAGTGCAATATCGTCAGCAAAGTCACAGTCTTCAAGCCTGGCTGTCAGTCCCCATAACAGCCCTCTTGCCCTATTGCTGGTGGCCCTCCTCATCACCCAGTCGATGACGACAAGGAAAATTGTCGGCGAGATCACGCAACCTTGTCTGACCCCTGTCTGCACGTGGAACCATTCGCTCTGCTGTCCATCATGTCGCACACAGCACTGGTTATCTGCGTACATGTCCTGTAGAATGTTGATGACTTTCAGAGGAAATCCATAGGCTTCCAAGATCTTCCACAGCGAAGGGTGATGGATGCTGTCAAAAGCCTTTTGGAAATCGATATAGTTGATGTAGAGTGATGAGTTCCATTCGATGGACTGTTCCACAATTGTTCGTAGAACAAAGATCTGGTCTGTGCAGCTTCTCCCGCTTCTGAACCCTGCCTGCGCTTCTTGTAGGGTTCTCTCGATGGCTTGTCTCATACGCTGTAGAAGGACACGGCAAAAGATCTTCCCAGGGACAGAGAGCAAGTTGATTCCCCGCCAATTGCCGCACTCTGAGAGGTCGCCCTTCTTGGGAAGTTTCACTATGATGCCTTTCTTCCATGCGTCTGGAACTTCTTCTCTTCCCAAACTTTGTTGAATAATTTTGTTAAGACCTTTGCGCTCGTCTTGGGGTCTGCCTTCAACATGTCTGCCGTGATTCTGTCCTCATCTGATGCCCTGCTGCCCTTTGTTTGCCTGATGGCCTCCACAATTTCCTGCTGAGTGATGCATCCACGTCTCATCTCTATCTTGAAACCCATGTCTTCGATGGTTGCTTCCTCATCTGGGTCTGGTCTGTTTAAAGTCTCTCTAAAGTGTTCTGCCCATCTGTTGAGTTGGTCTATGTCTTTTGTCAAAACTTTCCCGGAGTGGTTTTGCTGGTGAATCCACCTGTTAGGGTCTTGGTGATCTTGTAGACGGTCCTGGAGTCTCCTTTCTCTGCTGCGGTTTGCGCCTCTGCTGCCAAGTTGTCTGCAAACTGTCTCTTGTCTCTCCTTGTGCTCTTCTTCACTTCTTTGTTTTTCTCTTTGTATGTTTTGGCGAATGTTTGTCTATCGTTTTCCGTTCCAGTGAGCATTCCAAGTTTTGCGATCTTTCTCTCCTCTATGAGTTGCCATGTGGTGTCTGATATCCACTCCTTCTTCTCTCTTCTTCTGTAGCCCAGTACAACTTTGCTGGTGTCTATGAAAGTTATTTGTACGTTACGGTATAGGGCGTTGATGTCATCTGCAGGTGTGTTGTCCACACCCACAAACTAAGAGAGAGTTAAAGGTAAAATATTAATGTACCTGTCCATAACTTAAGTGGTCGTTGGACAGCCAGGTGTCAGAGACCTCAGCTTCTCTAAGGGGACAGCATATTAAGAGCGGTGCCTATCTCCTCTCCCTTGCTGCTTTACCTTCCCTGACCCTAAAAAGGGCAGGTACCCATTTACAGCTGGGCGAACTGGGCTTTTATATGGGGGGACTGTACTAAGGCCAAGGTGCTCAAAAGGTCACCCATTGGCAAGGCAACTGAACAAGTGCTCTGACCCCTGAGCTGTCCCATCTAGGGGACTAATGGCAATATCCTTATTGAGGGAAACCTGACTTTACTAATACAGTCTGCCAGTGTAAATCTTTTTGAAAACACAAGTCGGAACAGTGCTATTGAATACGGCTGCTCCCAATCATTATGTGTAACTTTGATGTGAAAGAATCAAATACTGTCTACAGAAAGCTATTCATCTCAAGACAGCAGGGCAAAGATAAAAAGAGAGTCTCCTATTTTGAGCAAGGTTTTGATGTTCGGTTCATTCATTGGCTCTTATCCCTTTTTCACAACAGGGGGAAAATCTTATTGCAAGGTCATGGGGTGAAATGCTATGACCTTCCCTGTGTGTATGTGTGTGTGCGTACAGCCTAAAGGCTATGTCGTCCAGTGGGCATGTGCGTACGTTGGCTTGATGTTGAGTGTGTATGTGCGCGTACAGCGCATCTGTGTGTGAGAGAGATGGAGATTGGTCTCGCGCACATGCGAACAGTGTCCCACGCATATGGAACTGGTACCATCGTAAATAAGTGCGTCAGGCAGTCAATTCAAGGACCAGAAAGGCGCCACTGTGCCATGATTGTGACTGTGTGACTGTGTGTGTGTGTGATTGTTTGTAACTACACTGCCTAAAGCCAAGGGGGAGCAGGGGAGGGATTTACTGCAGCAGTGTTTATTTCATGGTGGTCATAAAACCCCTGTCAAACCCACAGGGTTACACACACACACACACACACACTCAACGCCCTCCTCTGACCCTTCTTTTCTGGTCTTTTGCGCCCTTCGCTCACACTTTCCTGTCTCTCTCTCTCTCTCTCTCTCTCTCTCTCTCTCTCTTCTCTCTCAATTCTTTCTCTCTCTCTTTAATATTGTGTGTGTGTGTGTGTGTGTGTGTGTGTGTGTGTGAAATTGTTTGAAATATTGGAAATGAGGATTTAAAAACTTAGGGTTGATGAACAAAATAATTTCATTTGTTTGGTGTGTAAGCTTATGTAGAAGTATATGTCTTATTTTGTTTATCTATTTGTGTATTTTTATTGACAAGAGAGTGGGTGTATTTCTTTGAAGTATTTGTTATGGGAAGGCGGGTGTTGATATGAGGAGGAGCTGGGTTTTTTGTTGGTTTTAAAAAAACCCAACACAACAACAGAACTACAAAAAAACCCTACATGATACGTATAAGGAACAAACAGCATGTCGCGCAGTGCTCAAGAGCTAACTCAGGTCAACGAGAACATTAAATTAAACATGTATCTAAGATTAATCAAGAAATCCAGAAACAGATGGGACAACAGGAATCACTTTCAAGAGCAACAGTGTTATTATTTTGTAGGAAAAATAGAGGCGAGGTAAAAATATTAAAAAATTATATGGAGGGGAAAAGCCAGGGATACTAAAGTGAAAAGTAAAAGGAAAAATACTGAGCCATTTGGTAGAGATTTTGGACTGCAATTTTGGAAGATAATAATAATAATAATAATGTATGAAATTTATATAGCGCTGAATCTTGTAAAGCAACAAATCAAAGCGCTCAGATTTCATTTCATACCACTTTAAGTCACGGCAGATTTCTCCGTGAAATTCGGGCTGCTCTCCCCGGGGAGAGCGGGAGAGCGCGTCGCCACAAGCGCTGCGCCACCCTTTTTTTTTTTCATGTCTGCAACTGTATTTGTTTCCCTATCAGAGTGGCTTTTTTCTAAGAATATGAGATGAGATATCCATCAAGCTATGATATACTGCACTGTCATTTTACTGTCAACATTGTTTTAAATAACAGTAATAATAATAATAAATGGAATTCATATAGCGCTATATTTTGCAAAACAAATCAAAGCGCTTGCATTCATCCTACTGTAACACATGCAACAAGGTACAATTAATAGATAGAATAAATCGGTGCATTGTTTTAGAAAGTAAAACGGTTTTAAGTACACAGGCCCACAGGTCAATGATACTCTTTTTAAAAGAATGTGAACACAGAAACAGTCGGGTAATAGAATGAAAATTGACTACGGAGTAAAGGACTCCACTGAGAGAGTTGAATAACAAAACTAAAATACATAAAATGTAAAGTTCTCCTGGCTAAATCATCAGAAAATGGTTTGGATTTCGATATCAGTTGAAGGAGATTTGATGCTTAAACTGTGAAAAATGCTACTTCTCGAAAAGGTCGTGTGTGGTGAGAGAGAGAGAGAGAGAGAGAGAGAGAGAGAGAGAGAGAGAGAGAGAGAGAGAGAGATCTTCATCGACCAAGCTCAGGCAGCAACTGTTGTCGTCTGTCATATCAGCGAAACTGTGTAGCACTGCCATTAATTAAGCGTCTGACAAGTCAGCCCCAGTGCAACCCACTCCGGCGTGGGAGAGAATTTGTACTCTTTCTAGAAAAAAGCAACAACAACAAAAACAACAACAACAAAATGGACCAAGAAGTCAGAAAACAGACAAAAGGAGATGGCAGGGGGGGGGGGGGGGATGAAGGGGGGGGGGGGGGGGGGGGGGGGGGGGGGGGGGGGGGGGGGGGCAAAGCAGAAACAAAGAGAGGAATAGAAAATTGGGAATTCCCAGCAAAGAATTTCCAGAAGGTGGGGTTGCTATTGACACTGACAGGTCCCCAGCATCTCCAAAGGGGAAGAGAGAGAGAGAGAGAGGAGAGAGAGAGAGAGAGAGAGAGAGAGAGAGAGAGAGAGAGAGAGAGAGAGAGAGAGAGAGAGAGATGATTAGGATTATGTTGTCATGTTGGTGCATTTATGTTTACAACACGTACGCAGTTGGCTGTCTATGGTAAGGGGTTATGAAATTAATCTTCCTGTCATTCTACTCTGGGAACATCAAAGCTTTCGGAAAAGGGCGTTCGTTAGACGTACGGAGGTGACGGAGTTCTTGCGATCAGCTGATGACAACCTAAGCTTGGTGATATAAATGATAGATGTTCGCATGAAAGTTCGGTTTTCAAGTGTCAGATTGAAAGTAATGTGCATCATTTTGCCCAACCGGAGAGAGAGAGAGAGAGAGAGAGAGAGAGAGAGAGAGAGAGAGAGAGAGAGAGAGAGAGAGAGAACTCGAACTCGAACTCGAACGATTTATTCACAAAAAGGCCATTGGCCCATACATGAAGGGGGTTGCCGAACTGCTTAGTATTTTGGTGGGGGTAAAAGCAATAGTAAAACAAAAAACAAAACAAAAAACAACAAAAAACGACAACATGTTACTGTATAACAAAAAGTCAGCTACAAAAATATGACTTAGGATAACAATATCGAGAGAGAGAGAGAGAGAGAGAGAGAGAGAAGAGGAGAGAGGAGAGAGAGAGAGAGAGAGAGAGAGACAGACAGACAGACAGACAGACAGACAGACAGACAGGCAGACAGACAGACAGCAGAGACAGAGAGACAGACAGGCATGCAGGCCAGCGGGCCAGAGAAGAGAGAGAGAGAGAGAGAGAGAGAGAGAACTCGAACTCGAACTCGAAAGATTTATTCACAAAAAGGCCATTGGCCCGTACATGAAGGGGGTTGCCGAGCTACTTAGTATTTAGTGAGAAAAGAGAGAGACAGAGACAGAGAGAGACAGACAGACAGACAGAGAGACAGACAGACAGAGACAGAGAGAGGATAAGGATTATGTTGTCATGTTGGTGATGGGGTTCCATGAAACATGAACTGGTTTGAAAGTGTCAGATTTTAAAATAATGTGGATGTTTGGAAAGTGATATACAACACAACGTGATTTTAGCGTCCTCTTTCCCCTCTAAGGCTCCAACCCCGACCCCAACCCCGACCCTCCATATCTTTCTTTTTTCTGTCCTTCCGCCTCATTTTCCTGTTTTATTACGGCGTCCTCATAGGCTACCGCTTAAACTGGATATTTTTCTTTGTAATTTTTCACTTTAGGCACAACATACAACAAAATTTTCCAATCTTTCACAGTAGCACTCATCTTATTGTTTATGGTTTGCTTCATTAAAAAAAAAGCTTTGGTTTTGTTTGTTGTTGTTGTTTTTTAGCTTGAGTGAGCCTTCTTTTATAAGATGCCGTGGCATCCCAACCGTTGTCTACAGGTACAGAAACTTTTGACTGAACATGCAAATTGGCTCCTTTGCAGTCAGAGAGAGAGAGGAGAGAGAGAGGGGGGGGGGGGGGGGGTAAGAGAGAGAGAGAGAGAGAGAGAGAGAGAGAGAGGGGGGGTAAGAGAGAGAGAGAGAGAGCTACTTGGTGGTAGTGGTTGATTGATGCAATCCCTAAATCGGATAACTCCGCTGGAACTCTAACATGATCAAAGAACGCATGCACGCGTGGACTGGTTGCAAAAACACACGCCAGCGCTTATTCTTTATCCTCAAAAGAAAAAACAATCGAACATAAAGTAAAGAAAAGAAAACAATAAGAAAGAATTCACTCTTCTCGCTGTCTATGGTAAGGGGGTTATGAAATTAATATTCTTGTCATTCTACTCTGCGAACATCAAAGCTTTCGGAAAAGGGCGTTAGACGTCTGATAGTTCTCGTGCCAAACTCCATATTTGAGGGAAACCCAAAGATGCAGGTTCCAGTTGCCCCGGGGTCGTTCTGGAGCTGTGTGAAGTTATCACTGCTTTTGACTCCCTCCCCATGATAGTCCTTAGGGGGAGACTAGAAATCCTGGTCCAGTGTCCATTCACTTCAAGTTATAACTATACACCCTCTAATCCCTGCAAGTATCTAACATTGTCAATCTGAAGGTAACAGGAAAAACCCTTTAATGACAAAGTTGCATAATCATTCTATTCCTTAAAAAGGTAAGCGGTGTTCCCGTAACCTATGTGGTTCGTTGGGGAGCCAGATGTCAGAGACCTCAGCTTCTCCAGGGGCCAGTATATTGAGGGCGGCGCCCATCTCCTCTCCCTCTTTGCTTATTTACTTTCCCTGACCCTAAAGAAGGCAGGTACCCATTCACAGCTGGGTGAACAGGAGACTGTACTGAAAGGCGCATAAACAGTCACCCACAAATTGCTTGGTAACCATGCTCAATGCAGCTTAACCTTATTAGCTTGGAAAAAGCGAGTGCTTTGACCACTGAGCTATCCCTCCCTTTCATTCCTCAGGGCCTTTCATTTTTTCATTCCTCAGGGCCTTTCATTCCTCAGGGCCATTAAAATCAGGTTGTGCCAAGGATATAGATTGCAGAACAGCCTGAAAGAGGATGATGAACGCTACAAAGTACAAAAACACACACACATAGAAGCAAGCACACACAACACACACACACACACACACACACACACACCACACACACCACACACACACACACACACACCAAAGAAGCAAGCATAACCTCTTTTGATTAACTAACAACACCACAGACTCAAAAAGCTCTGCTCCCCTACTACTTAGACCCCTTTTGTCAAGGCTACTGGTACAGATATGATAATTAGGCCCTTAAACTATCGTACCTGCCCCTACTGCCTCAATGTAGGGGCTACACACACACTGCATCAAGATGTGGGACACACGCAGGGCCCATCCCTGCAGGGTGACAATCAACGTCATAATTCATACACTACCATTGCACGTGACCTTCACCCCCCCCCCCCCCCCATGACACCCTTGGTTGACCCTGAAGTGACCGCCATGACATGTAAATTCTTTGATGTGTTGGATGAGAGTGATGACCAAAGATGGGGAGAGGGGGGAGGGGGAAGGGTTGGGGGGGGGGGAGGGGTTGGTTAGTTTGTTTTGTCTTTTTGGAAAGGGAGGGAGGGGGGCGAGCAGAGACAGTGAAGGAAAGCATGATGCATGGGCACACACACACACACACACACACACACACCACACTACACAAAAGAAGCAAGCATAACCTCTTTTGATTAACTAACAACCTCACAGACTCAAAAAGCCCTGCTCTGCTCCCCTTCTGGAATACATTGCTCTGTATTCCCCTGTATGCATGACCAAACCAATGCCACTAAATGGCGAATTTGTGTGTTCGTACGTACATGTATGTGCTCTGTGTTGTTGTGTGTTTATAGGTTGGGGGTAGGGGAAAGAATGGGGTGGTCTGTGTGAGTGTGTGTGTGTGTGTGTGTGTGTGTATGCGCGCGCGCGCGAACGTGGCGCTTGACCATGAATGCCTGCGCATGATTTTCTTACTGAACTGTCTAAAAAGACACAAGGTAATAGTAGCCAGTGAAAGAACATACAAGGAGAAACCCATTAAACATAATGAACACAACACCAACCTTAAGGGTGAGAGCATCCCTGATCCTCTGTCGCCCTCTCCTCTTCCCCCCCCCCCCCCCCCAACTAAGAAAAGAAAATAAGGAAAGAAAGAAAAGTGTGTTTTCAGCTGACCTCTCAGATCAGGGTTCAGGTAGGTACTTCATAAATATTGATGAAGTAGGCTAGATGTCATGAGGTTGTGTTAGTGACAAGTGACAGCTATTTTGGTCAAGAACTACTGTAAATTAAGGTGTGTGTGTGTGTGTGTGTGTAGGGGGGGGGGGGTAGGGGTGAGGGGGATGCTATGTGACTTGGATAATGTAGTGACGTGTTTCATCCGTCACTAAGACTGGAAGTAAAGAATTGTTGACGTCATTTTCACCCCCAAAACAAGGTCATGACGTCATGTGGGGTATGTCATGACAACCTGTGCAGCCAAAGGACTGAACTAACAATAACAGCAACACCCACCAAAAGAATCCACTAAACTATGTATCATACTGTATTTTGTTTCGTATTGTTTTATTAATAATAATAATAATAATAATGTATGGAATTTATATAGCGCTGAATCTTGTAAAGCAACAAATCAAAGCGCTCAGATTTCATTTCATACCACTTTAAGTCACGGCAGATTTCTCTCCGTGAAATTCGGGCTGCTCTCCCCGGGGAGAGCGGGAGAGCGCGTCGCCACAAGCGCAGCGCCACCCTTTTTTTCATGTCTGCAACTGTATTTGTTTCCCTATCAGAGTGGCTTTTTTCTAAGAATTTTGCCAGGGACAACTCTCTTGTTGCCGTGGGTTCTTTTACGTGCGCTAAATAATTACGTGTAACACACGGGACCTCGGTTTATCGTCTCATCCGAAAGACTAGCGCCCAGACCACCACTCATGGTCTAATGGATGGGGGAAAAGTTTCCTGTCCAAACGGGGTACGAACCGCCGCACACTTCAGACCCGGACTTTTCGCTTTCTAGACAGGCGCGTTACCTCTAGACCACCGATCCTTTCTTTAACATAAGACATTTTTCAACACCTACATCAACAAGAAGTGACTGTAGCGTTTCAGAATGAGAGAAACGGGCAACTTCCAAATAGTAGAGTGCAGAAAACAACTTGTAACTTTTTTCATCAGTATAAAATGATGGATCAAAAATTCAACGGGACTGCGCCATATTTTCATACTCTCCTGCATGCATAGACAGGAAGAGCAGGAAAGTTCGCCTACCAGCTAAACATGTCATACTACCTGCATATTGCAAGATATAAGAGAATGTAAAACCTTTGATGATTTGATATACACTGTGAAGAAAATCAACCATTCAGTTCAAAGCTCCATAAACAAAAAGTATCTATTGATGAAATATTTCTTTAGTCTATAAAGGGGCTATTATCTTCCTAGAAAAGTTGAGGGGTAGACATTTTTTGAAACGGGAAGTCAGAAAACAATTTGACCCAGTTTCGAGGAGGGCTTGCAAAGGTTTTGAATCTTCTGATTGGTA
The DNA here is from genome assembly GCA_028751875.1 of Rapana venosa. Classification (NCBI taxonomy): domain Eukaryota; kingdom Metazoa; phylum Mollusca; class Gastropoda; order Neogastropoda; family Muricidae; genus Rapana; species Rapana venosa. The sequence continues at coordinate 30,897,823 of CM054137.1, read as the reverse complement.
AAACTAAAAGAGTTAGAAATTGTTAGATGCTTAAGGCAAAACCCCATTCTCTTTTTCAGTTTACTGCAGGAAAAGTCTTCGAAAGGCAGAAGGCATATTTTCTCAGTAGAACGGATTAAGTTCATGATGGAAAAAACCAGCAACATATTCCCTCACTTTTGAAACAGTTTTTAAAAAACCTAGTTCATCCTATTTGGTTTGTATCTCTTTAAGACCAAGTTTGTTACTTTAAATAAAATAAGTTCACTTCGACAGACATAGACTTTTGCTCTTCATTGGGATGATTAATGTGTTTTTGACTTGACTTGACTTGACTAGACTGGTTCCCACCTGCCCTACTCAGTTTTAAGCTTATCTTTTATAAGAGAATATTTCTACTAGTATTCGAAAGCTTATCAGTTAAATAGCTTCTTTTTTTTTTCTTTTTTTTTTTTCTTTTTTTTTTTTGTGGGGGGGGGGGGGACGCTTGGTTAAGAAGGGTTGTTTCCTTGTTTGCACTTTCCATCTTACCTGACTTCATTTTAAAACTTTTTTTCGTTGTTTATTATGCTGTTTTTCCTGAAGGTGTTTTTTTTTTAAAGTCAAGTTGTATATAGTTTTGTTTGTAAGGATTTTTTCTGGTTCCTTAGCTTGTTCGCTGAAGACAAATAAGCTTGTATGCATAATAGCTTCATATATCCATTAACAATGACAATCATATCATATTGTCAGGGCTGGTATCACTACTGGTTGATATATATATTATATATATATATATATATATATATATATATATATATATATATATATATATATATATATATAAAAGAAAAGAACATACTCCCTCCAAACCCCACGTCTTATGTAATTTGATGATCAAAGGGAAAGATAGCATCAGGGTGACAGTCAATCAAACTGTTATTGGCAAGGAAGGTGTTTCAATCCTCCACCCCCACCCCTTTTCTTCTTCTCCTACTATTGGCTTTAGTGCTATTTTGTTCTAAAAAATTCCCTCGCGGCAATGTGTATGTGTGTGTGTGTGTGTTGTGAATGCACGCTGTGTGTGTGTGTGTATGTGTGTGTGTGTTTGTAAGGGGTGGAGGGGGTGTTTGTGACGTGAGCGCGTGTGGGTGTAGTTAAGAATGTGCTTTTTTACAGAACGTTTTACTTACTGTGTGTGTGTGTGTGTGTGTGTATGGATGGGTGTGTGGGCGGGTGGGGGGGGGGTGTATGTAAATTGTAAGATATTTGTGAAATGAAAGCGAACTTGAAGCAGGTCCAGGAAAATGGATTCCAACTTTGTTTTTGACCAAGTGAGAAGAGTGTCTAAAGTTCAGAATGTGGATGATATCCATTCTGAGTTAATGCATGTATTATAATAATTTAGTAAATTTCAGGGATTTGAAGAATGTGTGTGTGTGTGTGTGTGTGTGTGTGTGTGTGTGTGTGTTCCCCTCTCCCCACAAGATATGAAAAGGACACATGCCAGCAATCAACAACGATGTAACTACTGGCACAGTTATGATTAAACTATCACTAACTCGGGTGCCGATTAAAAATATATAAGGCCAGTATCCGTAGGAAGGAGGGGTTGGTGGGTTGTTGTTTTTTAAATGAACATTTTGGATGTAACCAAAATATTTTTTTCTTGAAAATAGACTGAAGATTTTTTGGGAGGATTGGTGTTTATTAATTAACATTTTGGGTGTATCCAAATTCTTTTTCTCGGGTAAATGGGCGGATGTTTTGGGGGGTGGGGGTGGGGAAATTTCCTTCTGGCAGTGTGTTAGTGGGTGTGTGGGAATGTATGCGTGTGTTTAGTTAACTATATTACTCCGTGTTCTTACTTTAAAAATATTTCTGATATCAGAAAAATGACAGATAATGAAGGGTTGGGCAAGCAGAGGGTTTCTTGCTTATTCAAAAGTAGAATATATATTTTATTTTCAAGGGTTTATTCAGGGGTTTTTTTATTGTTCAGTGCTCAGTCATTGAATCTCTAGGGCTGCACCAGATTCAGTAAGAAAAGATCACAATTGATTCTCAAATCACAAACGAAAAAAAATCAGTACTTGATGAAGTCTTGAAAAAACTAAACACTTGTGCCAACCAACCAACCAAACAATCAACCAACAAGCCGAACAAACCAACCAAACAACCAGCCCTCAAAATAGAAGGCTTACAGCCTATAGGCATTGCTTTGGCATGAATTGGTTCTGGGCCTGTCTCTAGCTTTCCTTACGGAAGATCTATACGAAACCAGTATGTCTGCTTCTAAACCTAGCTATGAGGTCTAAAAAAATTTGATCAGTTTGTAATAAACAGTCCCCCATAACCTATATTAAGGTCGTAGGGGAGCGAGGCGTCAGAGACCTCACTTCTCTAGGGCCAGCGTATTGAGGGCGGTGCCCATCTCCTCTCCCTCGCTGCTTTACCTTCCCTGACCCTAAAGAGGGCAGGTACCCATTTACAGCTGGGTGAACTGGGGGGAACTGTACTGAAGCCAAGGCGCGAAAACGGTCACCCATCCAACTGGTAACCACGCTCGAGGCTGCTTAACTTGGCTGGGGGAAAGAGAGTGCTCCGACCACTGAGCTATCCCGTCCCTGTATGTAAATGGGTACCTGCCCTATTAAAGTTAGGGAAGGTAAAGCAGCCAGGGAGAGGAGATGGGCGCCGCCTCAATATGCTGGCCCCTGGAAAAGTGAGGTCTCTGATGCCCCGCTTCCCTGCGACCACATAGGTTTTGGGACACCTTTACCTTTTACCTTTAATGAAAACAAAACAAGAAAACGAACACACAAACAAACCAACATGCAAACAAACCGGTCAAAACTTCCAACTAATCCCACTAAAAGGTCAGGGCGCTTTTTTATGTTATTGTTGTTGTTGTTGTTGTTTTCCTCCAGCCAATTTTTAATTTAGGCTGCCAAGCCTTTGATATGACGTCTATGACACTGACAATAATCCCTAAAGAAATCTCTATAAACTTGTTCCTTTTTAAAAAATTTTACACACACATACAGAGAGAGAGAGAGAGAGAGAGAGAGAGAGAGAGAGAGAGAGAGAGAGAGAGCACTGTCCCTTACTTCTCGAGGTCAAATGGGGGAGGGGGGGGGGGGGGCAGAGGGGCAGACGGGTGTGATAAGGCACTTCTGATTTGCATATATCATTATGCACACACACTTCTCATCTCCCTCTCTTCCTTTCCTTTTTGTTTCTTTTTCTTTCTTTGTTTTTAATTTCCCCTTGTAACCTCACCCCCTACCCCCCACAAACAATCATTCATGTCCGTCATATCAAAGAGTTTGGATGAGGTAGAGGTCAAATCAGGGTCAAGCACGTGACGTGACGTAAAACATCACTCATGACATCAGTTAGTACACCCAGATGACGTAGTTTTGTCACGCTGAAAGGATTGGCCCCCCTGTCATCAGTTCCCTTTACCTTTAGTCTTCTAGACAGACAACACAACAACGTGTAAGCATTAGCGGTTATTAGGGAGGCAGGAACGGAATTCATTAATTATCCTTGTCCTCTTGTCACTTGTCTTTTTTGTTTTTGGCTCTGTTTTGTTTAGTTGAAGGGTGGGATTTGTTTTGTTCTTCTCTCTCTCTCTCTCTCTCTCTCTCTCTCTCTCTCTCTCTCTCTCTCTCTCTCTCTCTCTCTCTCTCTCTCTCTCTCTTTTCTTTCTTTCTTTCTTTCTCATTCTCATTCTCTTTCTCACACACTTACTCACATTCTCTCCCTCAATGACTGTATAGGTTTAGATTTCTTCTTTTGTTTTGTTTCTTGTTTTTATTGTGTGAATATATGGGTATTGAGTTTATTTCATTATCATGACATACAATTTGAAACGAGTATAATAAAAAATGAGTTTTCATGGTGATCGTGTACTATTTGGGGAAGTATATATTGGATATTATCTTTGAAATACACACACACACTCTCTGTCTCTGTCTCTGTCTCTCTCACCTTTTATCGTTTTGCTTATAGTTATGGTGTATCCTGATGAAGGATTCATATTTTATATTTTCAATACTTATTGGACTTGTCCTCTGTACTTAAGTCTTAATGAGTGCCCTATTTCAATATCTTATTGTTATGTGTAAACGAGTATACAAGTATATGTACCATTTGACAATGTGTAGATGTTTATCTTTATGACTTATTAAGTTTGGTTGTTATTCTTCTTGGTTTTGTTGTTGTTTCTGTTTCTTTTTTTTTCTTTTTTTTCTTCTTTTGTTGGTTTGGTTTTTCTTTCTCTTTTGTTTGTTTGTTTTGGTTATGGTTTTTTTCTCTGGGGGGGTGGTGGTGGTGGGTGGGGGGTAGTGGGGGGGTGTTTTTAGGGTTTTCTTTTATTAGTTTGCTTTCGGGGGGTGGGGGGGGGGGTGTTGGGGGGGGATGCTGTTTTGAAAAGGGTTATTTCCCCATGTTTCTACTGTGAGACTGTATAAGTGTTGGGTTATTATTAAGATGTATCCCTTTCGGGCGGGGACTGGATGTAAAAAAGCACATGAGTGCTTATTCATTATCCTCGAGATAAAAGAATTTGTCATTGTCATTGTCATTGTCTCTCCCTCTCTCTCTCATGGGCATATTTGCTTAACACAATAAACCGTTGTCACTATCACTGTCACTGTAATTGTCATTCTCTCTCTCTCTCTCTCTCTCTCTCTCTCTCTCTCTCTCTCTCTCTCTCTCTCTCTCTCTCTCTCTCTCTAATGGGCATATTTGCTTAACACAATAAACCGTTGTCACTGTCACTGTCATTGTCATTGTCATTCTCTCTCTCTCTCTCTCTCTCTCTTCTCTCTCTCTCTCTCTCTCTCTCTCTCTCCTTCTTTTTCTTCTTCTTCTTCTTCTTCTTCTTCTTCTTTTTCTTCTTCTTCTTCTTCTTCTTCTTCTTCTTCCCAGATATTTGGGATTTAGCTCGTTCATTAACAAAAATGACACAGTGCAGTGTTCTCCGTTAACCACTCCTCTATATCATCAAAATGTCATGTTGTTATCACTATGCTTTGTGGATCGGTGGTCTACTAAAGATCACCCGCCCTGTCTAGAAAGCAAACTATTGTGGGTTCAATCCCCATTTGAACCAGAAATCACCCCCTTTACTTACCCTCAGCCACTAGACTTAGGTTCTATTTGGTGAGCTAAATATACGTTGCACACACAGGACTTCAGTTCATCGTCTCGTCTGCTGAGTAGTGGTCTGTGTGCTAGTCTTTCAGCAGATGAGACGATGAACTGAAGTCCTGTGTGTGCAACGTATATTTAGCTCGCCAAATAGAACCTAAGAGACTTGTGATGTCAGTGGCAACATTCTGCAAGAAAAAAGCCACTTTTATTGGAGGGAGGGGGGAGGGGGGTGGGGGGGGGGGTACAGCCACTATTATAGGGGGGGGGGGGGAAGGAAGCCACTCTTATAGAGAAAAAACAAAACATACATTCTGACAAAAGTTTAAAACAAAACAAACTGAAATAAAGCATTATAAAAAAAGCAAACCAAACACAAACAAAAACAAAACAAACAATAACCACCCAAAGTGTGGCACTTGCTTCTGTAGCGACACGTTCTCCTTGGGGATAGCAGTCCGAATATATTTCCAGCGGAAAAATCATCCGTGTCTGAAAGTTGTATACAATACAATACAACAACACGATACACATTACAATACAACACAATACGATAATAATAATAATAATAATAAATGGAACTTATATAGCGCTATATCTTGCAAAGACAAATCAAAGCGCATGCATTCAACCTAATCTTACACAGTCATGCAATCAATGATAAATAATCAAAAGTTTAAACAAACAGATATTTACAAACATGGTGCAATGCAGACAAAATCTATGGAATAAAGTTTCGATAGTCAAATGTTTTTCAAAAGCACACATACACTCGCACAGGCCGTATACTTTAGCAGGGTGATAGAACATGGGTTAGATATGAAACAGGAGAACAGCAATACAACACGATACACATTACAATACAACACAATACAATACAACGTAGAACAGCGATACAACACAATACGTCATATGGTAAGGTTTCGGATCAAAAGTGTTCATATGTGTGTGGGGGGTGGGGGGGGGGGGGGGGGGGGGGGGGGTTCCTCGGCTACAGCTCAGATGTTCTCTGATGGTGAGAATTTTTGCAAATGCCACTGTTCTTCTTTTCCCCCCGCCATTAAGGTAGCCGCATTTTGACTTCGGGGATACAGTTAGGAATTGAACCTGCCAACTTTGCCAAGAGAATTAGGAGGTATCTCCCTTCTGGGGACGGGATAGCTCAGTGGTCAGAGCACTCACTTTCCCCCAGCCAGTGTTAAGCAGCATCGAGCGTGGATGGGTGACCGTTTGCGCGCCTTGGCTTCAGTACAGTCCCCCAGTTCACCAAGCTGTAAATGGGTACCTGCCCTCTTTAGGGACAGAGTAGGTAAATCAGCGAGGGAGAGGAGATGGGTGCCGTTCTCAATATGCTGGTCCCTAGAGAAGCTGAGGTCTCTGATGCCTCGTTCCCCTACGACCACATAGGTCATGGGACACCTTTGCCTTACCTTCCTACTATTTTCGATTTGTTACTGTTGCAAGTTAAACGAGGACGACCCAAGAACACTTGGCGTCGGACTGTCGAAACAGAGCTGAAGACCTTCCAACATACCTGGGAACCATTCAGAAGCTGGCCCAGGACAGACAGGAGTGGAGAACATTTGTTGCTGCCCTACGTGCCATAAAGCACAAAGGCATTGATGATGACTGTTGCAAGTTCTTTTAATGTGCACAAGTTCGTAAGCATACGGGTCCGACTGGTTTAGTGTCTCCCCCAAAAGACGACTTTCTGTCCGATTTTCCTATCAAACTGGGAAGAGAGGGCAAGGCTGGGGATGGAACCCAGAACCTCATGGTTTACTGGTGTTAGGCATGTGGACCATCTTGCCAATTTCCTTCTTATGTGTGGGTTTATTTTTCCACAGAAAAACAATGTGCAAAATGCTGTCTAATTAAACGAGATAAATCATAGCACTTGCAGGATCCGCATTCTTGGTGTGACATTTTATGACTCTGTGTATTTCGTCGAAGTTGGATGAAAGTCATTGTTGCAGGGATGGTCAGTACTAGGTGAGGCAGGACGGGAAGATTCCTTATGCAGTGTACTGCGATGGAGAGATATTTAATTACCTGTGGTATTCTGCCAGTGTCATCAAGGTGGTGGGATTTTAAAAATTATTTTTCAAGTGTAAGCAGGCCTTATTATTTTCTTGGTGCAGATCGGAAGCTTTATTCCTTTATCTTCTCCTCTCAAGAAGAAATGGTGTATTGTCATATTATATATATATATATATATATATATATATATATATATATATATATATATATATATATATATATATTATTTATTTATATATATATAACATCAGAAGAACTGAACTGAACTATTTTCGTCATTTTTTTCATTTCACTCTTATTTTGTTTTGTTTTGAGGATAATGAAATAAGCGCTCATCTGCTTCTTACATCCAGTCCCCGTATAAATGCAGTTTCGTCAGTTTTGTCATCCGTTCCCACCGGCACACAATGACCTACTCTTCCAAAAAGTGGAACGGGTTTTACCGTGAGCGCAAGATGTTCTGCGTGCGTTCGCACACACGACCTTGGTTTATAGTATTATCCGAAAGACTTTGGGGGGAGTGGAGTCGACACTGATGTTAACCCCAAAGGAGAAATCCTCGTGAACGAGATTTGAACCCGGGTCAGCAGATCACGAGCGCAGTGCGCATCACTCTAACCCTCAGGTTATCCCATTTATCAGCAAGTTGTTAGTAAAATGAGTTTCAACAGTGGAACTGACTGGCATGTTCGTGTATCTGGATGCCGTCAATGAAAATGGGGGCACCTTTATATTTGATATCAACAGTAGACTTGGGTAGCAAATCTGCCACCAAACAAGGTCTGCTTTCAAGTCTTTGATGTACACTGCGTGTTAACAACCTGAAAAACGGACAAAACTTGATGGCAGAATTTCGGGTGTTAGATTCAAGATATATAGATTATTAGCAATAGAATTGGGATATAAAACTTGCTGTCTGTGTATCAATATATCAAGATTAACATGTGGTAGTCATTTTTTGGTTCACAAACGAAGACACCCTAAGGAGTGTTATGATGATAGTGTTTCATTTTTCAGACACAAACCCTAAGGCCTTCATGCAGGCTGACAAAGTTAAGTTGTACACTTTTCGATCACTTCCACGTGGTATCCCCCCCCCCCTCCCCCCCATCCCCCCCAATCATCATTTTGACCTATATTCAAGTCCACACTTCTCTGTGGAACTTTCGTTACAACCCCAGTATACTGGCAGTATAACGGTGTCGCCCCTCCTAAAAATAACGGCAGGTGTGGCGTCAGCTTGGAGGAGCATGCCACATACCGACCGACTCCTCCGTCATAAAACGCCTGCTGCGTGGCGTGTGGAGGGGCGCGCGTCAACAAGGATGCCCCGTGCAACGTTTACTGCTTGCGTCTGCTTGTCACACGCACGTCATCTTAGAGGCCATGACGACCCTCCTGGTTTTATTGTGTCCCCTACGTCATTTTCTTCGTCAAGCGTATCAGCTGGTCGGTCACCTTGTTGTTGTTGTTGTTGTTGTTGGCAGGTTTAGTAATTGCAAATTCGCAGTATTAGAAATGAAAGGCTGTTTGGAAAAGGGGCAGCGATGTGCTAAAGTGTCAAGAAAGTGCATGTTTGCTCGTCTTTGAATACTTTGTTGGGAGGCAGCCCATGGATTGGTCTTTTTGTTCGTACTGGATATGACCATTCGTCTTAATCTTAACATTATTTACGTCCTGAAATCAAAATTGATTAGTACAGCTTTCCTTTATTCTGTTAAACTAAAATACCTCTGAAAACCTAATAAAAAAAGGTTTACAAAGAATTCTTAATGCTTGTGCCTTCCCAAATGACCTTAAACCAAGGTCAAGGTCCCTACTTGCACCAGCCGCTATGGCGCAGTAGTTAGCGCCTTGGGTTACGGGCTGGAAGGTCGCGGGTTCGATTCCCATAAGAGTCATAGGGATTTTTCGGACTCCGGCCGGCTCCTACCCAGAGTGAGTGTGCTGTGGGCTCAGTGGGAAGACTGGGACCACACAGTTGAGCGTCATCCACTTAATGGATGCGAGTTTGAGGGTGTTGCTCTAATTACCTGACCAACACTGCAGGTGCTTGTATCTCTCGGGCCCGGTCGACGCGGGGATATATTATGATAGTAAGCGTAGAGTACAACCCTGTCAAGTAATCTCAAAGCACATGCACTTACACAGCAGCATAATTACGTCATCCTCATTGTCATTGATCATCATGCAATTTTTAAAAAATGCCTCTGATTCGGTGGTCCCGGCTGCTCTGGTCTCATGGTGACCTCAGATTTGGCTTGTCCATACACTTCTGTGCCTGTGGTGAGTCAAAGTCTTTGGGGTTGGAGGTTCGCGGGGGACAGTCGTTGGAGGGACGTTGTGGTGGTTGCCACCTCGGGTGGGCAACTCACTCAGTCTGGCTCTGCGACTGAGCTAATACTGTCGTTAGTAGGGGGCTTAGTAGGTGGTGTCGCGTATGTTAGCTCAGAACAGGCACCACTGAACACCACCAAAGTGACCCAGCAGCATTGCAGGGCCTCTCTGGCTGGTGGCCCCACGGCGGTCTGATAGTGGTGGTGGCTCTCTGTTGACCTCCGACCCTGAGGATGAGACACAACAAATCTGGGTATGGCTGTGGTGGGAAGGTTGGAATGAGCGGGGTGGGAACAGCAGGACAGGGAACGTCACAGAAGATGAGGCAGCCAAACAAAAAAAGAGTCCCTACTTGCATGATTATTTTCGAATTTCATAAGCCCGTTTCCTCAACGTGAGGTAACAAACCAGATTTATCCTATTTATTGGACACGAACGTGACAAAAAATAGCTGTCACTCTAGCCTTAAACTGTTCACAATGTTACAAGAACAGAAAAAAAGTGAACATTGCTATAGAAATAACATCTAAATAAACTCTTTTCTGTGTATATGGTTCTTTCACGGGTAAGTTCTATAAATATGAGGTTTTAGAACATCTGATCATTTTGATTTGTGCTAGTATTTCACTCTGTCATCCTTGGTAACGGGCAATGTAGAAGATATTGTACATGCTTTAGCACCTGATGATTAAAACAGGAGAAGGACGAGGCCTGGGTAAAGAAGCCTGCAGCTTGACCATCTTTCTGCTGTTACTAGTGGAGCAGTACAACACCAATTGTTGGCAGATGAAAACTATGGAGTCCCTTTTTTTTCCTGATTTGTTTTGTTTTAATTTTTTAAAAATATCTTATACCAATTTAAGTCACGGCAGATTTCTCTGCGTGAAATTCGGGCTGCTCTCCCCGGGAAGAGCGCGTCGCCACAAGAGCAGCAGTTTTCATCAAAACGTCACCCAACACTAGTACTAACTAAAGGTTTTCCTGCATCCTAGGTATTAAAACATTGCAGCACTAAGACAATGTCGGACTCTTTAAGTAGTAAAGGCAGATCTTCACCTGTCTTCTCCCCCCCCCCCCCCCCCCTCCCCCAGGGCCTGTAGTTCATTTGAGCAGAAAGCAGTCAGACCTGATGGCACAGTAACCTACATGAAGACATGACAAGACACTCCAGCTTTTAAGGCAGTTGGCTATGGAGCCTTTTATCTGTTGTAGGACTGCAATGACGTCTGAAAAGTTTTCCAAAATAACAATCTGAAGGGGAGGGAGAGAGAGGGGAGAGAGGGAAGAGAGAGAGAGAGAGAGGAGAGAGGAGAGAGAGAGAGAGAGAGAGAGAGAGATGAGTTAATTTATCATTTCAAATGCGCTCCTTATTCCTATAATGTCTTTGTAATTTCACACATCTCTGGTAAAATTCACACATCACCCAGCTGTGCATTATTTTTCTCCACACCCTATTTCACAACTCCCCCTGTCGTCCTCTCTGAATCGCCCTGGGCCACCCAAATTACAAATCTGGGTAGACTGCATTTCACGGTTGTGATCACACGGGCGCCTTCATTCTAATTCGTAGAAAGAATCTTCCTGTTCCACGCCAACCTCTCTGCATCGGTTTTGCATACGATGAATTGAAGAGGTTGTGAGGGATGTACGGGTTACGATAAAACTGTGACAACTAACCTAGCGACCAGTCTTAAAACATTACATGATGGGACAGCCTTCACAGATGGCTTGGGCCATTAGCATTGGCATAAGGTTTTGCCTAGCACAATAAATAAATAAATAATAGATCAATGAAGGGCCTGCTTGAATCTTGATTCGGGGATTCGGGCTAATTGTTTGAAGCCAGGCTGTACGTCTGCTTTAACTTAAGGTTCAAATCACAGACAGTAATGTAAATAGGAAAAATACACACACACACTCACACATGGTGAAAGAGAGAGAGATAGCTAGAGAGAGACAGACAGACAGACATACGCACACAGACAGGCACAGACAGAGACAGAGAGGAAATGGTAGAAGTTTTTTATATAAAAGGAAAAGATAAACGAAATTCAAATGATGGTGGTTTTTTTTTAGATAGGAGAGAGAGAGAGAGAGAGAGAGAGGAGAGGGAGAGAGAGAGAGAGAGAGAACACACAGATTTCCCCCTGGCGCCACCCAGTCTGCACCATTACGGCTGTTATCAACAGCATCTCTAAAGCAGGAATGCAGGAAGACAACAGAAGAAGACAACGAAACGATAGGATCTAGGACAGTGCAAGGGATGTGCGATTGATTGCTGAACGCTAATTCTGCCTTCGAGAATATTCACACATCGAAATTTTCTTCTTCTCTCGTTCGCTTTTTACACCGTCAGATGTGTTTGGGAACAATAAGGGCATGTCCTTTCCAGCTCCTCTCGTGGGCCGTACAGCTTGGTTTGCAGGGTTATCTCCGTCGGCCATACAATCTTCCTCATGTCACTGAATAGCGTGTACCTCTGAAGGATGTGCTCACGGCACATCGAAATTCCCTATAAGACGTAGCCTGAATATAGATCTTGAAAGGAAACTTTGCTAAACCGGAAGTTGATTTGAGGAGCATCTTGATATGAATACAAACAAAACTCAGCATATGGTAAACAGTCCCGAAATCGAAAACCTCCGTTGGGACATGAGTATAATACAACAACAACAGCATATATATGCTGTCTGAGTTGTTTGACGAAGAAGAAGGACGCACAGTTAACGAGATTCCATTTTTAGATGCTGTCATGTTTACGTGACCTTGACATAAATGATTTGATAACTGCCTCAACAGATTTTATAAATTGCATATTTTTGTTGCGATCCTTTGATACAGGGGAGCAGAGTTCTCCCCTTCACTAGCCCCATTTTCTCCTCACATCCTTTTCTTTTCCCCACTGTTTTTGTTTTGTTTTTGTGTTTTTTGTTTTCATTCCACATGCAGCTATACACGCTGCTGTGCATAACCTTGACCTTCAGTACGCGTTATTAAATTTTGGGCGTGAGTAAAAATAGCCTTGACCTTTCCTCTGCATGGGTAATGGTTAAGAGATGAATGGTAAACAACCTGCACTTGACAAAAAAGTATTTCATCTGTACTTGTCACTAAACTACCTGTTTACCTGTACTCTCTCTCTCTCTCTCTCTCTCTCACACACACACACACGCACGCACGCACGCACGCACGCACGCACGCACGCACACACACACACACACACACACACACACACACACAGAGTGTGTAAGAATACGCGCCTACTTTCACCATCCCCCAACAGACAAAATGACTACAATTGTTAACAACTAGCCCTTGCAAGAATCACAAAACAGTACGAACCCGACATGAAACTTACAGACAGAAAGGAACGAAGGACAGAGGAAGCATTCAAGCAGGGAGGTAATTAAGCAAAGATGAAAGGAACAAAACAGAAAGATATAGATAGATAGATAGATAGATAGATAGATAGATAGATAGATAGATAGATAGATAGATAGATAGATAGATAGATAGACAGATAGATAGATAGATAGAAAACTTTTTGAAAACTTGAAAACATTTTATTCAAAGAGGGTAATAGAATAAGCAGTAGTTGCTTTTTTACATCCAGCCCTCTGGAAAAAACAAACAGACAAACAAAAAAGAACAACAATTAAAAACAAAACAACCCCTTCCAGGAAAAAAAAAATCACGCAACCCCCAACCCTCCTCCCCAGATAGATAGATAGACAGATAGACAGACAGATAGTAGATAGATAGATAGATAGATAGATAGAAAAAAGAAAGAAAGAAGGAAAGAAAGATAGATAGGTAGGTAGGTAGCTAGGTAGGTAGCTAGATAGAGAGATAGATAGAAGTCTTTGATTTTAATTTCAGTTCAGTTTTTCACAAGGATGCACCTCCTGTCTGTTGGTTCCTGTATGGTCTGAATGATTCCAGCCTCTTTCGATCTTTGCATCTCCCATTTTACCTTCTGCATGAGATGCACGGGCACACGCCTGACAGCGGTGATGACATATTGTTATGTCCCTCCTTCATCAGGATGGGTGGATACAGAGTTTTTTTGGTTTTTTAAATCTTTGATATCGAGGATAATGGAATAAGCACTTATATGCTTTTTTTTTTTTTTACACCCAATCCCCATGTGTATGTGGTTTTGTAAATTCTGTCATCTGTTCCCACCGGCACACAATGGCCTACTCTTACGAAAAGCGGAACAGGATTTAACGTGTGCGCAAGATGTTCTGCGTGCGTTCGCACATGGGACCTCGGTTTATAGTCTCATCCGAAGGACTTTTGGGGGAGAGTGGAGTCCGCACTAATGTTAACTCCAGGGAAGAAATATCCCCCCTTGAACGGACATCGAGCCCGGGTTGTCAGATTGCGAGCGCAATGTTCTAACCACTAGGCTATCCCGTCTCCCATGCAGTTGACTCTGACTGGTTCCTTGTTCAGCTGGGCATGCTTGGGTTCTACTGGATCTAAGGAATCTAGGTGCTGGACTAGTTCCAGATGTGTGGCAGCATCTCTGCTGAGTGGATTATCTGTGTCCGTATTGA
>CM054137.1:30858766-30878766 GCA_028751875.1 Rapana venosa | reverse complement strand
GTGGTGTGTGTGTGTGTGTGTGTGTGTGTGTGTGTGTGTGTGTGTGTGTATGTGTGTGTGTGCGTGCCTTGCATATATGTGTGTATGAATGTGTGCGTGTGGAGGTTTTTGTTGTTGGTTGGTTTGTTTTTGGAGTGATGGTGGTAGATGGGGGGGGGGGGGGGGGGAGGTTGTACTGATAAGTGTGTGTGTAGTAGTAGTAGTAGCAGGAGCAGCAGCAGTAGTAGCAGCAGCAGCAGCAGCAGTAGCAGTAGTAGTAGTAGCAGCAGCAGCATAGTAGTAGTAGTAGCAGAAGCAGCATAGTAGTAGTAGTAGTAGTAGTAGCAGCAGCAGTAGCAGCAGTAGTAGTAGCAGCATCAGCATAGTAGTAGTAGTAGTGGTAGTAGCGGCAGCAGCAGTAGCAGTAGTAGTAGTAGCAGGAGCAGCATAGTAGTAGTAGCAGAAGTAGCATAGTAGTAGTAGCAGTAGTGGTAGTAGCAGTAGTGGTAGTAGCAGTAGTGGTAGTAGCAGCAGTAGTAGTAGCAGCAGCAGCAGTAGTAGTAGTAGCAGCAGCAGCAGCAGCGGAGTAGAAGCAGCAGCAGCAGCAGCAACAGCAGCAGCAGCAGCAGTAGTAGCAGCAGCAGTAGTAGTAGTAGCAGCAGCAGCAGCATAGTAGTAGCAGCTGCAGCAGCAGTAGTAGTAGCAGCAGCATATGTAGTTGTAGTAGTAGTAGCAGCAGCAGCAGGCAGCAGCAGCAGCAGCAGCATCATCATCATCATCATCATCATCAGGCAGCAGCAGCAGCAGCGCAGCAGCAGCAGTAGTAGTAGTAGTAGTAGTAGTAGTAGAAGTAGTAGTAGTAGGAGGCCCGTGGTCGAGTGGTTTAGGCGGTCAACTCGTGATCAGAGGTCGCGGGTTCGATCCCGTCGGCTCGGTGTTGTGCCCTTGGAAAGACACTTTACTCCTATTTTCCTCACATCCACCAGGTGTACAAATGGGTACCAGCTTGTGGGAGTATCTGGCGACAGCTAGCGTCCTGTCACAGGGGTGGTGAAAAACACATCAGTTCGCTTAACGCTACAGCATACGGGTATAAGCTCGGCTCAGGGCTTTGGTCGAAAGTACATACTTACTTAGTAGTAGTAGTAGTAGTAGTAGTAGTAATAATAATATAAGTATGTATGCATTATGCGCGATACTTGTAAGCAACAAATCAAGCGTCAGATTTATGCTACCACTTTAGTCAGCAGATTTTCTCGTGATGGGCTGCTTCGCCGGGTGAGTAGTGGAGAACGGTCGCACTTAGCGCTGCGCACCTGTTCACTTTTTTTTTTTTCTGCAGCTGTATTTGTTAGTAGTAGTAGTAGTAGTTTCTTTTGATGTCTTTTGACAGTAGTAGTATAAGTAATAAAAATGGAACATAGGGGCACAGAATACAAAGCAACAAAAGTAGGAATTGTACCTACTCCTTTTTACTGCTATTAAACATACATACGACCGTGGCCCATACCACTGAGTGCTGTTCTTGTTGCTACACGAAAACGACTACTTTCTTATCTTGGTTAGACAAATTCATGTAGATTATGAGAAAAACATTTAGATAAAATTACATGTGAATAAAGGAAATGATAACAATAATCGTCAGACGTTTCATCACAGGCATACTAATTAGATGGTCTGCTGTGTTGAAAATAATTGATTTGTTAGTTGTGTAGGTAGGTAAGTAGAAAGTTAGGTACGCAGACAGGTAGACAGAGAAGCACGTCATCAGGCTGTCAGGTTAGCTGGTTGGCGGATTAAAAACAAACTAAACGATTATCGGCGTGCATCTGTACTGTTGCACTTAGGTGCTCAAAGGATCCGGTAAAACAGCCAATCAATGCATACACAGCAGTTGCTGCGTTCTGTCACGTTTTCAAAACGGGTCGTACGTGTTTATATAAAACGTCATTGTAATAAATCAACTTTTCCCTCGATAGTTAGATTTATTTGTTTGTGTTCATGTCGACCTAAGTGAATCACTATTCTTTTTTTGTTTTGCGTTTACCTTTTTCTCTCACCTTTTTCTTTCTTATTCCATCCCCACCCCCATCCCCCTGTTCCCTCTCTCTATAGCCTACAGTCAGATTGCTTTCGCTAACAGGCAGAGACGGCGCAGTTTATTTATATTTTCACTGAATCTCACTAACGGATAGAGAAAAGCAAACAGACCCTTCCTTCCCTGCAGTTTTTATTGTCGCTGCAAAGGAAACCGCGGGCGACGTAGGCTCGTATTGTGTGACCGAATGGTTTAATGGTTGGCGACAATAATGGCATCATCATTCCGGACATTTTTGACATATCATGAGGCAGTTTAACGTTCCTTGCATACAGAACAGGCTATACAGGACACAACGTGACATCATCATCGACCTCATCATCACCTGAACGTGGCAAGATCGCAGGAGTCTGCACCACCCGGGTCGAGTTGGGTACAATTTGTTTCAGGATCAAGCAAAACACAAAGAAAAGGGGGGAAATAATAATAATAATGAAAAGAATAAATGGAATTTATATAATAATAATGTATGGAATTTATATAGCGCTGAATCTTGTAAAGCAACAAATCAAAGCGCTCAGATTTTATTTCATACCACTTTAAGTCACGGCAGATCTCTCTCCGTGAAATTCGGGCTGCTCTCCCCGGGGAGAGCGGGAGAACGCGTCGCCACTTAACGCTGCGCCACCCTTTCACCCTTTTTTTTTTTTTTCTGCAGCTGTATTTGTTTCCCTATGAACTTATATAGCACTATATCTTGTAAAAGATGGTAATACGTGCGTATCGTCAAATAGGCCTAGGCTTATCTGTTAGCCATTTACCAACATTGTATCTGACTCATCATTTGTTCTTCTTGACGTTCCACTGGTGCCTTTTGGCTTGATTTATTGCAAAGCAGTGCTATAAAGGGTCATTTTTTTGCAGTTTCACTGAGTTGTTGTTGTGATTGAGTTTAAATCTCTGCTGGGGCGTAAATGCGATCACAGCAACAGCAACTCCATGAAACTACTAAAAGGACCGTTTTTAAGCTCCGCCTAGGAATGAATTAAACCAAAGGACATCAGTGGGACGTTCAGTAGAACAATGATGATTACAAACAGTGTGGAACTTTCAAACTCATCTTTCGTTCTCAACTTACAGTTCTCGTTTTTACTAAACGGTGTCTCTTATTTTTCTTTTATGCACATACGTCTATCATTTCTTAAGAACCTCAGTGGTTTTCAGATTCAAGTCAAAGGGAACGTTTTCCAAATTGCGTAGTGCAGATCTTTTACTTCATGAACGCTAGAAACGAGCTTTACCGCCTCAAAAATCGGTTGGTAGCCGTTTAAAGAGTGTGTTTTTATTCATTCCGCTCCAAATGACGTACATAAAGGGGGATCAACGGGTCCCGCCCCCCCCCCCCACCTTGTCAAAAAGAGCAGTGTAGCGGTTCTCAAGACGTATTTCAAAATAGGGGTTTTCCAGCAAGTCTTTTGTGATGATGATGATGACGATGACGAAGATAGTGGGAAGAATAGAACGATTATGGTTCTGGCTGGATTTGCTGGTTTTTGTGGTGGACTGTACGTGGTCATGGAGTACATTGTGTGTGTGTGTGTGTGTGTGTGTGTGTGTGTGTGTGTGTGTGTGTGTGTGTGTGTGTGTGTGTGTGTGTCGTGTGTGTGGTGTGTGTGTGTGTGTGTGTGCGTGCGTGCGTGCGCCCGCGCGCGCGTGTGTGTATGTAGAGAAGGGATACATCATGAAGATGAGATGGTCACGAGTATTCCTCTGTGTGTGTGTGTGTGGTGTGTGTGTGTGTGTGTGTGTGTGTGTGTTGTTGTGTGTGTGGTGATCTGTGTGTGTGTGTGTGTGTGTGTGGTGTGTGTGTGTGTGTGTGACCCTGACAAAGAGTTAACCTTTGTGACCTATCAGGAAGCCAGTTCGAGACGTCGGGGATTCGGGGATAGTGGTTAAAAAAAAAAAGACATGGATAGAGGTGGTGGTGGTGGTGGTGACGGGGGGAGGGGGGTGATGAACAAAGGCACAGTAGCAAGGAAAAACTGTAAGAAGTGGATGGGGTACGGACTGGGATCTATGATTATAAATATAGATAGATAGATAGATAGATAGATAGATATAGATAGATAGATAGATAGATATAGATATAAGGGATACTAAGAGGGGGGGAAGGAGGATGTGACCAGGAAATGGTGGTGAGGGTGAAGGAGGGGCAACGGGTATTCAACAAGGAGTCAGCCCCTGACAGAACCCCCTAAGGGTTTTGCCGTAGCGCTTTCTTTAAAGAGAAGAAATGAAAAGAAAGAAAGACAGAAAGACAAAAAGAAAGAAAGAAAAGAAAGAAAGAAAGAAAGAAAGAAAGAAAAAGCAAGGGGGCAGGAAGGATGATGTATACAGGAAATGGTGGTGAAAGAGGGGAGGGGGGGGGGGGGGGTGGAGGCAGCAAAGGAAAGAAAAGGAAAGAAAAGGAAGGAAAAACCCGAAAGAATAGAAAAAAAGAAAAAAAATTAAAGGAGAAGGGAAAAAAACCACAAAAAACCCAAAACCCAACCCCCCAAAACAACTACAACAACCCTAAAAGACAGAAAGAAAGAGAGAAAGAACAGGGAAGAAAAAGAGCACTGTTCCGTCAGACGCCCTACACAACCCCACACACACACACCACACACCACACACACACACACACACACACACACACACACACACACACACACACACACACACACATATCTTTTTACCTCAATAAAGATCATTTTTGAGTTTACTTAACTCACACACACACACACACACACACACACACACACACACACACACACACCACACACACACACACATGCTTTTTACGCTCAATAAAGATCATTTGTTATTGACTTCACACACAACACACAACACACACACACACACACACAACACACACACACACACACACACACACACACACTGCCTTTTTACGCTCAATAAAGATAATTTTTTAATTGACTTCACACACACACACACACACACACACACACACACACACACACAACACACACACCACACACACACACACCACACACACATCCTTTTTACGCTCAATAAGATAATTTTTTAATTGACTTCACACACACACACCACACACACACCACCCACCACACACACCACACACACCACCACCACCACCACCCCACCACCATTCAACCACCTTCAACAACCATCCCTTCCTTCCACTTTGCACACACTCCCTCCCACCCACCCCACCCCACCATCCCCTTCCCCCCCCCCCCCTCCCCCCTCCTCCCCCTTCCCTTCCCACGCGACATCCTGGGTGTTCGCGCGAGCAACGCCTTCCTGTTTTCTGGTGTCGCGGCGCCAAACGGTTGAGTTATTTAAAGGCTCCCCCCTTCACACTGTGGGAGAATCAGATCGATTCGACAGTTGAGAGAGCACTCGTGCGTAACATTGCTGTTACTATACGTAAGCAACAACGCTGGAACAACTGGACATAACAAGTTAATATACAGAGACAATAATCTCTGAGAAGAAAGAGATTTGTTTTGTTGGTTGACGCCAACTTCTGAAAAAAAATTTTTTGCTGCTGTTGTGGGATAAGCAAATTAGTTTCTTTTTATAGTTGCTACAACTTTTTTTGTTGTAAAAACTTTTCCATTTGTAAGCTGAACAAGTGACTTTTTGGGGGGTTAAAATCCAAGTTTGTTGGCAACAACTTTTGAAATATTTATAGCTGACTACCCTACTACAGCCTGCTTGAGAAATTTCGAAGTACATCTCTGGTTCTGGAAAAAAAAACAAAAAAACACTCCTGGTCGTAAACGAGAAAGACTGGAGGAGATTGAAGAAATTTCAGGTAAGGAAACGTGTGTTCTTGTTGTTTTAGAGGGTGTGAGATGATGAAAGTGGTATTGGTGTGTGTGTGTATGTGTGTGTGTGTGTGTGTGTGTGTGTGTGTGTGTGTGTGTTGTGTGTGTGTGTGTGTGTGCTCGCGCGCGCGTGTGTGCATGTATGTGTATGATCCAATGTATTCTAGTGAATACTTTTTTTTTTTTAACCGTCTCCGCATTCTGGCGACCTACAATTGTTCGCGTATTATATATTATTATTTTGGGGAGAAAAAAGAACTAGACTATGTAAAATCGTTATTATTTAATGTCATTTTGACAACATTTTCGAACTTGAAAGAATACGATAATTCTCTCTCTCTCTCTCTCTCTCTCTCTCTCTCTCTCTCTCTCTCTCTCTCTCTCTCTCTCTCTCTCTCTCTCTCTCTCTCTCTCTCTCTCTCTGTGTGTGTGGCTAAAAGCAAGCAAACACAACCATACCGAGCTTTTAAAGCACCACAAAAACAACATGTACGTTTGGGTTTTGTTTTCGGTTTTGTTTTTGTTTTGGGATAGGGGGGGGGGGGGGGGGGGGATTGGTTTGTTTTTGAAGCCATGACATACCATTTTCAAAATGATGGAGAGTTGTAACTGATTATCTGCACTTGTTTACCTCCGTTGCTGATATATATATATATATATATATATATATATATATATATATATATATATATATATATATATATATATATATATATGTCATAGTAATTGCACCATTCGGCGAAAGATCAAAGTTATGTTTGTTTAAGAAATTTTGCTGTACTACTGGACGATAATCTGATGGATAAAAAGGGTACTGTAGGAGAGGGGGGATAATTCAGATCTTAAATGTCTAATATCGTTTTTTTTAAAAAATGAATAAAGAAGCAAAACTGTTGTTTAAATTCATACACCCTATAGAGTAACTGCAATGAGTAAGTTCCCAGTTCTTTGCTTTTGCTTTTGTTTTGTTTATATTTATTTACGGGAGAAAAGAAACAAGAAGGGGATATTGATTAACTTCTAACATTGATAAATGAATAGTAATAACTCAGATATCAACAGTTTTTCTTCTTCTTCTGTTTGTTCATTTCCTTGGAGCACTTACACAGCTGGTGTAAACAAACTTGACTAGCCTATCATGTGAAACTTTCTACATTTAGATTTTGCCTCGCCAATGTTTTCATTGTGATGTAAGCCCATTGGCAAATGATGACTGCCAGTGATGGGGGGGAAAATATCCCCAAGATCAACGGGAAGTTTCAATTTTTAAATTTTTTTAAAAAACACAAAGTCCATAGCTGATTCTGCTAAACCAGCGAACAATTACGTGACATCGACAATTGAGTTACAATGTACTTTTTATCAAAGAGGGCAGGGATGTCTGTTTCACACAGGATAGTATAATGTCGTCTCTTTCTGTTTCACACAGGATAGTGTAATGTCGTCTCTTTCTGTTTCACACAGGATAGTATAATGTCGTCTCTTCTCTGTTTCACACAGGATAGTATAATGTCGTCTCTTTCTGTTTCACACAGGATAGTATAATGTCGTCTCTTTCTGTTTCACACAGGATAGTATAATGCCGTCTCTTCTGTTTCACACAGGATATTATAATGTCGTCTCTTCTCTGTTTCACACAGGATAGTATAATGTCGTCTCTTCTGTTTCACACAGGATAGTATAATGTCGTCTCTTCTCTGTTTCACACAGGATATTATAATGTCGTCTCTTCTCTTTCACA
The DNA here is from genome assembly GCA_028751875.1 of Rapana venosa. Taxonomy (NCBI): domain Eukaryota; kingdom Metazoa; phylum Mollusca; class Gastropoda; order Neogastropoda; family Muricidae; genus Rapana; species Rapana venosa. Next base: position 30,871,151 of record CM054137.1, on the reverse strand, counting down.
CAGGATAGTGTAATGTCGTCTCTTTCTGTTTCACACAGGATAGTATCATGTCTCTTCTTTTTCACACAGGATAGTATAATGTCGTCTCTTCTGTTTCACACAGGACAGTATAATGTCATATCTTTCTGTTTCACACAGGATAGTATAATGTCGTCTCTTCTGTTTCACACAGGATAGTAGAATGTCGTCTCTTCTGTTTCACACAGGATAGTATAATGTCGCCTCTTCTCTGTTTCACACAGGATAGTATAATGTCGTCTCTTCTCTGTTTCACACAGGATAGTATAATGTCGTCTCTTCTCTGTTTCACACAGGATAGAATAATGCCGTCTCTTCTGTTTCACACAGGATGATATAATGTCGTCTCTTCTGTTTCACACAGGATAGTATAATGTCGTCTCTTCTGTTTCACACAGGATAGTATAATGTCGTCTCTTCTGTTTCACACAGGATAGTGTAATGTCGTCTCTTCTGTTTCACACAGGATAGTATAATGTTGTCTCTTCTCTCTCCCTCTTTTGTCATTTGCAAGAAAATTGTCCGGTTGTAGGGGGCAAATGTTTTTACACAATGCCGGTATGCAACATTTTTGTACTAGAGCGCACATGCGCTTTGCGTGTGCTGGCCGCATGACCATCCTGTTCAATATGTCTAGCCCCCTCCCCCTGTTGCTCAGCTAGATCTCCGAAGTTCACTGACACTGCAATTTCGCATGTGTGATCGAGTTTGTCCACCCTGAAGGTAGCCAGAATCCGACTTCGGGGATGTAATATGTGTATAATCAATCGCTAAAAAAAAAAAAGTAGAAAAAAAATATCACAAAGAAGAAAAATATTCTCTAAAAGATGTAATCGAAGATTTAGATCTACTCAAGGGGCAGGAAGGTTTCGTGCGCCTGTGTACGTGTGGACTGTCAATGTAACGTGTGTTAAGACTACCTCTATCCCTGTCTTTTCCAAGTGTATCATGATTCATTCCTCGCACCCAGAATAGCGGTGCAAACGTGCCCCTGCCTCTATCATTGTCATTTTTAACCCATGACTCAATTTTACGGGGATTTGACAGTCTAAGAAATCGTTCAGATGTGGTTTCGTTGGGGGGGGGGGGGGGCAGAGGGGGTTGATGGAGGTGAAGACAGAAACTACGAACTGCAGGTCAAGGCTATGAACCGTGTCGACCTTTGCCCTTGAACTAAGCCATTCTGGGTGTATGTGGTCTTTGGCATGTCGCATTATTTGGGCTTTGTTGTCGAAATTTCTTCTTGGTGTGAGTCAGCTTGCTTGATAGTCCTCGTCTGGCTGCTGTTTCAGTTTTGATTATCCCACCTGGTGTGCACCGTGTGTGTGTGTTGTGTGTGTGTGTGTGTGTGTGCGCGCGTGTGTGTGTGTGCGTGTGTGTGTGGTGTGTGTGTGTGTGGAGAGGGGAGTGGAGAGAGAGGAGAGAGAGAGAGAGAGAGGAGGAGAGAGAGAGAGAGAGAGAGAGAGAGAGAGAGAGAGAGAGAGAGAGATTTAGGATTTTCAGGTGAATGGCCTATACATGTTTCCGAACACGTGTGTGTGTGTGTGTGTGTGTGCGCGCGCGCACGTGTGTGTGTGTGTGTGTGTGTGTGTGTGTGTGTGTTGTGTAGAAGTAGTAGTAGTTGTTGTCAATTTGATGTCTTTCAATGAAAATGAGAACCAAACCGAAAAATAAGAAGAATTTATCTGAAAAAAGGATATATATATATATATATATATATATATATATATATGCATGTGCTGTTTCTTTTTTATTTTAATTCTTTTTGATCAGTACACACATCCATTCTACCACATAAGTCACTGATGCTCAAACATTCTCACCAAAGAGTTATATGCATGCAGTAGGTTTGCAAACGCAAAGGCCAACACTGTGACACATCGCATAATACAAAACACATAGTTGCTATATTACTGCCAGGACAATAATTTTACAGGAAAAGACAGCTTTTTAGGTTGTACTGATGAAGTTTTGACGTTGTGTTTAGGTTTCCACCATGTTTATATAAGGAAGCCATTTTAAAAATGGAAATTGTTGTACTATTGTCCAATTTTTCCATTTTATACTTTTGCTGTGGGGGGGGGGGGGGGGGGGGGGGGGACAAGAGCCAGGTTTCCGCTATATTGCATACGGAAAGCCATTTACAAAATAAAGGTAAACATTTTATTTGTATACTATGTTCCATTTTTTCCATTTTATACTTATGCTAGTTTCTTTTTTCCTTTCACCAAAAACAACCTCTTTTCACCCAACATATGAAATTAAGGAGTGTGGGAGAGACAATGACAATGACAATGACAAATTCATTTATTTCGAGGATAATGAATAAGGACACATGTGCTTTTTTACATCTAGTCCCCGCCCGTAGGGATACATCTTAATAATAATAACCCAGAGAGAGAGAGAGAGAGAGAGAGAGAGAGGAGAGAGAGAGAGAGAGAGAGAGAGGTTCAAAGTTAAAACAAGTTCAGTTCACTCTGTTAGCGGCAATACTGCACCCCATGACAATTCATTACTTTTCCATCTCAGGTTCACATCAGTAGTCACACACAACAGAACATTACCACGCTCCGATAACCGTTCCGATAGCTTCCTTAGGTCTGCGGGCTACCACGTCCTGCCTTCCCCCCTCTCATTACCAGCGTACTGTCAAGCACAGGCCCTGCACTGTCAGTCGTTCAGGGAGCCTTGTATTATGCAGATTTATGTACACTTGTAATGAGCCTAGATTATGGTGATGTATGTATATGTGAAGATTCCCCATTACAAAAAAATCTTTTTACCAGGGGGCTAGCCGTGGAAGGGTTTTTTCCCCCCCTCAATATCTGTGTGTGTGTGTGTGTGTGTGTGTGTGTGTGTGTGTGTGTGTGTGTTTTGCGTGTGTGCGTGCGTGTGTGTGTGTGTGTGTGAGAGAGCGAGAGGAGAGAGAGAGAGAGAGAGAGAGAGAGAGACACACACACACACACATACACGGACAGACAGACAGGCAGATAGCAGACAGAGAATGAGACAGAGACAGAGACATTCAGAGACAGAGAGACAGGCAGAGACAGGCAGGTAGACAAACAGGTAGACAGACGGACAGATGAACGGGCATACGGACGGATGAACAGGCGGACAGAGAGGATGATGAAGATGATGAGACTGAGGAAATGAGGGATGGAGGGAGAGAGAGAGAGAGAGAGAGAGAGAGAGAGAGAGAGAGAGAGAGAGAGAGAGAGAGAGAGAGAGAGAGAGAGAGAGAGAAACAGAGACAGACAGAGAGACAAAGACAGAGAAACAGAGATGATGATGACTAAGATGATGATGAACTCTGTTTCCAAGGAAAACAAATAAGAACTGATAGTAGCCTACTGGTCTCCTTCCAGCTCATACCCTTAAAAAAATTACCCCCAAAATGCAATATCAAAAATCTTTACAAAAGATTGCCCACCAAAACTCTATTCAGGGCAAAATATGAACAACACGAAAGAAAAAAGATCTTTGAATGCAAATACGATCATCTAATTTTAGATTGAAAATGAGGATAAGAAAAGGGATGGCCACAATTTGCAATAAAAAGATCAATATTTAAGATACATCTATAATTTAAAATGTCAAAAGCTGGCACAGAGAGAGAGAGAGAGAGAGAGAGAGAGAGAGAGAGAGAGGAGAGAGAGAGAGAGAGAGAGAGAGAGAGAGAGAGAAGAGATGAAAGAGGGTAGAGAGAAGAGAAGGAGATAAATGTATTTTCTTCGTAGTGGTTAGATTTTGTTTTGACAGTTTGGAAGGATCGAATTTCCGCTCGAGTGTTTTTGCTGTTGTTGTTGTGGGTTTGTTTTGTCGTTTTTCTTTTTGTTTTGGTTTGTTTTTACTCTGGCCGGCTCCAACCTGAGTGAGTTAGCTTTGGGCTTATTGTGAAGACTGGGACTACACAGTCTAGCTTCATCCGCTTTACGGATGCGATTTTGAAAGTGTTGCTTATAATATATACTTGACCAACACTGCAGGTGTCTGTATCTCTCAGGCCCGGTTGACGCCCGGATATGTCATGACTGTAAGGTAGAAATTACCTCATCCTTATCATCATTGATCATCGTATACTAACAGAAAATTGTATCTGATTCGGGGGCCCCGGTGGTTCTAGTCTTACAGTGACCTCAGTTTCAGTTTTCCCGTACATTTCTGTGCGTATGGTGAGTTTGTGTCAAAGCCTTGGAGGTCGGAGGTTTCAGGGAGAGGGTCGTTGTAGAGACATTGTGGTGGTCACTACCCCAAGTGTGTGTCTCACGCAGTCTGGCTCTGCGAATAAGCTATTATGTAGTCAGTCAGCCTCTGGGCTTTATCACTGTTCTTGATTAAACCATTGACGCTGGGGGCAACAGCAAAGTGAGAGGCTGTATGACCAGTGGATTTCCCGCTCATGGAATTCCATTTTACAGCTTAGTCTTTAGTGATCGACTATGACTCTCTGACTAGGAGGCTTGACTCGCACAGTCCTTATGTGCTGCAGCCCTGGGGGCTGGTTGGCCTTTTGGAGAACATCTCCAACGCTGACTGTCCTTATGCCCACTTGGCAGAGAGAGTGGGGTTGTACTGTGGGCAAGGCATCTCCACTATAATCAAATTTCTGCCCAGTTTCCAAAACAGCAGCTGCCTCCTCTGCTGTTTTGGAGGTCATCGTTGGACACGACGGACAAACATACAGTCAGTAAGGGGCTTAGTAGGTGGTGTCCTGTGTCTTGCTCAGAACAGGGAACACTGACGCCACTGAAGTGACCCAGCCTACTATTGGTTGGGTCTGTCAAACTCTTCAGAGTAAAGTTTTGCAAAGCAGAATTCGAAGAAGTACAGTCCGAGTCTGCCCTTTAGGAACGTTTTTAAAAAAGATAGACATTCATACAGATACTCTGCTGAGTGAAAAGTATTACAGTATTGCATCTTTAAACCCAAATTAAAGCAAAATATCGCAGGGTAAAATCTGACAGCATAACTCTTCAAATCCGGAAACACTTATCCCATACAAAATTCTAGAATGGAAATTGCGCAAGAAAGAAACTCGGAAAGAGTGAAATCTGAACGGGCAAATTTCTGTGGAGATGAATCAGAGCGAGTGAATCTTTACAGAGAAACTCCCCACGGTGTGAGCTGTTTGAGAATAAGCTGTAAAGCAATCCCCTAAATCCCCTCATATGTCTTTAAACGAACTAACCTGTTAAAAATTTGCCCCGGCTCTAATCAGCTGTTCATGCGTGTGGCTCAAAATACACTTCCGTGCCTACGTCAGAAGCCTATTAGTGAGCCTAAGTTTGCGGTAATGGCAGACGGGTATTGTTGAATGGGATCCAAAAATCGTGCAGAAGAAAGGAAATGAACAGGAACAGGAACCAATTTAAAACTAAATAAGTGAATAAAAATGCCTTCATACCGTCCTCGCCCTACCACTTAAAACGGTGCATTCACCACTAAGAAAAGTCTTTCATCTTCTGACAAGTGGTTCAGAGAAGTGTGCAAATGGTCCACATGGTAGTTATGAACTACCCACATCTCCTTCTAATGGCTATAACAGTCATTCAAGCGAGGATCTGCTGAACATTTTATCGGCAGAATTCCTGGCACTTCGCACCTCTCTTACCACACCCATTATTTACTGATTTTCCTTTAGATGGTCAGTCATTATTGGGTCGATTGTTTGGATTGATTAAGGGACAGATCAATCGATCTGAAAATGAACTCTTCAGTTTGATCCCATGAATTTGAAGCAGCAGGCTTTTTTTTAACTGCCAATAAAAAAAATATAAAGCAGGAAAATTGCGAACATTTGTTTGTGAAAGAATCTTGAAAGGGATAACAACAAAATTTATAGTCCATTGCTACTTTGCTTATCTGTGTCTGTAGTTCTTGTTTCTTTGGGACAGTAACATTTGGCTCTAGTATTAGTTTGTTTATCTATATATATTTCTTTATTTCGTGGAAAAGTCCTAATGCCTCATTGTCTACCCTGATTATTGTTTGCTATTTATCAGATAATTATGTCAATTGTGACATTTCATAAACTTCGAAAAGGAACCGTGGCAACAACAACAACATAATATGCTACTGGCTTCACTGGCTAAACTTTTATTATGCCCCCCAAAATTAATGACAACAATAAAAACGAACGCTTAAGGTGTTTGATTGGTGAAAATAAAAACGTCTCCTGGCTTACAACTCAGACACTGATCGATGTAGCAGTAAAACAACTGACGGAGACGCTGTATAGTGAGCTGTTTTTAGATCTGCCGCTCATTTCGGTCCATCTTGTCCGGTTATTAGGGATAAATGATTTCCCCTGCAGGCAACTCTCAAGATTTTCCTCCATTTTCATGATGTATGAAAGTACTGAGCACCGAAAGAGGCAGAGGTGGCGGTTGATGATAGGTGGGGGAGGAGGGGGAGGGGGATGGCCTGAAGGTGGGGCGGGAACAGTCACTGATTTAGTGGGTGGTGGGGTTTTTTTTTAGTACCACACAGGCGGGGTTAGTTCTTTAGCTGGTTGGTAGGAAACGTGGCAAAATTGCCTTGGGGAGTTACACCTGGGCTGCAGTCAGGTGATGGTAGTCAGTCCCTTTGAAGGCAGAGTGAATGACAAGTTTAGCCATGATGTTGCAATCAGATCAGACACGTTTCTGACCCTTGAATTCTTGCTGTAATTCCCATGTGAGAGTGAAACATACTTCACTCACTCCCCATTTTCCTTTCTTTCCACCAGTTTTCTGTTATTGTTTTGTTCTGTTTGTTTTGGGGGGGAGGGTTGCATTTTTTCCCTTTTTTTATACTTCGCTAATAAATCTGAATTATGATAACCCACTTTATTTCTTTCTTTTTTTCCCTCCATATTTTCACGGTTTCGAATGTAAAAAATCTCAGAAAAAGATGGCCATATGCCCTAAATCGAGATGTAATTCTGAAATAATTTCCTGCCCAGATGCCAATCTCACAGTTCCATGATGGATGATTTTAAAAAATTATTATTATTTTTTTTTAAATCAAACTTCCATTTTGAGCTCTCATTGAAAATCTAAGCATAAGGCTTGTTTATTTTCTTTCAGGGACTATTTTATTTCTTTGTGGAAACATCTGCAGGGAACCATAGCTGGTCATGAGCTATTTCTTAACCACTAGACTGCCTTACCCTGGAAATTCTCCGGGGCTAAACGTGCACCCTATACGCCAACAACCCGGAAAATTTCCGGGGTGTCAACCGAAGTAAACAAGCCTGCTTCCTTGACTACAGTTAAAGGGAAACAATTCCAAAATTAATGGAGGTCACTCTCCTGTTGCTTGGCAACATCGAGCTGCAAAAACCGTTTCAAAAACGATCGTTTTTTCGCTCGTATTTTGTGTTTTTATGCATGACTGCTTGGGAAGTTCTTGTTCAAAATTGCTGACACTTCTTGTTGAAGGCATAAATAACTTTACACAGCTGTAAAAGTGGCAAATAAAACTCTAGATTTACCTAACAGTGATGAAAACGATCGCGTATGATTCAGGAGATCGTGCATTTAAAAAACAATGAATGGGATTTGGCCTAGACATATGTTTGACATTATTGTGATGGGGGGGGGGGTACTCAGAATGACAGTGGTGATGAAGAAATCGTATTTATGGTCGATTTTTTACATTTTTAATATATTTTCGCAGTGAAATATCATGCTAACTAATTTGAGCTTGCCTCGAAGTAATCTACAATAAATATACTGTCATTGGGTAGACTATCAGGAATATTTATGTAGTAGTTTCTGAGTAAGAGGGATATGAACATAGCAGTGGCACATAAGAATTTTATTCCCCGGCATATAGGGTACACTTGCACTGGGCAGTTAAGAGGTTTTAATCTGAGAGCCAACGCTCAATCAACTCAGTCTTTTGGCGGAAAACATTATCCCCATGTAAAGATCACCCAGAATAGTTAGTTGGTTATTAAAAATTTTCTCCAGAAATCAGTGTATCCTTTAATTCGTAATTATTCTGCCAGTGCTAACTTCACCCTCAAAAGAACACTGTTGATATTTATTACTGGTAAATGTTCATGTTTTTAAACTGCTGTTTTGTTTAAGTCTGGGATTTGTATTCAGCATTGTATTATTTTTCTTAATTACTGTTGGGATTTCGTATGTACGTAATTTTACGTATTTTCACACGTTCATTTTTTCCCTATCTGCAAAGATATGAATGTCAATCAACTTAAGCTATAGCTCATATTATGAATTTCCCCCATGTTGGCTATGGTTGCTTGCTTTTGATGTTCTATTTTTCACTGAATAGAATGTAGACCTACATGTTTGAAGCAAAGAAAGCGTCATCATAACCAGTTTCTTTTTCAAACCATCGTATCTCGCACTGAAAGAACATTTATTACCCTTAATTCTTTCGCCTTCCAGCTCTGTAAATGTGTGCCATGTGTGGTGTGTTTGCGCGTTCATGTCTTTTGTGTGAGGGCTTAACTTTTTCCAAAGTCTGTTAATCCACCCATCATTGACTTATCTAGTTATGTCTTCAGTCCTGAACCTTTTCTATTCCTTTGAGCTACTTATTCACACACACACACACACACACACACACACACACACACACACACACACACACACACACACACACACACCATGTGGGCGCGTACGCACGCACGCACACACACATTTATATATCTTAACTAAAGGAAGAAATGTTTAAATATGCTTAAAATTGTACGAAAGCACTATTGAGGACAAGACATGACAATTCTGAAACATCTGTCTACCTCTCTAATTAGATGTAAATTATCCTATGGACAAGAAGTTTATTTAAGTGCACCTAAATACTTATTAAAGAAGCTTCAAAGTGTAGACTGTAAGGCATACAGGTTTGCTCTAGGTGTACCATTTCATGCCTCTGCACTTGATACATATAAAGAAATTGGAATATTACCACTTGATGAGTACGGACAACTTGTATGTGCCAAACATATTCTGAGAAACTCAACACCTGATAACTTTGCTTCAGAAGAAATAAAAATGAGGTTTGAAACAGATTTTCCCAAAAGAGCCCGACACATAAACTCTAATGACAATAAGTACCTATACATCAGATCTTTATGTTCTGAAATTTTCAAATCTGATGTAGACTCACAAAAAGCAGTTTCAGTCTGTCCTGTTTGGGAAATGAAGCAAGCACACTTTGATGTAGATTATATCAACATGAAAAAGAATGAGAATCCAAGTATCATGGCAGTTAATGTTCGTTCACATTATAGAACATAATTACTCTCATTGTCTTAAAATTTATACAGATGGCTCACTTTTACACAATCATCAAGCAGGTTCAGCATTCGTCATACCAGCACTAAAAGTAGAAAAGTCGTATTATGTTGGTAAAAATCGATCTGTTTTTACAGCTGAACTGATCTCTATTCTCATGGCTTTGGATTTCATTTTAGATCATCCATACTGTTTCTTTCACATATTACTTTGTGTGGATTCAAAATCAGTTTTATATGCCTTAAAGTTTATAACTTATAAGCAATCTACTAAACTTATACTAAATATCAAATACATACTTCATAAATCTTCCTCGTTTAAGAGGAATTCATGTTTCCTTTTGCTGGATTCCTGCACATAGGATTATTTTCTAATAAGTGGGTTGATCGGGCTGCGAAGAAAGGTGCACATAATGTAAAGGGGTCTATAGTACTGCATATCCCTATATCCATTGCAGAGGGTTCTCAGTTAGAAGAAGCTTCCTTAAACAAATTCATAGAACAGCATTGGCAAATCAAGCGGCTTTCACATTCAACTCTGAGTGGGAAGAGCGGGAAGAGCGTAATTGAATACATTGATCACTTAGAGATTCATGCTATCAATGAAAGACAACTCAAGGCATTATTTTTCAGGATAAGATTAAATGCATTCACAACAAAATTCAGCAAGGATGTTAAATGCTTACGTGGTGAATATATTTCAAATACCCATATCATACTTGAATGTGAGAATTTAAAACCTTATCTCCTTGCCTTTTCTGAGAATGCCATTGACGAAGTCTTGAACAATGTAAAGCTAACGTTTGACATTGCTAAAGGTTTATTGTTAAGTCCTATAGGGCACTTATTGTAGTTGTAGTTCTCTTCGAATTTCATTTTTTTGAAAAATGTTCATGATCTGTTTATGTTAAGAATACTATTTGTGTATTTCCTTTGTTATTACTCTTTATTACACACACACACACACTCACCACACAGAGTAGATCTATCTATCTATCTATCTATCCATCCATCCATCTCTTTCATGCAGTCTCCTATTTTAGGGCCGTCTGGTATCACTTAAAGGGAAAGACGTTAAAATTGAAGACTTATATACACACACACACACACACACACACACACAAGCACGCGCGTCACTAAGAAGAAGTGGATAGAGGAAGAAGTGGATAGAGGAAATGAGGAAGTTAAAAGCGTTTAAAACCCGACAGAGTGTGAAAGAAAATGCACACTCATAAAAGATTCTAACACAGAAGCAAACGATTGGCATCTTAACTGCAAACCAACGTATCTACCGTACCGATCAGTATCACACTTTCTTCGCTCAATATACGTAATGGCTGCAACTGTGATTCAATTTAATTCATCACAGTGTTGTGAAACGTCCGTCTCATCTTGTGTGTCCCTCTGCGCAAAGACGACGTTAGGGAATTTAATGACGTGTGTTGTATTAGACGTCGTATGAATTACACGGGCTTGCGCCTTTTGAAGACGTTTCCCGTCCAGCCCTGTGATCATGTTGTCAGTAAGACTTCAGGCGCTTTGATCTGATGCCTAGATCTAGTTTGATGGATGCAATTAGGCTACCCCACTACTGCAAATCTGTCTTCTGGTTTTTTTCCCCTTTTCAAGTTTAGTTCACACACACACACATACACACATGGGAGGTTGGATGGGAGAGAGGTGACGGGGGTGTGGGGGTGGGGGCATGAATTTCTGGTTTCTGATGATTACATTCACTCCTCGAAATGATCATAGATGTTACTGCAAAAGGTACGTACACCTCAGTACCTTTGTTGTAGTTTGCCAGGAGGCAGTTTTACACGGCCGGTTTTCCATCTGTGGCCACAGCTCATCTTTTGTTTTAGGACACGTAGAAAAACCACGAATAATCTCTAAGGAGAAACATACACTTTTGCTGTTGCAGTTACATTCATATCCCAGCTGAGATTTCCAATTTTAGGAGCTAAAGCTCAAAAGAAATCAGTTAATTCTATCCCACTACGTTACTGACCACTGTGTACGCCTACTCTTGATTTTGTTCTGTTAACTTTCTTCTTTAGTTATTTATCTCTTTTTTTATGTGTGGTTTAAATCAAAAGACATCACGTCGCTTGGGTAGCTATGGTACATTTTTAGTATCAAATAAAACTTGGACAGGGATTATCGAGCACCACAATGGATGCCCATAAGTCAGTAAGTTATACATAATTGTACAGAAGCTCAAAGTCTAGATCTATATTGTTTATTGTTACACGTAAAATTGTAATAGTTTGTTCTACTTGGGTAAAAATCACTTGTATATTTTTATCGGTTGACTATAGAAAGTCGCCTTAATTTAACCCGGCCATTCAGCACCTGACAAGTCAGGCATCGCATCCGACTTCGGCATGGGAGAGAACTGTTATCTTTTAAGTTTTTTGGGGAAAAAAAAAAGGCAGGAGGATGGGCCAAAAAGGCAACAAAAAGAGACAAGAACGAGGTCACAGAAAGAAAAGGAACGAGGCAGAAACAAAGACAGGAAATTTCCAGAAGATGGGGATGCTATTTATACTTGCAGGCCCCTGGCGTCCCCCATGGGTGAGGTGGGGAGGGGAGGGGGGGGGGGGGGGGGGAGAGACGGCTTCTTACCCAAACAAAAGGACTGTCAGGCAGGTTCATCCCTTCATCTTAACAATATGATACACAAAGTTGTCGGAAAACCATAACATTAATCAAAGCTTTGCAGTTCATAAATTAAATTCACGAATTTGTCTGCGTGCAGGTTTTGCTGAACGCGTACGCGCTGACCTTCGCCACCATGTTGGTGACCTTGCCATGGGCTCAAGGACAGACGCTCACCGCCGCCTTGGCGGGACAGATCTGCGAGGACATCCTGCTGCAAACCAACAACGACACCCGCAACTGCGAAAGCATCAGCCAGAGCTACATCTTCGACGGCAGCAGCACTCCTATCGCCCACTTTCTTCTCTGCTGTCTGGGGGCTTTCGGCTCTCGGAGCTTGCAGCACGATTACTCTGACCACATCAACGTCACCTTGGCCAACTTCATCTTGAACGACGTCAGCAACGGCGAACAGGCTATAGACGTGGCCGTGTACATCAAGTCTTGTTCCGA
>CM054137.1:30691266-30853766 GCA_028751875.1 Rapana venosa | reverse complement strand
CATCATCTTGCACTCATGTTATTCTGCATGCTATGTATCACCTGATTCTCTTTTTATCATTGTCAGATGACATGTTTTGGTTTTGCTCTTGAAAAATAAAATGATCACCCCCAAAAAATCAGTTTTTTCAATCCTTTTTGGCTAAGAGGTGTGTGTGTATGTGTGCACGCATGTGTGCGTGCGTGCGCGCAGAAACAAGCTGGTGTGATTCATGAACATGTCAATGATTAATGTGCCTTCATTTGCCAAGGAATGGCTTACACAGATGATTCTCCTTACATGATCCCACAGCCTCTGTAAAGATGTCATCTTTACATGATCCCAAAGCCTCTGTAAAGATGGTCCTCTTTACATGATCCCAAAACCTCTGTAAAGATGGTCATCTTTACATGATCCCAAAGCCTCTGTAAAGATGGTCCTCCTTATATGATCCCAAAGCCTCTGTAAAGATGGTTATCTTTACATGATCCCATGGCCTCTGTAAAGATGGTCCTCCTTACATAATCCCAAAGCCTCCTGTAAAGATGGTCCTCCTTATATGATCCCAAAGCCTCTGTAAAGATGGTCCTCTTTACAATCATGATCCCAAAGCCTCTGTAAAGATGGTCCTCCTTATATGATCCCAAAGCCTCTGTAAAGATGGTCCTCCTTTAATGATCCCAAAGCCTCTGTAAAGATGGTCCTCTTTACAATCATGATCCCAAAGCCTCTGTAAAGATGGTCCTCCTTATATGATCCCAAAGCCTCTGTAAAGATGGTCCTCCTTTAATGATCCCAAAGCCTCTGTAAAGATGGTCCTCTTTATATGATCCCAAAGCTTCTATAAAAGATGATATTTACATGATCCCAAAGCTGCTTCCACCAAGAGCCAAACCAACGTAAGTGCTGATCGAGATATTTGCCAAACATCTTTAAGTCTGTACATGCCATTTAAGGAAGAACTCAAGTCAATTTGTGGAACGTTATCATTTTCATCATTCACCCAAATAAAGAAAAACGGTATCAATTCATCCTTTTTATTCAACCCATTACAGTTTCCTCACTTTCCACAGAGCTAAATCCTTCGTTGCAACAATATCTCACATTATGATTTGACGTTACCTTCAACCCCCACAGAAGTACCCCCCCCCCCTCCGCAGCTTCCTTTTGAAACTCTTATTACACCAGAAAAATACAGCAGAATCTTGTGATTATCCACACCATCTGTCAGTTCTATCAGGGAGTCCAAAAACAAGCTAGAATCAGACAGGCAATAACAGGGATGTTGTTGACTTTCATTAGTGTTTCTGAACAAGGCCTACAATTTGAAGATTTGACTGGTACTCAGATATATCTCAGATCATCCTCCCTGAGAGAGGCTGGCGACAGACCCATATCAAGTGACAATATATTGATTTGCTCTGGATGGGGTCGTCAGCCTTCTGTTTGGTTTTGATGCTGAAGAGAAGAAGACTCTTAGCATAGTTGTAGGCAGGGAAGCAACTTTCCACCAAGGAAAAGTTCCCTCTCGTGCTAGGATTCTCATCTTAAAATCTCTGTGTAAACAAGGAATGAGTGTTTCCGTGAAAAATTTAGAAATGAAATCAAAACTTGTACAAGACTCATTGCACCATAGATTCTAACACAATTATAGTTTTTGTAAGTTTCAATCCTAAATTTTAGCTGGCTTACAAGATGGTGAAATGGAGCTGACTGCTGGTGGTGAGAAAGACCACAAGGTTGCTGGAGGTAATTTTCCTGATGTTGACAAAAGTCAGAAAATTATTCACTAACAGATTTTGTTTGAAATTGCTTGATCTACTTTCTGTTGGATGATGTTATGTCTACATGTCTCTCTTCGTTCATGGCTGAAATTATATAGTTTACATTTTCATACTGATTTGATATTGTGTCACACAAAGCATAAACACATTTAAATTAACTAAACAAACACCTCCCCCACCCTTACATACAAAATATATGTACAGTTTACAAATACATTGATCAACTGACTATAAACTATAATTATCATCCATTATTGTCATCCTGGTCTAACAGCCCAGTCAGCAGCTTAGTGGCATTATTGGGCTAGAAAAAAACAAAGAGTACACATATCGCAAAGTTTATATTTTAGCTGATTATAGTTTAGCTGATGATTACGTTTTTGCCGATACACCTGGATATGTTCCTGGTGTGGGCTTAAAATATTCACCACAGGATTAAAAAAATAAAAAGACATAAGAAAAATATCCACAATGACACAGACACCAAGAAAATGCCGAAAACCACACATGAAAACATTGAAAATTTCGGTAGTCAACTGACACACCAAAGGCACAAACCAATCCAACAACACAAAATGCCTGATTGCCGGAACCACGGAAAAATTTCCACTTTGAAAATAAAAGGATAAATAAATCAATAAAACCAGTAGAAATGACAGATGAAAGAGATCACAGTAACAGAAGAAAAATATTATTACAGAACCAGCACTAAATAGAAAGAGCTCAGAAGTTGGAATGCACTGGGTCTGACTTGTCAGGTGCTGCGCAACACATTTTTGCTCAAATGACAGGCAACAATAGTTGCTGTCTGACACTTCAACCAAGAAGGACAAGAAGAAAGAGCTCCCAGTATATCCATGGGGGCCTATCACAAATACCCACAATAAACGCTTCATGTTTTCTCAGGCTTCTTTCATACCAAGAAGGTTCGGCCAGCCACTTGCTTTATGTACACATAACGAAGCAGATTCACTGACGGATGATGGCTGTGTTCAGCTGAATTGTTAAAGCCGATGACAGGAGACAGGAAAATGCTTGTGTTCGTTATTTCCAACCAGCCCCTGGCCAGACTTAGCATGGACGTGACCACAGAGTAAGTCCCTTCAGTACAACATTCATGGACAAATTCCCTTTAACAAAATTTACAACATTCAAATATCAATATACAGTATAAAAGAGTCACAACCCATCGCAAGTTTAAAGGCATCGATCCAGAAATCTCTGGTACTGGAAATATTCATTAGTATGATTCACATCCACTCTATCTCTCTCTCTCTCAATTGGATAGCAGGCTTACACAGTCCACTCCCTTAATACTGCATCACTCTCTTCCAAACGTTAAAGTAAAAATGGCTATAATATTATCACAGATACGAAACACTTGCTCCCACACTGGATGGATCAAGACCCCTCATACATTTGGCATACAGGAGATTATATGCTGCTACTTAAATCAAGACTATAAATACATGTCAGCTAGAAATTATATTGATTAACAACAAAAAAGTAAACACAAAAATATACATGACTTTCTGAAAACCACATGGACGGAACCAAAAAAGATCACAATTTCTCTGTAAATCAACAGGAATGTCAGGTACAGAATCTACGCAGGTGATGTTACTTGGCCAGATCATAACCAAGGCTTTGTGTTTTGTTATGTCAAAAGATAAAAAAGGAAGAAAAATGTTAACACAGTTTTCAGTAATAACCACAAAACAAATCAAAACCATAATGCCCAACAGTGGCATCAGGAACAAAAACAATATATCCCCTGATTAAACTTGAACTTAACATTAACAAAAACAACACAAAACACAAAAAACCCACTCTACATTTAGCATGTATATGGCAAAAAAAAAAAAATCTTAACGAAGAACTGTAATTGCTGCCATATTTCATTCTCACACTAATGCACATGCAGGCATATACTGCTCCTAATTATTTTTCTTTTTTTTCACATTTTCTTTGTAAAAGAGATGGCAAAACAAAACCCTGGTCACACAAGACATGGACTCTGATGCTGGTTGGCTGAGTTAAGGTAAATCTAGGCTTTAGTATGGTTGTTAACTTCCATGACTTCACGGCTAAGAGTTCACAACTTGGAGACAACCTGTACTAGACAGAATCTATAACCCCACATTACAAGTGTGGTGTCTGCAACAATCACACACACACACACACATAATCTACTTCGATCTTTAAATCATCCTGGGCACTTCAAGAACTTGGAAAAGAAGTAAGGTAGTGGTTAATTTCATACATACAACAAACACTGAAGGCACAGAGCGAAGTCTACTGACCACACATAGACAGAAAGGCAAGCAAAAGACAAAATGACACGGGTCTACCTCTTGAATGAAAATCTGACAGTGGAAGACAAATTGCCTTTTCTTTAAAAACCATCCATTGTTCTACGAGTTTCTCAGAAGATGATTGTGTTTCAATTTTATGTATTAAGTTTTTTTAACTTGAAGTAAGCCATTTGTTCAACTTGACCAATCAGCAACAGCCACCTCACAAAACAAACACAGTACACACACACACACAACATATCCTTGATCACATTCCCTGATTTCTTCCAGGTCAATTGCCTGTTTGAATGTTTCTTCTAAAGAATAACCAGTCAGCCCCCTCAGCTGTAAGAAATACTCTACATGCTGACACTTCACCTACACATATCTTTTCTTGCTTAGAAACTGAAAGGCAAGAAAAGACGTCTCACAGATCTGGCAGCACGAACACTGTCATGTCTCTTCCTGCAAACCTATCTACAACATTTCAACAGGATATATATATATATACACAAAAGACAGCATTCAGTTTCAAACAATGACTTTTTAAACAAAGACCATGATTTGTCTTTCATTCAGGTCACCAGCCAACCTCCACACATGATGGAGGAAGAAAACTACAAGGGTAAAAAAAACAAAACAACAGTCAACCAAACACACACATGCTCTACAAGTCCTCCACCATAGATATGTCCGCATCGAGCGGTGTGTCTGGCAAAAACCGTTTTCTGAACTCCTCGTCAGTTAGGGACATGGGGGGCGGTGTACGACTCAGGTCGTTCAGGTAAGGGCTGCGCCGGCCTTCCCGCACCGGGGAATCCTCTCTGATGCGGACATGGTTACGTTTCTTGGGAGAGCCCGATGGGGTGGAGGTGCGGAGAATGGAGGCCTTGCCATTCTTCAGTGCCCTGCCCTGGAGAATGAAACACACCAATGTATGATTTGTGCAGTACACAAACATCTCTACTATTCTCAGGCATGGTTGCTGTGCTAAAAATTTATGTCTAAAAAAAATACAAAAGAAGTATTTCTCTGGGAACAAAGTAAAGCAATTCAGAAGAAAGGTGGCAGGATGGTTAAGATGTTTGCCTGCCAACAAGTAAACCATGAGGTTCTGGGTTCGATTCCCAGCCTTGCCCTTTCTTCCCAGTTTGACAAAAAAATCGAACTGAATGTCAAAGTCCTTCGGATGAGACTATAAACCGAGGCCCCGTATTCAAACGCATGCAGAACATCCTGCGCACACGTTAAATCCTGTTCCGCTGTTCGAAAGAGTAGGCCATTGTGTGCCGGTGGGAACAGATGACAAAATTTTTTTAAAAACCCATACACACGCATAAATTTTTAAATAAAAGAAAAAGAAAGTGCTTTGATTTGTTGCTTTACAAGATTCTGCGCTATATAAATTCCATACATTATTATTATTATTATTATTTCTCTCCTTCACAATTAAATCAGTCAGACCTTAAGTATTGTATCTCAGAGGTGTCACTTAATATTTTGACAATCTTACTGTCCCTGTTTATCACCTACACCTCTTTGTAAGTCAGCAAATATCGGTTGTTAAGAAACTCACCACAAATTCACCCAAGTTTAAACAGACTTATAACTGAGTTACTGACTTTCTACGTTATTTGTTTACTCATTTCTTAAGATACAGAATTTCTAATTAGAGAATAAATATTTCAACTCAAATCATTCTTCCTTCCTTTCTTGGTGCCATGCCTGTAAGCTCCGGTAAGAATCACGACATGAGAGGTCTCTTTCCCTGAGAAAGATGTATCCAAAATATCCTCTGCATTGATAAAGCCAAAAGCAAGCAAGCCCAAAAAACCCACCTACATCAAACCAACACAGATGCTACTTGCTACTGTCTTCTCACTAAGCCTTTCCATGGAGGATAGCAAACAAAACTCAGCACCTGTCAACATCCTTCTTAAGAAGTGTGTTTCAGAAAAACTAAACAACAATCAACTACATACCAGCTGAGATGTCTGTTTTTGTTCTACTCCCTCATTTCTGGTTAATCAAATAAACACTCCATAACAGACTTGACACCTGGTGCACATGACTTCTAGACACTGCTGCAAAATGTTTCCTCATATTGCAGATTCAGGTACCCTTTTGAACTTCTCAGAAAGCATAACATTTCCAACTATAAAAGAGAAATTGCACACAGGCACTGAACCTGCTACTGCTTTACCTTCTCCACGGCAGGAAACAAAAATAAACTGACCTTATTCTGGGCAGAGAGAGCTGTCCCCTTCAAGTCGTCATGCAGTGATTTCAATGTGTTCTGCAACCTGTAACAATTTGTCACACAGTCAAATTAGGGTATGCTCATAGTTTGTAGTATAATGAATATCGGGTTGGTTTTTCTGTAAAAACTTTTCAATGAATCCTTCACATTATGTCTTTCAGGCCTCTTTATATTTGTTTAGTTGACTACCATGTACTTGCAAACAGATAAAGTAAGCATAAAAAATACGCAAATAGAATACAGGAGAAAGCTATAACAAATACTATCAGATAAATAAATCAGAAAACAGATACTCTAATATGTACTGACAATTTTGTAATTTGTTTTCAGCTGGAAATAGAATGTAACTTCCACTGAACCATGCCTGAACCTATATCATCATACTGTCTACACTTAGGAACACATGGAAGATTTCTTTGAATTAAGTCAACACTATGATTACCTATCAAAAACCAATTGATTCTTTACATGCCATGTGTCTACATAGCACATCTATACTTTCAGATTCCCCAAAAATTTGAACAGACAGAAACATCTAACTTTAACTTGGCCCAGGCCAAAAGCTGTGTCAGTTATTACTGATGTCAGCTAATTGTCAAGGCACATTAAAACTTGTTATGTAGTAAAATGTGGTTGAATTGCCTAAGCCAATGAACAACTCTAACTAAATCCACATTTCTCCTTTGTTAAGGACGAAAAAAAATCCTCTAGTACTATGGCCTGACTTATATATGCGAGTGTTGAAAAAGAGTCATACATGCAAATTCTCATCAGTTGTAACTTCCTATTCAAGAGATTCCAGGTGGATGAGTTGAGCAGAGTGCATGTTCTGGTACACCCAGTGTAAAGCTGGGGATACCACACAAACAACAACAACTTATTACAACTGAATCAAAATCAGCTCAATGATGGGAAAAAAGGGTGATAATGTGGGAATAAAGTGTATGAATACTTCTGATGTACAAGATGCTAGCTTTTGAAAAAATAATCAAAGAATATGTTTGATTTTTTTAAAAATGTCATGGCCAACATTACAAGGTGGGGAGAAATCTGATATCAGAAGAGAAAAGAGAGTAATCCAAATGTTTACTATAACCAACAATGGAAATCAACAATGTAGAACATTCTTACTACAAAACAGACACAAAAAGAGACAAACAGAAAGCAGGAACCTGCCACAGGGTAGAAAAGTGGTATGTCTCTTTTTGAAAAAAAAATGCTGTGGACGAACAAAAAGGTATAACGACAGCCACACATATGTCACAAGGAAAACTATTCCAAGAGTAAAAGCAAAAGAGCTCACTTCATGTATCTTTGATTTATTCGTTCCTTCTCATTTTCCGTGACCTGCAAACACACAGAACTTGATCATCAACCAATAGGTCCAAATATAATTACACAAAAGGATAATAATAATAATAACAGTGCATACCTTTTCATGTTGAGAGAAAGATATGATGCACTTGCATTTGTCTTGAAATGATTTCTTTCAAAGTTTGATAATGCCAAATACTTCTACATGAATTACAAGAAATGAATCTCTATCTATCTATCTAAAATGTGTGTGTGTGTCTTCAATTTTACGTCTGTTCACTTAAAGTGATATTAGACGATAGAGGCAGTGAAGGGGGTGGGGGGTAGCATAATGAGATAAGGGCTTTAAGTAGAAGAGATACGTGTTGGTATGAATGCACATTAAAAGACATTAAAATGTGTGCGCGCGTGTGTGTGTGCATGTGTGCACTCATGCATGCATGAATGTGTGTGTGTGCATGCATGCATGCGCGCCTGTGTGCGCATAAGAAAAATACACCCTATCCAACACACACACACAAGAGCACATCGTGATCTCCACAGAAAGCACAGAAGTGAAGCGGGACTTGCCATGAGGTCCTCCATATCATCAATGATGTGCTGCTTTTCTCGCTCAAACGTCTTCTCCTGCACTGCCTGCTTCAGCTTGGCCAGGTGAAGCTCATCGGACAGGTCCAGCACCTTCTCCTGTAGGGAAAGAAAGGAACGTTCTGGACATCCCCTGACAGAGGAATCAGGATGAACGCAATAGCTGGAGGACTACAAGGTACATGTAACCTATGCAGGAAAGAATCTTTTTGTTTTCACCGCTTATGGCAAGTATTTTTTTTATTTATTAAAATTTTTTTTTTTTTTATACTTATGGCTGCTTATAAGAAAGGAAGACCAAAAGCAACGTGGAGGAGGACTGTAGAAAGTGAGATGAAGGCCATGCAGCACTCTTGGGGATCAGTGACTAGGTTGGCCCAGGATAGGCAGGAGTGGAAGCGCTTTGTTGCTGCCCTACACACCACTGGGTGTAATGGTTAATGATGATGAATTCTGCTTATACTTTAGCTGACTACTTACACGTTATTCATTTCATCAAAATCAATGACAAGTAAACCACTTCACCTGAGACATGCCTGTAGGTTGGTTACCTATCAACAAGCTTTCAGTCAATTAGAAACTGATCTACGTCATACTGACTAAGATGGGTCTGCAGAGCTGTACCTCATACTCCAAACCTAAGGAGCAACACTGCCCAGCAACACCAATCATTCAACCAGAGAAACCATCTTAACATAGATACACATACAGTTTCACTAGTTAGACTCTCCAGAAATAAGTTACAGTGACTAAAATAGCTCTTATTTAAAGTTTATTTAAAACAGTTATATACTTGCCTCCAGAGCACCAACTGTATTGCAGGACTCTATTTCTTTCAAGGCAATTTCTGAAACAAAAGCAATTTGACACCATGAAACAAGGTTACAAGAACCAATATTACTTTCCATATACTCACCTCACTGTAATTTATCATTAGGAAACTACTCTCCAGGTGAGGTGAAGAAACTACTGTTATGTTATGCATACACCTGCTTTTAGCAAATAAAATATCTCAAAAATATATATCTTATAAGGTTTAACAAAACAAAATAAATTCACTACTCTCAGTTTTTAAGGCAAATTCTAATTTTTTAAACTTAATTTTAAAAATCACATTCACATCTTTAAAAAAAAAAAAAAGTCACATTCCCTCAAAGACATATCACTACAACACCCCCAGTCTAGTGTACGTAACACAAACTTAAAATCTAAGAAGCCACTTCCCTCGTTCCCATCCATGGCCATTTACTTCAACTGACAGAAAACACTATTTAAACAGCACAGCTACAGCTCCTATCCACTACTTTTCATTTATTTATTTATTTCACCTACCCACTACTTTTTATTTATTCCAATCAGATCTTGTCCTTACAGTAAACAAAGTCTCTCACAGCTCCAACTTACAATATTATCTTCACAGAATATGAGACTGACCAAAGCCGATTCTTTAAGCAACAAATGTTCCTTTACTCAACTTGTTAGGGTAAAGAGACATTTAACAGTGTTCAAATCTCACCTTGCTTTTCAATGGCCAGCTCATCCAGTTCTTCGTCCCTTCGCACCAGCTCTGACACAAGGAACTGACGGTCGGTGTCGGAGGCAGTGAGCGCTTGTCGAAACTCTCCTCGCATGCGTCTCTCACGGTCCTGACGAGCCCTCAGTTCACTCTTCAGCCATATCAGCTTGTTCTGTCGACAGGTACAGGAGTTCTTTATCATATACCTGGTGTGCTGTATTGTATTGGATTGTATACCACTTTCAGTCACAGCAGATTTCTCTGCATGAAATTCGGGCTGTTCCCCATGGGGAGAGTCTTTGCCCCACAAGCAATGCTACTTTTTTTTTTCTTAAATTTTTTTCCCCCCTGTATGCATGTGCCTTTGTTTCCCTATCAGAGTAGATTTTTCTACAGAGTTTTGCCAAGGACAACTCTCTTGTTGCCATCAGTTCTTTTGTTTACGCTGAATGTGTATTGCACATGGGACCTAAGTTTATCTTCTCGTCTGAAAGACAAGCACTTAGACCACCACTCTAGGTCTAGTGGGTGGAGGGAACGTTTGAGCACATATGGGGATTGAACTGCCACTTCTCATTTTCTAGGCAAGTGCATTACCTCAATACTCATGTGCAAACAAAAGGTTTTTATCTAAGAACATTTCTGCATCATAAATGCTGTGGAGTTTATAAAAGACAAAATAAATAACTTCAAATTTCAGCAGAGTCTCATATTATTAAAATGTAAGCTGACCAAGTTAAAGTTAAAACAATTTAAAATTTAAGGTAATGTGACATCATGTCTGCTTGCTTTTCTTTTCTTCCTCCTTTACCTAGCTACATTCATAACCTCTGGGACTAAAAAGAAAGAGACTTGAAACAAATTGTTGCCTAACAAGCAAATTCTGCTCTCATCCCACAACCTACACACAAAAATCACTGATGGAAGCTCTATCAACACAAGGTACTATGTACTACTACAAATCCTGCAGACACTTCAAACACTGAATCTGGTACATCATGCACAGGTAAATGCACACACATGTTAATTCAGTCAACATCAATAATCATGTGAGTTTTTCAGACACAGGA
The DNA here is from genome assembly GCA_028751875.1 of Rapana venosa. Lineage (NCBI taxonomy): Eukaryota > Metazoa > Mollusca > Gastropoda > Neogastropoda > Muricidae > Rapana > Rapana venosa. The sequence goes on along the minus strand of CM054137.1, from coordinate 30,842,961 downwards.
ACACAACAAATATGAAACACGCACAATACAAAAAGCAGATTACACACACACACACACACACTGCAATACTGACCTTAATCTCGGTGAGCAAGATGTTGGGAGCTCCCACCAGACTGTGCAGACTCTTCATGCCGTTGATAGGCTGCAAGACACACAACACTCTTATGAGCATCTTGGCTGCCTTCAGCTCAATTCAAAGGCACAAAGACACCTCTCTCTCTCTCTGCGTTCCCTTACTAGGTTAGGTGCATAGTGCCTGGTCTTCTCCTGTGCCTGTCATTTTGCAGGAGGTCTGCTCGCTGGCTTCAGCCAGTGCATCCTAACTTCAGAGAAGCTCATTTTTTTGTACAGATTGAATACTGGGTATGTTTGTGTTTCCATAACCCACCAAACGCTGACATGAATTACAGTATCTTTAGCGTGCAGAATTGATTTACTGCATGTGCATATATACACACAGGCAATCAAGCCACTGGCAGGTCTGCACTTGAAGTTGACCTGGGAGATTGTAAAAATCCCCATCCTTAATTCACCAGACACTGCCAGCAAGATTCAAACTCAGGATTTCATGGAGCCACAGGACTGAAATCAAAATGGTCTAAACCACTCGGCTATAGCATCTGTCCAAGAATGACACAAAACTGGTTTGTGATGAACCACTACTCGGCAACATAAAATCCTGCTTAACCCTTTGTACAGGTGTGCTGGCTCTGGAGTTGTGTATTCACATACCTTCAGTGTGGGTTCTAAGTTCTCAATGCATAATAATAATGATGATAATAATAATAAAAAACCTGTTCATCAAAAGCACAAGACAAAATTTCCTTCTTAATAATTCATATCCTTTTTTTTTTCATTCCTGGATTTTTTATTTGTTTGTTCATTTGCTGGTTGTTTTGTTTCTGTTTCTGTTTTTTTAAAACAATTTTTATTTTGGTGCCAGTAACAAATATCTAAGAAAAGATCAATTCTACACAAAAAGTAAATAATGTTCATGGATGAGAATCACACACACACACACAAAAAGTCTACTTAAGAATAAAAACAAAACTAGCCAAAAATAGAACACAAAAATAAAAAACATCACTTAACTAGCTCCCCCACCCCACCCCCCTCCCTGCGATTAAAAAAAGCCAAATGTGATTATCAAACTATGAGCACTTTGGACATGGCAAAACAGTGATTTCTTGTCACACTTTGACCAAGTTATGTGTTAGCATATAATCCAACTGCGAAGAAAAAATAAACCAATCCAGTCCAATCTGATCATGTTGTTTATAGCCCCAACAAATAAACAGAGACAAGAAAGCAAAACGAGATATCACCTGACACCTAGGAGTGGCTGCATCCAAAGAGGCTGTGTCCAGAACAGCGTCGATTTCGATGGCAATCTCCTGTATCAGGCTCTGAACACAAACACAGCATGCATGCATGCATACATTCCATTGTAATTGCCCTTCGTGGGATCATTAAAGGTACTTGACTTGACTTGACTTCCATTTATTTACTGCAAGTTTATACTATTTTATCATCACCCGTATTATTGTAATCCATCTGTATGCATACAGTTGCACATGAAAAAATTGGGGGGGGGGGGGGGGGGGGGGGAGGGGAGGGGGAGAAGGGAGAGAGAGAGAGAGAGAGAGAGGAGAGAGAGAGAGAGGGGGAGTGACAAAGAGACAAATGCAGACAGACAAACAGGACAAATGCAGACAGACAAACAGACAAGATAGACAGACAGACAGCGAGGATAAGAAAAATGGCAGAAATGCCATCAAATATACAAAGAAAACAGACAGGCAAGAAAGGAGAGAGAGAGAGAGAGAGAGAGAGAGAGAGAGAGAGAGAGAGAGAGAGAGAGAGAGAGAGAGAGAGAGACAGAGAGAGAGAGAGAAGAGAGAGAGAGAGAGAGAGAGAGAGGGAAACAAAAAGAGACTGAAGGACTGAAAAGTTGAAACCAATGCTGACGGCAAGCTGGCATGTAGAGAACACATCCTCTGCAGAAAAGAACACAGTCTTACCAACTGCAGTTTGTCCAAACTTTCCAGCTCCACGTGTGCTCTGGTCAGCTGATCCTCCAGTCTCTTCACCCTGCACAATATAATACAACACCCACATTGAGAGAACTGTTATCTCTTAAGTCTTTCTGGGGGGGAAAAAAAGGGCAGGAGAATGGACCAAAGAAGGCAGAAAACAGACAAGAAAGAGGTGACAGGAAGAAAAGGAACAAAACAGAAACAAAGAGAGGGATAGAAAAGAGGGAATTCCTAGTACAGAATTTCCAGAAGGTGGGGATGTTATTTATACTGGCAGGCCCCCAGCATCCCCATGGTGGGGGAGGAGGGGGGGGGTGAATGACAGCTTGTCTAAAATGCATTGCAAATTCTTCTCAGCCAGGTTGTGTATTAGTGTCATAACAGTAAAATCAGACTATTTCTGTATGCTTCTATACAAACAAGAACATACATTTTACTGGTGGTGTTAGCTGTTAAGCTTTGGGTACCAGCTTTTGATCTTTATCTTTAAAAAGCCCTTTCGGAAAGTAAAAAAAAACATTCAGCACCACTATAAAAGGTTTGTTTCCATAACATGTGCAGCACAGTAGAAAAGGATTAAAAAAACTAAGAGGGAAGGAAAAAGGGAGAGAGAGGGAGGGACGGAGAGAGAAGGAGAGAGAGAGAGAGAGAGAGAGAGAGAGAGAGAGAGAGAGAGAGAGAGAGAGAGAGAGAGAGAGAGAGAGAGAGAGAGAGAGGAGATAAATGGACACAGTGGATTGGACTTTAGGTGGGTAGAGCTGGTAGATAAAATACAAGAAAATAAAAAACATCAAGTCACTGACTTTTTTTGTGTGTGTGCCTTTTAACACTCCACTAAATGTCAAACCTATCACACATGAAACAGAACAGTGCAGTAAAATTAAATGAGGAAGTAAAATATACACTGGATCTACACACCAGATTGTACTGAATAAAGGTACTTTACCTGCTCAAGTCATCTTCTGCAAACTGCGTCTGCAAAAAGAAATCTCCAGTATTATATTCAGCATCATCTTCATAAACATTTTTAGTTCATTTTGAGACACTCTCTGTCTGCTAATCCTTTGTTCAAGGTGCCTTCTATTTTTCTAGTCTTTACCATGGTGGTCACCTGATGGAGACAGGTGAACAGATTACCATGCGTTGATACATGACAAACATATCTTGCATAATTTACATAACAGCTTTCAATCCAATTGCCAACGAAGTATCTCTATCCTTAATAGTATAATGTTTTTGACAGACAGCATTTTCAATATCTGCATTAGTTCAGGTACTTTAAGTATCTCCTCTGAAGAGTATGTATTCTGCTGCTGTGTGGTCTAGCCTTACTGAACTTATAACCTCAATCTCATTGCTAAACAGATATCTTTGTACTTTAAGTTAAAAATTCTTTTAAAAATACATTTTAATGCCTTAAGAGGAAATGAAAAGCTAGCTTATTTCAACTACTATAAAAAATATAATCTGAAAATGATACATTCTGCTACTGTGTAGCAAAGCAGGTCTCCATACCAAACTTACAACTCCAATCCGTCAAAACATTTCTACACTGAGACAACAGTATTGGGCAGTAAAGCAGAGCCAATGGTTACAGTGCCTCATGCCTGACAAAGTAGCTGACAGAGCAGTATACAGTTACATCTAAAAAAAAAAAAAAAGAAAAAAAAGGACAAGGTTTTGCAGAATGCAGCCCCCCCCCCCCCCAAAAAAAAAATAAAATCATACGTCATTCAAACTAGTAACTAGAGTCTTTCTACCTTTATAAAAGCTGCATTATCTTTTAAGCCACTACTCCAGTCTAGAGAGACTAAGTCAAACTGTCCTCAGAAAAGCATTATTGATTTTTTTACTCCTCAAAAGCAATGAACAACTATGAACCTCTTTCAAGCAAAGATGTTTCTGGTCATGAAAGCAGCAAACAAACATTAGCCTACTTCAAGCATAGATATTTTCATAATGAAAGCAACAAACAAGCACAAAAACAGTTTTCAAAGTGAGACAACCTTTCAATGAATTTGAAAGAAAACTTGTGTTTTTTAAATCAAGACCAAACTTATTTTGATTTTAAACAAAAATATGCAGTCCTGTTCACCTGACTCTGAAGTAGAGTAACCCGAACCTTACTTTCTGATTCCATACATCTCATAGACAGCCATTTCTTCTGAGTCTATATGTAAGCATGTGTGTTTGTGTGCATGTGTGTATACCTGAGTGTGTTCATGCATGCACTGACGAGTGTGTGTCTGTGTGTGCGCATGCATGAGCATTTGTCTTTGCTGACAGACTATTGTACAAAGAGTGCATCCGCATCCATATGTACACATTCATGGTTCAGCACACATGAGTATGCACAGTGCATATGAGCATGTGTGAACAGTATGATGTGTACGGTAGATGAATGAGTCATCATAAATCTAATATAGTATCAGATAATATAAACTAATCCATCACTTCAATCTTTTTTCTTTTTTTTCATCACTTCAATCTTGTCAAAAACATTATCTAAGTATACTGATCAATTTATTCACAGTAGTTTAACTCCTATGCCAAAATGACAAAAAAAACATTTAGACAATCCATTTCTGGCTTTCTCAAAATAATGACTGAGAAATAATCAACATCAATTTGTTTTTTTCAAAGCAGTTCAGATACAAATGCAAGAAGAGGCAAAGACATCAAAATAATGCAAATCTTCAATCAAGTAAAATCCTGCACCTAAACCTCACTTTTCAGGCAGTATGCAATATGTGTCCATCTCTATGCAGGCAGGTGCTGAATGTATCTAATCTGCTCTGTGTGTGTTGTTTTTTTTATTTACTTTTTTTATTATTATTTTATATCAAGGACGGGATAGCTCAGTGGTCGGAGCACTCGCTTTCCCCCAACCAAGTTAAGCAGCGTCGAGCGTGGTTACCAGTTGGATGGGTGACCGTTTGCGCGCCTTGGCTTCAATACAGTTCCCTCAGTTCACCCAGCTGTAAATGGGTACCCGCCCTCTTTAGGGTCAGGGAAGGTAAAGCAGCGAGGGAGAGGAGATGGGCGCCGCCCTCAATATGCTGGCCCTAGAGAAGTGAGGTCTCCGACGCCTCGCTCCCCTACGACCTTATAGGTTATGGGACTCCTTTACCTTACCTTTCCTTACCTATCAAGGAAAATGGAATAAGCACTTGTGTGCTTTTTTACATCCAGTCCCCGTGTGTATGCAGTTTGTAAATTCTGTCATTTGTTCCCACCGGTACACAATGGCCTACTCTTATGAAAAGCGGAACAGGATATTAACACGTGTGTTTGTGTGTGTGTGTGTGCGTGTATGCGCACATTTGTATACATTTATGACCTTGCCCTCATAAGTGAAAACATAACTTTATTTTTCTTAACAAAATGATTCTCAAATAACTCTATCTTTTTCTTCATCTGACAGACATGCTTTTAAAGAAAAATTATATTAGTATAATACTTTGCTTTTATGTATATTAATGGTTATGTCCATGATGTGTGCAAATGGTTTGGTGTGCAATGGTCATATTCCTATCTATTGTTTAATTGTTATTTTTTTAAAATAACAGATAAACTGAAATCGCTCATGAAAATGTAAAATGCCCATGAGTGCGGCATGCCCATGCTGATGTAAATGTGCCCACGATTGTATGACCGTGTGGATGAAGCCAGAGTATCAGCTAGTAAGAAAGTTGCACATCATTAGGCAGAGCCTAAAAGCATCACACAGTATAGTTACTAAGTCATAGAAGATTGCCCGTAAGCGAGGATTTAATGGCTTCTGAAAAAACCAAGACAGTTACAATTAAGCAGAAATACAATGGGAAAAAGCTGTCTACTGTTAATAACTTATCATCACAATGTGTATTAATAATCTTCAAAAGCTGAATTGGATTTGGAAAAGTTTGAGTCAAATAAAATATTTACAAGCTTTCTGGTGCAGAGAGGTTTAGGACCAATAATGTATTGCATGTGTAAATATATATATATAGAAACATCTCCATTACTTGAAAACCAAAATTCTTCATGAACACACAGCATGTATGCTGCTGAGTTAGAATTTGTTATTTCATTCCTTTGAAGATTAAATGAACAACCTTTTTGTGTGTGAAGATTTTACATTTAATCTATCAATACTTTGTGAAATAAACCTGAATCCATGGCTTTTTAAAACAAAAAAACCCCATATACATGGTTGATTTCAGATTTTTAAAAAGTCTTTAGGGCAACAAACCAAAATCATTGTTCTCTGTGTTTGTTTTGTTTTTTTAATACAATTACACACTTCCATATGTAAGAATAAATCCCTGTGTTATTAATTAAACATAAAAACTACATCTAAATGAATTGGGCCACCTTTGAACTAACTACAAACTAGATATGAGGTGGGGGAGGGTTCAACATAGAAAAAAAGTGAACATACAAAAACAAAAAAACCCAGTACAGTACAGATTTAGACTTCTACTACAAGTCTACTAGGGTGTGAATCAGTGCTTTCTTGACAAAGACAGGTGTTCTGCTACTGTTACTACTGAGTCTCAGTTACCTGTAGGTGCTAAAAAAAAATCACAAGAACTTCACATACACACTCTAATGCACATCCGTGCTCTAAATCCAAGTAGTACTAAACACAAAAAAACGGAATATGAAAATAAATTAACAACAACGCAGAGAATACTGTATGGTAACACTGGTATGACAGAGTACATCAGTTACATTCAGGACTGACAGACTGCTTCACTGCATGTGCACAAAATTCTTTTTCATGGCCTAATGCCCTGCTACTTCCACACTCCACACTCCACATGCTGCCTTATGCTGCCTAGGACAGTTAGAATAATTGTCTGTAACACATCTTGTATAGTTATGAAGAAGACTTACGCTTCAAACACTGTCACAGTAGTCATCGTCAACATCAATGTCTGCCATTATTTCTGTACCGCTTTACTGAATGAAAACCAATGCTTCAGTGCAGAAAGCTAGGTCTATAAACTTTATGTCAATGTGAATGCCTGTCAACACACATGAACTGCAGCTTCATGCCAACAAATGGGAAAAGATATCTGTGTAGTTTTGTGCCATTTGCTTATGATCCATGTGTGCCACAACAAAGGTGTTTAAAATTATTTCAACAGCAGATATCCATGATAGCACATCATTAACCGCACTGTAGTATACCACTGATGAGTGGGTTTGGCAGATGCAGTCAAGTACTTCAGATCTATTCACTTAAACCAAACAAAAACGTTTAAAGATTAAACATTACATACAAACAGGAACATTGCTTTTTTTGTTTTCTTTTAAAGAAGAGAAGACACAAAAGATTGCTTACCTGTGCTTCAAACTCCTGTCTCACCAGTTCCAATTTGCGCATCATGTTGCCATTCTCTTCCTCGTACCTGGAATAGATAAAACACATCTAAATCTTGATATAGTTCGTTTTCAGTACATCAAGTAAATATACGTGTAAGAATATCTACTTCAATACTCCTGAATATTTTTCTTGTTTCCAAAGCAGAAATTTATTCCCCAAAGTTACAAAGTCTCAAGTTTTCAGCTCATTTACAAGATTATCTATCTAGAACACAGACCATTATATTCAAATACACAAGGTATGCATATATAAAAATCTAAAAACAGACAGCAGCAGATGCCAGGAAATAAAAATTGTAGAAAAAGGAAAAACAATGGTCTTAGAAATATAGCCTATTGCTCTGTTAGACTACTCTTATGCTGTAAACACTTTTTTGTTGTTGCAGCATATGGCTGGGCTGAACATAAAGCTAAAAGCAAAAGAAGAAAATTACCCTATCAGTCGTTTTTCCAGCAGTTCCACTTCTTGTTTCAACTTCTCTTCATTGCGGCGAGCTATTTTGCCAGCAATTTCCCTCGGAACAGTCCAGTGAAACATAGACATGTGAAAAAAAGTGACGTGACAAAAAAATGTGTCAAGAAAAAAGATTCTTCAATGTTTGTGACAAGATTTTTATCATCAGCTTTAATTCTTTTATATAATATATTTATTAAAAAAATCACCCAAATAGAAACTGACCAAATATTAAGAACCTTTAAGTTATTTTGATGTGTGATTTAAGTGCCAAATTGACATAATGAACTGCTGTTGATAAGACCTTTGGAAGCTGTGTGGTTGTGATTGCATGTTGTTTGTGTTCAATGTTCCAATAAAAAAAGACAGCTGAAAATAGAACTTAGACAAACACTTGAGAGCCTCCAGTGCGGCTTCATACTCTGCCCGGCCATGTTTGAGCTTTCTGTTGACCTCCTGCATGGTGTGGGCTTCTCTGACCTGAAAAACATCACACAGAGCTTACATACACATGACTTTATGGGCTACCTAAAGCTATATACATCATCACTCATTTAAAGTTATTTTATTCATCTGAATGGCAGATAAAATTTCCTTGCTGCAAAAAAAAAAGGATTAACCAACCAATGGTTGTTTCACTGCTACAGACAATCTATTTTTCAAACTTTTTTTTTATTATTAATGAAAATTTTTAACATTTCTAGAAAATCGCATATATACCATGAAAAACGTTTTTTATAAAAAAAAAGCTTTTATTACTAGTGAAGTTGCAACCATTGGCATGAGAAATTACCCCATGCACTTGGAATAAATCTTATGTATGTATAGGTTTTTTATTTATCAATTTTTTTCTTTTCTTAGGCCAGAGCTCCAGGGCTGACCAATGGTGAGATTTTTGTGTACGCCACCATTTTTACTCATCATTTAGGTAGCCACATTCCAACTTCAGAAATGTATGAAAAGATATGAAATAAATAACACACTGAACGCTAAGATACATATTTGAAACGGAAAAATATACAAGCATCTACAGAACACCATACCTGTGCTGAGCAATATATCCTACACAAGAAAAGACACTGGGAAAACAAAAATGACACCAAAAAAAACAAATTAACATGGCTTACCTTAGCTTCATTCAGTTCCAGTTTCAGACTGTCATAACCCTTCACCAGCCCATTCCTTTCCTGAAATCATAAATATGATGCTGATAATCACGCACAGTTTTCTTCTTCATCAAACGCTCAGACAGCAACTATTGTTGTCTGTCATATGAGCAAAAATGCGTAGCGCTGCCATTACAGAGCCCCTGACAAGTCAGGCCTATTGCAGCAGAGTTTAAACATCTATCCAGTCTCTGTGATAAAATTTTCAGTTATACAGGACTAGGTTTAAGATGTGTGCATGTGTGTGCGTGCGTGTGTGCATGTGTGAGTGAATGTGTATGTGCGTGCGTGTGTGTGTATGCATGTATGCGTGCATGTATGTGTGTGTGTCCCATGACAGTTCACAGTTATCTGTTGTGAGAAAATGTGTGAACTACTTTAGGAAAAAAATAATGACCAGCAAACAAACAGGTTAACTGCTAAAGCCTGATCCTGAGAGATCAGACAGTTATAAAGCTGGAAGTCTTACCTCATACAGCTGTTTCTTGTAGATCTCTGTTTCTTCTTTTGCAGCTTTCTCTCTGTGCTGCAGTTCTATCAGCTTTTGATGAAGGTCCTGCACATAGAAATTACTGATCAGAAACTTTATCAAGTAACATCAGTAACTGAAATAAAAAGCTTTATCTTTCATCTTCAAAATACTTCTAAAGCTTATTGCAATGATTGAACACATGCCTATCCTCCAAAGTTTTCAATATACAGATATTGGTGACTGCTGCATTAACTGAAAAACAACCCCACTAAGTTAAGGCATCCTGAATCCTGAAGAAAAGCCAGCCCTAGTTTCCCAAACTGCAAAAAGCCCCATCTTTATTTCTGAGACTGCATCACTAATACAGAGAACCAGAGCATGTAAATGGCACTGCTGTCAGTTCCATAAAAGATTAACAACTTCCATTTTCAAATGTTTGTACCAAAAAAGACCAACAAAGAGAGCAGAGTATTTTCAATGAATTAGTAAACATTCAGCCAGTCAAATTAAAAATGTCACTTTCTTATGAACCAAGCAATGGTACCCCTACATTCATTAAAATCTCAATCAATTTCGGTTTTAAGCAAGTATCGCATTCAAGCACACCAATGACCACAATGTGTTTTGAATTCACATCAACTGCCACACCTGCAAACATTGTTTCTTTATCAGTTTTAGGAAGGGGCCATTTTTTTCCTGCAGCATTTTTTGCTTTCTTCACTACTATATAAGACAGTTGACTCACATGGATTTTGCCAGAAGACTCAGACAGCTGGGCGGCCAGGTCTGCCTTCACTGCACTCAGTTCTTTCAGATCATTCTGCACACACCAGGAAAAAACAACTGCTGTTACTGGTTTGGTCACATGAACTGTCTGGTGATGGGGGCATGCTAACAACTTATGTCCTTGCTCTTCTCCATCATTACACACATACACACACACACACACACACACATACATGCACGTGTACACATGCACACACACTCAAACACCACACATCCCCCCCTCCCCACATATAATAATAATAATAATAATGTATGGAATTTATATAGCGCTGAATCTTGTAAAGCAACAAATCAAAGCGCTCAGATTTCATTTCATACCACTTTAAGTCACGGCATATTTCTCCGTGAAATTCGGGCTGCTCTCGCCACAAGCGCTGCGCCACCCTTTTTTTTTTCTTTTTTTTTCATGTCTGCAACTGTATTTGTTTCCCTATCAGAGTGGCTTTTTTCTAAGAATTTTGCCAGGGACAACTCTCTTGTTGCCGTGGGTTTTTTTACGTGCGCTAAATAATTACGTGTAACACACGGGACCTCGGTTTATCGTCTCATCCGAAAGACTAGCGCCCAGACCACCACTCATGGTCTAATGGATGGGGGAAAAGTTTCCGGTCCAAACGGGGTACGAACCGCCGCACACTTCAGACCCGGACTTTTCGCTTTCTAGACAGGCGCGTTACCTCTAGACCACCGATCCACCATATGCACATATGCACTCGCACTCACACACACACACTCACATACATTCACACACACTCTCACATACACAGAAGTCAAGGGGATATTTTCCCCTGGAGTTAACATCAGTGCAGACTCCATTCTCCCCAAAAGTCTTTCGGATGAGACTATAAACCGAGGCCCCGTGTGCAAACGCACGCAGAACATCTTGCGCACACGTTAAACCCTGTTCCGCTTTTCATAAGAGTGGGCCATCGTGTGCCAGTGGGAACAGATGACAGAATTTACAAAACCGCATACACACGGGGACTGGATGTAAAAAAGCACATAAGTGCTTTTTCCATTATCCTTGATATAAAAGAATAAAAAAATTTTTATTTTTTAAAGTCAATCAGTAACAGATTACACAGCCAATCGTACAGAGACTCAACACACCTGTAGCTGTGCAGCCTGTCCCTGGGACAGACGATGTGCAGCGTCAGCAGCTGACAGGCGATCTTCCAACTGATGCCTGTCCTCCGACAGCCCTGCCGTGCGACTCCGCAGTGCATGCAGCTCCTGTTCGTACTGCAACCACACTCACGGTTATAGGTGAATCACGCTTCTAAGGCTGCAAATATTCATGATTGCTTTTTGGTTGTGGTTTGTGTGTGTGTGAGCGTGTGTGTGTGTGTGTGTGTGTGTGTGTGTGTGTGTGTGTGTGTTATGTGTGTATGTGTGTGTGTGTGTGTGTGTGTGTGTGTGTGATTCCTTGGCTTGAGCTTGGAGGTTCGCCAATGGTGAGATTTTGTATATGCAACCGCTTTTACCCACCATTAAGGTAGCTGCATTCTGACTTTGGGGAGATTGCTGTATAAAAATAACAAGAGAATAGATATCTTCTTGAAACTACAAAGATGGATAATTTCACTTGCTACAAACAGACCATTTGTCAGAAAATACCTTGGGGGATACAAGTTACATTCCTTCTTGTCTGTAAAGCATACCTTGCGACACAGAGCTACATTCAGTCAGGTATGTACAAGGTAAAAGCCTTGTTTCCTGTCTTTTTAGCAAGCACATTTATTATATGCATTCTTTTTTCATGAAGCTGCAACTTAACACATTCTGTGGTTTCTATAAGCACACATTTCCTCATGAGTTGTTTCTTGACATATTATTATTATTATTATTATTACAAGTCCTTAAAGTCTTATGTGAATCAACAATGATAAAAATGTTTTAAATACCAACATTTAAACAAACAGCATGAGTAATTAGGCACAATCACTGAAGAAAACAAAAGAAAAATAATCATAAACTTTCATCTCTGTCCTCCTACTCATTACATAAGCAAACAAAGCCCCAAAGTTCAGTCAGTCACACAGGCAAAAACAAACACGATGACACAGGACTACAAGGTAACCATTCTCTGGGAACAAATCACAGATAAAACCTACCCTTTCCCCCACAGTTCTGGTGTCTCTGAGCTCTCGATCCAGGTCCATGCGTACTGACTTCAGTTCATTCACTTCTATGTCCTTCAGCCGGATCTGCTCATCCTGCGCTGCACGTACAGCCTGTGGCAGAAACAGCACATAATGTATAATCAATCACACACAAAAACTGAAAATAACCATAATAAATCTGACTTTCACGCATATCAGTTTTTGTTAGAATGCACTTCAGGACAGATCTCATTGCTCTCCTTCAAAACTTTACATGTTTATCCTTTTCATACATTCTAGAATATAGTTTGTAAATAGATTATAGATATGACGTTTTCATAAAACATTTTGTTGTTGTTGTTACTTGCCTAGAGTTCTAAAGGTTCACCACTGGTGAGATTTTTGCATATGCGACCATTTCTACCCACCAATCAAGGTAGCCACATTCCGACTTCAGGGCTGATGTCTAAACATGACACCAATGAGCGTGCGTTTCTTTTCTTTTTTTTAAAAAATTGGTCATCAAATCTTATTGGCATGAATGATCTACTCTCCCAAAAGGAAGAATGGGTTTTAACATGTGCACAAGATGTTCTGCATACGTTTGCACATGGGGCCTCCTCGGTTTACAGTCTCATCCACAGGACTATTAGAGGAGTGGAGTCAATTCTGATGTTAACTCCAAGGGAAAAATCCCTTGAATGGGCTAAAACATCTTGCGCACGTCAAAACCTGTTCTGCTTTTCAGAAGAGCAGGCCATTGTGTGCCGGTGGGAACAGATGACAATATTCACAAAACTGCAAACACACGGGCACTGGATGTAAAAAGGACACGAGTGCTTATTCAATTATCCTCAAAGTAAAAAGAATAAATAAATAAATAAAACTGTGGTGGCTCAAACCAGGACTCAATCCCAGGCTGTCAAATTGCCAGCGTAACGGTCTAACCCCTAGGCTATTCCCCCCCCCCCCACCAAACCCCTTCTTCACTTAAACAGATGCCTTCCTGCATTGGTGTGTGTGTGTGTGTGTGTGTGTGTGTGTATACACACGGTGCGTGTGTGTGCGCGCACCTGGGTTTGTGTATGATAATTTTTTTTAAAGCTATCTTGGAATGCTTATAGCAATCTGAAATGTGTTTTTCTTGTGTCTTGTGAGATAATTATAGGTATCAATGTGCCTGTCAGTATTGTAATTGCCCCTTCATGGGATGATTAAAGTGTTTTTGACTTTGACTGGACTTTGACTTCCAGCGAACACTGACCAGAGCATCCTGCAGCTCTCGCTTGAGGCCGTCCAGCTGCATCTGGGCATAGCCCCCGTGGTGCTTCTGGTTCTCCATCTCCTTCACCAGCTGCTCGTTGCGCTGGATCACCTGACTGGCTCCGTGCTTCGACCGGTCCAGGTCTCGCTCCAGCTGCTTCACTTTCGCCTTCCACCTGGTAGCATGGACACACAAATGTGTTGTTGTCCTTATTTCAGAAAGCCAAAAATGGAGGAGGATTATCCTTTTGGTGACGCTGAATGCAGTGGCCAACACTGCAACCTAGTGATGCTGACAGGTAGAAGGTGGCAGGATGGTTAAGACGTTCGCCTGCCAGCAAGTCAACCGTGAGGGTGTGGGTTCGATTCCCAGCCTCGCCCTTTCTTCCCAGTTTGACAACAACAAAATTTGAACTGAATGTCAAAGTCCTTCGGATGAGACTATAAACCGAGGCCCTGTGTGCGAACGCATGCAAAACATCTTGCGCACGCGTTAAATCCTGTTCCGTTTTTCGAAAGAGTAGGCCATTGTGTGCCGGTGGGAACAGACAAAATTTCCAAAACTGCATACACATGGGGACTGGATGTAAAAAAGCACATGAGTGCTTATTCCATTATCCTTGATATAAAAGAATAAATAAAATTAAAAAAAAATAAAAATAACAGGTGATTGTGATTAAGCATTTGTATTCATTGTGATTAAGACTCCTGACAACGGTCCTAAAAATATCAGAAAACCGACAAATGACTTCTTCTGGAGAGTGACGGTCATCTCACGAGTTAGGCGACAGGGATGTGGATATATGTTCTAAGTGGATGTGGAATGACAGATATATGAGGGTGAGCATCATGTCTCTGTGTGTTTGTCACAATTCTCATCACTGAAACAAAAATCTGGTAGAATCTGAACACTTTTCTATCAATCTTTCCATGTTCATGGTACATGCTTCTGGCCTTCATGTAATATCATCCCTACTCCTGTATTTCCCTAAATCTTTCATTTGTGAGTCTCTAATCTCTCACACTATGTCGTGATATACATACATGTGTTTCTAAATGCTTGACATTTATGCACACTGTTACACCAACTGACAATCAAAGTTAAGATATAGGCTAGTGCTTTTCCAAGAAACTTTGGTAAAAAAACCCCATACTACCTGAAGTCAGAGCCTAACAAGTTCTCCTTAAAACTAAAATCTACCTGCCCAAATACAAACACACACCACACAAACAAAAAGTAAAAAGAAAAAAGGACTTACTGTCGTACAGTTTCCTGAGCACGACCTTTGAATTCATCCTTCTTTCTTTCGGCATCTTGAAGGGTCAGCTGGGTTCCTCGCAGTTCCTGAACAGATTTCTCCAGCTCTTTGGAGACCTCCCCCAACTTCCTGGTGACATCCTCCAGTTGCTGTGTCACCATCGCCTTCTGTCGATCTGTCTCTTCCAGTTTGTCACTGGTCTCCTTCAGCTGAGTGATGGCTTTGGCTGCTTGTCGTTCACGACTTTCCAAGTCCCTCGAAAGTGTCTGGAAACACAACCATGACGTTTGTGCGTGGTCCGTTTGTAACATACAGCATGTAAATTACCTGTGGCACAATACGTCACAAACTTATCTTGTATACATAAAATAGCACTATAAGCCATATCTATGCCTTTTTTTCCCTTGGCTAGAGCTCCAAGCACCAACGGTGAGATATTTACCTGTGCAACTGCCCCCACCCCATCACACCCCCACCATTAAGGTAGCCATATTCCGACTTCAGGAATTATGCCTTTCCCCCCATTCCTTGGCTAGAGCTCTAAGGTTCACTCCTCACTGGTGAGATTTTTGTGTGCGTGCAACATTTGTTGCCCACCATTAAGGTAGCCACATTTCAACTTCAAGCATTAGTTTGAATATAATGCAGCCACTAACAGGCATTTAACAGAGAACCTAACAATAAGAAAAGGTCATAGGAATTCAAAGCTATCTAAAGGTATGTGCTTGCTTCAGTATGTTAAAACTGTATGTTAGATGTTGTTGTTGTTGTTGTGCGTTCCCCAGCTTTACACCCTGGGGGTCACCCAGAACATGCACTCTGACTCACTCATTCCACATGGGAATCACTGTGAGATAGGAAGTACACCGGGTGAGAAGTTTGCGTGTACGACTATTTTCAAGTACCTCGCCACACAGGCAGCCATACTCCGACTTCAGAGGATTTTTTCTCCTATAAAGGAGAGTGCAGGTTGTTATGTTAAGAGCTTGTCATGGCTGAAGGCAATCTCAACACAACATTTAAACATAACAACATTTTACTGTAGGCCTCGGCAATTAGCTGACATCAATAACCTGACACAGCTTTTGGCCTGGGCCAAGTATGTTAGATAATACTGAGACATGAATGTAATATTTTTGTATTTACACACAAATATATATATATGCAGTAGTGTCCATAATGGCCTCTTTAATCATAAACTGAAACTCTACACTTTAAAAAAAACCCAAACCAACCATATCTATATTACATTTTTTTTTAATTTTTTTTTTTAAACTAAGCAAACAAACCCACCACAACCAACACACAGCACAATAAACACGCTCAATTTCACAAACACTCATACAAACGCAAACTTCAAAACAAACCCCAACAACACACTCAATCAAAAACCAAGCACACCCATTCACGGTTAAATGCGTATGAGCAAAAACCAAACTGATGTGCATATTCCTCACCTCCAGATGGTCAGACAGCTGAGCTCTCTGCCGCTCACTCTTTTCCAAAGCTCGTCGGAGAGTCTCCATCTCAGAGATGGCTCCAACCGACCTGGTCAGCTGGGTCCGCAGTTCGTGAACTTCATTCTCAAAGTTTCGCTCTCTGGCTTCATCAGCTGAACACAACATGAAATAGTAAAAGAGGATATAATAATAATACATGGAATTTATACAGCCCTATATCTTGCAAAAAACAAATCAAAGCGCTTAATATCATAGACAGCTTCCATCATCTTGAAACAGTTTTTAAAAATAATAACAAATTTTGGTTAAGCCCTTCATCTGAAATTTTAAAAAAGTAAAAAAGCAGACAAGTAAAAACACAAGTGTTTGGCAGAGCAAATTTTTGGTTTATTTAAAACCTTCCCCAGGCTAAAAATTCAATTTTAAAAAAGTTTGATTTTTTGGGGTGCTTATTGTGTTACGATTCAGATATTTGATATGCAGATATTTGAAAGTGTCTGACATCAGTAAAATTTGAACAATGTAACCCTGATACATGAATTTTCATATTCATGTATGAGCTATGCCCTACTGTTTTAAAAGCGCTTGAGCCCAGCACAGCTGATGCTCATTCATGATACATCTTTTATTATCTTGTTTTTTCTAGTGCTTTTAAAAATACGGCAGAGTAATCCTGTTCAAAAACAGAGAGTAACACTCACAGCATGCAAGCTATCCAATACGTATCCCACTGTCAGCTTGTTTTAATTCTCAACAAAGTACATTATGTATACCTGCTCTACGATTGCGTTTCTCCCTCATTTCTTCCTCAACCCGCGCTCCTTCAATAAAGTTTTTGATCTTGTGTCGGTCACGTTCTGCTCGCTTCAGTTCAGCACGCAGTTCCTCAACCTGGAACAACCAACACAGCTCATTTTTAAAGTGTGTCTAAACAAAGTGTTTAGGCTGTACACACCTGAAGACCAAAAAAAAACAACAATAAAAAAGAAGAAGAAGAAGAAAGGAAAAAAAAGGAGAAGAAAGAAAGACAAAAAGAAAGAAAGAAGTACCATTTAAATGAAAGAAAGATGGAGATGTGGAGATGAGGGTGAGCAATGATAAACAGAGAGAGAGAGAGGAGAGAGAGAGAGAGAGAGAGAGAGAGAGAGAGAGAGAGAGAGAGAGAGAGAGAGAGAGGAGAGAGAGAGAGAGAGAGAGAGAGAGAGAGGGAAAGAGTAACTAATGTATCTAAGGTGATGGCATACCCTCACAACCAGTAAAGAATATGGTTTGAAATACAGGATGAAATCTAAAAAGTGTTTATAGGCCAAAAGGAAGACATGGACTCAAAAGACCCATCAGGTAAAAGCAGCTAAGCTAAACACAATAATATTATCCAACTGTGGATAATACTTGGACAGAGAAATCTGCAATACGATAATGCTTGAATGACCAATTCCTGTCAACTCATAACGCTTACAGCACACTCAACTCTTGAGTTACAGCCAAGGTGAAACTGAAGATATTCTCATTAAGAAGTCTGATGGGGATTAAATCTACAATCTCCCAGCCAACAACCCACAGTCCTATCTGGTGCACTCATACAACTGGCCATAAATATTCTACACACGCAAAACACAAACCCAGCAACACACCGGCACACACAGAGAAAAAGAAAAACAATCCAGAGAAACAGCATTACGTGACGACCAGCAACTGTACACCAAAATGTGTACAAAAACACAAACCCAGAAACATTTTGGCACACAGAGAGACCCCCCTTCCCCCCCATCCACCACCCCCACCACTACTGAAATATCATTAAACGAAAACAAGTCACTGCTCACCAAAACGTGTACAAAACCCACACTACCTGATTGTGTAGGGCTGCCTTGCTTCCTTCGCTCTGATCCAGCCTGCGTCGCACGTTGTCCAGCTCAGACTCTAACCTGAAGCGGGTGGACTCTGCGTGCAGGTACTGGCTGCGTAGCCGGTCGTCTGCTGGCTGTGATGCTGCCTGCTGGATGGCCTGCCATCAATCCCACATACATTGCTGTTACCTCGATAAAAGTGCCGTCTGTCTGATATTTACGAAAACAAAGGCAGCCAGACCATTACAGCCATACCCCACCCCCTTCAAATCTCCCCACCCCCCACTCTATCTTATAAGATTTTCTTTTATGAAAAACACATCAAATGTGAAGCATAAATTTCAGGAAGAATGCTTAAGATTTTGGTTCAAACTGTGTTAGGCATTTTTACTTCAGCCTGAAAAAAACCTTGTCACCTTCTCTTCCACATCCATGAATATGCAGAATAATTGATGTGATAAAACTACTCCCACCTGATGTAATAAACTACAGATTCTTTTAAGCATAGACAATGATTTAAAAAAAAATTTACTGGACCTATACATCTTTTAAAAGATTTTAACAAATGTCCCTATACATCCTTTAAAAAAGTAATCTATAAAACCACCTTTCTTTACTTTGCTCTCATCTTAAGGCAAACAAATTGAGAGAAAAAATTCCCCTTCCCTCCCCCATCACACACATCTTTGCCCTTCAAAAGAAAAAACAAAAACCTTTGAGAAAAATTCAATAAAATAATACTTCCCCAACAAAACAGTACCTATATAAAAAGACCCTCTGTATCAGACAATGAGCTAAACTAAAACTGCAATAGAACTTCTTACCGAGCCAGAAATAATCAAAAACATACAATCCTGATTACTTGTTTTTCTAAGAAGAAAAAAAAATCGCTGTTGATACCCTCTATGACTACGTATAAAAAAAGGCGAATACACACGGCACACTCACGTGTTTGAGCTCTGTGGAGAGAGAGTTCAAGTCATCTTGCTTGTCCAGATGCCTCTCTGACCTGATCTCATTCTGTATTGCAGCTAAGCGTTGCTCTACCCGTGACGACAACTGAAACAGAAGGCAGGTCAGACTGTAGTTCATCGGACAAAACTATTCATAACAAAAAATTGCAAAGCTGAATTAAACTTTACTTACAGCTAAAACACTCTAACTAAGACAAGTACTCAACAAATTTCAACCCCCAAAATTAGCACAATGTGTGAATTACTGATAGAAATCAGCCATTAGACAGTCATGTCTTTAAGATAGCCAATGTCATGCTACATGTAAGAGTTTTATAAAAGTTTTCCCCTCCTTTGCTGCCACAATAATCTTACCAAAAATGTATGCCTGAGAAAGGTAAAGTTGTTTTTCTGAAGAACACCCAATTGAACAAATCCAGGCCAACACCCTCCCCCATCCCACCAATACCCAATCAACTTCCACACCTCATACTTGATTTCTATTTGCTCTGAAAATAAGAAAGAACAAAAAATTGCTTTGAAAAACCAAGTTCACCAAAATTACTGAAATCAATACCCAAATCCACCCCCCCCCCAAATTTCAAATAAAAACATACCTCTCACCTCCCCCTGACACACACACACTCTGTCTCTCTCTCTCACACACCCACACAAAAACATGCGTGCACATGCACACACCCACACACACAGGCATTGACAAGCACATTCACACATATTGAAACATACTGGATCTAAAGGCGGCCTGACAGCGGAGTTTAAGTCTCGTAAATCACGCCTGGTGTCTGAATCCGTTCTGTAAAACAACACAGCCAAAAGAAAAAGTTAGAAAGTTTTCAAACAATGCCCTATCTAAGGAAAACCCTTCTGGGAAAGGCGTAAGACATATAATTATGAAATATCAACAAACGAAACTTGGGAAGAAAATATACTAAAAATGAACACTTTTTTTGTGATATATCTTTTATCTACATTTATTTTCTCTCTCTCTCTCTCTCTCTCTCTCTCAATAAATATCTCTTTTTTGCATCCATCTATCCATCTATCTAATCTATCTAATATCTATCTATCTATCTATCTATCATTTAAAGATGCGTTTGGTCCAGAACAGTATTTGATATCATTAACTCAATGGAGTCGCAGTGAAATGGATCTTGCCATTTTGTGGTGATGCATGATTTTGGCTATATTTGAAAAAGTCAGCAGATTTACCCAAATTAATAAAGACATACAAATCATACTTTGTTGAAAAGTTTATTATGTCTACTTTTGAAATTGTTACACAGTTTTTCAATAGATGACTGTAATTTATTTATTTATTTATTTATTTTACAAATTTTCAAAATATATCACTGAATGCTGAAAAATAAAAAGTTTTGAAAATAAGGGCTGCTTATCTTACATGGCTTGAACTGTCCATCAACTAGCCCCTTTGAAGCAAAATGTGATGATTTTTCACCAAAGTAAAGTTCCCTGAAGTTGTCTGAATCCATCTGATGTCATTTTTGCACTAAACAATTTTTTAAAAAATCATAACACTGGAGAGCCTGACATCCCAAAGAATACATTTGTCGACATGTCAAGAAGATGAGCCAACACATGCAAAGTAGGCAAGCTTATGGTCAAGGAAAGCAACTGTGTTTAGAAAAATGATTGCCCTACAGGCCAGAGTACTTTCCCTTCAGTTGAACATCGTTTAGTGTATTTGAAAAAAGTTGCAATTCTGCTGAATCTTAAGCTTCGGCACATCACAGTGAAGGAAACCCCATTGTGTTAACTAATAAAAGGCTTCAAAGTAATTTATTGAAATTTAGGCTAAGATTGTGTGGTCTTTTGAACTGCAGACAATGGTATATTACAGAGGAGACAGACAACAACTCATGTCCAGCATGTGAAGAAGAAGAAGAAGAAGAACGAATTTCATTTTTTGTTTGCTTGTGGAACTTATCATGAAATTCGCCAAAAAATTACTTTTTGGACAAACCCAACCAACAGGTCCACCAATCTTGTACAAAAGGTGCTACCTTCAAATAATATGTCCGAACTTAAATCTTAAGCAATATATGTAACGCAGGCTCTAGATAAATGTAAGCAGACTATGAATCAAACAGATTCTATACGTAATAACTGAAAATATTGGTTGGCATTTATCTGGACTTTGGATTATTACTCATGTCCTTTTCATATCCATTCCTATGTTATTATGCCATTTACAATTGCCCCCTTTGACTGATGGGTTTGTAGCTTTTGTCAAATAAAATTTGTTCATGCGTTCATTCAATCGTATCTATCTATCTATCAGTCAATCTACCAATCTATCTATGTATCTATTTCCTACATCTACATTATTGGCAAAGCAGTGGGCAATTTTTTTGCTTGTCTCTTGTTCTGTCTTCTGATTGGTTTCTTTCAAGTGGTCAATGTATGACAGACTGTGAATATGCCTACTGACGGATTTGATTTGCATCTGAACAATTTTGAGAAGACTTTGAGACACTGTGGACACAACCATTAATCAAAGAATGGATCAGGCAAGTAAGAATTCACAGAAACCCATCATATCTAGGTAACATAAACATGTTCGTAAATTCATGTTTTTCATGGTTATTTCTAGATGCATTTTTAGTTTAAATACTTCTTGGCCTCGGTTGTTCTCCAACAGTCATGTTATGTAGACTCCACTGTGGTTTCTTGTCAATTAAATGCATGTTTTATGCAGCTGCTGTAAAACTATGCTTTTTGCCAAAGGACTTTTTTTCCCTTTTCATTCCTCAGCTAAAACATTGAGATTAACCAAAGGTGAGGTTTTGCGTATGCAACCGTTTGCTTACCATTCAAGTAGCAATGTTCTGACTTCAGAGATGAAGTCTAACCACACCAGTGTACATGCGTTTTAAAACTTTTGTCAACTGTTCCTATCAGCATGCAATGGCCTGCTTTTCCGAGAGGCATAACCGGTTTAAACAGGTGCACAAGATGTTCTATGTTCATACATGGGACCTCAGTTTATAGTCTCAATTTGAAGGACATTCTGTAGAGTGGAGTGGAGTCAATATTGATGTTAAAAATCCCCTTGAACAGACGACTCAGTGGTGGCTTGAACCTGCGCCATAAGACTGAAAGCTTAATGCTCTAACCACTAGGCTGTCCTGCCCCCCCCCCCTCCCCCCTTTCAAACATTTGTGTCATAATCATTTGTTTCCTTTCTTGTTTAGAGCTCCAAGGTTCACCAATAGCAAAATTTTTGCATATGTGAGCCCTTTTTTCCTCCACAATGTAGGTACCTACATTCTGACTTCAGGGACAGATCCTTTTCTTGATGCATATTTTGGCCAACACTTCTAGGTTTCCATTGTCTCCTGACACTGGGTCCCAGCTGTGATTTGTTGTCATGGTAAATATATTTACTTTAAAATAAAATTGATAATCACAACCTGTATTCAACATTTTGCTGTTATAATGCTACTGCTGTTTTTTATGTATCTGATATGTGTGGAAAACTCACCCACTAAGAATAGAGGAAGGTCTGCACAAGCAAATTATCACATTTGAAAAAATCTTCTGAGTTTCTTTACTACATCTTTAACACAAATAGTCTTACATAAAGCACAAGTGAAAATTGTGTAACTTTAGGTGTAAAACTACACACTATCTCACCAAGAACTGATCAGAAGTTAAAGTTCTGGTTGGGTAAAGCTACCTAAACACTTTGTTACTTATTTCAACACTTTACAGGTTGTTTTGCAGTAAAGTATTATATTAAACTTCTAAAAGTCTCTAAGATATGACTCTATGTTGATAGTGTATTCTAATCTTTTTGTGTTATTAGATATGCAATCTTTTTATATGTCATTTTGTCTTTTTTGTTGTTGTTGGGTTGTTGTTTTTCTTTTGGGTTTTTCTTTGTTCCTCAACTAGAGCTCTGAACTTTACCAATGGTGAGATCTTTTCTGTCATATAATTCTCCTAGTTTTCTTTTTCAAAGACATGTAAAGTGCCATGCAGCTTACTCCTGTAATGTGCTATGTTAATGGAGTTCAACATTATGACAAAATCATCAAATTGAACTAAGCAGCTGACCTAGCACATACATATACACACACATGCATGTTCACACACACATACACAAACATGTATACACAAATGCACATTCTGACTTTTTAGTTTGATTATACTTACATAGAAACTTAAAAACCAATGACTGTTCTCAAATAGAAATCGTCCTTTATTCACTGAAGTTTAACAATAAAAACACACAAAACAAGAAAAGGAAAAGAGAGGTAAAACTTTCATTTAAAAAAAAAAAGCAACTGAATATAAGCTAATTCATTCTTATAGAATATATTGTAGAACAGTCTAAAAACTGTTAAATGATATCTAAAACCATGCATGGCTCTTGTCCATTCAGAAGACTGTTCTTAAATTCTTTTTGTGAAATTATGACCAATAATCGATCTTCTGCTTTTCCTTCTGGCTAAAAGCAGCTGCAATTCAAGAAAGACTTTCGATTCAAGTGCAATAGTAAACATGTAAGAAGACATCAAATCTAACAATACACCATCAAAATATTCACCTTTCTCGTCTGTCAATTTCCCGATTGAGATGCTCCTCTAACCGAATCTGATCAGAAGACAAGTCTCGCACATTCTGATGCAGACTGTGCAGCTCCCGATTCATGTCGTCAGCGAAGCGAACAGATGACTTTTTCTTTCGCCGTCGCTGACCATAGCCTGGGGACCCGCTGTACTCAGAATCACTCTGCACATTCAAAGGTTTGCTTGAGATGAACAGTGACAAAAAGAAACTGAAGATTTTCTGTTATTGCTGTATATGGATTTTTTTCTTCTTCTTCAAATTCCTTCATTTAGAGAGAAAGAAACTGGAAAACCAAATAAAAAGAACCTACTTTAAAAATTAAAAATGTTATCTGATGAAATGAATATACCACTCTTTTGACCATTCTAAACATTCTTTTCTTCAGAATTATCATTTATTAGTTTATCATCTTGTGTTCATGCATACACCAATTGATAACCACTCTGTTTCTTGCATTGTTTGCAAACTGACATTCTTCTGCTGTTATATCTATGGATGTCCAGAGGACCATGACCCCCCCACCCCCACACCCCAAGCACATGTGCGTGCGCACACACACACAGACACACATACACAGAGTTCATTACATCAACCCACAATCTTAAAAACACATATACAAAGTTCTGAAGGAACATGAGGTTCAACAAAAAGGCAAACAAGGGCAATAAAACCCTTACCCCATAAGATCTGTCCAGCACTGATCCTCTTGTTTTTTCATCTCTGAGGTCTTCAATTGTCCTGTCAAGCTCACCCCGCATCTGCAACAGCAAACGATCCAAGATTGACCTCTCATCTGTTTACCTAATGGTCCCCATTATACAGCACTGACGGTATAACCAACCACTGATTATTTGTTCAGTCTTCCATATACTGTAATGTCAAACGAAAATCAATCCTTTTGCTGAATATCAGGTCCTAAAATTTCATAGAAGAGACATTTATATGTACATATGTTCTTTTTTAAGTTGTAAGGTAGGGACATGTACAGCATTTGTACTCAAGAGGCACTGAATCAAGTTTTCTTAACCACATGACTGTCATCTCACTTGCTATCAATGAAAGAGGACTATGACCAAAAAACCCCACCCGTCCATAAACATATGGATCTACTTGACACCACGAAGGACATCATTCTTCATGTACTAGAAACCAAGCTTCTTTCTGCTTTCTTTCCAATTGCAAGAGTTGAGTTACAGACCAAAACTTTATTGTTTGGGAGTTTTATTTGTTGTTTATGATTACCTACTATTTGATGTTTAAAAAAAAAATTGATCTCCAATGATTTCCATAAGAATCTCTCTCTCTCTCTCTCTCTCTCTCTCTCTCTCTCTCTCTCTCTCTCTCTCTCTCTCTCCCCTCAAACACACACATATGCACACACACACACACATGCACACACACACACACACACATGCACACACACACACACGCACATAGATAGATAAAGTATATTCAGAAGAATCAAGAGCATTCAACACATTCAGATTATGAACAGAAAGCAATAAGTACTGTGTTAGCTGGAATAATGGAGAGGACTGGCCAAGTGCCAACTAAGCTATGTTTTGGTTATCAAAGTGCCAAGCTTTCAACATATGACGCATGATTCAGGCGATTCTTCCAACTGTCCCAAAATAAACTGTGAATCGGCAGTAAAAGTATAGATCTGTTACAAACACAAGCCCCAAAATTCTACAACAACAAAAAAGAGAAAAGAGATGTTCATTTTTGTTGTGGCTACAAAGACAGATCTATGCATGACACATTCTTTTTAGACAGTCAATGATGTAAAATTTCTACAACAAAAAAGAGAAAAGAGATGTTCATTTTTGTTGTGTTACAAAGACTGATTTATGCATGACATTCTCTTTAGACAGTCAATGATGTAAAATTTCTACAACAACAAAAAAGAGAAAAGAGATGTTCAATTTTATTGTGGTTACAAAGACAGATCTCTGCATGACACACTCTTTATAGACAGTCAATGATGCACACATGACAGGTTTAATGCAGACCATTACTTTATACAGATTTAGTTTTGCATAAATTCAGAAACACTGGCCCCGTTTTTGTTTCTGCTTAAGCTTTGGTTTCTACAATGACAATGCTTATCAAATTCTTAAACTACACATTTTCTTTTTATTTAATTTTTTCCCCTCCTTCTAAAGAACATAAAAATCATCTGTGACATAAAATCACAATTCATTTTTTAAAAATCAAGAAAAAAATAAAGCTTTTGTTTTTCTTTATGAGAAAGACGCATACTGCAAAACCTACAATGCTTTGACTGCCCACAAGACATCCTACACATATTTTGAAAGAAATAAGGGAAATGGGAAACTATCAGGTAGCCCAAAAGTTGTTTATACTGTATTCATTTAACATGAAACAGAAAAAAACACCAAGCTAATGGTACTCTAGCTTGTTAAACAATCTTGCACTTAATTTAAAAAAAGATAGAAAGAAAGAAAGAAAGAAACTAAGAAAAATAATACACTCACCCTGTCATTTGAAGATCGCTGATTCCGGCTGACATCTCGGTAACTATCCAGCATATGATCTAGTGATTTCAAATTCCTTGTTGTGTCCTGCAAATCAGAAAGAATTTCATAAACTACATGTAAGTTACACTAAACATTCTACACACATACCATTAATGGAAATGTGTTCTATTAAAAATTGAACTGTTTGATAGAAGTGTCACAATGACAGTACATTGCCAGGTAAGGAATGTTTAAGTACAAATCTGGGATCAGTTGATCAAAAATATGTTTTGTATGCTTGGTACACTTCCTCCAGATAAAGCACAGAAATATTACAGCAATGATTATGGAAAATTTGGTGAACCTACAAAATGGTTATCAGATGGATGCTTCTAGAATACAGAAAGTCTTTTATCAGAGGTCAGTGTTAACAGTTCGAGAATGTGAGTGCATAACTAGTGTGTGTGTGTGTGTGTGTGAGTGTGTGTGTGTGTGTGTGTGTGTGTGTGTGTGTGTGTGTGTGTGTGTGTGTGTGTGTGTGTGTGTGTGTGTGTGTGTGAAGTCAAACTTTTATTTTCAGGTGAAACACTGAATAAGCAGTGCATTTGCTTTTTTTCATCAAGCCATTTATCTACAGAAAAAAAAAGAGAGAAAAAAGATAATATACATGCAGACATAGAACAAAAAAAACACCCTAATCAATGATAAACCATGCAAATCAAACAAGACAATAATATATGCATACATGGAATTAAATACAAAACAAAAAGCCCTGAACAATATTAAATCATACAATTCAAATAAATAAAACATCTGAAAATATATCCACCATAAGACAAACAAACAAGCAGCAAAGAAAAATCAAACCAAAACAAACAATGAAGACAAAACAAAATTTAAAAAGGACACACCAACTGTTCCCCACCCCCCACCCCCTCACACAAAAACCTTCAACCATACAAACTGAATAAAAAAAAGAAAAGAAAAAACAACAAGAACAACCACAACAAACAATGTGTGTGTGTGTGTGTGTGTGCTCGTGCGTGTGTGTTTGTGCCCATAAGAGAGAGAGACGCTTTGTCGCTTTGACCAATTTATTGTCATTGCCCAATGTGGCCTATTGACAAGGGGGGTTACACACAACTTTTTTTGTAAATACAAATAAATACAAGAAAAATTACATGATGCATTTAACATAACGAAAAAAAACACACCCCCAAAAGAGCTCTCTATGAACGGATACGACTTAAAAGCTCTGGCGTAAACTCAGTTGAGAGAGAGAGAGAACAATGAACAAAGTTTATCCTTCAGGCCACCAGCCCCTAGAATGGGGTCAAACCAAACATCAAAATGAAGCCAAAACAAACATGACATATATGGCTACTGCCAAAACATAACTAATGTGAACACGGGACTATCCAAAAATGAGAACAAATTATCTACTTTAAAAAGTTGTGTACATTAAACAGTTATTCAATATCCATTCTCCAAATTTTCAAAATATTCCTGCCATACTTTCAAAGCATTGAAAAGATAAAAGATGAGATTGCGAAAGGAAGAAACTGAATCATGTTTCAGCAAACTCGCATATATGGTTGGTTACTAGAGTCCAAATTTTTGTCTTATATCAGTATAAAGAACGCAGCTCTTTAGAAAATGTTTCTCATCTTCCCATACATTACACAGCTTACACATG
Source organism: Rapana venosa (assembly GCA_028751875.1). Classification (NCBI taxonomy): domain Eukaryota; kingdom Metazoa; phylum Mollusca; class Gastropoda; order Neogastropoda; family Muricidae; genus Rapana; species Rapana venosa. The sequence goes on along the minus strand of CM054137.1, from coordinate 30,814,997 downwards.
TGGTCAATATTTTTCTTGAAAGTTCTTTTGAAAGATTATCCATTTTGAAAGATCATCCATGAGAGAGAGAGTGAGAAGAGAGAGAGAGAGAGAGAGAGAGAGAGAGAGAGAGAGAGAAGAAAGCAGTGTCTTCAAAGCCACTATTTTTAACATATATACTGACTCACAAACTCACAAACAAAAAACTTACATACACACACATTCTGAATTATGACGACGAGTAATGACATGAAAGACAAGTAGGTAAATAAGAGAAACAACATTCTGTGAACTGAGCTCTCACCAATGGTGATATTTTTTTGCATTATATAAATGTGACAGTTCCACCCCAAACCCCAAGCCACCACCATTAAAGTTGCCACATTTCAACTTTGGGGATAAAGCAAATCATTTAAGAATAAACTTTTGTGGGACACTAACACAGCAGTTTTAAAATTCAATTGCAATCTCTGAACTTATCACCCTACATCAAGTCCTTGTCTTTTTTTTTTAAAAAACTCTGGTATCAGTTGACTGTTTGCCCCATTATCTGATAACACTGTAGTGTGCCAAGACAAGTGGGAGGTAATGGACTGTATTATAAAGAAGTTGGGATTTTCATGGACAAGCGAAACAGATGAGGAGTAGGATAAAAAATGGGGTAAGAAAGTGACATGCAACAGCAAGCATATACATGTATGCGAGTGTATGAGCTGTGTGTTATTGTGTGTCTGTGTTTTGTGTGTGTAAGAACACAGAGCTCTAAACTAACTCTAAACACACACACATGTGCAATGATACACACACAATGACACGCATGCGCACGCACCTGCGCGCACACACACAACCCTTGGCATTTTTGTCAAACTGGTTGCATTAAAGGAAACCCACATAAATGTGATGCATACATATTATTATGTGTAGCAGAATTTCATCTTTGTAGGATGTGTCTGCTGTGGGGTAATGAATCCAATGACAGCTCTAATTTTAAAAAAAAAGGGGGGGGGAATCACGGAGAGATTATTATTAATTTGTTTGTTTAAAAAAAAAAAATTTTCTTTACCTGTGGTACAACAATCTTCGGCTATGCATTTAACAAATTTTAATAAGTGAATAAACCAAAAACTCTTATAACAATGTGAGTCAGACTCATTACAACAACAAAGACAACAAAACAAAATCCCACACCCACTCAACTTTTTAAAGGCTTAAAAAAAAAGCCTATCACTATTTTACAATTTTTTTAAGGGCTTAAGAGGCTTTCAAAAACACAAGAACCCAGTTACATAGTCCACTAAAGTTTTATTCTTCCTTACGCTATCTGAATTTCATATTCTTTCTTTAACACACACACACATCATTGTCTCTCTCTCTCTCTGTCACTCACACATGCACACTCACACCTGTTTTCTACTGGCAAGAGTCATTGATTTGTAATTGCAACCCCCCCCCCCATTCTCTCCGCTTTACGTGCTAAAAGGGTTTTGTACACAATGCCTCAGTCCCAGAAAGGATCGCAGACAGAGGCATTTGCATAAGCATTGTAAGCGAGACTGAAAAGCCATTCCCTCAGCTGAACACACTTTCCTCCACACAACCCTGCCTGCCACTACGCCAATCACAACAAACTCAGCAAGTCAAAGCTTCAGAGGAATACCTGCCTGGCTGGCACTCCAGAGGACCACTCGTTTTTTTATTTATTTTGATTCATAACACGGAGAAACCAAACCAATACGTGTGCCCCGCTTGTGTTCACTCAAACCCATAGAGACCTTTCAATCTCTAAACCAAGACCGTGATTAAGTGATTAACCCCCACAAAAAGCGCCACTCGACGCACATACCTCTCTCACCTGTCTGCGGAATGGAAATTGTTTGAGCACAGGCTTAGGGTCGCCTTTCACTGACAAATGCGGGAAAGTTGGATCTGATAACAGCTACTGGGGAGTGATCTTTTAAAGAATTAATACTAGCTTTCCTGAAACTCATGTTTACTAGTCCAGCCATGACCAGTCAGTTCAGGAGAGCCAGTATCTGTGATTCTACGGTGGCACAATGTTCACCAATATTCATTAGTTAAGTTTTGACTTGGTTTAAAAAATATATATAAATTTAGATTTATTGGATTGATCTGCCCCTCATTCCACCCACACACACACACACACACACACACACACACACACACACACACACACACACACACACACAAACTATTAATTTTTATTATTCATTTCATTTCACGTTGTTTAAAGTGCCACCGACCACAAAGGCCATAGCAGGGGTGTCATCTTGTTCAACTTCACTTCAGCAACTCCAATAACATTTATCTCAAGTTCAAAATCAACACCATCTAATCCCTATACATCTAACACTGTCCGTCTGGGGGAAAAAACCCAACAATTTAAAATAACAAAGTACCTTCATCCTTTTATTCCTTCACACCAATAAAACCAGGCTGTGTTGAGGAAGCCAGCCATTGTGCTTCAGCTATCATCCTCAGGTTACTAAAAAACCCACCCCAAAACCAGCAAGAAAGAATATCTATCTATCTATCTATCTATCTATCTATAAATAAAATGCCATATAGGCAAATAACACAGCAGAGTGGACATACTGTGCCCATCCCAATGTTTACAATTCTGACTACCTGGTTTCCAGAATTAAATGATACAGGCAGAATGTCATATTATAAAGGAAAAAAAAAGAGAATATTTGAAAGATTTTCTTAAAAGAAGGTAAAAGAATAAACTACAAAGGAAGAAAATAAGAGAGATGATAGAAAAGTAAGAAAAAGGCAGAGAAAAAGAGTTATAGACAAGGAAACATTTCTACCACAGAATTTCCAGAAGGAAATCTACAACAATGCCATAATTACCGCACAATCAGCCTCATATGCCACCCAAGCAAGGTCATGCTGCAGATAATATTGAATAGACTGAAGCCACAAGCAGAGGCCATCATTGCTGAGGAACAAGCAGGTTTCAGAGCAGGGCGCAGCACAAAAAAACAGATATTCAACCTCAGAATACTATGCAAGCGGTACCTTCAACATCAACAAGACCTTTACCATGTATTTATCGATTTTAAGAAGGCATTTGACAGGGTGTGGCATGCAGCTTTGTGGGCAACCATGAATTTGTACAGCATCAATGCAAACCTGATCAGTCATCAAACAGCTGTACAGCGAGGCCACCAGTGCAGTGTACTACAATAACAACATTGGAGAATGGTTTCAAGTTGGAGTAAGGCAGGGCTGTCTACTCTCACCCACTCTTTTCAACATCTTCCTTGAGAGAATCATGGCTGATGCACTGGAACATCATGAAGGATCAGTCAGCATTGGTGGCAGAACGATCACAAACCTCCACTTTGCAGATGACATTGATGGAATAGCAGGATCAGAAAAAGAGCTTGCCAGCCTAACAGAACACCTGAATAAGGCCTCCAAAACATACGGCATGGAAATCAGTGCAGAGAAGACCAAACTGATGACTAATAACACCAACGGCATTAGCACTGATATCAGGGTTAATGACCAGAAGCTGGAAACAGTTCAAAGCTTCAAGTACCTGGGAGCCATTGTATCAGACCAGGGATCCAAGCCAGAAGTAGTATGCAGGACTGCACAGACAATAACAGCACTGTCAAAACTAAACACCATCTGGAGAGATAAAAATATCTCACTTATCTCCAAGATCAGACTAATGCGCTCCCTTGTCATATCCATATTTCTGTATGCCTGTGAATCATGGACCCTGACTGCAGATTTGGAGAGAAGAGTACAGGCGGTGGAGATGAGATGCTTTCGGAGACCCCTTGGCATCTCCTACAAAGACCACATAAGCAACAAAAGCGTGCATAACAGAATCCAGCAAACCATTGGACCCTATGAGAACCTTCTAACGATCGTGAAAAAGCATAAACTTAAATGATATGGGCATGTCACAAGATCCAAAGGACTTGCAAAGACAGTTTTACAAGGCACTGTCCAAGGAGGAAGAAGAAGAGGCAGACCAAGGAAGAGCTGGGAGGATAACATCAGCGAATAGACAGGCCTAGAACTCAACAAAACCCTGAGAAAGGCAGAACAGAGAGAGGAATGGAGGGAACTGGTTGTTGAGTCTTTGAGGGTGCCCCCACGGTCGTCAGACTATGGGACAGATAGATAGATAGATAGATAGATAGGGGATGCTATTAATTACTGAATGAACCCTCAGCATCCCCATGGGGGAAACTTTATAAATTTATTGTGCCATTAACAAGTGTATGATATCTAAACTGGCAAAGACTCTCTTTCGCACCAATGCTGCCACTCTCTCACTTCCATCTAGGGTATCTTTCAGTTTCAGTCAAAGAACATAAACCAACAGAAAAAATAGTAAACAAAACAAATCAATAGCACAAACACAAGTCATGTGTGTCGGGGCAGAGTGCCTGAACAAAGAAGGTATTCACAGGTAAGAGCTCACCTTCAAAGAGAGAGAGAGGTGTAAACTGATCCCTCCCTATTGTAAAACACAAAAAGCAAGCCTCCCCAGGAAAAGGCAGTGAAAGCGATCGTAAAATTGACTTTAGACTGTTTAGTCTATTCTATTTCACATATCACTCGTATCAGAATAATATCACAGACGTGTGTATATTATCCAATATATATATAGACCTCAATTGAAGCAATCAAAGTCCTATGAGTTTATGATAGGACATTTTACCTGTTTTGCCTTTTCATTTCTTTCTTTATGAGAGAGGTGCTCTGCTGGACTATGCTTTGGTGGCGTTCAGCAATATGTCTGCATATGTGTGCGTGCGCGTGTGCGTGCATGTATGTGTGTGTGCATAAATATATATATATATATATATATTTCTTTACAGCTTAGTCTTTAGTGATCGACTATGAGTTTGAGTATGACTTGTACAGTCCTTGATATGTGCTGCAGCCCTGGGGGCTAGTTGGCCTATGGAGAACATCTCCAACACTGACTGTCTTCATGCTCACTTGGCTGAGAGAGTGGGGATGTACTGTGGGCAAGGCATCTCCACTATAATCAAATTGCTACCCAGCTTCCGAAACACGCTGTTTTGGAGATCATCATCGAACATGACTGACAAACATGTTTATATGTATGTATGTATGTATACATGTATGTATGTATGTATGTATGTATGTATGTATGTATGCATGTATGTATGTATGTATGTATGTAGGTATGTAGGTATGTATGTATGTATGTATGTATGTATGTATGTATGTATGTATGTATGTATACATGTATGCCATGCAAAAAAGTACATGAATAAATCTACAAGTGTATGTATGTATGCCATACAAAAAAGTACATGTTTCAATCTACAAGTGTAATCATGAGCTTATACGATGCTTGTGTTCTACTACTATACATACATTTGATTTTGCATACTCCAAAACTAATTCCAATTCAGAAACATATTTTCTTTAGAATAGTACACCACTGTTAATGTTGGCATGATCACAACAACAAACGGTGTTCTAGTAACAATCCAAACATTCATTCATGATTCTCTTCACATACTGACACGCACTATCTTTTCTCCTATAGCTCTCAGATAACCAAAAGACTGGCCAGATAGCATACTGTACAGTAGACCTCTATGTGAGCAGAAACTTCAACAGCATAACATGTTATTATCAAAGACATCTGAATGTCCTCTGCATAGAAGCATTTGTATATTGAAATAAAATGGGTTTAGGAAGACATTGATAGAGGCACCATGATAAATCATAAAATTTCAGTGCCAACCAAGAAGTTTACGACCAACTTTTATCATATTCATAGATATTATAATCAGTCATATCTTGCAGAACTTTTACACAAACTGATCCAGATTTCTGTGATCCAGATTTCTGTGGAGACTTACAGTACAAACTTCACACTTACTGCACTGACTTATCTTTTCTTTTTGGCCAAGTAGTTACATCTCATTCTGATCCTACTTTCTACACCAAACTGCATATTGTTAATGCTATGTGCCCAGAAAAAACAGAACTTTTATGGTATTATATGAAATACTTGTCTCTCTGCCTAACTATTCACAACGACTAAAAAGTTTTGATTGTTTACTTTAGTGACAGTTTAACACCTGAAAAGGTAAAATTTTAAAAAATCTAACAAACACATATATATACGGGATCAAATCAAACAAATAATGAAATATGACTCTAGCAGTACTTTCTATACTTGATAAAGTCAAGAAAGAAAATCATGAATAACAATATGGGAACCTTTTTGGAAAAAAGACAGAGACTATTTCAGGAAATTTCATAATCTGCTCACTACTACAATATTATGAACTGGTTATCAGACAATCTATATCACAGGTTACAAAGCAGCTGCCCGAAGAAAGAAAAAATAAAACAAAGAGAAAGAGAGTTGCGGGGATATTTGTTTTACTTTGTGAGTGTGTCATCAGAATTGAGAGATATTATGATTTATCTGGTTTCCTTCTTTTCATCTGTCACAACATCAAATGGATTTAAAATTTGGGATTTTTGTTATCATTTGATTTAACCTGACCTTAAATAGATTGTTACAACTTCTTTCTCTTTTCATGAAAATCAGGCTTAAAAATCTTCTCCTTTACATACACTCAAAATCTTATTCAGCTGACAAACTGAAAAATACAAAACCCTAAGTATCAAATACAGCAATCCACCACGCCAGTAAAGGTTAGAACCGCTACAGCCTGATTTACGCCCAATCTTGTTTAAGACTGACTTGCCCTACGAGTTCCAGACCATGTTAATAACATTACAGTAACAGGAGAAAAGAGGATTACAGATAGCAGGGAGGAGGAACTGGTGCTAACTGTTCCACTGGCCAGCCAGCCGGAGATCAAAAAGCATTATGTAACAGCTGAATTCCATGTAAACTGGAACTGAGTGAAAAGGTTACTCAGGCACGATTATCCAAACATGAGTGACCATATATGCTATCTGTTAGTAATGTTACCTTTGCAAAAATAAATTAGAATATATCACAAATAAAACTCAGGCAGTCTCAATGCCAGTATTTATTTAACTGATTCAATGTGGTTTTTCTTATAAATACTCTGAAAAGATTCTACCTGTACTACAAAACAAGCACTTAAGGTATCATTCTCTAGATTCTTGTCAATAGATAATATATATATATATATATATATATATATATATATATATATATATATATATATATATATATATATGTATATAAATAAATAAATAAACAATGCTTTGTGGAGGATAAGGGTGAGATACAGATATTTGTTCTCTGGTGTAAAACTCAAATCCTTAAATTTTTGGTTCCATTGGGGGTGTAGGATGGAAAGGGGCAGCAACTTGAGCAAGAGAGAAAAGGAGGAGGAGAGAGAGGAGGGAAGAGAGAGAGGAGGGGGGAAGAGAGACAATGACAATGACAATATTTTATTGTAATAAGCTGTTAAAGCCCATTTACAAGGGGACAGTGGGAAGGGGACTGGGCACAAAACACGTATTTTCAGAAATACAGATGTATCATTTCTACAGCCCAAATGGTCGACATGGCATGGATTCCACGACATGGTGAAGTGCTTTACATAACGATTCAGATGAATTGGTGCCTAACACTTTCGCCCATTGCTAATGGGGAAAGGGGGGGGGGGGAGGGTAACAACAACCACAAACATAATTTAAACACCGAGTCTGTGACAGGGCTTCCTGTCCCTACATTCCGTCTGATCCGGTAACTCATGCTCTTTCCAACACGTGAAAAACCTAACTCACAATATGCCTAACCTCCTGTTTTGCTCTCTCTCTCTCTCTCTCTCTCTCTCTCTCTCTCTCACACATATGCACACACATATGCATGCACACATGCACACACGCACACACACACACACGCACGAACACACACACGCACGAACACGCACACACGCACGCACAAACACACGCACGCACACACACACGCACGAACATACACAACACACACATACACACACGCGGGCACGGGGGGAAGAGAGAGACACAGAGAGAGAGAAGAGAGAGAGAGAGAGAGAGAGAGAGAGAGAGAGAGAGAGAGAGAGACAGACAGACAGACAGACAGACAGACAGACAGACAGAAAGACACTGAGACAGACAGACACAGAGAGACAGAGAGAGAGACAAACAGACAGAGAGAAAGACACAGAGAGAGACAGACAGAGAGAGAGGGACAGAGAAAGAGACAGAGACAGAAAGAGAGAGACAGAGACACAAGAGAGTCTGCTAGTGCTAATCAAATTCAATACATGGTGTTTTGTGTAGATTTTTTTAAAATTGAATATTTTTTTATTATTGCAGATTGATAACATGCTAATAATTAAAAATTAACTTCGAATGTGCGCACAATGTGTGCCTCATTATATAGTAGAGGGTCACATAATTATTCGCTTACAAGTGGGCACACATTTACTTTAGCTTTCACTAAGAGAGAGAGAGAGAGAGAGAGAGAGAGAGAGAGAGAGAGAGAGAGAGAGAGAGAGAGAGAGAGAGAGAGAGAGAGAGAGAGAGAGAGAGAGTGTGTGTGTGTGTAAGTGTGTGTGTGTGTGTGTGTGTAAGTGTGTGTGTGTGTAAGTGTGTTTCTGGGGCAATGCCTGTGACATGAAAAGTTGCTAAAACCTGTATACATGTATACAATGTTATTTCAGTTTCCACACTATTCAACTGCCTTCATATAAAAGACCTTTAAAATGAGTGAATGCTTGCATGACTTTCAGTAACATGAGTAAGTACCGTTCCTATCATATACCAACTGTGGCATGTACAGTATGTGATGAACACATGTGTAAGTAAGCATACATGTGTATGTGAGTGTGCATATATATGCTTATATACGTATGCAAAACAAATGCACAGACTCAAGATCTCTACATTCTTTTTTTTCTTTTATTCTTTTATATCAAGGATAATGGAATAAGCACTTAAGTGCTTTTTTACATCCAGTCCCCGAGTGTATGCAGTTTTGTAAATTTTGTCATCTCTTCCCACCGGCACACAATGGCCTGCTCTTACGAAAAGCGGAACAGGATTTAACGTGTGCGCAAGATGTTCTGCGTGCGTTCGCACATGGGGCCTTGGTTTATAGTCTCATAAACACGTGTGTACTTGAATGTGTGCCTATGACAGTATCAGTATGTGTACTTTGTACAATAAACATTGGTATGTAGAAATGTTGCCAAACATTTATCAGAAAACACTAACATTCAGTAAGAATGATGACAGGCCTGCACCTCTAAAGTCTCCACCTTAATGAAAATCTAACAAGGCGTTAAAGGTCATGATAGAAATAAACTAAGAGGTTCTGAAGGTTCCTCATCAAACTGTCTTTTACATTTGGATGTAAAGTTGGTTTTTTGTGTTTTTTTGTTTGTTTTTTGTTTGTTTGGTTTGGGTTTTTGTTGTTGGTTGTTGTTGTTGGGTTGTTGTTTTTTTTTGGGGGGGTGCTTCCTCATCTTTTATGATGCCTCTGTTTTGCTGTTCCCCCACCACTTATTTCAATCTTTCAATCCAAGCTACCTAGGCTTGTCACCTCACATCTACGGGATTGTAAGTCCACAGGGAACTTATTGGTCAGTAGTAGACTGCCATGGGGTGGCCAACTAGAAGGGCTTTGCAGTGCTGCTGGATCACTTCTGTGGTGTTCAGTGGTGCCTGCTCTGAGCTAACAAAAGCAGGACACCGCTTACTAAACCCCCTACTGACAACAATTATATCTTAGTCATGGAACCTGACTGGATAAGACACCCATTTGGGTCCCTCTAACGACCTTCTCCCATGCCCAGCCCCAAAGACCATAACACCAACTCACCACAGGCATAGAAGTGTATAGGAAACTGAAAGTGAGGTCACCATGACACCACAGCAACATCGTATCATTGTATGAGACAATCTTTCTTTTTACTGCATGATGGTCAGTGGTGACATTGATAAGGATGATGTTATGGTGATACTGCAGAAGTGCACCAGATTTGAGATCACTTGACAGTCTGTACTGTATGCTTTCTGTCAATATCATAAATGTCCTGGCATCCACCAGGCCTAAAAGATCTAGACACCTGCAGTGTTGAACTTGTAATAATATGATTATGAGCAACACTAAAACAAATTAATTGTATATGTAAAGTGGATGATGATTCACTGTGTGGTCCCTGTCTAACCAATGAGTTCATATCATGCCCAATTGGGTAGGAACCAGCCAGAGTCTCTATCAGTCTATGACTCTTACAGAATGAAAACCCACGATCTTCCAGCCAGGAACCAAAAGCATACACAACTGTGCCATGACAACTGGATTTGATTCAAAGAATTTCTTCCCCTCATGTAAAAATACTTTCTTAGTTCTTAAAAAGTTCTTTTTGGTTTTGTGGGGGAAGGGCATCTGTTTAATAGCCATATGAAATCATACATTCCAATACTGTATAAATAAAATATTATTATATAGGAGAAATCTCTTACACACAACAAAGACATACAAACTTACCATGACTTTAAAAATATGTCATTTACAAGCAACAAAAACACAACTGACTTACCTTGAGATTAGTTGTTAGCTGGTACACTCTGTCATCTCCTCTGCTGGAGGGGTAATAACCATCACTCTCCGTGCTGGAAGAAGTGTAGCGACCTCCACTTGCCATGGCAGCAGATGTTTACTTTTCCAATGTCAGTGATGTACACAGTCATATGCTTGAAAGTCACATCAAGACGGTTTCACGCACAACATGAGAACAAGAGCAGAGTCTCAGAAGTGTGAAGTAGTGTTCTTTAACACAGCGACCTCCGTATCGTATCTATGCTGGGATGTTACCGTCACATTGTGATTGTAGCAGCTCCGCGACACCAGGAAAAATCTGGGAATCGAAATAAAGAACAGAGAATTATTTGATACTGATACTGTAATGTTTGCAAAGAAGTTTATCATTATTGTTTTTAAAACATAAGAAATAAAAATATTATTACTAATATCAGGTCAATCTTATAGATCTATTCATTCAGTTTTATTTACTTAAAAAACATTAAAATCAATTCAATGAACATCACCTACATGTCTAATGTAAAAGCTTACTGGACTTTTTTGAAAAGAAGATAGAAAAAAACAAAGAAAAAGACACGCTTGTAACACATACATGCATAAAATACAGTAATGAATACATATTAAGCTGTTCTACAAGATCTATAGAAACACTAGCCAAATAACACTAATAATAAGTAAATAACATTGTGTACCCTTGATTCCTGCAAAATCAATATATTACTGGAACTTCTTTTTTTGTTCCTCAGCTAGAGCTCCAAGGTTCAACAATAGTGAGTTTCTGCATATGCATAGATTGTCTTTGCCCAACATTAAGAGAGCAGCATTCCGACCTCAGAGATGATGTCTAAACACGACACCAGTGTGCATGCAGTTTTGTAAATTTTGTCATCTGTTCCTTCCAGTACACAATGTCCAACTCATCTGAAAGGTGGAATGGGTTTTAACATGGGCTTAGGATGTGCTGCATGCACTCCCGCATGTGACCTCAGTTTATTGCCTTATCTGAAAGACTTTCGGGGAAGTGAAGTTGGTACTGATATTAACTGCAGGCAAAATAAATCCGCTTAAACGGGCGCCTGAGTGGAGGCTCTATCCCAGGCCATCACATTGCAAACGCAATATGCAATCTAACCACTACTGGCACTAGAATAAATCTGAACAGTACTTCAACTTGGCAGTTATTTTGAATGTGATTGTTAAGGGGAGGGGGGATTTTTTTGTCATATAGCTGGACACAAGTACTCTTTGCATGTTTCATTGTTTGGATATATATATACTTGTAAGACTCCCAATGAGACACACATATTACATAAATGATAAACACCCAAATTTTACAAAATATTTTCTATTATATTTATAAGATCAGAGATGGGAGTGGGGGTGGGGTGGGTAAATGGAAAGGAAGAAGAAAGACGGGGGGCTTGTTTCCTATAAACCATCAAATATTTCATAAAAAAGACGGGATAGCCTGGTGGTTTGAGTGATATGCTCATGATCTGCTGACCCTGGTTTGAATCTCGTTAAAGAGGATTTTTCCTCTGGAGTTAACATCAGTGCCGACTCCACTCCCCCCCCCCCCCCCCCCCCCCAACTGGGCCTAAGTCCTTTAGATGAGACTACCAACCGAGGTCCAGTGTCTGAATGCACAAAGAACATATTGCATACATGTTAAAACCCGTTCCACTTTTCAGAAGAGTAGGCCATTGCATGCCGAAGGGAATGAATGACAAAATATACAAATCTACATACACATGGGGACTGGATGTAAAAATGCACATGAGTGCTTTTTCCATATCCTCAAAATAATTTTAAAAAATTATACAGTCAACTGCTAAACTTACTAAACACATATTAGTGGTAACTATTTGTTCTAGTGTAATGTACACAGTGTGCTTAAAATCTATCTGGACATGTATCTAAAACAAACAAAACAAATACATGTGGATGCTACATTGCAATCTTTACAATTGTTAAATAATTGATGAAAGAATTGCAGATCGTTCTATTTTTTAAAACAAATCATATGAAATCAGTTCTCATAAGATGGCCTTATTTTACTTTTTTTCAAACAAACAAAATGCAAACTTGTCATTGATCACTATGGGTAATCCTTTTGACTGTATTCCAAATTATCTGTTAGTTTTAGAACCAGGGTATCCAGACACTAGATTTATGAAGTTCTGTTCTATATTTTTCAACTCTTGTTTATACAACAATACCACTAAAGGTATTATTGTTCTTGCTGTTTATGGTTTGAAATTGAAAGCAACCTCTCTCTCTCACTCTCTTTCACACACACACACACACTCTCTCTATCTCTCACACAACACACACATCATCTGCTAACTTCTAATTAAGCTTGTGAGATCTAACCATCAGACTATTGTTACAGCATAAAAATTCTGAATAAGCAGTAGATTAGACACTGTTCTGACAAGGCAACAAACAACTACTCGTAGGCCTAGTGAGATGTCTACACTGTAGAACTTTGTATGCAGTACTTATGTGCACAAGCAATTTCTGGTCCGTAGAATATTCACTTCAGAACAAGATCCGAAGACTAAGAAAGTTGTAGAGGGTTCTTTGTGCCTTCCTTAAAATGTGTGCAAAAAGCAAATTGTTCACAAACCTGTCCAGCACTCACAATGCCACACTTTTAACATAGGCTGTTTACAATTGTACATGCACAGAAATACACCATGGCTGTCGTGAATGCGTGCTTGGATTCCAACAGTGATCTGAAGTTTGATTGGCTGATAGTTGCTCTACCGGCCTGGGCATGTTTGTATAGGGCTATCATAAAGTACATGCATCCTCTCGGTTCCTTTTGTCTTCTTACCCTGATTTCACAAAAGACAAAACAACTGTAACTCTAAAACATTAAGCAAAAATGATCACATTCCCTTTGGAATCCATGCACACACATCCAAAGTACATGTAGAAAATGTATTACAGAAACTGCTCGTACTTTCGATTTGCATCCTTGCTATGCAACAATGAAGTCGGGTTCTGGATAAGATCAGAGATGGGAGTGGGGGTGGGGTGGGTAAATGGAAAGGAAGAAGAAAGACGGGGGGCTTGTTTCCTATAAACCATCAAATATTTCATAAAAAAGACGGGATAGCCTGGTGGTTTGAGTGATATGCTCATGATCTGCTGACCCTGGTTTGAATCTCGTTAAAGAGGATTTTTCCTCTGGAGTTAACATCAGTGCCGACTCCACTCCCCCCCCCCCCCCCCCCCCCCCCCCAACTGGGCCTAAGTCCTTTAGATGAGACTACCAACCGAGGTCCAGTGTCTGAATGCACAAAGAACATATTGCATACATGTTAAAACCCGTTCCACTTTTCAGAAGAGTAGGCCATTGCATGCCAAAGGGAATGAATGACAAAATATACAAATCTACATACACATGGGGACTGGATGTAAAAATGCACATGAGTGCTTTTTCCATATCCTCAAAATAATTTTAAAAAATTATACAGTCAACTGCTAAACTTACTAAACACATATTAGTGGTAACTATTTGTTCTAGTGTAATGTACACAGTGTGCTTAAAATCTATCTGGACATGTATCTAAAACAAACAAAACAAATACATGTGGATGCTACATTGCAATCTTTACAATTGTTAAATAATTGATGAAAGAATTGCAGATCGTTCTATTTTTTAAAACAAATCATATGAAATCAGTTCTCATAAGATGGCCTTATTTTACTTTTTTTCAAACAAACAAAATCCAAACTTGTCATTGATCACTATGGGTAATCCTTTTGACTGTATTCCAAATTATCTGTTAGTTTTAGAACCAGGGTATCCAGACACTAGATTTATGAAGTTCTGTTCTATATTTTTCAACTCTTGTTTATACAACAATACCACTAAAGGTATTATTGTTCTTGCTGTTTATGGTTTGAAATTGAAAGCAACCTCTCTCTCTCACTCTCTTTCACACACACACACACACTCTCTCTCTATCTCTCACACAACACACACACATCATCTGCTAACTTCTAATTAAGCTTGTGAGATCTAACCATCAGACTATTGTTACAGCATAAAAATTCTGAATAAGCAGTAGATTAGACACTGTTCTGACAAGGCAACAAACAACTACTCGTAGGCCTAGTGAGATGTCTACACTGTAGAACTTTGTATGCAGTACTTATGTGCACAAGCAATTTCTGGTCCGTAGAATATTCACTTCAGAACAAGATCCGAAGACTAAGAAAGTTGTAGAGGGTTCTTTGTGCCTTCCTTAAAATGTGTGCAAAAAGCAAATTGTTCACAAACCTGTCCAGCACTCACAATGCCACACTTTTAACATAGGCTGTTTACAATTGTACATGCACAGAAATACACCATGGCTGTCGTGAATGCGTGCTTGGATTCCAACAGTGATCTGAAGTTTGATTGGCTGATAGTTGCTCTACCGGCCTGGGCATGTTTGTATAGGGCTATCATAAAGTACATGCATCCTCTCGGTTCCTTTTGTCTTCTTACCCTGATTTCACAAAAGACAAAACAACTGTAACTCTAAAACATTAAGCAAAAATGATCACATTCCCTTTGGAATCCATGCACACACATCCAAAGTACATGTAGAAAATGTATGACAGAAACTGGTCGTACTTTCGATTTGCATCCTTGCTATGCAACAATGAAGTCGGGTTCTGGATACGTCGTATGCAATAGAAACTACCAAAACATATAAATTATGCTATTAATCAATGGCATTATCGAATGAATTCTATATATGGATACCATTTACAGTTTAATTGCATGTCATACGATTCAAGTGATGGGAAAACGAAGAGTGTGAACTATGTCGTTCTTGTTTCAACTTGTTCCTTGAAACAGGCGCCATGCTGTGGTCGGCGCTTCTATCTATGTTGCCTGTGATTGGTCGATTCCTCAAAGCTATATTTTTTTGTTCGCCTGGTAAAATAAAGCCCGAGGAAAGCGGTTTTTTCTAAAGGAATCAAAACGTTTGGAATTATGATTTGTGGTCTATTTCCATATTATATACAAAACAAAGATAGTCGCTTTACGTTGTCTTAAAGTTGAAAGAGCCAGAGGGCAAATAACAATAGTATATGAAATATTTATAAAGCTATTCTTCTAGTGGTCCTCGGTAGTATAGTGGTTAGTATCCCCGCCTGTCACGCGGGAGACCGGGGTTCAATTCCCCGCCGGGGAGGCACTTTTTGTTGGTAGGGTTGTTTTTTTTCCTCCTCAGAAAACGTATCATTGAGAGTGTTTTTAGGGGAAGAGGTTGGGTTTTGTTTTTTAGGGGTTATTTTTTTAATTAAGAAAACATTCACCTGCACCTGACAAGCATGACTTCATCAAGAGCTGAAAAAGAAATATTCAAGTTTCAAGAAGAAAAACTGATTTGGTGGCACCTCAGGTTGCCTGAAACTGCCCTGTTTTCAGTCTGAAAGTAGTAAAGATCAAATGATCGCATTGCAAAATAGTGAAGGTTTGGTGGACTTGGTGACTATATACTATCATTAATATTCCTCTCCACCTCAACAGACAACCTCATCTTTCAATGTCATTAATTTTTGTTAGTGTTTTTTCAGTGGTGCTAAGACAATCACTCCCATGATGACTCATATAACTTAATTCTACTTTTTACTCTCAGTTTTTCCTTTCCTAAAAGGGGTTGTTGTGTGACTTTTATACACTGTGTTTGTCTTGGTCAAGTCAAATCTGGTAGAGCTGGCTTGTTCTCCCTCTCCAAGTCACAGACTGTATGCTGGGTGTGTTCCTCTCTCTGTTACACTTCATAGTTAAGTGGCTGCTCGTCAATGTGTGCACAAAACTGTGTGTGTACTTTGGCAGGTAGGATCTGGATCTGTTTACAAAGTCATTTTATGCATTTTGGCATGTTGGATCTTGATCTGGGTCATTTTATGGGCACTTTGGCATTATGAGCCCTCAATTAATTTCAATTTGATGCATACTTTGGCATGAGGGAGCTTGATCTGTTTATGTCATTTTATGCATAATTTTTTGGCACTTGGGACCTCAATTTGGTTATAATGACATTTTATGAGTGCTTTGGCAGGTGGGTCATTTCATGCATACTGGGGTATGTGGGACCTTCACTTGTTTATAATATCATTTTATGTGTACTTTGGCACTTGGGACCTCTGTCTTATTATAATGCCATTTTACCATTACTCTGGCATGTGGGACTTTGATCTGATAATAATGCCATTTTACCACTATTTTGGCATGTGAGACTTCCATCTGATTATAATGCCATTTTACGATTACTTTGGCATGTGGGACCTCCACCTGATTATAATGTCAATCCACAGGAATAGCAGAGGGATGGAATCAAATTCTGTGTTCACTGAGACACTTCATTGGGGGTGGGGGGGGATCCCTCAAATGGACAGTAAAGTAGCCAATCAAACTAGTGCCCTCCGACTACTTCACTTCACAAGTGACCCACTTACAACTCAGCTCTGCCCTTGACTTCAATCATTTCTAAAATTTCACATTTTTTTGTTTTTGTTTTTTGTTTGATTCCTTGGCTAGAGCTCCGAGGTTCACCAGCGTTGAGATTTTTTAGCCCCTCCCCCCCCCCCAACCTTTCAGGTAGCTGTATTCCACCTTCAGGAATGGTGTCTAAACACAACACCTGCGTGTATGCGTTTTTGAAATTTTTGTCCTCCATTCCTACTGGCACACAATGGCCTACTCTTCTTCCGAAAGGCAGAATGGGTTCTTAACATGTGTGCAGGATGTTCTGCATGCATTTGCACACAGGACCTCGGTTTATAGTCTCATATGAAGGACTTTGATGTTCAGCTGGATTTTCTTGTCAAACTGGGAAGAAAGGGCATGCCGGCATGGCTGGAATCAAACCCAGAACCTCACGGTTTACTTGTTAGGCAGGTAAATGTCTTGACCGTCCTGCCACCTTCCTTCTTATTGTTATTGCTTGATATTCCAGTATCCAGGTCTATTCTACACACACACACACGCACACAAATCACTAAAAACAATTTAATTTGTTCTGGCAAGTTGATTTATTGCACTTTCAACTATCAAGTTTCAAAGAAGGCATGAAATATTTCCATGGTTTCTTCTTTAAAAATTGTTATCCTTGGCAGTTTTAAACCATATGCAACCACACAGTCAATGTAGGTCGGTGGTCTCCAGGTGACACACCCATCTACAATCAATGTGAGAAGTTGCCGATTCAATCCCCATTTAAGGTTAAAAAAAAAAAATTGTTTTTGTATTTTTAACATTTTTTTTGTTTTTTTTTTTAATTTTTTTGTTTTGTTTTGTTTTGCCTCCTATGACATTCTTGACCTGTGATTCATTTCCAGCCCTAGCCATACCCAGGATCATCATGTCGCAACCTCAGGGTTGCAAGTTCATGGGGAGCTTCTCAATGTTAGGAGGCTATAAGGCCACCAGCCAGAGGGGCTCTGCATCACAGCTGGGCCACTTTGATTGTGTTTAGAGGTGCCTGTTGGAGCTAACACATGCAGGACACCACCTACTGATGACGACAGCTTAGTTGCAGAGCCAGGAATGTGATGACCACCCTGGGGTGGTGACCACCACAGCATCCCTCCTTCCATGAACTTCCAACCCTGAAGACTTTGACACTAACTCACCATAGGCACAGAAAGGGTATGGGAAACTGAAACCACGAGACCTGAGCAACAAGAGCCACAGAACTGGAGACTTTTTTTTTTCAATTGCAAAGGTGTTCCCATAACCTATGTGGTCAATGGGGAGGGAGGTGTCAGAAACCTCTCCTTCTCTAGGGGCCACAATACTGAGGACGGTAGCCATCTCCTCAATTTTGTCTCTGCCGCCGCTTTATCTTCCCTGTCCCTAAAGAGGGCAGGTACCCATTTACAGCTGGGTGAACTGGGGGACTTATACTCAAGCCAAGGCGCATAAACGGTCACCCATCAACCTGGTAACCAGGCTCAAGGCTGTTTAACCCTAGCTTAGGGAGAGCGAGTGCTCTGACCACTGAGCTATCCTGTCCCCAACCTCTGTTTAATCCAGAGAACTTTAGCGAAGTGGAATCAGTACTGTTAACTCGGGGGGAAACCTACTAAAATGGACATCTTACTGTACACTGGATCCTGAAAGATCATGAGTTGGATGCTCTAACCACAAATATATATCCTGCTCTTCTTACTTTGACACACAATCATGAAAATGGCCCCGTTTTTCAATGATATCAAAAGTATCCTTTTACATTTCCATAGAAGCAAACATTATGTATCACAGCATTCTAGTTCATGACCACTATGGCTGACCAATGACTGTATAAAAAGCCACCAACATACAATCAAATGTCACATGGTGTGATGTGTTTTGCAACACAAACTGCTTTGTTACATGGAAATTCATAAGCACCACAACAAAACAGCATGATGATTCTGAATCAACCTTCAACATGGCTTCATACCATCTTTAGGTCCTGACATTAAGGAAAGCTGATCAATGATACACCTGCACCAATTTGTAATCACATTTTGACAAAATAAAGTCAATGCACATAATCATGAAATTTGCTAACCTTAACCAAAATATTTTATTTTTTTAAAAAGCCAGTAATTACATCCTAAGTCTGTCAAAAGCAATTCATTTTCAATAAATATGTACACTGTTGTATCACAGCCGTACTTAAGCTGACTTTTAATACCATAGATAGAAGAATTTTCATATCCCTAAATGATAGCTACCACAAGTTTAGTTTGGCCAAAATGCTACAAAGCTGCAAAAATTGTCCTTTTCCCCCCTAGCTGAGATTTTTTCCACCCTTTTTCTCTGCTAGAACTTAGAGGATCACCAATGGTGAGATTTTGCGGAGGCAACTGTTTAAAAAAAAAAAATCACCATTAAGGTAGCCGCATTCCGACTTCAGGGATAGTGTCTACACCGGACACCTGTGCGCATGCCTTTAAAAAATATGTTGTCATCTGTTTCCACTGGCATAAAATGGCCTACTCTTCTGAGAGGCGGAACAGGTTTTTAACGTGTGTGCAAGATTTTCTGCGTGCATTCACACACGGGACCTTGGTTTATAGTCTCATCCAAAGGACTTTTGGGGGAGTGAAGTCGGTACTGATGTTAACTCCAAGGGAAAAATCTTTTTGAATGGGTGCCTCAGAGGTGGTTCAATCCCAGGCCATCAAATCTAACAACAATGCTATCCTTCCCCCTAAGCTGAGAAAGTAAAATACCTGATGTCAACATCAAGAACTTGTAATGGATGGGGTGGAGGGAAAATGTTTACAGGCAATCTGAATTTGTAATGAAAATGATTACCCTATGAAATGATCCGAAACAATACAGCATCCTGGAGTTAACAAATAAATTTACAGTAAACAAGTCATATCCATGCAAAAACCAAAAATTCTATAGGAGTACCAAAGTAGGATACTGTTACTGTAAGCGACTTCACTACATATACAGAACCACTCCTTATGAAGGCAAGGCGATAAAACTAAAACAGCACAATGCACCACATCATCTGCACATTGCGTAGACTGCATAAGAAATGTAATAAACTATACACAAAATTAAAGTCACTTTTTCTAAACAGAAACAAACAAGGATTCCTCCATCACAAACATTATCCACACTCCTCTCTAACAAACGTTTATCATCTGGCACATGTACTTAAGTATTTAAGACACACTAATCTAAACTGTGGTTTTACTCTTTAAACACACTCTTCGATCACATTCTATCACATTTCCTAATGTTCAATCTTTATTCATGTGCACCATAAACAGTAGTTCTCTTGTTCATTATGTTGATACTGAAAGGTTTCAATGATGGCTTAATACAGTCAATGACAAAGATTGAATATTCAATAACCTTCTGGAATCATGATGTAACAGTCATTTAAAAAACCACACACAACAAAAATCTTCAAAAACTATCCAGTATTAAACAGTCAATGACAGAATATTCAAGAACCTTCTGGAATCATGACAGAGCATAGTCATTAAACGTTAAACACACACACAAATTAAAAAAACCTCTCCAGAATCATGATGCAATATGACCAGTCATAAAGAATAAAACAAAAAAAAGAAAAAAAATGATTGGACACATGACAGAGGCAGTCAACATCTTCTCTGAGGTGAATGCAGAATTATTACATCATACATCCCCATTAATCAGATAAGAATGTCATGTAACACTCACAAAAGCAAACAAAGCCTCTGTAATGTGCACAATATGATGCCTCTGTCTATTACACTCATAATCTCACATTGATGCTACCCTAACATATATACCAAAAAAGGGTAAACAGCGGGAACCTAAAAAACATAAAACTGTATACTAGTAACTTACAGGATTGAAAAAAAAAAAAAAACCAACAAAGAAACACAACAGAAGCAAAACTAACCATTTTTGTTTTCACTCCCCATGGCTACAGCTCCTTCTTAACGCCAACAGCAGGTGTAGTTTTGCTATCTCTAGCATCATTCGGACTTTCTATGTACCAATGCCAATGGTGTTCTGTCTTTTCCTCTTTTTCTGGAAGAGTCTCGACACAGTTACTCTGGCAACGACATTCGGGTGAAACACCGTTATCCCAACTGCCTTTCACCACTGTGGATCCTCCCTCCCTAGAGTCCTGTTCCTTCCTGGGGATCCCAAAGAAAGAAAAAAAAGAACTATGGCATTTTCTGATCTCTTCCTGTGTCATTTGGGTACAGTTCTTGGTTTAAGAGAGTACAACAAGTAGTTTGCCATTGCTTTGTTGGTGTAGGCATCTGTAGTCTGGCCCCTCCCCCAGCGAGCTGTCTGGCTTGGTTGAACCTGACAGGAACTGGAGTCCCAGCCAGCATAGCTCGTGGGATCATAGCTGGCACACAAGCGCCAGTGCCACGACAAAATAGATGCACATGGCTAGAGATAGGAAAATGACACCTGTTGGCTAAAAGAATTGGAAAAGGACCCAAACGAACATCATTGGACCCATCTAAGTTAGATGGAGATGAGAAGGTAAATTTTCACACAGTGACATCACATTTGTGAGCAGCACAAATGAAAAGGGTGGCACGTACTGTGTTGCTATTGTGTTGGACAAAGAACACGCTGCACCTGTGAAAAGCTTTAATACACAATTAGTCATCATATCCTAAAAATTTCATATAATGACCCAAAAAAAAAGAGAATACTTGACAGATTTGCTTGAAAAGAGGCAGGAGGATGGACTGGGAATACAGAAAATAAAGAGAGATGATAGATAGACCCGAAACAGAGGGTGTGACAAGAGGAATCAATATCGATATGGTTGGTCTTGTGATTTTTGTGCTGTCTTTGTATACCACTTCAAAAGTTACGGCAGATTTCTCTGTGTGAATTTCAGGGTGTGTGTGTGTGTGTGTGTGTGTGTGTGTGTGTGTGTGTGTGTGTGTGTGTGCTCCCCACAGGGAGAGCGTGTCACAAGAGCAGCACCACCCATTATTTTTTCTTTCTTTTCCTGTCTGCATGTGTATTTGTTTCCCTATAAGAGTGGCCTTTTCCCTAAAGAATTTTGCCAGGGACAACTCTTTAGTTGCTGTGGCTTCTTTTACGTGCGCTAAATGCGTGTTGCACACGGGACCTCGGTTTATCGTCTCATCCGAAAGACTAGCACCCAGACCACCACACAGGGTCTAGTGGATAGGGGAAAAGTTTTGGGCACAAATGGGAATTGAACCCAGACTTTTCGCTTTCTAGGCAGGTGCATTACCTCTAGACCACCAATCCACCGTTATCTTGCCTTTTCTGTCGCTGTGACTAAGAACAGGGCAAATGGTGTTACTAGATAATATTTGAGTGCATGAATACATGTTCGTGTGTGTTTGTGTTTGTGTGCATGCGTGTGTGCATGTGTATGTTTGTGAGAACAGAACATTATTTATGGCCATGAAGGCCCAAAGACGCAAGCACACAAATTTGTAAGGAAAAAAGTGTTTGTGCATATATGTGTGTGTCTGTGTGTTCGTTCGTGTGTGTGTGTGTGTGTATGTGTGAGTGAGTGAGTGTGTGTGTGAGTGAGTGTGTGTGTGAGAGAGTGTGTGTATGTGTGAGTTTGTGTTTGTGTGAGAGTCTGTGTGTGTGTGTGTAGTTTTTATTTCCAGATGGTAAATTGAATAAGCAAAGCATTTGCTTATTTTTTCATCAAGCGATCTATCTAGGAACAAAACCAACTTCAATAATATTTAAGTACAACATTATTACAACAACCAATAACAACAAAACCAATTCAATAAGAAAGAAAAAACCCAAACAATACACTGCAAAGAAAGAAAAAGCCCAAACAATACACTTTAACAAATGACAAGAGGCTACTTTCCTGACAGAGGCACAGGAAATCCCTACACACCAAAACGGATTTACAACTTTCCTTTCTAAAAAGGCCACACACAAAAACTGGTTTTGATTTTAACAAAAAAAATCATTTTCAATGAAAGCGCCATAGTCCCTAAACTGAATACTGCCCATGTTTCACGCACACAGGCGTAAACTCCCTTGCGCGTGTGCACACGCACGCATTGATGCACTGACTGAACCGAGTTCCTGTACACAGCAATCAGCACATGTAACAGAATCCCTGGCAACAAACAAAAAAAGTTGTCAACGTTTGATTTATAAAATTATCATAACTGTAACTACAATGTACTCATCAACAACAACAACAATGTACTCATTAATATTACCCTGATACTCAACAATAACAACTGTTAATCAACCAACAGACATGAAAAAGTTGAGGCTTCAGGCACAGGATTTTCCCCTACACTGTGGTTGGGGATCCAAAGAACACTGCTCATAGGCCTCTTTTCCACTTTGTTTCTTTTCTTCTTTTATCCAGCTGAAGTGAAGTGAAATGAATGTCATGACGTGCTGGAAGGTAGTCACTGGTGAGCTGATCTTGGTGGAAATCACCTTATGTAGCAAGGTTTCATCAACCAGAGAAGCTACAGAGGTTTTGTATTTCTTTTTCTATTTTCTTCTTCTTTTGGTTTTGCAGATTGCTACGAGACATTCAGGAATCGGAAATTGATTCCAGCATTAGCTAACTGTTTCAAATTGCAATACAAAGGTTAATCTTAAAATAAAAATTCTAAAACCTCATGCATGATATCTGAATAAAGTCTGCTTAAAAAAGAAAAATCACTCACTTCACTAGCTTAAATTTTTTAAATCCTTAGAAAAGCCATACTTGTGAGTGATGGTAATGTCTTTTTTCAAACACACAAACCCTACCATTTCACAGTTCCTTTCCAACCATATCCCATAGTGCACAACCCTGCCGACCATAGAAAAGCTGTCACCACGTTAACATTTAAATCTTGGATCTAAACTATGACAATTAGAACAAATAAAAACAAACTCTTCTGTCGTTCCTTGTGTCAAAATACTTGGCAAACTATCTACAACCACTTCCCTGTGTCACCAAAAAAACCAACAACTATCTACAATCACAGAAAGATGAAGCCACCTTCACAGGGACCCCTCATTTGGTGGAGGACAATGCCAGTGAAAATCGGCGACGGGAAAAGTTCCCCACTTCTGTAGCCCGACTCCATGACATGTGACCCTTGGTCTCCACACCATCAACACCGCTGAAACAAAATGTTAATAACAACAACACACTTAAAATCACCGATAATGAACACACACATTAACAGATCATACTGACACATTAACAGATCACACTGATCTTTAAGGAAAGAGGCATCATAAATAAAATAATCCTTGCTTGATGTGATTACAAATACTGAAACACATTCAAACCACATTCAAATAAGCACATGCGGTCACTGAAGATTGTGATACAAATATAATGCTGATGCAATCTGAATCAAGTCAATGACTATCCACTGGGAAAACAAACAGCTCTATCAGACAAAAAACAAAACAAAAGAAGACTGAATATACACTACGACATGATATAGCTGTTGCGAAGAAAATAAAATCAGGGGTTTCACAACACTGGCAATCGATAAAAACAAAAAAGTCAGAATGGAATTCAAAACACATTAATGAGAATTCTACAAACAATTTCATCTCAGTATACCAACACATCATCTAAAACCTGTTAATGCACTCATAATAGGTAATGACCTTTCATAATAGGTAATGACCTTTCTTCAACCGATTCTCTAAGACACGCTGTTATTTCATAACAAAGTGGACTTTGCTTACCTTTTCAAAAAATCTTGAATACTTTTGAAGTTAAAACACGAGTTTAAAGCATGTGTTATGGAAAGCCCCGGAAGAGTCTGATAAAACTGGACCTCCTGCACACATTTCAAGAACACCAAGCAAATATAAATGCCAACATCAACACATACACTATCAGTATACCTAAGACGTATTTACACAGACACACACACTCACTCGAACACACACACACTCACTCAAACACACACACACACACTCAAACTCAAACACACAAAATATGTAAAATCACAGTGACCACATCTAATAATAAATGGAACTTATATAGCGCTATATCTTGCAAAGACAAATCAAAGCACATGCATTCAACCTAATCTTACACAGTCATGCAACCAATGACAAGTATCTGTTTTGGTCTTGGCAGCAACAAAAAGTTAGAGATGAAGAGAAAATCAAAAGAAATCAAGTTTACAGAGACATGTCTCTTTTTGATCTTAGATATGGACAAATATAATGTTTTCAGAAAAATTAAACTGACAACATAATTAATTGCTTTCACTGAATATCTCTTTGCAATCCGCCCTGACTGTAGCGTAACTGTATGAAGGGGAGAACCTCTTATTTGGTTGAAATATATACACAAAAGCCACACAGATTTATGCAAATTTGTGTGTGTGTGTGTGTGTGTGTGTGTGTGTATGTGTGTATGTGTGTGTGTATGTGTGTGTGTATGTATGTGTGTGTGTATGTGTGTATGTGTGTGTGGATGCTCATGTGTGCCCGCATGAGTAAACTGCCACTGTCCAAATTTTTTTCCCTCTTTTATCTTGAGAATATGTTCAAAATCATTAAGCCAAATACTCTTTCTTCCAAGATTGACAAGAAAATTTAACTGAATGTCAAAGTCCTATGTGAATGCACACAGACAATTTTGCGCACACATTAAAAAATCCATTCTGCTTTTCGAAAAGAGTAGGTCATTTCATGCTGGTAGAAATGGACTTTAAAATTGCATGCAAACAAGTGCCATGTTTAAACAGCATCCCCAAAATCAAAATTCAGCTACCTAAATGGCTTTTTTTGGAGGAGGTGGGTGGGGGGGGGAAGGAGGAACAGATGCATATACCCAAAAACCTCACCACTGGTGAACCACAGAGCTCTAGCCGAAGAACAAAAAAATGATACTTTTTTTTTAATTTAAAAAAAAAGAGCCAAACATCTGAATCTCTCAATGTGCACACAGGAACAAAAATGGATAGAAAGGCAACATTTAAATTTGTTTTTTTTACACACAAACCTTTTCCTGCTCTGGAGTCAAGTCAACAGGGGCAACGATGGCCATGTTTTTTCGACATTCCAAAAGAGTTAGTCGGGCCAATACGCAAGCTGTTCCAACTGAAACAAGTGAAGATTCATCGATATATAATTTTAAGGTATCAATATCAAGAAAGTAACTATGTAAGTATCAAAGATGAAACTTGTCCCCCAAATCCCGTCATGGTGTCTTAATACAAGCCATCATAATTATAAAGCTTTTTGACAAACTGCCTCTGAGTACAGTCATGATGCTTCTTCACTGAAGATTTGTGTTGCAACAAGAAATTGTCAGGTGCTGAGCATACAGTACAGTATTGTTATCAATGGTGTACTGCTACACTGTCGTATGGTAGAGCAAACCGGTGGAATTTTTGGCTTCCATGCCTGCGCTGAGTTCGTGTCAAAGTGTTCACAACAATCTAGAGTCAGTTTCACCAGGAACTGTCTATGGAGTAAAGTCACCAGCCCACAGTAGGCATTGGACTTATTCAGCCTGACTGCTTTTACTGTCATCAGTAAGAGGCTTCTTATCAGACAATGTACTGTAAATGTTGGGAGAGAACTGGTAGTCTACTAAATATTATCACATGCAAAAAGACCCAGTGGCAGTGTTGGGTTTCTGGCCTTGTGAGACCAACAACTAATAGCTTCTGTGCACTGCCCACAGTATGCAAATTCAGCTTGACTCGGTCAAGGGGCCTGGGCCCAGTGCTACGATTAGCTCCTTCCTATTTTACCAAGTCCCAGTGTGGTCAGTTCCTGCTATACTTAGCACTGGCCAGCCCCAGCTGTGCTGGGATGGTATGGATGGAATGGGTAGCAGCTCAGAGTAGCTGCAAGTTGGGAATACTGACAGCTGTGTGCTGGCTGTGTATGATGAGATTAGGATGAGTAGCACAGGAACAACAGCATTCAGATACCAGAGGGGAAAAATAAACTAAAAAAAGAAAAAAGAAAAAAGAAAATCTGAAGCCAACCAAAAGTACCCAAGAACAAAACAAACCCCAACCCACTCTCATTCTCTTAACAACGATGCTGACCATTTCTAAGCAAACCCAACACAGTACTCACTCTGGTTCTCTGTGAAAAACAGCCGCAGGCTGATCTGGCTCAGCTGGCTTAACAAGCTGACCGCATACTTAGTGTGATACCTGTTGTAAGCAATAAACATCATTTGTGTCAGTCAATCAATGTGAAGTTAATATATGCAAATGCAAAATACATGAAATGGCTGATTTCAGAACAGTTACTAAAAACGGAGAAATATTTCTATCATAGAGACATGGTACTTATGCTTCTTTTAATTTTAATCTTAACAGGGCTTTTTTCCTCTCTTCTAAACAGAGCTTCTGGTTTTCAATCAAAATAAATTTATACTATGAAAAAACTGTTGACATAGTCAGGCTTGAGACAAAGGAAGCTGAGAGTTCAGACTGAATGAAAAATGAAATGGCAATGGTAATGGAAGGTACTAAAGGTCTTTAGAGAAAAGAGGAACAAGGACAAAAGCCATGACTACCCAGTTCCCCTTGCACTCTTCAACTCTCTACATCAACAACGTAAACTAACAACGCTGATTTACAGTTTCCTTCTTCTGCGTTCCCTGGCTATGCTAAATTTTTAGAGTTTTAAGTAATGCTTAGATCATTATAGCAGAGAACCGTTTCTACAGAATAAAAGCAAACAAGCAAATAAACAAACAAAACAAGGAAAAACAAAGACAAACAGGTTCATTACCTGAACTTACTGTCCTTTTCTCCTGGCTTGACACGATCTTTCTCTACTATCATGACAGATCTGTCATACAGAGACATCATTTGCTTTATCCTTTGAAGCAGTTTGCCACGATTGCTGCCATTGAAAAAATCTGCAATAAAAAAACAAAACACAACAGAATTCAAAACTTTTTGTTATCTTGTATGACCATTTTTGTGTGAACAGTAAAAGAAATGTAATGCTAATAATACTCACAATCACAAAATCACCATTCTGTTTTAAGCCCAGTATGTTTCACTAAGACTTACAGACGGCTCTTAATTCCCCACACCTATATTTCTCATGAAACACCACAATTTAAAAACAACCATTTTTCATGCTATACTTGGCACACCTATTTTGACAATTATGCAGTATAGGCTGTACACTTTTTCAGACAACAGTTACAGCAATGTCTCAGCAAGGTACCATCTGACTCCACATTGCTCAAACAGTGAGTGCTTATCCTCTTGTTCTTATTCTGCAGTTCTCACAGAGAAATAATGACAAAGCATAAGCTGGAAAAGCAACACAGATTTCATAACAACATCAACAAGCCTTAAAACACTTCAACGTAAGTTTCACTTCTGATAAGTTTCTTCATCACCCTGCAATCTTTTCTAACAGTTTTTACTACGCCAACACATCACTCATCAGGAAACTGATTTAAACACAAGGGAAGAAAGCGCACACTGACTGGACCAGCTGATCCTCTCTACGGCCATTCGGTTGCTGAGGATGTAGTCACAGCCTGCCAGCTGGCGCACGCACACCGTGATGTTATGCTTCAGCCTCAGCTCAGACACAATGTCCTGGGCGCTGCTGATTTCTCTGGAGTCAACAAATACGACCATTCTGCCACGTTTTTCTGTCATCTATCACAAACACACAATAAAGCATTTTCTTTGCATCAGGTACGACTCTACTAACTAACAAGGGGAAAAAAAAAGATTTTAAATAACTAAATCTATCAGCATATCCATACAACACTTAAACAAAAATGTTAAAACCTGATTGAAAGCTCTTCCATATAAAAAGTGAAAGACATGTTTCTTCTAACTTAGGACTGCCATGAACTGATGCATGGAAGTGTATCATAATGTACTGTAAGCCAGAAAAACCAAAAAAACCCCATCCAACATATTCCAATATTACAAGACACTGTCAATCTCATGTGAGAAAAAAACTTCACTAAAACACAAAACAAAACCCTACTGAAAACCACTCGGTCACACACTGCATTACCTTTAAAGCCAATATCTTTGTGCCTAGAATGTTCAACATCTGAGAATCTGCTTACCACTGATTATGTTCATACCACCCAGAGTTTAAGGGAATTGGAAATAAAGAAAATCGTTTGCAGCCAACACATTGCAAAATAAAAAAAATAAAAGTATTTGTAATTAATGAAGAGACTTCTCTATATAATGATGCTCATTTCAACTTTCTGAAATCCAACAGGGTAGGCGGGCAGATAGATATACAATCAATGTACACAAAAAATTAATGCTTTATCGCTTTGCTGTGTGTGTGTGTGCGCACACGTGCACATATACCTAATATGTTAAATATTTCTACAAAGCATGCATTCAACAGACACACTGACAATTAATGGTCAGATAATTGCACATGACAATTAATGGTCAGATAACTATGTGCAATACTGACTTTTGCCAAGGATTGAAGGCACTTACTTCTAAAGATTGTTTTTATTTGTTCAACAGAGCAATGCATAGGTAGTGATTGCAATAGTGATAGTGCAGTATATAACACCAGAGAGAGGTTTATTATTTGACTCACAATGCTGGTAAACTTAGCGCCACATCGGAGCTTCGAGATGCAGGGTTGGCATCTTTCTGCTCGCAAGCATCTCCTTCATCTACGATGTTCTGTCCTGAAATTTCCATGGAAACGCTGTCTGACTGATTGCTTTTGGTGATGGACATGTGACCATGACTGGCAAACGCTGATGGCACTGAAAGTACATGGGATCCAGAACCACTTTCCTGTGCGTCTTTCTTCTGGACATGTTCACCGTGCCTCAATGGACTGGGTGTAACCTTTGCAGCTGAAGTATCGTGACATTCATCACTGCTAGACAGTAAAGCTTTGACAGACTTTGCATGAGATGAAACTACCTGACTAGCAGGCAGTCTGTCAAAGTCTTCATTTTCGTCTGATGAAGAACCAGCAATCAGGCGAACTCTCTTTCTGCCCTTCATTGGTTTTACGGCTTGTTGCTTCTTTCTCTTGACAGACCTGACATTTTCAATCCAACTTTCATCATCTTCACTGCCTTCAAAGTTGCTCTCTGAAACCAAATAAAACAATGGTTGGTGTATAAGAACAGTTCTGCAATGGTGTACTCAACATTGGGATTAAATAAAAAGACATGACACTGACATATCAAACACTTTTCCCCCTACTGACAAGTGGTAGTAGAACTAGTAATAGTTTTTGCATTTAAAACCTCTTCCTTTCTTTGATATGGTACTCACACCAGTTTTCAGGTGAGATTTCTCTGGAAAGCCTGTGTTACTGTCAAGTAATTTTCTGGATATCTGTAATCTTGTACAAGCACAATAACCAAGTGCTCCCTGTGGATGCAAAATCGAAGGGTACACAAGATGGTCTGTTCTGATTTTCAGAAGCCATTCTGCAAATTCAATGTGATAACCAAAAGTAAGAGACAGTAATTATCACCTTTGCCAGATTGATCAGACCTGCACCATAGCTATGCAAATGCACAATAGAACTCATCACGGCTAGAACACAACTTGTCATAAGGGCAACCACAACAAAGAAAGCAAGACCTTTGAATTTAAAAATACTTGATGATCCATCTTTTCTACCACAATGCTGAAGCAAATCATGATTAAAACATTTTTTTTTTTGGTGCTTGTATCTCAACTAAAGCTCTGTGGTTCACCAATGGAATGATTTTTGTGTATTTGACTGTTGTTCACATCCCCCATTCTTTTTTCGGGGATACAGTTGGGTACTGAACCTATCAATTTTGCCCGGAGAGTCAGAAAGTAACTCCCTGCTCTTTCCGATTTTCAAATGTCATGGGTTCTTTTGCTGTGCACAAATCTGTAAGCACACTGGCCTGACAGGTTTAGAGTCTCTTCTGAAAGACTTAACATTCAGTTCGTTTTCCCTGTCAGACTGAGAAGAATAAGCAAGACTGAGAATCAAACCCAGAACCTCAAGGTTTATTTGTTAGGCAGGTGAACATCTAAACCATCCTGCAACTTTCCTTCTTAGTTAATGAATAAATGGGGGAGCTCTTTGATTGAATAAACTAAAATGAATACTTTCAGAAAGTGGAATATAGCCTTCAGAGCAAGCACTGAAAGTAAGGACAGTAACTGTCAAATACATTCTTTGTCCCTCTTAGCCCACATCTTTCATTTTAATCTTGATGATAACTGAAAAGTATTTCAACCCATCACACATTTTTAAAAAAACAACCCAGTGACAAACCAACCAACCCGACAGGAAGAAGAAAGGGCCAGCACTAAAATAAAACATCTATTAGAAAGTGGTGACTTTTATCTGCTCATTTGCACTGCAGAGCAAAATTGGGAAGATTGGGTACAGTAAAAACACACTCATAATTTAAGCTAACAAAAGCCAAACAAAAATCCAGACTTACACAATTGCAACAATCAGCATTTGACATATTATGACATACAAGCATGTAAATATCTACATATATAGATGCATATGTACATGCACACACTTAAACATGCAGATGTGCGTGCACACAACACACACACATAAATACACACTCTCAAGCATGCATTCACCGAAGAATGCACTCCCATGCATGCACGCACACACACTCTTACGCACACACTCTTACACACACACACGCACATACACACACACTCCTTTTCTCACGACAATACAGTAAAGTCTCTAGATACCTTCTGCGCTGCCAACACAGAAACTGTCTTCCTGATACTGGGACTCCTCTTCTAGGTGGGATGGAAACTGGGAGTACACATTGGCAGGGTCAGGGTCGAACTGCAGGCGGTATCTACCCTTCTGATGGCCACCCTGATGAACTGGACTCCGCACAGACTCCAGGTAGACAGCCTGCATGTCTGCATCACACACACACACACTTTAACTTGGGAATTCTTTGTTCACTGCTTGCATGTCTGCATCACAAACACATTCAAACTTGGGGATTCTTTGTACACAGCTTGCATTTGTGCACTACACACATTCAAACTTGGGGATTCTTTGTACACAGCTTGCATGTCTGCATCACACACACATTCAAACATGGGGATTCTTTGTACAAAGCTTGCATGTCTGCATCACACACACATTCAAACATGGGGATTCTTTGTACACAGCTTGCATGTCTGCATCATACACACATTCAAACATGGGGATTCTTTGTACACAGCTTGCATATCTGCATCACACACACACACTCAAACTTGGGGGATTCTTTTTCTTTGTTTTAAAGACACAACTGTACAGTAACAAATATTAAACTGTTTACTTTGCTGCTTAGTCCATTTCTTTGGCAAAGTTAAATATCGCAGGATGTTCATTAACCAAAAAAAATCATCTACAATATTTTGCCTTTTATGAACAGGGCAATACAAAAAACTAGAAGCTCTGATTGCGAAGCACATAATACTTCTTAAGCCAGTGGATGTGGCTTTTCATGCAAAGATCTAGTGATACAACTTTGGCCATGTGAAGTTGGTGGGGTGTTTTATGCCAAGATCACATGACTTAGCTCTGGCCATGACACAAGTATTTTCAAAATGTCCCTATAAAGACTGCAGCACTATCTAAAATGTCCACAAAATGAACACTTTCCTGTTATAAGCAAAATCACTTTTTCGTTCTTTTCTCCAAATGTGGGAGGAAAAAAAAGAGTACATCTCAAAATGAGACATGAAAAAAAAAACCACATCCCAAAAATATAAGAATGAAACTGACAAGAGACTTATGCCTGACAAAATTCTGCTGAAAAAAACCCAAAACACAACAAAACCCCATTTTCACTGATATAAGTACCCCCTACCCACCCCCACCCCCCAAAAAAAAAGACAAGCATTGGTGATGTTGGCTACATGTTACTTCTCAGACCAGCACGCTAAAATTCACTCAGAGAAATCTGTTGTGACTATAATGGAAAAGAAATCTGTTAGGAAAAGAAATTTGTTTACTATAATGGAAATGAAACCCATTGTGACTTGTAATGGAAATGAAACCCGTTGTGACTTGTAATGGAAATGAAACCTGTTGTGACCTGTAATGTAAATGAAATCTGTTGTGACTGTAATGTAAATGAAACCTGTTGTGGCTGTAATGTAAATGAAACCTGTTGTGGCTGTAATGTAAGTAAAACCTGTTGTGACTATAATAATGGAAAAGAAATCTGTTGTGACTATAATAATGGAAAAGAAATCTGTTGTGACTGTAATAATGGAAAAGAAATCTGTTGTGACTATAATAATGGAAAAGAAATCTATTGTGACTATAATAATGGAAATGAAACATGTTGTGACTGTAATGTAAGTAAAACCTGTTGTGACTGTAATGGAAATGAAACATGTTGTGACTGTAATGTAAGTAAAACCTGTTGTGACTGTAATGGAACACACTACAACTGTACAAGGCAAATCGAATTCTGGGATCTGTCTCACCAATTTGCGAAGCCTGTGTCATCTGAGTGCCGTTGTCAATGAAACTGCCTTCCAGCATTTCCATGTTTTCCTCATCTTCATCTGAAGATACGCCAATGTCATCGACAGCTCTGCTTCATCGTCAAGAAAACCGCGGTGTCGCTGAAACACAAGTGCAAAGGAAATAAATCTAACATGTTTTTTGGGGACAATTTTCTTTGAACATTACATTCAGCTACACATGGAAACACACCCAGTCTTCTCCGTCATATTGTAAAAAAGTAGTTGTCTCTTACTAACAATAAGCACAATCATCAAAGATTTGAAAGCCACCTTGAAAAAAATAAACCAACGGAAAATGGCAGACCATCTTCTTATGTCATCTCTACGTGTGCACTTCCTCAATACCAGGTGGGATGTGTAGTGCCTGGTCTTCTCCTGTGCTTGTGACTCCACGGGACGTCTGCCTGTTGGTCTCACCCAACACATTCCCACTTCAGAGCAGCTCATTTCATTGTAAAGGTTGCATGCTGGGTATGTTTGTGTTCCAGTAGCCCACCAAATTCTGACTTACACGATCTTTAATGTATATATTTGATCTTCTGCATGTGTATGTACACAAAGGGAATTAAGGCACTAGCAAATCTGTAATTAAAGTTGATTTGGGAGATGGTAGAAATACCCACCCTTAATTCAACAGACTCAAGAACCCATGACTTCTGCAATGATGGGACTGACATTGATGATTGAATGGTCTTAGCAATTGGCTATAGTATCTGTCTTTTCTTATATACACACAAGTATCACTTCACTTAATGAATGTCTTTATGAAATTCTAGCTCAGAAGTCCAAGGTATCTATTGAGAGTGCCTTGTACATGTTTGGAGATCTCTCTTATTCCAGAATGACTCTTTACAATCATTACACAAAGACTTCCACATTCTCTCTAAATTCACTGGTGAAATAAAACCCTGATACCAAGCTATTTCAAATGAGCAGGATCACATGCAATACTATCCCTATGAATTAAAACTCTCTGGTTTATGTACAGCTCTTTAAAGAGAAGAGACTATAACTGAAAGATAATGGACACTGTGATTCATATAGCCAGGACTTAACAAGAAAAAATACCCTTCTTTTTTCCTTCTTTCTCCTTTTCATTGGGGAATGTCTGTTCTCCTGGTCATCTGAAAAACAAAACAACACTGATATTTATAAAAAAAAAAAACAACTACTGATAATTCGTACTGCAAAGCAAGTCTGAACAAAGCAATTTTATTAATTTAAAGGAAACCAACCAGGAACAATCATTCAAAAACTGATATAAAACAAGAAACAAAATTTAAAAAAAAACAACCCAACCTTATGTAAATAAACTCACCACAGTGCCTGTTTTCAATATCAAAATCGCACCCTGCAGTTAACTGTTATCATTCCTACCAGCTCTATATTCCATATCAAAGTTTCTCAGCCAGCTCAGTGATGGAGAGGAGTGAAGCTGAATAAAAACAGAAAGTTTCCTAGTGTCTTCCCTTTTTCCTTCTTCCTCGTCACTTCAGTGTCAGGGAGAGGCTGATGAAAGAACACCAGGCACGCAGTTTAATCATGTCAGAGATAGACAATGTTCTCATCTACATAAAACTTTGCAAAAAAGCAGCTTTCCACAGTTCAAGCCCTATTTAGTGCAAGAGAAATCTCAATCTTAAAAAATCAGACTTTGTTCTGAAACAATTTCCCCGTGCAAATAACACCATGTTGTTCTGGTATTCTACAAAATGGATCAACAAACACTTTACAGCTCAACTGTCTCCATCATTTCAACCATCACAGTAACACACATACCACTGTCATCTTTTTCCTCAGGAGACTGGAATCTGACTTTGGGCAGTTTCCTTGGGATAATAGCACTTTCCTCAAAGTCATCTGTACAGGAAAAAAAAAAGTTTATAGTATTTGAAAGAATAATGTAATTTTGTTTTCATTTATTCCCAGATTATGTATAAATGTATGTATATGGGAACAGAATAGCTCTGTGGTCAGAGCGCTCACTTTCTCCCAGCTAAGGTTAAGTAGCATCAAGCATGGTTACCAGTTGGATGGGTGACCGTTTGCACACCTTGGCTTCAGTACAGTCCCCCAGTTCACCCAGCTGTAAATGGGTACCTGCCTCTTTAGGGTCAGGGAAGGTAAAGCAGTGAGGGAGAGGAGATGGGCACCACCCTCAATATGCTGGCCCCTTAAGAAATTGAGGTCTCTGATGCCTCACTCCCCATCAACTACACAGGTTATGGGACACCTTTACCCCTTTTATGTATACATCAGTACTTTGAAAATAATAGAACTGTGATGTGTGAGGTAAAATGACTAGAAACTCTTTGTGAATAATACCTATGAAGAAAAAAAAGACAGAGGCCTGAAATGTGCAGGAAAAAAATGTTGACAAAGACAATGTCTCTTTGAATTGATACCTGGAAAAAATAATCGGTTTTAAAATATCACAAGACTACTTTTACTGCAGAGAGTAATGTACAATTTTTGTTTTGTTTTTTGTTTACCACTATGTAAGAGAAAGAAATCTATTCTTCAGAAAAAGAATTCTCAAAAATAATATAAACTCTCCTGACCGCAAATTTTGAATGCATAAAAATACTTCCCTGCAGTCAATTGTGGTCATTCTTAGCATATATAGTTTCTTTTATGTTGTTTTGCCTCTATGTGGAACATATGTAGGAATTTTTCCCTCTCTTATTCAATATTTAATATAGACTGTACATTGCACAACTGCCAGGTATTGAAATACAGTGATTGTGGATAGCAAACTTTATGATCATCTTGGTCAAGGGACTGCTGATGATCAGTGTCAGACATATCAAAACTGACACTGACTTTTTTAGAGTTATGGAGAAGAATGAAACTTGTTTACTAGCACAATAACCGTATTATTTTCCTGAGGCAAATATCAAAGCATTTCTGTTGGTCTCGTAAGCAGTACCTATCTGCAGATACAATAGTTTACCTTGCTCAGTTATGAAAAAAATATCACTAACACTTACTGCACATAAAACAAACAACAACAACAAAGCCAGCAGAAAACACACACACACAAAACCAATAACAAACCCATATCCAAACACAGAAGGTCTAACTATCACATAACTGATATACTTTTAGTTTTATGGAGCATGAGTAAATATGATGCAAATAACGACAAAGTGAACAAAATATGAAATGGTATAGCTCAGTGGTCGGAGCACTCGCTTTCCCCCCCCTCCCCCCCCAGTTGGATGGGTGACTGTGTGCCTTGGCTTCAGCACAGTCCCCCAGTTCACCAAGATGTAAATGGGTACCTGCCTCTTTAGGGTCAGGGAAGGTAAAACAGTGAGGGAGAGGAGATGGGCGTTATCCTCAATATGCTGGCTGCCAGAAAAGTGAGGTCTCTGATGCCTTGCTCCCCTATGGCCTTATAGGTTATGGGAACACCTTTACTTTTTTTATACATTAAAAGCAAAAAAAATTAAATAACCAGAGATATGCTAGATTTAATATAACATCTCTCTCTCCCTCTGTATGTGTGTTGTGTATATACTATGTACATATATATATAAATACACACACACTATATCTATATATATCTATATATCTATATATATATACACACACACAAATATACATACATGCATATATATATATATTACCATCTTCCTGCTCCAAGGGAAAAGGTGGAGCCCTTTTTGAAGTTGACGCTCTCCTGCTAGGACTTCGCCTGGCCGTGCCGAGGCTCTTGTGTTTGCTGTGCACAGGTGTACTGCAGAATACCGCACTCCCTGTCTTTTCCCTCGACACAGGACTTCTCTCTGAGCGTGTCACTTCATGTGGTTTTGATTCCTCTTCAAAGTCACTGTCATCCAAAAGCACACGAACATCAGAGGGAAAATCCTCGAAACCTTCACCAGGATGGGAAGTTCCAATAGCAGATAGACTCAACTGATGCTGAATTTCTGGCAGTTTGTTAGTGGAAACATCTGATGGTTGATCTATGGAGGGGGATTCCTCATTTGTGCCAAGAGACTTTTCACTGGTGGTACCACTAGCTGCAGATTTAACGTCACCATGGGGTTTGGCACTGAATCTTCTCGGGGACTGAACTCCAACTCTGTCTTGTGACTCTCCTTCACAGGGCCTTGGATCCCCTTTATGCTTCCTTGTGGTTAATTCTGGCAACTGCACTTTAGGAAAATCATCAGATACAGTGCATAGTTCACCGACTTTGTCAGATGTTGATCCTACAAGTGACAGCTCAGAGCCAAGAATCAAATCCTTGGTTTCCTTGGGTTGAAAACTTGAACTGAAGCGAGGTGAATCTTCCTCAATCCCTTCTTCAATAATTCCCAGCAGTGTTCCATCATCATCAAAGTCGTCGTCTGCATTCAGAACGTCTTCAGTAGGACCAGAAACAGGACCTCTTTTTCTCTTGTCTGCTGTACGTGGTGCTGACTGGCCACTGGCGGACACAGATTTCCAGGCAGCCTGAGACACTGACGGCTCTTCTGGTGAAGGTGGAATGATGTCCTCATCAAAGTCATATGCCAGATCAAAATTGGCAGAGTCTTCATCTTCATGGGTCAAAGCCACATTGTCATCTTTGCCGCTGGGTTCTGGTACTTCGGCCATCAGTTCTGCTTTAGACTCACTACCTGCAGTTTCTCCTTGACTGGAATTTCCTTCCTCTGCAGTAAATGGAGATGCCTTTGGAAGAACGCTTGGCAATTCAAAATCATCACTGAAGAAGTTCGTGTTGAAAAACGAATCGAACACTGACATGTCCAGAAAATCTGTGGGCCTATGTCCAGGAGTTTTGTTCACTTCAATATCCAACTGCTTTTGTCTTCCTTCTGCAAACACACAGAAAGGTGCAATGTGAATGTTCACAACTCTCCAGTAATAAATTTGGTCTGGACTGCTGCTGATCTGCAGAAAGGAAACAAAACAAAAAAAAATCCTTTTACTTGTCTTCAGGTAGTGTGATTCAAACTCTCTCCGATTCAGAGAGAGCCATAACAAGATCCTGGGGCTCATCAACATTTCCCGTTTATCTACAACAGCAGGGAAGGCTCTCTCTGGTTTTGCACTTCACAGAACAGTCTATTATTCAAATCTTTTATCATGCACCATCTATTGCTTTGATATAATCTCTGTTATGTTCTTTCTTCTGAGTGGTTTCCCCACCCTCTCCTCCCCCATAAAAGATGCCACTTCTTACAATACAAAACAATCTATACACATTACCTCCCATCTACAAAAAATTCACTGTGCAAATGTTTTACTGTTAGTTAATTAATACAATGTGCTGTTTAAGCTTTAGGTGCATGTTGGGGATACATGTGTATGGGGAACTCATCAACAGTAATACAATCTTTTTTTACTTTCAAGTTTGGTGTTCTGCATGCATGTCATATATACACAGGAGAGATGAAGGCAATGGCAGCTTTGCACATAATCTAACCCTGAAGATTGAAGGGGCAAAATGCCCTCCACCTTTAATTCGCCAGTCTTTGCAAGACCAAAGCATGTCTTTTTTTTTCTGTCCAAAAAACCAAAAATTCCCCCCCCCCCCTTCCCAAACAAAAAACAACACTGCCAACCAATCAGACAAAACCTTAAAAAACAAAATATCTTTACAATTAAAAAACCAAAACCAAAAATACACCCAAAAAATACACATACACAATATTCAAATCAACAAAACTACCCCCTCAGACTACCAAGACAGTTTGTCAGGTCATCATTGACTGTAACTCTTTCTATACTAAGATACACTATAGCAAATCTCTTGCGTACAAACTTTTGATACAAAGGTACACTATAGCGCATCTGATATTTAAAACAAACCTCCTGTGTACAAACTTTTGATACAAAGGTACACTACAGCGCATCTGATATTTAAAACAAACCTCCTACATACAAACTTTTGATACAAAGGTACACTATAGCAGATATTAAAAAATTCCCTACACAAAGGGCCATGGTTGTGTGTGAAACTAACCAGTTGTTCAGCTTGGTTCTACTACAATCATTCTGGAGTACATGTTTTTTATGAGCTGAGCAAATGTGGGACTGAGACCTGCTTGCAAACACAAGTCACAAAGTGACTGTGGCGCATTTCGAGAATCTGACATTGAAATTGATTCTATAATCAATATCCACTGTGCAATTATATTTACCTACTTAGTTTTGATACTTTTGAAGTGTTTTTAGCTTCAAACATTAATTTTTGTGGATTTTACGTTTATTCTTTGGGTATAATATACCCCCT
The DNA here is from genome assembly GCA_028751875.1 of Rapana venosa. Taxonomy (NCBI): domain Eukaryota; kingdom Metazoa; phylum Mollusca; class Gastropoda; order Neogastropoda; family Muricidae; genus Rapana; species Rapana venosa. Next base: position 30,775,224 of record CM054137.1, on the reverse strand, counting down.
TTTAGCTTGTTTTACAAACAAAAAAGGAAAGAAAAAAAAAGAAAAAGAAATCATCAATCATAAAATGATAAATTAATTACTTTGACACTTTGCCTTTTTGTTAGTCTGTTCCATACTGCATTATCACCATAAAATTTGAAAGATGTGTGTGTGTGCAATTTATTTTAGCTTTTTTCCCCTTTCTAATAATCAATACAAACCAGCCAGTATAGAGTGTATAATGAAGTTCCCAACTGGGCACTACAGAACGAGTTAGCACCACTCACCTTCAAATACTGCGTTTGGATTGAGGAATGCGCCTATAGAGCTGTAGGTACTGCCTTCATTAAACTGTTCCTCTTCCAAGCTATTAAGAACACTCTGCATGTCAAGTGAACTGCTGTCTCCAATAGTAAAGGACCAAATCAGACTACTAACGTCACCTAACACAGACCGTGATGCAGGTCGGAAATCTTGCACTCCTGTTGCTCTGTCCATGAATTCTGGTACCTCGTGTGACGCTCCATCCAGAGTGGCGCCACTTTCCTCTTCCCGTTGCCTATTTTCCATACTCTCAGGAAGGACAGAAGCCGACTCAACGTCTTCCTCGTCATTTTCAGGGACTCCCTTTTCACTTGGAATCGCACCCACAGCAGGGGTCCAGTCCACCACAGGCAAGAAATCGGAGTCGTCAGAATGTTCCGAATAATCCTCCATCGTTTGTGCCACACTCTTCTTCCTGTTAACCTCAGCTTGCTTTCTTGGTTTCTCTGATGTGCCACCACTCTGGAAGTGACCTTCAGGTGGACCTTTCAGACGAGGGCCAATGAACTGAGTGATTTTACTGGATCCTGATGATTTTGGGTCATGCAGGACATCGCTCTTGACAAGGTAGACATTCATTTCTTGTCCGTAGTTGTCCTCATCCGGTGGAAGGGCCTCTGTTGACAAGAGACAGACCTTCAATCATTATCTTGTTTGGCAGATTCCTTCAGCAGGGAACATTTCTTTTGACCAATAAACTCAGCTCTACAAAGCATGATTCTTGTGCATAGTTCGAAGCAGGATATACATAAAGAATGTAAATAAATTCTCTATTCAAATGTCATAGAACATGTACTGGTAAACACATATTCAAAGCAAGCACATATGGCATGTGTTTGAGTGTGTGTGTGTGTGTGTGTGTGTGTGTGTGTGTGTGTGTGTGTGTGTGTGTGTGTGTGTGTGTGTGTGTGTGTGTGTGTGTGAGTGTGGTGTGTTTGTGTGCATGTGAGTGGACAAGTGTATGGCATACCTGTGCACACACATACATGCATGCATGTGCGTTTGTGTTTATGATCATATATTATACTCATTACTGTAAGAAACAACAAAAACAAGAAACAAAAGCAACCCCGCTCAGAAATTTTGTTTAATAGCTAGAGATACTGATTTTCTGAAGAAGGAAAAAAAACACCTTCCTGATATACAAAAAACATACAATAATTGAATAAAAAGAAATCTATCAAAACACTTGTAGCTGGTAAGAAAATGCCTATTTCAAAATTTCACACACACACACTATTACACATACATAGTGTCACACACACACATACCAAATCTTACATATAAAAAACCTTTCATCTTCACACGCTGAATATCAAAAATAGAATAAAGAAACCCTTGAAAAAGAGCAACGGCACTTCCAGAAAGAAAGAAAACAGTCTTACGCTGCAGGTCAGTGAACTCCAACAGCTCAACGAGGTGGCGGCTACGTCTGCTGTGACCAAACAGAGTTGTCTCCTGAAGGATGTTTTGCCATGGCAACCAGTCTGCCAGACTGAGCTCACCAGATTTCTCACCCATGACATCATCAAGCTGACCGCTGGGTTCCTGCAGGTACATCACCAAAAAAAAACCCCCATAACCAAGGGCTTTTCACAACCTTGTAAATTTCAAGGAGTAAGAATAATCTAGGGCACATTCAATGGAAAGCAGACCACCACATCATAAAAAGAGCAATGAACTTCGTAGTGGATGGAAAGAGACCAAAGGGAAGACCTAGCAAGACCTGGGCTGCCTGTATTGCAGATGATCTTAGAGAAAGGGGCATAAATAAGGAGGAAGCTCAAAACAGAAAGAGATGGAGAAGGCTCATCAATGTCAAACCTCCCTTGGGAGAAACATGACAAAAAAGGAAGAAGAAGAAGAAGAAAAAGAATCTAATATCAACACTTTGAACATTGGTTACCCCTGTACTCATCTGTCGGCATCACCAAGTTCGGTGTTAGCCATCACACCCAATGATAATGATCTTCCTTCTCCATTTGCTCCGGTCTTCGCTGGCCCTGCTGACTTCACAGAGTCTCATGCCACAGAATTTGGTGATGTTACCAAGGAGAGAACCCATTGGTCTTGCTGACCATTTCCCCCCCCCCCCACCTCCCAGGTCTTGCCTTGAAGGCGATCTTTATGAGGTCCATATCTTGGTTTTGTAGTGCATGGTGTACATATCAGTTTCCTTTCATTTATTAATGAAAGAAGTTTTCTCGTTTTTCCCAGTTTGTGTAACATGCTTTCATTTGTTCTTTTGTCTGTCCAACTGACCCTGAGTAGCTTCTAAACAGCCACATCTCAGCTGTTTTCATTCTTTTTTCGTCCTCTTTTCTTTGTGTCCAGGATTCGCAGCCATATAGTATGACGGGTCGTACTAAAGTATTTCATTATTTTCATTTTCAGCTGGTAAGGAATGCTGAAATCTTCGCAGGTGTTATTATTTTATTCTTTTATTTCAAGGATTATTTAGCTGCATCATTCTACTTTTAGCCATGTCTATTCTTGTTTTTATGTCCTCTACATTGGTACCCTCACTATAAACACAAACCACATAAGAACCTGTAGAACAAGGCCCCCAATTTTGTTTTTTAAGTGGAAAAAAAGTGTTCCATTTCAATCAAGATTCAGTGCTGAGCCAAGACTTTCTTACAGCTAGATGACAGGGGAGGGTTTTTTTGTTTGAACTGATAGGCCAGGTGGCTGACACATCAAAAAGCAGCATACCAATGCAGCTATCTACTAACTGGGTTGTAAGTAAAGAACTTTTGGAAGACATTTTATCACAAGACTTTTAATAGACAACAGAATTGGCCTGGACTGAAGGACCTCACTCTTTTTTTAAGGACTGTTTTCAATTACCAACAGAAGTTAATAGTATTTCTCACATCATTTCTCACAGCATAACAATTCATTTCTGCATATCATGAGTTCAACGTTTAAAACATAGCATAACCTTTACAACCATTTCTGCACCATCTGAAAGAAATTAATGTTTTACTGCAGTTTCCAAGTACTGAATCTAAGACAAGTATAAGATCTATGCAAAAAGTGATCACCTCTCCTGTCTATTCTTTGTATCTTGGTTCTAAAGGTATACACAAGTTGAGAGCTCTGTGTACACGCGTGTGTGTATGTGTTACTTTATCAGGACACTGTACCCAAAATTATGTACCTACTCACATTGTTAACACATTACAAAATTGTCACCACTAGGTAACCAACATAGATGAAATTTTTGAAAATGTAACCATTTGGTTTAGAAAACAGGAATAGGTTTGGGTTTTTTAAAGTCCAGATTCAAAGACAGAGCCAGAAGATAAGCATAGGTACTCTGGAACATTTAAGCATAGGTACTCTGGAACATTTCCAGAGTTTATTATACACCACAGTCATAGTAGATTTCTCTTTTTGAAATCCGGGCTGCTCTCCCTGGGGAGAATGTGTTGCCACAAGAGCAGCACCACCCTTTTTTTCCCCATTTCCCGCCTGCAACTTCATTTGTTTCCCTATCAGAGTGGCTTTTTTCTACAGAATTTTGCCAGGGACAACTCTCTTGTTGGTGTGGGTTCTTTTGCATGCACAAACTATGTGTAACACACAGGACCTCAGTTTATCGACTCACCTGAAAGACTAGCACCCAGATCACCATTCACGGTGTAATGGATGGGGAATGTTTCAGGCCCAAACGGGGATCGAACCACCACACACTTCAAACCCAGATTTTTCACTTTCTAGGCTGGTGCATTACCTCTAGACCACAGCAACATACTAACCAAACACAGTACAAAAGCTCAAGGAATGGTACAAACCTGGTCTGCCCTGTTCAGTGCCAGCAGTGTAGGTCTAGGCAGAGCATGGGTAACCACAGCACACCCTGCTGATTTCAGTTCTACAAACTCCTCCACAGCAATGCCCCCATTGCCTTTCTTCACTCGGCCTGAAAATGAAATGACATTGTGTCATTAACGAATCCTGTGTTTTGTCTGCTTATCTTGACCCCCTGTTTCCTAATGAATCCTGTGTTTTGTCTGCTTATCTTGACTCCCTGTTTCCTAATGAATCCTGTGTTTTGTCTGCTTATCTTGATCCCCTGTTTCCCAATGAATCCTGTGTTTTGTCTGCTTATCTTGACCCCCTGTTTCCCAATGAATCCTGTGTTTTGTCTGCTTATCTTGACCCCCTGTTTCCCAATGAATCCTGTGTTTTGTCTGCTTATCTTGATCCCGTTTCCCAATGAATCCTGTGTTTTGTTTGCTTATCTTGACCCCCCCCCCCCCCCCTTGTTTCCTTCTAAGAACTGTAATCAGATACATGCTGTTTTATTTGCAGGTATCACTCTCCCCACAAACTAAAGATGGAAATGAACCACAAGACCAAATTTCTGGACATGTTGCCAACTTCTTCACTGCAGAAAGTAGCTCCCTACCTCCTCACTAAACACTACCCACCCTTCCCACTTCCATTACACACAAAAAAAGACCCTAAAACAAACAGAACTATAATCCACTAAGGTACGAATTAGAATTAAAGCAAAGATGATGGATTATACGTACTGACAGCCAAAGTAAATACCATCAATGTTAAGTCAACGATTGATTCCCACTTTCATTCCCAAGTTAAAACTGCCAAGAGCTAACAAAAAAGTGGTTTGCTTAGTGCTGAAGACTTGCAGTGAATTGGGAAAAAAGATTACCATTAGGATCAGCCTTCTACACCTTTGCGGTTGTTCAAGCATGATTTTGCATTTGTATTTAACACTTGTAACCAACTCACCACCGTCGCAACAACTGCCCATTTTATGAATTTTTCTACTACTGTACATAATCATGTCCCCCTCCTCCTCCATTGTTTTCTGTTTGAATAAATTCTTAAAATAAATCCTGAAGGATAAACAGTCCCCCCCCCCCCTCCCCCCCCGAATTATAAAATTCTTAGAATCTAAAAGGATAAACAGGCCCACTATAATGTAAATCAAACCAACCTCTTTTTGCCTTGACATCAGTGACTGGTCTACGTCTCCCTCTGGAATGAGGAGGTTGTGGTTTATCACGCTGCTGGACTGAAGGCACACTGATGTGCATGCGATGACACACAGGTGACACTCCAGCAGGAATCATGCGAGGGTTGTTAGCGTAGAACACAAGGGATTTAGCCCCTTGCTGGATTGTTCTGTGAATGCTGCGCTTTGTGTACTGACTGTGGTTGTAGATCTGTCGATACAATAATTGTGTAAGCTTGATGAAATATGAAACAAAGCAATCAAAAATGTAACATACTTATAAAATAAAATGTCAAGGAGAAAAACCCCCCAACTATGAGATACAAAAAGGCATTAATTCAGTGATTAATTCAAATTGCTCATGAGTTGGAAGTAGGGGCTTTGCAATACACTGCACTTCTTGCCTTTTAATACTAGTCGTCATGCAAGTTATGATCAATATGTAAGATGTGTCATGGACATGGCAGGAGCGAGTCTAAGACCACCTTTGTTTCAACTATGAACAAGGCAACGCCAAGACAAATGCCAATTTTCCTCAACAACCTTATCACAGCATCACTACTCTAATGTGCACTACAGAGAAAGGATACATACACACAAACATGCACACACACACATCACTTGAACAAACATTTTTTGAAACTTTCAACCTGGTTAAACACAGGGAACAAACACAGAAGAGAGAAGCAACTCCTCTCCTACCTGCTCTTCCTTTCCCTCAGTCATGAGCATGACAATGCGGCCCTGTCGCTTCCGCCCGGTCCTCCCCATTCTCTGCACAAGTCGCACTGGACTCTTGTGGGCATCGTAACAGACAATGAGATCCACCTCCCCGATGTCCAGCCCCTCCTCCCCCACGCATGTAGAGACGAGGGTGTTGTAGCCTCCCGTGCGGAATTCTTGCATCACCTGAACAGGGCAGTGGGCCAAATGCACTCTAACGATGCAAGAATTTATAAAAAGCACTGCCAAGGCAGCAAAAAACACCAATTATAGAAAATGAAACCAAAAAAAGCAACACAAAAACAATTCTGGTCTGAAAATTTGTCTTCTGAAAAATCTTAAGTACAGTAGTCACTGTCACTGCGACTAGCTATTAAATCATTCCAAGTGTCTTTTCAGCTAAATTTAATCAGGAAACGAACCTAAATGTTACCAAATGGACAGTGGTTACCACTCAGTATAAAGCATTTAGACATTCACTTTGCATTACATGAAGTTTTGAAATGAAATCAAAGACTCACCGTCAACACGTCTCCTTCCTGACTTTTTAGGGGACACCAAATACATGTCCTTGATCAATGATGAAACCAAAGACAAAAGCTACAGAATGAACATCTAAATGATAGAAAAACCAACATCCCACAATCAATGACAAACAAATTCTCCATTCTGTCATAGCAATCACAAACACTGACCTTTGATACAATTCTTCTAGAAGGCTACCGTACTTGCCTTACCTGACAAATGGTCAAATAAAATACATGACATAATTATAAATGACCCTGGCAAATCGCCATAACCTCCCAAGCATGGTAACCTCTATTATTACCAAAAAACCCCCCAACCCCAAACTCTTCAACATTCATCTTTTTCGGTAACGAAGAAATAACAAGACAGTAACCTTCAGCTGCTCTTTCTGAGTGAATCCTTTGGTGTTTTTGCCCACAGAGGACTGTCCAATGAAGGACATGACTTTGATGAGAGGTTCATGTTGCCGCAGCATGGCCGTGATCTCCTGCACGCTGTCCCGGTACTGGGAGAAAATCATCACCCGTGTGGCTTCCCCAGCTGAAAAACGCACAACAGTCATGGCAGTTTAGAACACTTTTCCTGCTGAGACTATAAACTAAGGCCCTGTATGCGAATGCACGCAGAACGTCTTGCTCACATGTTTAAAAACTGTTCCACCTTTCGGAAGAGTAGGCCATTTCATGCTGGTAGGAACGGATGACAACATCTTTAAAATGTAAAAAAAGGCATACACTCTGGTGTCACGGTTTGACACCATCTCTGAAGTCGCAATGCACCTACCTAACTAGTTGGGGGGGGGGGGGGGGGGGGGGGGGGGGGGGGGGGGTGATTGCATATGCATAAATCTCACCATTGGTAACCTCACAGCTTCAGCTAAGGAATGAAAAAACAACACCCCACTCACCTTTCTGCAAACTTATGGCTTTTAAAAAAAATATGGCTGCAAATGGTTAAGAGATCAACAGTCTCCAGCTGAGATTACCGAACAAACCAAAATCAAAAACTGATCCTACACCTGATCCTAAAACTAGTTGGTGCTTGCCTGCCCCCTAACGGTTGATCAAAAGATTGTGGGTTTGATTCTCAGTCACTGCCACAAGACTTTCTGTATGGAGCCAACATTCCTGCAGGCTCTAATCTCTTTTAATCCCTTAGATGACATTTTTTATCAGTCTTGTGTGTACATAAACAATTTTGTACCTGTAACATCCCATTCCATTTAGAGAAGGCAATCACATTCTGGAAGGAATGGATCACAAAATAAGAACACATGTACATAACAAAACAAAAAAAAAAAGAAGAAAACATGTACATGAGCATTATGTTTAGACATCAACTCTGCAGAACAGAACATGACGGGGAAAATGGTCACACTAATGTAAAAAAATTCATCCATCAACAGCTTTGGTCATCTAGCCAAGGAATGGGGCAAACAAAACGAAAAACTGCAAATAGTTAAACTAAACCTGGTTAAGTTACACAATGAGCTTCCTTTACATAAAAAACCGTCAGCAAAGAATAAGGGTGCATTTTGTCAAAGTGAATAAAAAATAAATAAATAAAAAAAGCTCGTAACTTATAAATGCTGGCCCAGGCCAAAAACTGTTACTTATGAAGTCGGAATATGGCTACCTATGTAGAGAGGTACCAAAACAAAAAAAGTCATTTAGTATATATACTTCTGGCCTCACAGTGAACTCCTGGTAGGATGAGCTAGTTAAAGAGTGCATTTCCTGGGTGACCCCCAGGGTATTTTTGTTTTTTGTTGTTCCTCGGCTAGAGCTCCAAGGTTCACCAATGGTGGGATATTGCACATGAAACCCTTTTGCCCACCATTAAGGTCGCTGCATTTCGACTTCGGGGACATACCCCCCGGGGTGTAAAACTGGGGATTACATAAGAACACTGCAACAACTTGTAAATGTCCATCAGATAAAGGTAAAAAACATAAAAAGCGGCTACAAAGAAATCCCAAATCCACCAGACAGACAGAGGTGAAGAGGTAATGAGCAAGCCTCAGCCACCTACCAGCCTGGAATGCCTGAAAGTGGTTCACCACCACCTCCTCCAGTTTCACCAGCTTGGGGTGGCCCACCAGGAAAGCTGACTGCTCCTTTGCCTCCTCACTGCTGCAACACAACAGGCCACAATCACAAGAGTTGACCAAGAAAAACCCAAAGTCTCTCTTTTGTCTGCGGGTCACGAGTTAAGCCAAAATGTGGTATTACAGGGGAAAAAATACCCCACCAAGAAATATATTTCAGGAAAGGGAAGGAAGGGGGGAAAGCTGCATAACCCAGTGGTGAAGAGCATTGCGCTTGTGATCTGAATAAAAATTCTGATGGCCTAGGTTCGAGCCATCACCAAGGCACCCGTTCTGAGGGGATTTTCCCCAGGAGTTAACACCAGTACCAACTCCCCTCCTTCTTAAGTCCTAAGCATGAGACTATAAACTGAGGTCCATAAACTGAGGTCCCATTTGCAAACACACACAGAACATCCTTGCACATACGTTAAAACTTGTTCCACCTTTTGTAAGAGTAGAGCATTGAGTGCTGTTAGGAACAGATGACATTTCAAAACCGGATGTACACTGGCATCATGTTTAGACATCACTCCCAAAGTTGGAATGCAGCTACCTTAATGGTGGGCAAAAATGGTCGAATATATTATACACAAACTCTCACCATTGGCGGACCTTGGAGCTCCAGCCAAGGAACAACAAAAAACAACAACAAAAAACCACCAACAAATAACAGAAAAGTTGAAGAAGAAGGGTGTCAACAATAAATTTTGCATCAATATAACAAAATAAGAGCGGGATAGTGAAAGGAGTTTCAATATAACACAATGCAGTCAATATATTTTTAAAAAAAAAAAAAAAAAAAGAAGCCATGAGATGAGGGATCACATCAAAACCACACAAAAATATCTTTAATGATCCATAGAGAAATTGCAGCATACATAATTCATATGGCTTGTTACTTGTATTAGTCCTTCGGATGAGACTACAAAGCAAGGCCCTGTATGTGAGTGTGAACACATGCAGAACATCTTGTGCATACGTTAAAACCTGTTCCACCTTTCACAAGAGTAGGTCGGATGACAAAATTTACAAACCTGCATGCACACAGGGATTGGTTGTAAAAAAGCACATGAGTCCTCATTCTATTATCCTCCAAATAAAAGTATAAAAGATGAGAATAAAAATGAATATCCAACATTCGAAATTCAGTATTTATAAAAGATTTTTTTTAATAGCATCTGGTATAATCTAACTAGAGTAAACATTTACACACACAATTGTATGATTTGATAATGAGTTTGCTGCCTAAAACAATTAATTTAAGGAGTCCAGTGAGAATAAAAGAGTTGTTTTAACATTTTGTATTTGACTCTGCTGGCCTGTCGGAAGTCAGGGGGCAAAAGGTTTGTCTTACCACACAAAATAACATTAACTTTGTTGTGTGTGTGTGTGTGTGTGTGTGTGCGCGTGCGTGCGTGTGTGCATGTTCGTGAAAGGTGCACTGCATCTCACCAACTACCCCTTCTGTTTTTCTAATGATACGGGTCATTGTTTCTATAGCCCTTACAACATTTCCACCCCAGCACAGGGTGATGGTTGTGGCAGCAGTAAAGATCACAAAAATCTGAATTTCAGTTGTATAACATTATGTTCTATTTGAAGCACATTTTGCATGAAAATGTGCAAATGATGATTGCTAATAATCTTTAATCATGAAGATGCTTTTTTTTAAAATGTAATAAAAGTACACATAATCCTAACAAGAAAATAGTTTTTAAAAAAGCAAAACAAAAACAAAACGAGACACAACTACACACATGGTTAAATACAATTCACTGAGAACTAAAATCTAAACCAAACTTTTCCCTGACTTAACTAACGACATACAATTAAAATCGCAAGGAAACCGATCCAAACCTGGGGTTAAACTTCTCTTTCAACATCGCCATGACCTCAATGAAATCTGCATTCTTCATTAGTTCGGTGCGAGTACGTTGATATGACTTAGTTCCACTGACAATGCCTTCTAAGAAAGTGTGAAGGGATCGTAAACCATGGAGCTGGAGCAACTCATAGCCATGATACAGACTCATGGCCAAGGCAAAATCACCTTCCACAATTCCATACTGGCTCCTCTGCATAAAAACAGACAAATAGATGACATTAACACAAACCCTCTTTCAACAGTCCTATACTCTCTCTTAATCTTAAAAGCATGAACAGTTACAAATATAAACAACATCACCAAATCTGATATCGTCATGAACTATGCTCAACAATTTGCATTTCTTTCTTAAACAATTGAGAGTGTTCAGCATTAGTTTCGAAAGTCCATGAGGTTTTATGGCTTAAATTACAGCTGCATTAAACAGTTTTTCCTTTACTCACTTCAACCAAGTGCAGACCAGCTAGAGTTGGATTTTCTTACATCTTTACTCAAAGACAAGATCAAGCAGCCACAATGCCTGCAGACATGGATCATTAAACATTTCTCTAACATTAAGAAAAGTAATGAATGAACTATTTCAATTTCGGTCGTTTTTCTGTAAAAAAACAAACAAAAAATATACAAAACATGAATAAACCACTTCAAACCTGAGTATTTTGGTGGCTATTTTTTTGGGTGAAACAACAAAAATATACAAATGAATAAACCACTTCAACTTAAGTCTTTTTATATTTTAATTTTTTTTTTATTGAAACAACAAAAAGTATACACAACAATTCTTACAGGCATGAATTCTGGTGGGTTCTGCCGGAAAGCTTCCCTAGCTTTCAAGATGAGGAACTTTGACAGGCTGGCTGCTTCCCGGTTATACAGCACTCGCTGGAGAATGAGGCGTTTCACTACTACCTCAATCACCTGGAACACACCACCAATTATACGTAGATTCAACACATCACCTCTTTCTCCACACAGAAAAAAAAATTAGAATGGCTGATGGTGGAAGTGAAGGGTTAAAGTACCAATGAAGGGAAGGGGTGGGGTGTGAACAAGCAAGAAAAGTTGCGCTAGAATAGCACAGAATACTTAAAGGTTCACACCATATGAGTGGGGGTGATGGAACATTTCTTCTTCTTTGTCGAACGCTCAGACAGCAACTATCATTGTCTGTTATGTGAGCGAAAATCAACTACACTGCCGTCAAGCGCCTGACAAGTCAGGCCCAGCACACCCAACTTCGGCATGGGAGAGAATTGTTATATTTCTGGTATTTCCGGATAAATGGTAGGAGAATGGACCAAGAAGGCAGAAAATAGACAAGAAAGAGGTGAAAGGAAGGAACAAGGCAGAAACAAAGAGAGGGATGAAAAAAGAGGGAATTCCTAGTACAGAATTTCCAGAAGGGGGAGGGGGGGGGAGGGATGCTATTTATACTGACAGCCCCCCCCCCACCCCCCGAATAGTACACAATTCCTACAAAATGATAACCATTATAAGAACTGTATCACACTGTATGGTGTTTACCTTTATGTACTTGGACTTGATCCGGTTGAGCTCCTCTCCCAAAGGCACGACAATCTTGTCCACAGTCCGTTCATGTGTGTAAGGCTTGATGTCTGGAGAGTCTTCTGATCTCAGTTCTATATGAGATATCAGGAGGTTGCTGACAACCTTCTGTACCGCCTGTACACAAAATTGCGTACTACAAAGTACTTTCAATGACAAAGCGGAACTTTTTTTTAAAAACCATAAAAAGTAATAAATTATTGTGTGTATGACTACGTGCATGTGCACGCCCAACTGAGCATGTGTGCACACACTGTACATGTCATCATGGTTTAGTGAACCGAGACAACTGAGATGAAGAGAGAGAGAGAGAGGGGAGAGAGAGAGAGAGAGGAGAGAGAGAGAGAGAGAGAGAGAGAGAGAGAGAGAGAGAGAGAGAGAGAGAGAGAATATTTGGAGAGCTTCTGGGTTTGACTTGGACGTTTTGGCAAAGTGTTTTCACAAATCACAATATATTAATGCCTCATATATATATACATTGTCTCTTTAATGCAACTGGCAAAATTCAGACCAAGTCAGCTGGCACAATAATGGAAGTGCTACATAATATAATAAGATAGGCGCATACTGATAGTGACACAATGGTCAAAGTTTACATTTGAAACCAGTTATTAATAGGTAGGAGGCACCGTGGTCGAGTGGTTTAGGCGGTCAACTCGTGATCCAGAGGTCGCGGGTTCGATCCCCGCTCGGCTCGGTGTTGTGTCCTTGGGAAAGACACTTTACTCCTATTTTCCTCACTCCACCCAGGTGTACAAGTGGGTACCAGCTCTGCTGGGGAAGTATCTGGCGACAGACTAGCGTCCTGTCACAGGGGTGGTGAAAAACCATCAGTTCGCTTAACGCTACAGAAACCGGGATAAGCTCCAGCTCTATGGGCCTTCTGGCTCGAAAGAACATACTTTATTAATAGGTACAAAAGGTAAGGGTGTCCCATAACCTATAAGATCATAGGGGAGTATCAGAGACTTCACTTCTCTAGGGGCCAGCATATTGAGGGTGGCACCCATCTCCTCTCTCTCGCTGCTTTACCTTCCCTGACCCTAAAGAGGCAGATACCCATTTACAGCTGGGTGAACTGGGGGACTGTGCTGAAGCCACAATGCGCAAACGGTCGCCCATCTAACTGATAGCTACATTTGATGCTACTTAACCTTGGCTGGAGGAAAGCGAGTGTTTCAACCACTGAGCTAACCCAACCCCAGTTATTACTGAAAATAACCCCACCAATCTATGAGTTTCCCATGGAACAATGAGTCAGTCAGGCACCTTGGAAACTCAAATAAAAAAGCAATAAGGAAGGTGGCAGGACAGTTAAGATGTTCACTTGCATGACCCCCCAAAAATAAAAATAATGAGGTTGTGGGTTCGATTCCCAGTCTTGCCCTTTCTTCCCAGTTTGACAAGAAAATCAAACTGAATATCAAAGTCCTTTGGATGAGACTATAACTCAAGGTCCTATCTGCAAATGCACGCAGGACAGTTTTCACACAGATTAAAAAACCCATTCCGCCTTTCAGAAGAGTAAGGCACTTCATGCTGGTAGGAATGGATGACAAAATTTGAAAAATGCATGCACACGAGTGTCATGCTCAGGCACCATGCCCCAAGCTGGAATGCGGCTACCTGTTTGGTTGCATACAAAAATTTGACATCATTGGTAAACCTCACAGCTCTAGCCGAGGAATGAAAAGAAAACAACAAAAACAAAAATATTTAAAAAGCGCAACAAAACGAACAGTATGTAACAGATTGGAGATATTTGATCTGCCCTGACTCTGTACAACTTCTCGGCTACGGCAGCACAGTATGAACAGGGAGGATGTGGCCTCTAAGAAAGAGGCTGCATAAATTCTTCATTTTACCACGAAGACAAAGTGTATGCAATGGATGGCTTTCAACTATCATCCAATGAACGAGAATGCCGCACAATTTGCAGGTGTGTCCCAAAATAGTAACATGTCACTCTGATCGCATGGAAGGTAATCTAATTACTGCCCTGTCACAAGTACTTACCTTGATGTCATTACCAGGAGTGGCACTCAGGGCCAAAACTCTGAACTGATCAGTGTATTTCACCAACTCCCGCACCACCTGCCCACACACGTGTATACAGGTCTGCTTGTCAGTCAGTCAGATGACAAAACCTTTTCAGACAATTTCTTTAGGTGTTAGTCAAATCATAAAACTATATCTTAATCTATCTACGTTCAGTCAGATGTTTTGCTCTCCAGCTAAAACAATTCAGTAAGATTTAGACAAGACTCTTCTCTTATTTTACTTACCTAACTAAAGAGGAAGATTTAGACAAGACTCTTCTCTTATTTTACTTACCTAACTAAAGAGGAAGATTTAGACAAGACCCTCTCTCTTCTCTTATTTAATTTACCTAACTAAGGAGGAAGATTTAGACAAGACTCTCTCTTCTCTTATCTAATTTACCTAACTAAAACGGAATATTTAGACAAGACTCTCTCTTCTCTTATTTAATTTACCTAACTAAGGAGGAAGATTTAGACAAGACCCTCTCTCTTCTCTTATTTAATTTACCTAACTAAAAAGGAACATTTAGACAAGACTCTCTTTTCTCTTATTTAATTTACCTAACTAAAAAGGAACATTTAGACAAGACTCTCTCTTCTCTTATTTAATCTACCTAACTAAGGAGGAAGATTTAGACAAGACCCTCTCTCTACACATTTAATTTACCAAAGCAAGGAGGAAGATTTAGACAAGACTCTCTCTCTCTTCTCTTATTTTCTCTACCTAACTAAGGAAGAAGGCAGGATGGTTAAAACATCCACCTGCCTAACCATTAAACTGCGAGGTTCTGGGTTCAATTCCTAGCCTTGCCCTTTCTTCCCAGTTTGACAAGAAAATCAAACCAAAAGTCAAAGTCCTTCAGATAAGACTAGTATAAACTGAGGCCCTGTTTGCGAATGCAAACAGAACATCTCGCATACACGTTAAAAACCCTTTCACCTTTTGGAAGAGTAGGCCATTTTGTGCCAGCAGGAATGGATGACAAAATTTTTTAAAATACATGCACACAGGTGTGTTTAGACACCATCCCTGATGTTGGAATGCTGTTGCTACCTTAGTTCATGGTTAAGGGGGTGGGGAATAAAGTGTGACTCATTTTTCTTTATTCTTATTTAAGAGAGCATCATCCTGAGCTAAGTTTATATAATGTATTATTATTTATTCATATTTCACTCAGATTGCAGTGAGTAAGTATGGTTATAAAATGTTAAAATTTCACTCACCTGGCAGTAGGCATGATTACCAAGAGCTTTATGTGCCTCATCCACAACTACCAGTTTAATGGATTCAGCTGCACAAGTTCCACGACTCAAGTCATTTGTCATCACCTGAGGGGTGAGGAAGAACACTCGCTGATCTCGCCAAGCCTTTTGGCGATCAGTGGGGTTCATGCTTCCTAAAAGTGTAAGATGAGAAATGTTAAGAACCATTCCACTTTATAATCAAAAGTAGTGTTTCTTCCTAAACACAATCACAGAATCATTATTGTCCTGTTTGTTTGATTTTTATCAGTGCTGCTGAAGTACACTGTCTTGGCATATAATGATATATATGGGTTACTCATTGACTCTTCTAAAGCCTATGCAGAAGATATATTTTTTAGTTACATGATTGATTCTTGCTGAATAAATTCTTTATCTTTCAAAACACACCAGTGGACATAGAAAGCTGACTGAACTGAGTTGATTTCTGTCTCTCGGTAAATCCCATCTAGACAGAACACAAGTTGACTCGGGAATCAAATTTGATTTCTTGAATTCTACTGAATTATCTAAGTATATATATAATTATATATTTCACCACCACCCCAAAATTATCTCAACAAACACATATTCTAGATCAATAACCAGTAAAAGAAAACTTAACCCCCAAAACTCCCAATAACTAGTACTCTGTGACTACACTAAACACTCTTCTGATCATGAGCTCAATCAACAATCACTCTTTCATCCACATTTGTCAATTTTTCTTCTCTCCTGATTCAATAAAAGCTATAAATTAATGCTAGACATCCCCCTAAGAGTAAGACTAAGACCAACTGGTAAAGACAAAGACTCCAGAATTTCCAAGAACTCACCAAAACATTCTCAAAACTTCAAGAATTCCCAAGGCTAGAAGAACATGGAACACCACAGAACATTCTGGAACCGGCTTTAAGAACATTACACAAACTTCATGACCTCAAATAGAGCAGAAAGCATGCAAGCTAAAGCCAGTAAAGGCAATGACAAAATTTTATAACAAAAGAGTCAAAACTAATATTGCATCACCAATGCATGCATCAATAAGCAAATCATACAATACAGGCTCTTTATGCAACCATGAAAATCTTCTTCAGTACATGCTAGGAAATAGGAATCTATAATTTGCAACAATATCAATGTGTATCACGGAGAATACCAACACATTACATAATTCTCCGGAAGTTTTCCATTAAATCTTATAAAATAAAAATACCTTTTAACTTAAAAGTCATGAAATCCCCGAAATCACAATGTGTCTACCTTCATGGTGGGCAAAAACAGTCACACATGTAAAATCCCACCATTGGTGAACCTAAGACTGAGCTCTAGCCGAGGGGAGGAGGGGGGGAGGAGGAAGAAAAAAATCAATGCACCCACAAAAAGTACACAAATCTAAAGTCATGAAAAAAACATGACACACCAGTAAAAAGTACACAAATTCTTAAGTATTTGAAGCATGCAAACTACATTAATCTCCTACATCATGCTATTCTTTCTGAAGTTGATAAAGTTATGAAATATTTTTCAAAATTACATTTACAAACTTTTTTTTATTCACCAACTGAACAAATTTCCCATCTTTTTCATTATTATCTATATTCAATGAATTTACAAAATGATGAGACTATTCATGATTAATATTAATAATCACTTCACTATGCAATGAACATTAAATGAATTATCTTTTCAATAAATAAGATCAGTTTGGACAGATGAATACATTCACACAAGGGCCAGTACTCTACCTGTCATCTCAGCAGTATCTTCACGGGGAATGCCCACGATGCTGCAGCAGGCTTCAATCTGCTGTGCCACAAGAGGTTTGGTGGGTGCCATGAACACCACTTTGCCCTCAGGGTACCACCGATAAAAGTTGTACATCACAACTGAAGCAATGAACGTCTTCCCCAGACCAGTAGGAAGAGTCACTAATGTGTTTTTTCTCAAAGCCTCGCACACAATGCTGAACTGATACTTTCGTTCAGGAAAGTTTGTAGGATAGATCCACAACTCACCGGCATGGCCATCAAAACCCTTTAGCTCTCCAACTGGTGGGTTTGTGCTATAGTTCATGTCTGCACCCAATTCACCATCTTGATTTTCTATCCCAAAGGACACATTACAAATTTTCGAATCAGCATCCTGGCCATCGATGTCATGCTCTACAGCTAGAGCTAGTTCCTGATCATCACCATCACTATCTAATAGGTTGATGACATCTGGAGGCTCGTTCTGTTTGCTTGATTCCTGGTGCTGCTTCTGATCTGCATTGTTGCCACTTTTCCCTGCTTGCTGGTTCTGGGCTTTTTCACCCCAGCTCTGGAATAAGGTGAACTGCTTTGGCCTGCTCATCATTCAGAATTGTTGTCTGATGTGAATGGTGCCAAAAGTACAACCATAGCAGTTTGAACTTGTTTGATACGCCGGTTCCTCTGTGTACTGCTGTAGTCACAACTGTTAAAAACAAAAGTATAGAATTAATTAAAATCTACATGAACAATGAAGAGACTTCTCTCTCTCTCTCTTTCTCTCCTTCCACTCTTTCAGTAATAATATCCAGTATCCTGAAGGCAGAGAAAACGGGATTAGTTTTGCAACTGGCCTTTACTCCACAAACTACAAAGCTGAGGCAGAGGCCATTCAAAGAGCAGCAACCAAAATATTCATCAGCTTGTGTACTTCCCAAAGACTCGACAGAGTAATCTTTTTGACAGATGCCCTGTCTCAGTGTCTGTCTTACAGGCCTCACAGTCCAGCAGAAATACTGATCATCCTAATGACCTATCCTCCAATCTTACCTCCATCCGTAAGACTAAAGAGTCATACATTGAATTTGAATGATTAATACAGTAGTCCTGCAGTGGATCCCCACCCATTGCAATGTGCTTGGCAATGAGACCCCTGACTCCTTGGCAAAAGAAGGCACATCATAGCAAGAGCAGATGGATAGGCCTGTCAGTTTTTCTGAAGCCAAGACCATCATCATGGCCAAGCAGCACAACTTGAACAAGTGAATACAAAAACATCAACACAACAAGTGTGATAGGGTTGGTCCCCTACAATCTGCTGACAATGACAAATTCTTTTATTTTGAGGATAATGAATAAGCACTCATGTGTTTTTTAAAATCTATTCCCCACCCGTAGGGATACATCTTAATAATAACCCAATACTTATACTCTCACACAGTAGAAACAAGGGGAATAACCCTCTTTAAAACACACACACACACAAAAACAACAAACAACAAATAAAAGAAAACCCTAAAAATACCACCCCCCCCCCCAAAAAAAAAAAAAAACCCCAAACAAACAAAAGAAAAGAAAAAAACAACACAAAACAACAACAAACAAACAACAACAACAACAAAACCAAGACAAAGAACAAAACCAAACTTATAAAGTCATAAACATAAACATCTACACATTGTAAAATAGTACACATAACTGTTACACATAACAATAAGATATTGAAATAGGGCATTCATTAAAACTTAAGTACAGCCGACAAGCCTAATAAAATATTGAAGATATAAAGTATGAATCCTTCATCAGGATACACAACAACTATAAGCAAAATGATAAAAGGGGGTGTGTGAGTGTGTGTGTGTGTGTTGTGTGTGTTGTTGTGTGTGTGTGTGGTGTGAGAGAGAGAGAGAGAGAGAGAGAGAGAGAGAGAGAGAGAGAGAGAGAGAGAGAGAGAGATGACAGGAGCAAGAGATGACAGGAGCAAGTCTGCATTAGGCTATATTCAGAGGAAGGACACAACAGTCTAACTACCAAATGCACACTAAATAAAACATAGGCCATTCACATGATACAGAGAAGTGCCCCTGCAAGACTGGTAACCAAACTACAGAACATGATCTGCAGTCCTGCACACTGCATGAGGCACTCAAAAAAGATATGGCCTGACCCCACCCCAGTGGTCAACCTCTATTGAGACTGGGAGGAACTGCATCATACAGCTGCCTTCATCAGTGAGCTAGATCCATCTCAGTAACCGATAATTATGCCCCCAAAATCCCTAACAAAACAAAAAATTCTAAAATTTGTTATGCCTAATCTCCTATGCTGATACTGTGATAGTTTTCTCACTTTAACAGCCCCCAGATGAGTCAAACTCTAAAGTTTTCTCGAATTCGAATCATCTAGACCTATGCATGTGTAGCGTTTGTCCTCTGGAACAATCTCGATGAAGGAGTCGTATACAAAGTAAACAATTACCATTACACTTTACAGTGAAACAAATAACCACAAATTTTAGCTATCATTTCAAGGTTTATTTTAGGTAACTTATTTCTTTGGCTTAATTAACTGACCAACTACAAATTCATTGATTTACTTACTAGGAACAGACTTCGAACACACTGAAGTAGCCTTCCTTCAGCACGGTGCACGCGCCATCTCCCTAAGCCAAGGCCTCGTCCGTCTGCACTCTCAAACTGCCCGCTAGGCTATGGTTACACTCCAGTTTTAGCTTCCAGGCTCAGGAAAGTTTTGCTTTTCTTTAATAGAGTTTTTTAAGTATGAAAAAGACACTTATATTTGGTTTTGGGGGAATGGATGACATAGAGCAATACTAGATCATCATATGAAGTTCGGAAATTATTATCAAACGAGGATTGCTTGTGTTCCTTCGTGCTTGCCTAATATTGTGGTTAGGAAAAGAGCAGAAAACAAGTACTAATTACAGTGTTTACTGAACATTTTTTTCAAAATCAAAACCTGTTATATTCGTGCAAAATCACGTGAGGCTTGATTCAGGGCTAATCTTTGACAAAAAAGGTGTTTTTTGTGCGGATGCCTTATAATGCAAAAATGGTATCAAAACAAAGGAAAAGGGGTAAAATGTAACTGTGGTGTGTAGTCTATCACGCTTTCTTTACGAGAGGGAGATAAATCCCAGCCTCGCATTCATATTCCAGTGTTTGGGGTTGTCAGACATGGACGACAAGTTTCGTCAAGTACGATGTAGCTACCCTGTCAAATCTTCGTGTGCTCAGAATGGTCTTGTACATTTACAAACGACTATTTCAACGATTTCAGTAGAAAGTGTTCAATGCGAAAATGCCTGACATGGAGGAATCTCTGTTTTCTTTAGAATTGGTCGTGGAAAAACTGTATCTTCCGCATGTTGTTTGTCGGTTTCCCGCTGTTGCCTTCCGTTTGCTGGACTTCCCAACGATTGTCATCAATCATGTTGAAGGTGATTTAGGGAAGGCAATTCGGCGACAGATTTCTTTTGATCCTGACTATCAGTTACCAGAACAATTCTGTGAGCTAAAAGACAAACATGGCAACTTTATGATAAAGAAAGGCAAGTCGTGTTTGTTCAAAATGGTGGCCCAGACTTTGAAAAATCATTTGTCAAATACTCCACTGTATGTCATGGTTATTGACATGTTTCCAGAAGTGCCTAAACTTGTAGGAAACAGCACCGTCCCACTAAATGTTCTGATAGATGCAATATGTGCAGATCTTGTTCGATTAGGTCCCACAGTGCCCTCAGTCCACGGTGACAAAGGACTCTTCAAGATCTATAATCTGATGGGCAAGGAAATAGGATACTTTGTGTTAGGCTTTCGCCTACTTTGCTTGGGCCCCAGTCTGATCCCTCACCTACCTGAAGCAGCTTTGGCCCAGAGAATGAGCAAAAAGCAGCGTGTTCAACAGCAAAAGCAAAATAAGCAGCTGGTTGAAATGGTACAGCTGAGCCAGGGTGAAGGGAATGAAGAAGATGAAGAAGACTTAGTGGAGACTAGAACCTGGGGTTCCATGACGGATGCTGTGAAACATGATGTAATGATGCAGACAGTGGAGATGGACCATAAAGGCATTCATGTTGACATACAGTCTCCAGCAGCTGTTGCAGCTTCAGCTGCAATTCAGCCTGCCAGCCAGGGTCAGCTGCACCATGAGAGAGAAAGACCTATTCAGCACTCTGCAACTCAGACAGATAAAAAGGGGATTAAAATGGCTTTCAATGCAAAACAAAAGGTGTTTGAAGACTTGGTAGTTCTGGAAGGTCAAGAACGGGATGATGAGGTGATTGTAACCAATATAGTGTGTCCCCCACCACTTTTTTTCAACAGTGAAGCCAAGCCTCAGATTGAAGTTGAAGATGACTCTTACTCATTGGATACAGATATGTCTGTTTCTGATGATATTACTGTGGACAGTATTACTGACGAGGAGGATGAAAACACTAAGCCTGTGAGCAAGACCAAACCGGTTAGTCCAGAACCAGTTTTCATTGATAAAGGACAAATTATTTCACCTCCATCTCCTCAAAGTTTCCAAAATGTCCCCATGAATGTAAGGTTTGCAAACCAACAGCAGCAAAAACCTCAGCGTTCTGCAATGTCCCAACCATCAGGCACTCCGTTTACGGGAAATGGATTCCCTCTTTTGGCTGCACTTATGAATGAACTGTTAAGCATTCAAAATCCCAGCTTGTTCCAAGGTGCACAGATGCCTTCATCAACAGTTGATGCTTTCCACAGTCAAGATCAGTCTGCCAAACTCAGAGCAGCTGAAAAGCAAAGAACTGCTACCACTCAAAGGATTGATTCTGAAGTATCGCCATCCCAGGGAAAACTGGAAGAGGTCAATGTAAATATTGAAGCAGCTGAGAAAGAGTATGCTGAAGAGAAAGACATCTTCACATGTGGCCGCAAAAGTCACCGCAAGTGTGCTCACCCGCATACAGGTGTACCTAAAGATAAAAGTTGGCTACGGGTTATTCCAGAATATGGCACAGGTAAAAAGAAAAGCAAACTGATGTTTGGTTTGACCAACACTCAGCGCCTAAGGCTTCAGAAGAGCAATCCAGCATGGTTGAAGAGAATGGAGAGAGCAGAAGCAGATGGCAAAGGTGGCAAACAAACCCAGGTTTTGAGTAAGATTGATTCTGCTGAGGAACTCAATGTATCAAACTTCTCTGACACACTTACAGAAGTTCGGCGCCAAGCTCAGAAAGAACTGGAAAAGACAGCTGCTAATGACTCCCTTGCAAGTACAACCAGCATGCACAAACCAACATCTCTGCCTTCACCCAAGAAAACTAAACACAAGACTAGTAAATCTCCTAAGAAATCCAGCCCTAAAGCTGGTAGGAAACCCATGCATGCTGTGTCTCCTACATCTCACAGTCCAAAGACTCAAGCTAGTTGGAGAAACCGAAGGCGAAGCGAGGATTCCAATGAGCCAACCAGTTCCAGGCCATATTCAGTGGACCCCAGTGTCAAAAATATCATGTCTCCAGATCCTGGCTTGGTTCCTCCTCTGGCCACAGGTAATTGAAATTCTGTGTGTATCAGACTTTACAGTGGGTGTGCTACACTACAGTATGTCCAAACACACACACACACACACTCTCTCTCTTCTCTCTCTCTCTCTCTCTTTCTCTTCTCTCTCTCTCTTTTTCTCTGTCTCACACACGCAATAACACACACACACACACACACATTTGAGTAGGCTAGTAGTGACTGACTGACTAGCCAATTGACTTGCTTTCTAACATATTAATAGTTAAGTAATTCACTTACTGAGTGGATTAGTAATATATATTGGGATGCATTTTAATTTTTATTGATTTTCATTTTAGATTTTAGTATTTTTACTGGTGTTGGTGTTGAAGTGGTCTGATAGACAGGTCCTCAATGTTGCAAAGTATCTCAGATTGTTTTATTTAAAGATCAAAATGTTAGTTCAACTAATCTCTCACTCTCAGGTGAGAACTCGAGAAGTTTAAGTGCAGACTGTCCAGGAAATTTGCAATGCTTACAATGTACATGATCTGCAGATAAATTTACAAACTTATGCCAATGATAGCTAGGATACTGAACCAGATTTTTAGATTGTTGTGAGCAATTAATGATATAATGATCAAAGGAAATTTTCAAATGATTTTTCATGTGAGAATATCGTACTGTGAACTTATGGTTGAAATATGAAATTAATATGGAACATTTTTAAACTCTGGAAGAGAAAAAAATGATGCTCAGAATGCCCAGAAAAAGAGGATTACAATCACTTTATCAGCTCCTGAGAGAATTTCAGGAATCAGACAAAAACTCCCTGAAGTTGGAATGTGGCTACTGTAATGCTGGGAAAAAATGGTCACATGCAAAAATATCACAGTGGTGAACTTTAGCTCTAGCTCTTGCCAAAGAACAACAAGAACAAACAACAACAAATAGTAAACAAAAAAAGATAATTGAACATGTGTTACCGTTACTGTTTACGGCCTTAGCTTCTACTAGTTCTAGATAATGAAATTGAAAGAGCTGTATTTTGAGCTCTGGCATGTCTGTCACTCTCTGTCTCAGTGACTCTCAGCAGAGACAGTTGGAAAGATATATTTAAGTTAAAACCTGTGATTGGTATTGACAGATCATGCCACAGAATATAGCACATTCTGTCTCATTCATGATACTGACACACTGACAGTGCCAGATAAAAGGTTCCTCTTAATCTTATGCATGATAAATACATGTAATTTGTAAATCATGAATGCTCACACACACACACACACACACACACACACACACACACACTTTAAAATATTAATTTGATTTGAATCTTGAAATGAATGAGGTAAAACTAAGTCATAAGTTTTTAATCTGGAAAACAGATGGGAACTTAACTGTGCAAATTTGCTCCAGATGATAAACAATTTGCTTTCTTCAGGCTTCTGTTCTAGTTCTAGATACTATTTTTGGACCCCAGCTGCATGTAAAATATTATATGAAGGGTTTAAACTGGCTGATAAATTTGATTTTGATTTATAGAATACACACATACGCGCATCCATACCAATTACAGTATGCAAATAGATAGCGAAATACATACAATTTATTTACGAAAGTACAAATTACATTGTAACAGGCACATACACTGTACACACACACACACACACACACACACACACACACACACACACACACACACACACACACACACACACAGTGACACACACACATACACAGTAACACAATAGACTCACAGTCACACACAGACACACACACTTTTGAAAAGTTGAGAGAATATTTGAAACAATAGTGTCCAAAAATGCTGAAAAACTGAAACATTTTTCAGGTGACCTTGATGACATTCCAATGAGTGCCAGAAGTGTGGACCAGCCCAGTTCTGCTCGCAGTCGATCTATTGAAGTGCGTATGCCTAGTGTTCAGACAAGTCCAGATGAAGGAAGTGACGCCACCATGAGTGACACAGATGAGGAGGATCTGCCACTGCCAGATGAGAGCTTCAGCCAGAATGGACACAAGAAACGTCCTCTGAACTTCCCCAGCTACCTGAAGCAAAGTGAATCCTTGCCCGAGTCCATCGAGGGGCGGCCAAACCAATCTCTGAACACAACTGGAGGAGTGGATGAAAACTCTCCTTTAGAATCAACACGCGACTACCATCCAGATGTCGGCAGTTCCAAAAACATGCACTCCACTGACGACATCGACACCAAACAGACATTCCACTCCACCAGTGAACCAGAGCTTCAGGATCTGGTCAGCGATGAAGAACATGAGCAGCAAGACATTGTTGGAAAGAAAGCTCCTGCCATGAAGTTCTCGGTCCTCAACCCCATGCAGTCCCAGAATTCGCCTGTACCTTCCACACGTCGATCTGTCGCCAAGCTGGACATGAGCATCAGCCAGGTGCCTGTCACGCCTCGAGGAGACACGTCAACACCACGGTCGTCCAGGTCTGGGAGCCCCAAACGCCCTACACCAAGGCCTCGCCGACCACTTCGTGACCTTAGAGAATCTGTCCACACTGAGTCAGTCAGTTCCTACATGCCATCAGATCCTGAAAACATCATGGCATCATTCAGCAGCGGGGAGGGAAACTATTCTGATGATTTTTTGGATGACTCCTCCCGAGCCAGTCCTGACAAACCTGAAAGGCCACGCATCATCCCTTCAACAAAATTGGGTTACACCATCCACTAATTCTAAGTACTCCATAACCAAATGTCAGTGATCAGTGTTGAGATAGAATATTAGGAGAGTATTTATTTATCATTTATTTATTTATTTATTATTTATTCTTTTCTTTCCAGGATAATGGAATAAGCATTCATCATTCATGTGCTTTTTTACATCCAACCCCTGTGTATGCAGTTTTGTAAATTTTGTCATCCATTCCCACCTGCACACAATGGCCTACTCTTCCAAAAAGCTGAACTGGTTTTAAAGTATACGTAAGATGTTCTGCGTACGTTCACTCATGGGTCCTCTGTTTATAATCTCAACCGAAGGGTAAGAGTAGTATGTATGTTTTGATAGAATATTAGGAAAGTAAGAGTAATGAAAGGAAAATTGTCAGTTTTAAAACTATAAAGAAAAACAGAAAATCAACATTGAGATATTTCCTCACACAGTTTCAATATTTTACTGCAATCACTGTTGCTTATTCTTCATCATGAACATAGCCCATAAGTCAGTGCTGTGGGTGTGTTACCATTTTCAGTATCAGATGTGGTGATTATTTTTGCTCAAGTTCAAACCCAAAAAAGATTCACCACATTACTTAGGTCTTAAATCTGATGTGGGGAGTGGGATAGCCTAGTGGTTAGTGTTGAGCTCACAGTCTGCCTGCACAGATTGGAACAACCATCGAGACACCAGTTCGAGGGGATTTTTCCCCCTGAAGTTAACACCAGTTTCAACTCTGCTTCCCAGAAAGTCCTTCATATGAGACTATAAACTGAGGTCCCGAGTGCAAACACACACATCTTTCCATGCATCAAAACCCATTCCACCTTTTGGAAGAGTAGGCCATCACATGCCAGTGGGAATAGATAACAAATTTTCTTTAAAATGCGCTGCGTGCACACTCTAACACTGGTGTCATGTTTAGACATCATTCCAAAGTCAGAACGCTGCTACCTTAATGAAGGGCAGGCAAATGGTCACATATAATATATATGCAAAATCTCACGATCGGTGATCTTCAGAGGTCTACCTGAGGAACTAAGAAAGAAAAAAAGAACCCAAAAAACTGAAGTAATGGTAAGAGAAATTAATCTCTTTATTCTCCCTGAAGTTGGAATGCAGCTGCCACCTTCATAGTGACCAAAAAGGTCACATACATAAAATCTTACCATTGGTGAACCTTGGAGCTCCAGCTGACGAATGGAAAAGGAAAAAAAATGTTCATCCTAAAGCACAAATGATTTGCAAAGTCATAAAAGGATTAATTGAGACTTCTATAAGAAGTTGTAATGATTTATGTGGTATTTCTTTGTTGTTGTTGTGTGTTTGGTTCAATTTTCGTGGATAGACAGAAATCACTAGTGATATTTGTTATGAACTGGTAACCTATGTGTTATGCCTGGTATGTCAACATTTTAGACATAGGTTTACACAGTATAGCAATTTTTGTTGTTGTTATTCTAATCTCTTGAGTACTGATGGTCATATGTTGCAAAGAGAGCATGAAACAAGAATTGCCCCTTACTGAGTTATTATGAACAGAATTCTAATAAGAACTTGAGCATCTCAAGAAAAATGCAATCAATGTTTTTGTAAATTGTAAAGTCAGTGTTCTTGTAAAGTTTTAAGTATCAGATTACTGTCAACTGTTGTTTGTTTTGTGTTTTACTGGGTATTTTTTTTGTTTTGTTTTTGAAATCTACCAACTTTTACCATAACAGTGTTTTCGTTTTACTAATTTTTTGTGTGAACTTATATTTTAGTAAACATGTAAATAAGTTCTCTTACCCACCCTCCACCCCCACCCCTACTAATCTAGAGATATCACTTCTAAGCATAATCTACAGAGCTATAGTTTGAAGCATTGCATAAAAGTTTTGTGAATGATAATATAGAATTGTGTTCTTATTTAGAAAAAAAAGAAAAGTAAAGTAAATCAGTCTTATGGTCTTTTTACCACTACCAACTCTCTCTATGCGACCAGCCGCCATGGTGCAGTGGTTAGCGCCTTGGGTTATGGACTGGAAGGTCATGGGTTTGATTCCCATAAGAGTCATGGGATTTTTCAGACTACGGCCGGCTCTTACCCAGAGTGAGTGTGCTGTGGGCTCAGTGGGAAGACTGGGACCACACAGTCAAGCTTCATCCACTCAACGGATGCGAGTTTGAGAGTGTTGCTCAAATTACCTGACCAACACTGCAGGTGTCTGTATCTCCCGTGCCCTGTTGACGCCGGGATATATTACGATAGAAGCGTAGAGTACAACCCTATCAAGAAGTCTCAAAGCATATGCACTTCCACAGCAGCATCATTACATCATCCTCATTGCCATTGATTATCATGCAATAAAAGAAATGGCCTCTGATTCGGTGGTCCAAGTTGCTCAGGTCTCATGATGACCTCAGATTTGATTTGCCCAAACACTTCTGTGCCTGTGGTGAGTTTATGTCAAAGCCTTTGGGGTTGGAGGTTCGCGGGGGACGGTCGTTGGAGGGACATTGTGGTGGTTGCCACCTCGGGTGGGCAACTCACTCAGTCTGGCTCCGCAACTGAGCTAATACTGTCGTTAGTAGGGGACTGAGTAGGTGGTGTCCTGCATACGTTAGCTCAGAACAGGCACTACTGAACACCACCAAAGTGACCCAGCAGCAGTGCAGAGCCCCTCTAGCTTGTGGCCCCACAGCTGCCTGATAGTGATGGGCTCCCTGTGGACTTCGAACCCTGAGGATGAGACATAACAAATCGGGGTGTGGCTGTGGCGGGGGGACTGGAATGAGCGGCGTGGGATGAGGAATGTCACAGAAGATGAGGCAGAAAAAAAAGCCCCAAACAAAAAACCTCTCTATTCGTGTAAATGATTTGAATGAAAGCGCTTGATGTGTTTGCTTTACAAGATTCAGCACTACATAAATTCCATATATTATTGTTGTTATCATATGATTGTTATTATTATCACAGAGTCGAGCAGGAGCTGTGCAAGAGTGAGTTTTTAGCTGGTTAAGGTGACCAAAAGACTGCTGAAAGATATTTTTCTGATATTTACACTGATAGAGTTGGGTAACCTGTGGGTTGAATTTTTTGTGTCGTGTCATTGTTTTGTTTTAAACTAAACTATTGTTATTTGCATCAGTGCCATACTCTATTACGCTTGTTATGAGTCGCTAGACATGGAACTGGAAGCAAATTGTTCATTGTTGACCTGGCTTGTTTCTATTCGTCAGCTTG
Organism: Rapana venosa; assembly: GCA_028751875.1. Taxonomy (NCBI): domain Eukaryota; kingdom Metazoa; phylum Mollusca; class Gastropoda; order Neogastropoda; family Muricidae; genus Rapana; species Rapana venosa. Next base: position 30,746,669 of record CM054137.1, on the reverse strand, counting down.
AAAATGCCATCATACGTTTTCATACTTGATCTGAAGAAGCTGGCGCATAGAAGCATTCTACCTCACTTTATTCTCAGAAGTTTGACTGTCTACATTTGTGTGCATAGATGTTTTATGGCAAGAACAAGTAAGGGCCACTTAAAGGTCTCTCATTAAACATCATATTTAGAACAATACATTAAAGACTTTATTTTCTTAGTGTAAATAGTATCCCTTTTCCTCAATTTTGGTTTAACCATTCCTTTGAAAGGGGTGGGGTGGGGGGGAATTAATGGGATTTTTTTTTCTAGCCATCTCTGGCTTAAAAAATGTTAATGCAGTTCATGATCTTCAGTGCATACTTTTGAATGAGGTCATATTATAAACAATGGAATGTGCACTAGATATCATTCAGCAGTATAGTTTGTTTGTATGCTTTTTGTTGTTGTTGGGTTTAAAAAAAAATAAAACACATCTTATAGTTTTAAAGGTATTGTTGCTTATAAATATTTAACCTCTTACTAGGCAGTATTAAGGCTTTCACTATATCATTTTCATGAAATTTAAGATAAAGAAGGAACCTTTTTTGTTTGTTTTTGTTTGACATGTCAGTCACTGAAAACCGTTGCCTTATGAAGGAACATAGGTGATTACATATCATCTGTACAGTCAAAATTATTTAGGCAAATAAGTGCTGAAGGTGGCATCCCTTTCATTTTTGTTTTGTTTGTTTTAAATTCTTTTTGTTGCTGTTGGGCTTTTTGTGTGTTTTTAATTAACCTTTTCTGTAATATAGAGCTGATATCTTCAGCACAGGCAGATCTTTACTCCAAGGGAATTTATTTGCTAATTAATTAAACTCATATATGTATTCTTTTGCTGATGTTGATTTGACAAGGTTTTGTGTTTGATCTTGTTGATGTATTTGACACTGTTGGATGTTGTTACATGTAGTGGACCGTCACACTGTCACCGATCCCTCAGATTCCGAATCCTTTGGGGCGCCTTCAAAGCTTTGTCAACCACCTTTCTCCAGTCCTCTCATCTCTCAGCTGCCCTCAGGGTGTCTCTCAGCTCCATGTCTGTCCACTCTCGAATGTTGTCCTCCCATCTATTTCTTTGTCTGCCTCTTCTTCTTCCTCCCCTCACTGTGCCTTGTACGATTGTTTTAGCAAGACCAGAGGAGCGGTAGTGGACAATAGTACTGTAACATAGCCTTCGTGGTTAGGCAGGCTACTAGCACATATTCAAATATTGTGAATGCATTTCAAATGTTCATTGTATTATGCATGGCTTAAACTATTTTTAACCAAGTGATTCAGATTTGAACTGAACTTATTCTCTGTTATTGCAGAGTACTTTATTATTTCTTTCACTTATCTGTCTATTGTGCACATATTCAAGATATTATTCTGTTGCCTGTGGTGAGACATCAGTAGAGGTTTAAATTAGAAATTTGAAGCCTGTATTTGGCTTTTTCTTTTTCTTTAATGGATGGTTTGATAAATCTATGGAAAAACATGAAAGAAAGGGTGAGGGGAAAGACAGAATTCAGGAAGAGAGAGAGAGAGATTTTTAAAAATATTTATTTTATTCTTTTATATCGAGGATAATAGAATAAACACTTATGTGTTTTTGTACATCCAGTCCCTGTGTGTATGCGGTTTTGTAAATTGTCATCTGTTCCCAACGGCACACAATGCCCTACTCTTATGAAAAGCGGAACAGGATTTTAACGTGTGCGAAAGATGTTCTGGGTGCGTTCGCACACGGGGCCTCAGTTAGTCTCATCCGAAAGACTTTTGGGGAGAGTGGAGTCTGCACTTATGTTAACTCCAGGGGAAAATATCCCCCTGAACGAGAATCCCCACAGAGAGAGAATGTGTGTGCGTGTGCTTATTATCCTATATGTTGTGTCATATATGGTTCTGTATGATACATACTTTTCAATACATTGCTTTGTTGTCTTTTTAAAACAAGTATATATACAATAATACATTCTCAGGTTTTTATAACGTACTTTGTCAATCTCTTGAACATGACCCAGACTGTTGATGGATCTATGCAGAGGCTTTAGCTATGTATTCTCGGGTCTTCTGTTTCCTTGCTGACCAAGCATAACTGGCAGGTGTAGTGAACAACTTGTGCACAGAAGCCTCTATGGTAACATTTTGGGGGGGTTAATATTAGACTCTTGAACAAGAAATTTTATTTGTCTTCTAGTTTACATTGTTATTATACCCCGGGAAGGGGGGGGGGGCAGTAAAATCTGGTTGACGGTTATATTAGTTTTTGTTTGTATCCTGATTGCAAGTCATTTCCAAAACCAGAGTGTAACCTTGAAATTGTTTCCCTTCCTGCTGTTTCATTACCCAGTAAGTATAAAACATCCCCCCAAAAAAACAACAACAAACAACAACACAAAACCCCACACTTTTTTGTTTAAAGAAGAAGAAAAAAACACTACTTTGGATCAAAATGTAATACAAGCTTGTAAAACAAACAAATAAACAAGCTTATAAAATCTTTGAGCTGTGCAAATACATCCATTCAATTCTGTAGTGCAGGACACAAGTATTATTGACCTTGTCTCTTCTGTATGCATGCTACCTTACACACACACACACACACTATGTATTTCTCATAATATGCAAACATACACACAAGCACACAAAAGTACACACACACACCCCATACTCTAAATTAAAAATAATCACATTTAAGGGGCTTTTAATATAAATAAGCAAACTTAAAGTGACAGCCTTTCATGTTATATGTCTAAATTACTAATACATGAGAAGAACAAGCCTGTGATAAATTGAAATGTCTTTTTCAGTCAAATGCTGATTTTTTCTTCTTTTTTTTTCTGTCATATTTATCATATTCAATAACAACATAACCGTGTGAAAAATTTATGTTCAGTTATGTGAATAACTAAATAAAGATGTATAGAAAGAAGTATAAAGAAAACACTTCCTGTGTATGGTGTGTGTATGTGAGTGGTTTCATTTTAAGAGGGTTTTTTTCTCTTTATTTTTTGGTTAAATCACGTGTGTATTCCAGATCTCTCACCTCTCTCTCTTTCTCACACACACACGCGCGCACACACACACCAGGGCTTCTGTGAACATACACTTGTCTATCTAAAACATCAGGGGATATAGTAAAGAACTGGTTAATAAGCCCATGGGACGTGATGTCAAATGGTATGCATTATAAAATACATGTCACGATGTGTGAAGTACTTAACTTAGTGTACACTACAATCATTACACGGTTAATCTGAGTAATGAAATATTTTTTTAGAAGAATATGTTTTGCTTTGTTACATATTAGGCCTACTTTGATAAAGTTTTGCTGAACAAGACTTTTTAAAAATAACTTTGGCTTTAGAATCTACCAGATATGCATGATTGAATTAGTGTAATTAGGTACACAAATGTTGTATGGGGGTTAAAGGAAGCTTTTCTGTGGTCAACAGAAAATGAAAGTGAAATTGAGATTCCTCCAATCGTAAGGCTGTTCCTTAAAATTATGAAGTAGAAGTTTCATTGATTCTATTGGAGTGATAGGGAGCTTTACACACATGCATAGACACACATCATGATCACACATTCATATACTCCCAGGTTTACATACAAAATGCCATGTGATTGTACACACAACACACACATGGCACAAATCAAGCACAGAAAATAAAGGTTTTTTATGGGTTTTTATTACCAAAGAGGTCTCATAACATTTCATGGAATGAAAATCCTCATGAAAAATACAGATCACAGAATGAGTGTAGTTCCTGCTTTCGGTATGGCAAACTGAATTGGTTTTTCCCGTGCCACAGATTAGATCAATACAAGCAAATGCTCTCTCCGTCAAATGAATAGGCCATGTGCATAGCAATTGTAACACAGAGCAATGATAACTTTAGGATTATGGTTTTTACATAAAGAAAATGGAAAAAACACTGAGCAACAAAACAGTATAATATTAATCCTAATAGGTATGGAATACCTCCATTTGTGCCCAAATAATACATTGATTAACACATTTTTTGTTTTTAGTCATACAAGGGGATAAAATGATACAGTCAGACATTAAAAGGTATTGGATATAATTTATGATGAATAACCAAAACAATATGGTTACATAAAACCTATTCTCTCTCTCTCTTTCTCACATACACACACACATATAGCATTTTTTTTTGTTTAAAACAAAACCTTCTGTCGCTAAAAATTTATCTCCCCCCTCCCCCCCCAAACAAACCAAAAAACCCACACCAAATTTATATGAGTATTTCAACAGAATAAGTCAATATACTGAAAAATGGGCTTGGAAAAAACCCATCACTTAACACAGTTTTGTGTTTTTTTCTCTTACTTCTGCCCATCCCTTCTTTCTTTTTTTAGTCTTGTTCCAAAAGACAAGCAGTTTGATTCACCTTTTCTTATAAAAGATACACATACTGTTTAAACTGCATCCTTAACAAATCTATTTCCATTTCAAAGTGATATCACCACTATAGCCATTGTCAAAAACGGAATAAAATTATTGACTACTTCAGCAAAAGGGAATGAGAGAAACGTTTTACATTTCCCTCAATAAAAATGCCCGCTTAGCACTCACACACACACACACAAACACACACACACAAACACACTGTAGACACACACACACTGAAGACCCTAGGCATAAGAAGTGACTGGAAAAACTGGACACCAATAAGTGTGAAAAAAATGCAAAAATCACTGCACTCAAACTACTGATAAACATTTATAGCACTATGACTGCTTCATTCCATATCAGGAGTAAAAACAATTTGTGGTCCACTTATATACTGGATGAAGAGAAAAAATCCTGAAGAAAAGACAAAACTTGTGAGATCTCTTGATCTTAAGATACACGCAGCCATAATGATGGAAAATGGAACATATCAAATGTATCACAGACCTAGTTAGCTGCTGACTTAAATATTTAAACGTTGTCACAAGTGCATCATAAGCTTAGCATCTCCATGAGCTAAAGTAAAACTATTCAAGACTTTCACATGCCAAAATGGAAAAATGTCAATGGATAGTTTTAGTCTTTGTCCATAACACTACTTCATAAAACGACAATTGCTTTATAATTCTCTTTTTAGTAGCCTAATGATTTTAAGTATTTGTTTATGGTTAATAAAAACTTCTTTGTCCACAAACAATTTTTCAAACATAACAGAAAAAGCCCAAGTCATGGAGCATCCACAAGCTCAGGTTTAAACACAAGACCAATGTTATCACATTCATCAAGCTCTCCATAAACTGAGACAACTGTCGCCAAAAAAATGGGACCAATATTCAACTTGTAAAAAAAAAAAAAAAAAAAAGAACTACATAAAACTCTAAAGAACTACTCTATTCACTTGGCAACATAAGTCATAGTGCTTCTATATCTATGGCCATTAAGAACTACATAAAACTCTAAAGAACTACTCTATTCACTTGGCAACATAAGTCATAGTGCTTCTGTATCTATGGCCATTGCTTTTATGGTACAGCTTTCCTTACTACACAGCATGGGTTTGTGTGTACATAAGTGGGGGGTGTGTGGGCGCTTCCACAAACTTCTTGATATTTCGTACAGAGATCACATAACCAATAAGGAAATGAAAACTAGAACTGAAAATGCCATCATGCTGTATGAAGACTTCCTGATGTCAGTGACAAGACAAAAACTGGACCAGCCAAGACTGTCCTACAGGGAACAGTACAAGGAAGGGGTAGACGGATAGTGGACTGGCTTTGGGTGGAACGACTTACTATGGAGTGCTGAGAACTGTGAGGAGTGGAGGAAACTGGTTGCAAAATCTTCAATGGTGCCCGAACAGCTTATACGATTACAGGATAGGTGAAGAAGTGTTGTGGTGTGTGGTGTGTGTGAGATTGTGAGTGAACGAGAGAGAGAGAGGAAATGAGCAGATCTATGTGTGAGTATATGATTGTCTACATTATAACCGCTGCTATACAACACTTCATTACCTGTGTGTGCCTTCAATTCCATATCCTATATGCTCATTCATGTGATAAAAATCTATCTTGCATGATATCAAGCGCACATACACACAGGCTTAAAACTTTACCAAAATAAATCTCTGCCAAAGCAATATTAACAACTCATAACAAACAAAAGATATTAAATTTTCTTGGCATATAATTGAACGATTATACCAGTTTGCTCTAAGAGCCATCCATATAAACTATTCTCTGTTAGCATGAATCCTTTGTAATGGATCTGTATTCAAAATATACATAAAAAGAGATAAACAATGATACAAACATGCCCAAACAATCTTCAACAAAATCCAGCATCATTCATAAATGTAATAAACAAACTTTAAAATTAAAAAAAACAACCAAAAACAAACTCCAAAAAAGTCACCACCCACACTAACTTATCACTCCATACAGAAAATAGTGTGACACTGCAAAATATTTTGGCCTATACCATAGCAAACAGTGCTTCCCCCCCCCCCCCCCCCCCCCCCCCCCCCCCCCCCCCCCCCCCCGCACAAAAAAAATAAAGTTGAAAAAAAACACCCCAACTAATGTGGACATTACAGGAGTGCTACCATTCTGCATATCTAACATCTATCCTGAAGTTTAGCCTAAAATACCTGAGGTCAACTGACAGACTACTACCCCTGAAATTAATCACTCTTGCTTTCTATCTAAATCATGGTCATTCATGTATTTGTCATTTTTTTCTGAATAACAGGACTGAGTTGTTACAGAAAGTGATATAATGCTGTGAATATTACCAGTATTATTTATCTCACACGGTATGCCACTGATGGATGACACCCTTTTCATAAGACTCTACGCTTTTATATCCCAGCTGGTTGTGGTTGCAGCATTGGATTGACATTTTGTCATGAAAACAAAACTGTGCAAATAGTGACATGAGAAGGAAAAAAAAGGTACAAGAATTCATGACAACATGTACAGTGAGGAGTACCATGAGTTGAAGTTACACACAGCCATTGTAATAAAACATGAAGGTAGATTTGGTCAGTGAAGTGGCTAATAGTGTGCATGAGAAAACTGACCCAGTTGGATTCTGATTTATAAAAAAAAGTTTTAAAAAGAATGGGTGGAGTCCTATCTTATCAACAGTGCCTTGAGGGGGTTGCATATAGTGTTAGAACAAATGGCAAACTGAAAAAAAACCCAAAACAAAACAAAACAAAGCCTACCATCTCTGATGATTGCATGTGACTGAATCTATGGGCAGCTAAATTCCTCAATCATCATTATTACATCAATCAAAAGGTTCTTTATAGCCAAACTACTATTGCTCTCCAATGTATCTATGATACATGTAACAGACTACAACTGATATTTAAGACCCCACAATTTTTGTCAGTGTGTACTGAAATGTGAAAAAAAACACCAAAATATATTCTCTATGCACCTAAAATGATAAAATCATATCAGTCATAAAGCAAACTGCTGATGGCCATGTCAAACAAAAAAGAATGAAAACAATTAACAGTTTTCATATTACCTAAAGCACAACTGTTTCGTAGATTGCAAATCCATGAGTAGAACTACAATTTCTACAATAATTCCATGTCCAAAAACCATGAACAGTTTCTTTCTTTTTCTCCTTGAGAACTGCTCTGCCAAGATGCAATAACTGTCATGTTGGATACGGAAAAAAAGTTTTAAAAGTAAACAGAAGCAGTTTTGTGTTTTTTGTCTGCACCTGTTCTATCACTTTCAACAGAGGCTGAAAACTAATGGAAAATGTTGAAACACTTAAGCCGCTCAAAACAAAACAATTTTTGAATCATGAAAGTGTTTCAATACGCAGGCAGCTCCAAAACAAAAGTGACAAGTCATAGGTGAATCTCCCTGGAAAACAACTTTCAAACCAAAATCAACGAACATAACGTGTGATTACATCAGACATTAAAGTCAACAAAACATGAATAATACAGTGTCATTGCAGGTGTGTTGGTGTCATGAGCACCACAGAGAGAGCAAAGCCAATGATTTCAGCTCACAAACTTTCTTTTATAAAATCTTCCGTCAATTCGTCTGCGCTCCGGACCTTAAAAACCTGCAACAGAAAAGAAAAAAGAACACCATAAAAACACAGAAAACTTAATTTGTCATATTCTTCAAATACAAATTTTTTTCACAATTTAGTCATACGTTTTTTGTTGGTTTTTGTTGTTTTTTTTCTGCATAATTCAAGCTGGCTGAGAAAACTCCAAGATGAAGCTAATGGAAATTGTGCTTAGTTGCTGTCGGAGGGGGTGGGGTGGGGGGTTCACCTATATTCTTCCTGACTCAGGTTTACACTTGTGTGTCACAGCACAGTATGTTGAATAAATAACTCACTGAACAAATATACAGACTTCTAAATACAGGAGCTTTCAGAGCTCTTTTTTAAAATTTAGGGATGTAAATGATACACATTACGTTATGTGCACTATAACATTTATCTTTGTGCGCATACATGTGTGTGTGTGTGTGAATATATGTGTCTATATGTTGTTGCATTCATGTTAACCTGAGCATAAAAATGTGCACGTTTGTGTATATGCCATGCAAACAGAAAACATCTCATGAATAATCAAGAGCTGGCATTCCTTTTACTGACAGAACAGCAATATTCAAGTTATAGTCAACAAAGTGTCTTGATTTCTTTCTCCTTTTTGTTGGCAGTTATGGAAAATGTCACGGTCATCCTCTTTATCATCACCCGAATAATGACACGTGTACTATAATAACATATTACACACACACACACAAAGCCCTAACAAAACACACATGCATGCGCACACCCATGCATGCATGTACGCACGCAACACACACACACACACACCACACCACAACACACACACAACCACACCACACCACACACACACACACACTCACACACAGAACCAACCAACCTTCGTGACTCCGGCCTTATGCACAACTGCATCGTGTGTGCCAGAGTACATCATTGACAGAGCTGGGGGACAGCCTGGTAAACAGAAAGAAAAAATGCAATACAGCCAATTTCTTTTCAAGCTTTTGCCTTGGATTTATATAATTCCACTTCCTCACTTTGTTGTTTTCTCATGCCTAAACAATACAGAAAACTTCCACAACTACTGGTGCCATTCCATTCTATATTGTTTATAGCCCTATCGACCACGAAAGCTGTCACCTCATTCAGTTGCAGTGGCTCCAGTACTGTTCACTTCAAGTTCAAAATCAACTTCTTTCTTTAAGATCAGATTTTCAGTTTTTCAATTGTGCAACTACGATGCGATACAATCACATTCGTAGCCTAAGGAGCACTTTAGTGGGAACCTTTGCTTTCCTATTGCTATTGTGATAGACATGAATTGAGCATGCATTTCTCTCTCTCTCCTCTCTCTCTCTCTCTCTCTCTCTACTCTCTCATCTCCTCTCTCTCTTCCTCTGTAGTACCAGTATTGTGTTTCTGATCATTTTATATTAGTCAGAATAATGTTTATGTTTCCCCCATAAAGGGCTGTTGGCCTGTATCATTAAATTTTCAGAGTTCAGGTTCAGAGTTCTCTCTCTCTCTCTCTCTCTCTCTCTCTTCTTCTTCTCTCTCTTCTCTCATCTCTCTCTTCTCGCTCTCCTCTCCTTGTGTGTGTGGTGTTTGTTGTTTGGTATCTTCTGTCTTTTCCTTGTTGTTCCCCTTTTCTGGACTGTTTTTGCTGTTGTTGGTTTTGCTGGTTCTTTCATGTTCTACCTTCATCGCTTTCCATTTGTCCTTTGCTGTAAGCCTGGTACATTGGTTGTGTTGTGTGGCTGGATCTGTGCTTGGTCTGTCCTCAAAATTTCTGTATGCATTTACTGTTTAAATGGTTTTCAGCCTGTCATTGTCATCATCTGGAAGTCACTTCTACACTTTTACATTAATTTAAAAGACTGATACCAATCTTGCTCAGACAAGGTGAAGGGCTCTTCTACACAGTTTTACAATCAAATGTTTTTTCTTTTCTTCTTGATTTGTTCCATACTTTTGTAACATTCATTCAGTAATTCACACTGATGTAAAAACATGCCAAAGTCAGATGCGCTGGGCTGGACTTGTCAGATGCTCAACGGCAGTGCAAAACATTTTTGCTTATATGACATTCAGTGATTGTATTTTAGCAGAATGTCTACACACATACACACAAAACTCTGCTCAAATTACTTGGGTAAACTACCTTTTCACCACTACAGACATTTAGAGTTAATTTAAGGGATTTTTTTTTTTTTAAAGAGACTTACCCTCTGGGCTTACAAAGACGAAGCACAATGGGTATGTCACACGGCCATCATCTTTCTTGTGGACATAACTGATCAGAACATAGCGTGGCTGTGACTGCGGCAACAGGTTTTCCAGTTCATCTACCTCCAGATCCTAGAACAATGAAAAGGAAAGATACTTTTAGCAAGTCCTGATTACTAACAAAAATCGCTGCTGTTACATACAGTATAATTATAGCACTTGGTTTAAACAACCAAACAACATTTTATTTAAAGAAATCATCATATACACATTTACAATAAAGCAGCAAGCTAAAAACTTATAATGTGCTCAACAGTGATGAAAGCTTGTCTTTATATTTGGCAGCTGGTAGACATTAAGTTGTTCAAATTGTTCAAGTGGATCTTTTATTAAAAACAATATAAATCATAAGACTTTCCTTTTGTTCATATATCATCTTCCTTGTCTTTTGTTTTCCTTCTTTCATTTTTTATCTTTGCTTCCTGGTTCATTTAAAAGAAAAAAGAAGAAATTTTCATTGCATAACTTACGACACTACTCTAATGCATTACTCTAGATATTACAGTGTTGATTCTAGGATTTCAAAATAACTTGGCCCCCTAAAATGAAAACAAGGGGGCATTGTACCCCCCCTCCCCCACCACCACCTTTCATAGAAAAGGGGACAAGTAGTATTTGCTTACAGTACCCTCACTGCTCTTAGTTTCTGCTATTTTTTCAATGAAGAGAAACAAAGCAAACAAGCAGATACTAGGCAGAAAGGATTAAATATTCACTTTAAGTGTTGCAGTTAATATGCAATGCAGTAACACTTGTGACACAGGAATGAGAGAAAGAGAGAGAGAGAGAGAGAGTGGGGGGGGGGGAGAAAAGAGGGAGGTGAAGGAGGGGGGGGAGGGGAGAGAGAGACAAAGTTAAATTGTATTTCCACAAGTTGGGGAGATAGCTCTAGATCAGACTAGAGTAAAAGCCAATACAACATTTTTGGTACACTGAGAGAGAGAGAGAGAGAGAGAGAAGAAGAGAGAGAGAGAGAGAAGAGGGAGAGAGAGATGAGGAGTAGGCCAAATTTGCATTTCCACATTCAGAAGATAGATCTAGGTCTAGATAAGTTAAAGCCAATCCAAAGTCTTGTCCGTCCGCGCCCCCCCCACCCCACCCCCCCCCCCCTCCCTAAAGAGAGTGAGAGATCAAAATTGGTATAATTTCCATTTTCATGGAGATAGATCTAGATCTACAAATTAAAGCAATATCAAGTCTTGTTCAGTTCCCACCCTTCCCCCACCCCAGATCATACTGGAAAAGAGAGAGACAGAGGGGAAGAGGAGGGAGGAGAGAGAGAAGATAGAAGAGATAGAGAGAGAGAAGAGAGAGAGAGAACAGAGAGGGGGGAGAGAGAGAGAGAGAGAGAGAGAGAGAAGGAGAGAGAGAGAGAGAGAGAAGAGAAGAGAGAGGGTTCAATTATTTGTATTTTCCACATTCAGAGAGAGATCTAATCTAGATTTAGATATAGATAAAAGCTAATGTCAAAGTCTGTTCCGCCCCCCCCCCCCCCTCCCCCCCTGAAGAGAATAGATAGAGAGAGAGAGAGAGAGAGAGAGAGACAGAAGAAGAGAAAAGAGAGATGAGGAGAGAAGAGAGAAGAGAGAGAGAGAGAAAGAGAGAGATGAGAGAGAGAGAGAACTTGAACACAAACCAATGATTTTTTCACAAAAAGGCCATTGGCCCATACACGAAGGGGGTTGCCGAACTGCTTAGTATTTTGGTGGGGGTAAAAGCAATAGTAAAAAAACAACAAAAGTCAGCTACAAAAATATGACTTAGGATAACAATGTCTCTCTTATTCTGAAAGCTTTACACAAATATAAAGTGAGGCTGCGCACAACCTCAGGATGACTTGATGCCAGGAGTAAACAGAGTCTAAATAAATTAGGCTGTCTACTATATTTAACAGGGATGTAGTTCTGCCTAACATCCTCTAATACTGGACAGCACAACACAAAATGTACTTCATCCTCCTCTGCTTGCTTACATAATGGGCATAGCAGCCTGAGGTCGTCAATCTCATGTTCTCTGTATCTGAATTTATGAACATTTATATCTGATACACCAAGTCTAAACTTAGACATAATTCTTTTCAAATGTATATCCATATCAAGTTTTAGATAAGATTTGACATCATCATGTGAACTTATAAATTGTCTGTACATTTGAAATCTTTCACTGTTTTGTATATGATCACTCCATTGCTGCCATCAGCAGTCAATCAATCTTTGCCTGAAAGGGTTAACTCTCTACAATTTCCGACTCCTTGATTGAGCCAAACAAATCCAAACCCGAGTGCACACAAACAGGTACGTATTTGTGTTGTCCAGTTGTTTTTCCCTTTGACATCTAGATCATAAAGCATCTTGTAGGATTTAAAAGGTAGCCTGCTCTCATTCATATGCAGAATCTTAATCCAATATCTAACGCATCTTACAGCAGCATTAACAGAGAGAGGGTATCTATTAGTTTCACTATAAACAAGATCATTAGGTGTACATCTATTTAAGCCTAAAAACTGCTTTAAAGCAAAGAGGTGCACTGATACACAATGTGTTACAGCTGCATCCAAGCCCCAAATGTCTGCATCATATAACACAGTGGGTTGTATTTGTGCATCAAATATCTTAATGAACAAGTCAAAAGAGTTATTATTCAATATTCGTAGTTTTTTCAACACAAATAACAAGCTTCGTTTACCTCGACTTGCCAGATCTTTACATGCAGTTGTGAAACTAAGCTTAGTAGAAAAACAGATTCCTAAATATTTATTTCCATTAATCACAAGCATATTTCCATTGTACAACCATTTTTCATGAGCAGCTAAATATCCACCTTTTCTGAATACAACGATATTAATCTTACTCATATCCACCTTTTCTGAATACAACGATATTACTCTTACTCAGATTAACCTTAAGTAAGTTAAGATCAAGTGATGTTGCAGCACTGTTTAAGCTGTTTAACTGCTTTTGTAAGCCTACAACTGTTTCAGATAGCAGGATAGCATCATCAGCAAGCAGAAGAATAAACAACTCTGAGAAATCTTGGGGGGAAAGTGGCACCATGTTTACCATTATTGATGACGTCTCTGGCTAACTCATTGATAAAAACAGAAAACAATAAGGGGCTACATACATCACCCTGTTTAACACCAGTGGTACAGTATATTATGTCAGTCACTTTAGTTCCACATCTTATTCTGCTTCTGACATTCTGATACATGGCTCTCAAACATTGTAATAGTTTACCCTTCACACCATATTTCAGGAGAATAGGCCACAACAAGTTCCTGTTAACAGAATCAAATGCTTTTTTAAAGTCAATAAATGCTACATAGAGCTTATGGTAATGAGCAAACTGTTTCTGTACAAACGCAAGCACAGTAAACATATGATCTGTAGTGGAGTATCCTCTCTTAAAACCAGCTTGGTGCTCACCTGTAATATTTTTCATAACCCATTGCTGTAACCTATTGTTAATAATAGTACTATATATCTTACTACTTATGTCACCAAGAGAAATTCCCTGGTGGTTATTAGGGTTATCAACATCACCCTTTTTATGCAATGTTAGTATTATAGATTCAGCCCAGTTATCTGGAAAAAGACCATCATCAAAAATTTTGTTGAATAGTTTTAGAAGGAAAAGCACAATATTTACACCTCCATATTTTAGCAATTCACCAATGATTTGATCAGGACCGGCTGCTTTCTCACTCTTTAGTTTTCTAAGTGCCCCTAATATTTCATGTTTAGATATGGGACGATCAAAATCTTCCTCAGTTCCATCACCGTCAACATCAGTAATCATGGAGTTGGCTAATGAGTCTTTCTCCAACAGGGTTTTGAAATGTTGAAACCATCTGTCTGTCAACTGAAATACTATTCTTTGGCTGACTTTTTCTGAGAGACAGAGAGAGAGAGAGAGAGACAGAGTCAGAGACACAGAGAGAGAGGGTTGCCTAACTGATGGAAGTCTTTGTGAAGTTTTATCTTGTACAGCCTCTGGTGATGATCGGCAGTGTTCTTTGTGAGGCTTTAAGTGCTGTTTTGTAATTAGCGCAATCTCCTGTAGTGAATGCATTGTTCTTTCTATGTTTGAAACAGAGCCAATAGATAGCCATGTTCATGTTCTCAAGCCAAGGCTACTCCTCATGACAGATCTCCAGCCCTGAACCTGCTGGGCCCTGGCCTCTGCTATCTCCTCAAGATCTCTGTCCCAATCACTTGTTTCCAGAGTACAAGGCCTCTTGGAAGATGACGTAATTGAAGAGGACAACAGAGCAGGATAAGCCTGCTTTATTATGAAGAGGGCTTGTTGCCCTGGGGGTAGCCTACCAACAGAACACATGAACAGGGGAAGAACTGACGTAATGAACACTGTTAATGAGCAACACTGGAAGAACTGACCAGGACAGAAGAACTGATGAGGACGAACTACAGTTTCTGTGACTGGTCAAAAGTGAGGTGCTTAACTAACCAAGAGCATCATTGGAGAACTTCTGCTTAATAGCGCTTGTAGTGCTTAATTCTAGAGATTATACAAACAGCAGTTGCAGTGGCGCACTGTTTGTTTAAAAACACGCTGTCCCTGATTTTTTTGCATCCGTCGGGCGTACTGCCCACATTGGTTTGCAGCAATTTTTTTTTTAATGTGGGAATCCCACAAGGGTGCACTCTAGAATCAACACTGTATTATATAATAACACATACACAAAGTGTGTATCTGTGACTGGTTTCCTTTTCATCACAACTGAAACTGAAACAAAAAGTTACTATGTGTGTGAGAGAGAGAGAGACAGAGATGGCAAGAGACAGAGAGAGAGGGAGGAGGGGGAAAGGGAGAGAGAGAGAATGTGTGTGTGAGTGTGTGTTTGTGTCTGTGAGTGTGTGTGTCTGTGTAAGCACATGCATGTATGCATACTTGAGTGTGTACATGCCTGGGTGCGATCATGTTTACATATATCATATGTAGTGAATACTTTCTAACAAGCATGTATACATGTAAATATTGTAATTCTCAATAAGGAAGTCTGCATAAATTGCAAGTTTGTATGAACATCTAACTTCTAAGTGTGTATGTGACATCTATAGCAGTACAATACTTGAATTATCAGTGTTATGTATCATACATCCATTTTCACGTGCATGAGGTTAAAGAACTTTCAGATTTCTTGTCTTCAATTTCCTTTCTTTCGTTTCCTTTTAAATCTGATTCTTATCATCTTTAAATACATGTCGATAACTCCTACCTCAATCTCCTGCTCAATCTCCACAGCTCGTGTATCTGGTTTGATCTTCACTGAAACAAATAAACCACAGTATGACATATAAGAAAAAACACGAACATAATTATCTGTAGGCAAATTATTAAAATACAATTCGCAGAGGTACAGATCAAGCACAAGTACATATAGCACACACACATACACAGAGCATACAACTCACACAATGACACACACAATGTATACACACACACACACCACACACACACATACACACACACACACACACACACACACAGAGAAAGGAAGAGAGAAACCTGAAACTTGGAAGAGAGAGAGAGAAAGAACTCTGAAATTGTTTAACCCTCTTGTCCCCGATCCGGCCGCAGCCGACAGTAACGGCAGCTGCCGCTAGATTCCAATACGACCGCAGCCGACAGTTGGTTCTGCCCACGTGGGCAGTACTTTTCCATCACACACAGATCTCGTGGTTTTCACACTATGTGTCTGAAAATTGGTGGGGCGATGCAGGGAGGGTGTCAGAGGATGCCAGTGATAAATTTAGACCACTAGCATGCGTGTAGTGGGGAGGGAAGGAAGAAATAACAGCCAGCGACGGGAACGCTTTTCAATGGTGCAGCGTGGCGGAAAAAAAATGGCGTTATCTTTAGTAGCAGACGATTCATCTGATTAGCGAGACGATAAATTGAATGTTATTGTCTTGGAAGTAGAAACATTTGAAGGAGAATTGTTAAGTGAGTCCGATATTAAACGATTACGAGGAAGAGGAGGAAGGAAATGCTGCAGTTAGGGAGAAGAGTGAGCCAGAAAATAACGTGCTACACGGCACATTCCTGACCTGTGCTACACACACACACACACACAGACACACACACACGGACTGTGGAGAAATTTGACCTCTCGGCGGGTCCGCGGCATAGACGCCTGAAAACGATGCCTTTTGACTGTTTTCTCATTATTACCACACTTTTGTTTTGAAACTGCAATGGCAGAAACGAACAGATATGCTGATAATGAAAATAGCAAGAAGGAAAATAAAATAGGTCTCGGTCTGCCAAGGTTCGACAGGTGAGAGCAATGGGTATAAACCCCCCCACCCCCCCCCCCCCCCCCCCCCCCCCCCCCCCCCCCCCCCACACACACATCCATAATTTTTGCTTTTTGTGATGTGATGTGACCCTGTGCCACCACTACGACTACTTTAGAGACTACCAATATTAAAATTTGTAGAGTTACAAAAGTTCTGTGTTGTTTCGAATTTGTCACACCTGTGCTGTGACAATGGTGACAGTGTGACAGTCATGTACAATAATACACTTCTGTACACTTAACAAACATGTGGTAGTACACGCAGATATGAACTGCAGTATAAAGGTCACATGTTGATTGAATATGACTTGTTTTCAAAAGAAAAAATAGTTAAACAAAACTTCTGTCTCCTCGAGACATACCATAAAACAACAGTGCTATGGGGACATTGTGTGACACATCCTTGAAGTACTATTGCACATAACTATTGGTAAACACATCAGCTGGGTATCACTTCCTTATTCGACACTAATATGCTTGAACTATTGTCAAATCCATGCAGGATTTGCTGTTTTATCATATATACCATATTTTTACCTGTGATTGGTGACAAATAAGGTGACAATGACAAGACATCTGGTGACCAGACACATAAACTTGCGCCTAAATGCAAGTACAAAGACATACCTAGCTTGTGACAAAATTTCAGCTTGATAACTTGTCATGCACACACACAATTGTCTTAGGAGTAAAGTAAGTCAGATGGAGGTAGAAAACCTTCAAAGAATTCAAAATCTACAGGCAGTTTAGCTCTGTAGAATCCAACAACAAGAGGGTTAATGCATATCAGCCTTTGGTAGCTCAATACATTTCAACTTCAAGGTACAAGAGTATAAAGAGGGAGAGAGAGAGAGAGAAGAGAGAGAGAGAGAGAGAGAGAGAGATGAGAAGAGAGAGAGAGAGAGAGAGAGAGAGAGAGAGACAGACAGACAGACAGAGACAGAGACAGAGAGAGAGAGAGGGAGGGAGGGAGGGAGGAGAGGGAGGGAGGGAGAGAGAGAGAGAGAGATTAGCACACACTGATTCAGTGATTACATCTGAATAAGGAAAAAGAACAACAACAAAGGGAGGTAAGTTGCTTTCCCCTTAGATAGCCGCCAGAATTTCAGACGAAGAAAATATTCCCTGACTGAAAGTATACAATATATTATAATGTTATATAGTTTACAGGGTCACAATGTGATTATTTGAAATAAACCTGCACGCAGTTATTTGAAATAAACCTATATACTGAGATCAAGGTCTCATAGTATACTCAAACTCAAAGTCATAGACATGCTCACATATACACACTAAAGCACTCTCTCTCTCTCACTCACTCACACATGTATGTACACACACACACACACTCACACACTAACACACACAGAATCAAAACCAAACTCTTATATATATTAGAATAGTATACGATTATTAAATTTGTATCAGACGAATACATCCAATAAATGGATCAACACAGTAAAAATATTCTTTACACAATTGGATTCAAACATATCTGGACGAACCAAAGTACTTTTGATGTTCATCGGTTGAGTTATGCTGTTCAAAGAAAACTTGAGGACACGTATAAAACATTTTGGATCTACCAGAAGAAAGAGTTTGCAAAACTAAAATTTTACGATTTTGCTACCAAAGAATACAGACTGGAACCATACTTACTAAACTATCAAAACAAAACTCATAAGAAGATGTATTGTAAATTTTGCACAAGCTGTCACAATCTAATGATAGAAAAAGGGAAGCACCAAAATATATCTACAGAGGACAGAAAATGTAGATATTGTAACAAGATAGAAGATGAATTTCATTTACTCGATGAATGTATCGCATATGATGAGCTAAGAAACAATTTGTTATAAAAAAATTACAACCAAAAACAAAAAATGTAAAATCTGTATTCATAAATCAGGTGACATAATCACGGTTGATATCTATCAAGCAGATATCATCAAATATATGTATGAATGTTTTAAGAAAACAGAAAATGAGAAGTAAAATGCAACATGCTTTAGTGTACATCATTTTGAGCCAAAGAGATGATTATAACTGATGTTTGCTTGTTTTGTTGTGTCAAAGTCTACTTGACTTAAATGGCAATAAAATATTCTGAATCTGAATCACACACACACATAGGGAGGGGCATATAAAGGTTCTAAAGAACGCAGACTTGTCACCTGGGGTAATCTGAGGACAAAGGTTGGAGTCTCTGCTAAGCTAACACTATAAGCTCTAGCCCCTTTTAAGGGGATTTTCCCCATGAAATGCATTGGTTCTACCTTCAGTCTCCAACACCTAAATCAGTAAATGTTTTCTGTTATATATGACTGAGAGACTGACTGTCTGACAATAAATTAAAGTCTTGTGTGCAACACAACTTGCTAAAAACTTGTCCTTCTTTCGTAGAGGACAAAGGCACATATGGCCAATGGTGTCGATGACACGGACATAGCAGCATGTAATCTGTGCGCCAGTAATGGTTAAGCACACACACATACACACAACTATGTGCACACACGCAGAGCACTTCACTAAGTTGATATAAAAGGTAAAGGTGTTGCCATAACCTATGTGGTCGTTGGAGAGTGAGATGTCAATTGTCAGAGACCTGAGCTTCTCCAGGGGGCCACCCTATATTGAGGGCAGTTCCCATCCCCTCTCCATTGCCCAAGCTGCTGCTTTACCTTCCCTGACCCTAAAGAGGGAAGGTACCCACTTACAGCTGGGTGAAATGGGGGACTGTACTGAAGCCAAGGCATGCAAACGGCCACCCATCCACTTGGTAACTACGCTCAATGCTGCTTAATCTTAGCTTGGGGAAAGCAAGTGCTCTTACCGGTGAGCTTTCCCTTTAAGCTGCTGTAAACATACTTAAAACAATACTTCAGACTTCTCCCTCAACTTCTTGACAAGTCACTGAAGCTCTGCATGAACTTTGTCTAGCAGTGTCATGAACAAGTTAGATCTGGTAGAGTCCAGTCCTCTGTAGGAAGTAGGAATTAGTAAACCTGCTATGTGGTGTTTGTTGGTGTAAGCAATGCGTCCAGCCACAGCTGGCTTTTGTTCTGTGAAAGGTGAATGGGATTAACAAGTGCACAACAGCTTCTCTGTGTTTGTACACTGTGCTCTGCTTTACCATTTTACATGTGAATTCTACACAGTGCTCTGCTTTACAGTTTTACCCTTGAATTTCAACGAACTTTCAGGAGGTGGAGTCAACATCAAAATCCCCTTGAATAAACACCTCAATAGCAACATGACTCATGAGTCTGTGCCCTCTGCAACCATCAAATTAATACAAGTTCAATGCTCTTAACGGTTTGGCTATCACACCCACTCAACAACCTTCCACTTACATTATAAAATAATTTTATATTTAAAATCAATACTTACAGATGATAGCAGCAATATTTTTGTCCTTTCTGAGCTTGAATTTCTTCAGCCTCTTTGTCAACTCCTCAGAAATAGTACCAAGTTGAAGATTCTGTGCCTGCACACACACACACACCACTTCATTGATTAACTACTTACTTTTTGCATTCTAATAACATGCTATGATATAGGCCCTATAGAGTTCCAAAGAGTGAAGCAGCCTAAACTTTCTTAATCCTGTCCAAAAACAAACCCACCAAATTACTAGAAAATTGGACAGTTAAACAAAAGATTGCTGATTGGTGACCGGTTCATGCATATCTAAAGTTTACATGAACGATCGCATGCAATCTGGAATTGACAGTAACATTGTTTACCATGTTCAACGAAGCAGACTTCTTCCTCCCCCTTTTGATGCGGAAGTGATACACAGCCAGATAAGGCCTACTTCCTGCATGTTCATAATGTATGCGCACGGCTTCTATTTTCCGTAAAGGTTTGAATATCGAAAGTAGAGAAACTATGTTGCACAGATGTGAGTCTTCGTCATAACAAATGTTTCAGCGCTTATTGTCAGCGTGACTGTTTGTCTTCGCTGTGTGGAGGATTGAGCACATGGATGGGCGTTTGAATATCTTTTCTATGTTAACGTCTGTCAATTTTTATGCTGTTTTTGATGACAGTTTGACGAGGAAAAGGGGGGAAACAAAGAAGAAATATCTCAACCATCCTGCTGTCTTCCTCCTAATGTTAGTATATAGATTGAAACTAAATGCATAGATTATCAAATATCACAGGGAAAAAAATGTAACATGCTATTGTTCTGAACCCATTTGATGGATTACTATCATCTATCGTTTGATTGCCCAATACCTGTTGACATGTATAAGGAGAAGACTAGATATTTACAAAAATATACCACTGTTTATTCCCGAAGTCGGAATGTGGCCACTTGAATGGTGGACTAAAACAGAGAGATTGGGTGTGCATAAGTGTATTGGTGTGGCTGTGGGTGTGTCTATATCACCGAGTAGCCAATGGGCAGTAAACAAATAAAACAAAACTGGAATCTGTGCATGCTGTCAGCTGCCATTATAGCCATAGCCTCGAGTATAATGCCCAGTGCCTGGTCTTCTCCTGTGCTTGCAACTCTGCACAGAGGACTGCCTGCTGGCCTCAGCTGACACATTCCAACTTTAGGGTAGCTCATCAGAAAGTTTACAAGAGACATTTTTCAGATTTGCATGAAAAAAGGGCAAGAAAATGGGCTGGGTAGGCAGGGGAAAAAATTATTTATTTTATTCTTTTATATCGAGGATAATGGAATAAGCACTTATGTGCTTTTTTACATCCAGTCCCCGTGTGTATGCGGTTTTTGTAAATTCTGTCATCTGTTCCCACTGGCACACAATGGCCTACTCTTACCAAAAGGGGAACAGAATTTAACATGTGCCAAAATGTTCTGCATGGGTTGCACATGGGGCCTCGGTTTATAGTCTCATCCGAGAGAATGGCCTCCCTATCTCTCTTCGCCAAAGACCTTCTTGTGACACTTTTAAATCTGGCCTCAAGACATATTTGTTTCAAACCTAAGAATTTCCTCTCCTGTTTCATTTCATAGCTATCCCTACTTTTCAACAGCCAAAGATTCCATCACCTTGCCAAAGTGTATAACCTGTGTGTGTGTGTGTGTGCATTTGGACTTGTTAGAACTATTACTTGCTATTGGTTGCATGACTGTGTAAGAATGAGTTGAGTGCAAGCGCTTTGATTTGTCTGTTCAAGATACAGCGCTATATAAGTTCCATTTATTATTATTTTATATTATTATTATATATGAGAGGGAGGAGGGTGAGAGAAGTGAGGACTCGAACTCAAGGCCATTGGCCCATACATGAAGGGGGTTGCCAATCTGCTTAGTATTTTGGTTGGGGGGAGGAGAGCAATAGTAACGAAAAAATGTTATTGTATAACAAAAAAAGTAAGATACAGAAATATGACTTTGGATAACAATATCTCTCTTATTCTGAAAGCTTTACACAAATATAAAGTAAGGCTGTGCACAATCTCAGGATGACTTGATGCCATGAGTAAACAGAGTCTAAATAAATTAGGCTGTCTACTGTATTTTACAGGGATGTAATTCTGCCTAACATTAGAGAGGTGAGGAGAAAAACAGAAACATGGAGAGTGATAGAAAAGGGGAAATTTTTGTTTAAAGTCTTTCCACACATAGTAGGTTATAATTATATGAAGACTAGAGACCTTCCAAAGGGGGGGGGGGGGGAGGGGGGGAGGCTATTTATACTGAAGGGCCATTTCATTGGGGAGGGGGGGGGGGGGGGCATTAGATCAAAAGTTTGAAGCTCTCAGCACAAGGTTATCTAGCCTTATCTTCCAGGTATCCTTCAGTTGGACTTTGGTTTTTGTTCATACAGACTCTATAAGGGGTGCCACAATGTTTGCCAATGGCAGGTAATTATAAATGAAGATAAATGGCCTTTAGCCATGTTTTCTTCGAGGCATCTCTCTGTCTGTCTGTCTTTTGCTAAGAGGAGAATTTCATCACTAAGGAAAAGTTTTGGGTCGATTATTTTCCTTCTTTCCTGAGTTATTTTGGGCAGTCTCTTCATTTATTGACCAAAGAAGTTTTCTTGTTACTCCCATTTCGTGTAATATGCTTTTATTTGTTCTTTTATCTGTTCATCTGAATTTGAGAAGTTTACTCCCCCACCTCAGCTGCTTTTCATCATCTTTTCTTTGTGTCCAGGACTTACAGCCATCTAGCATGGATGGCCATATTAAGCATTTACTCATTTTCATTTAATCATGAGCTGGTTAGGATCTGATGCTGCGATCTTTCCTTATGGTGTTTACTTGGATCATTCTACATTTAGACATACCTACTATTGTTTTTATGTCTTTGGTACATGATCCGTCATTTGCTTTTGAATGAACCGAGATATTTACTCTTTGACATTTTCTATAGGAATTTCGTCAATCTTTATTTCATTCTTTGTTGGGAAGCTGGTTCTGGCAACATGCAGCAAATGTGGGCTTTTGGCGAAATGAGAGATGGAGGTCTTTCCAGGTAATATCTGCAGCAAAACAGAACGAGTGAGATGGAGTGTACAGGTGAAGACAGTTGCAGAGAAATGAGGGTACAGCTTTGTGGAGACATTTTTAACAGAGGGAACAAATTTTATCTTTCATTCTTTTTTGGGACAGGTAGTCCGACCAGGGATCCAAGCCAGAAGTAGTATGCAGGACTGCACAGACAATAACAGCTTTGTCAAAACTAAACACCATCTGGAGAGATAAGAATATCTCACTTATCTCCAAGATCAGACTAATGCGCTCCCTTGTCATATCCATATTTCTGTATGCCTGTGAATCTGGACCCTGATTTGCAGATTTGGGAGAAGAGTACAGGCGGTGGAGATGAGATGTTTTTCGGAGACTCCTTGGCTTCCCCTTTACAAAGACCACAAAGCAACAAAAGGGGTGCATAAACAGAATCCAGCAAACCATTGGCCCCTATGAGAACCTTCTAACGATCGTGAAAAAGCGTAAATTTAAAAGTTGTATGGGAAATGTCACAAGATCCCAAAAGGAATTACAAAGACAGTTTTGCAAGGCACTGTCCAAGGAGGAAGAAGAAGAGGCAGACCAAGGAAGAGCTGGGAGGATAACATCAGCGAATGGACAGGCCTAGAACTCAACAAAACCCTGAGAAAGGCAGACCAGAGAGAGGAATGGAGGGAACTGGTTGCTGAGTCTTTGAGGGTGCCCCCACGGTCGTCAGACTACGGGACAGATAGATAGATAGATAGATAGATAGTCAGTGAAGATATCGGAGGAGAGGAGTAATGTGTTCTGTTTTTTTTTTCTTTCTTAGGACTTGTCCAGCTGCAGAGTTTTGTATACAGGTGTTCTCGTTCAGGGTGAGCAGGTTCAAGAGAGCTCCAATATTATGTTGAGTTCAATGCTTTGCGCGCGCGCGCGCCCTTGTGGGGTTGTGGTTGTGTGTGTGTGTGTGTGTGTTTGTGTGTGTGTGTGGGGTTGTGTGTGTTTTGTGTGTGTGTGTGTGTGTGTGTGTGTTTGCACGTGCGAGCATGCATGCATGAGAGAAAGAATATTTTTTTATTTTTTTATTCTTTTATTTTGAGGATAATGGAATAAGCACTCATGTGCTTTTTTACATCCAGTCCCTGTGTGTGTACAGTTTTGTCAATTTTGTCATCTGTTCCCACTGGCACACAATGTCCTACTCTTTCAAAAAGCAGTACAGGTTTTAATATGTGTGCAAGATGCTCTGCATGTGTTTCACACGGGACCTTGGTTTATAGTCTCATCGGAAGGACTTTTGGGAAGAGTGGAGTTGGCACTGTTGTTAACTCCAGAGGAAAAATCCTCTTGAACAAGATTTGAACCCGGATCTGTTACTGTTACTGTTACTGGTCCCGTAACCCGCCAGGGTCGTAGGGGCGCTGCATGGTGGACGAACCGTGGACCAGCTGGTTCCACTTAGCGCGGTCGTGGGCGAGTGCCTGGGTGACATTGAAGTCCTTCCCTGTCCAATCACGGATGTCGTCGGCCCACTTTCTCCTCTGTCTCCCCGTCTTCTCTTCCTGGACTGTTCTTGGCAGATGGTCTTTGCAAGTCCTTCTGAGCGCTGTTACGGCCCATAACATTGTTAGTTTCCTCTTTTACACTGGTCAGTAGTCTTCATACCCGCACTTTGTTGAGAGATCTTTCTGCCGATCATTGTTGGTGACATGGCCTTAGTATGAGATGTCCAAGGAGCCTTCATGTGGCATTCATTTCTACTGCTTGGATCCTCCTATGTAGGTCTGGTTCAGTGTCCATGCCTCACATGCGTAAAGCATGTTAAGCAACTAGCGCGTTTAGTAACTTTACCTTGGTTCCGAGAGGGATGTTTCTGTCTCTCCATAATAATTATGGTCTTCAGTCTTGCCATTGCTGCTGCTGTTTGTGCCGCTCTTGCTTGGATTTCGGTCTTCGATCCTTCCTCACTTATGATGGCTCCAAGGTACTTGAAATGGTCAACTGTCTCCAGTTCTTTTCCGCTGAGAGTGATCTTGGTGGTGATTGGCTGGGCACTGTTTGACATGAGCTTGGTTTTCTCGGCGCTGATTTCCATGCCGTATCGTGAGGATATTTCGTCCAGTTGCTTCACTAGGTTGGCCAGTTCCTCTTCATTTCCTGCCAGACCGTCAATGTCATCGGCAAACCTGAGGTTGGTGATTGTTCGCCCTCCAATGCTGACTGTGCCTGTGTGGTCTTCCAAGGCGTCAGTCATGATGCGTTCAAGGAAAATGTTAAACAGTGTCGGCTGACAGCAGACATCCCTGTCGGACCCAACTGAGGTACGGAACCATTCCCCTACCGTGCCCTGTACGAAGTACTGCACTGGTGGCCTTTGAGTAAGTTCCTTGATGGTGTGAATCAGCTTCTGGCCCATGTTGAATTTGTTCATGGTGGCCCACAGAGCGTCATGCCATACTCTATCGAAGGCCTTCTTAAAATCAATGAAGACGTGGAAGATGTCTTGTTGATGTTGGCTGTATTTCTCACACAGAACCCTCAGGTTGAATATCTGTTCTGTGGTGCTTCTATTTGGGCGGAAACCGCCTGCTCTTCGCGATGATCTCTTCTGCCTGTGGTTTCAGCCTTTCAGGATCACTTTCAGCATGACTTTACTGGCATGACTTATGAGGCTGATTGTCCTGTAGTTTTGGCACTTGCTGGAGATTTCCTTTCTTTGAGGAGAGTGATGATGAGTGATTGAGTCCATGGTGTAGGCCACTCTCCGGTCTGCCAGATCTTGTTGCAGATACTTGTAAGGATGTCTGTCACTGCTTCTCCCCGTGTTGGATCAGCTTTGCTGGGATGATGTCGATTCCTGCTGATTTTCCTTTCTTCAGCGATCTAATTGCTACTTCTACTTCCTCGCGTAGAATTTGTTAAGTTGTCTTTATTCGATGAGGCTTGGCTTGCAAGTACGCTGGGGTCGCCTAGTGTCTGATGATTGTAAGTTCGGAACAGTATTCCGTCCATCTGCCAACGATTTCCTTCTTTTCTGTATAGGCAATTCCATCTTTGTCCTGGATGTTACTGACTCTTGCCTGTTTCTGTTTGGTGAGCTCTTTCACAATCTGGTATGCTCTTCTGCTATTATTCTTTGCAGGCTCTCTTCGATTTCTGTACATTGTTTCTCTATCCATTCCTCCTTGGTCTTCCTCATGTCTCCCTGATCTTCTGTTTACTTCTCTGTACTCATCTGCTCTTGTAGTGTTCTTGCTCTTCTTCAGGTCTCGTCTTTTGTCACACATATTCAAGATTTCATCTGTGACCCATGGTTGTGTTTTTCGGCAATGTTTGCCAAGGAGTATGCTTGCTGTCTCAGTCATCACTGCCTTAAAACTGATTGTCATCGTTTCGGCATCTTCTTCAAGTGCCAGCAGTGGTGCGAATTTCCCTCCTATTGTTGCTTGGAAGGACTAGGCGATGGTGGGGTATGGTGTTCACCGTGTTCCTTCCATCTGACCTCACAGAGACCTACCAGATGCCAGGTGTACCTGTCCAGCTCGGATAGCAGTTCTTGGAGTTTGCCTGTTTGGGCCAGACTTCTTACATTCCACGTTGCGATGGTGATGTAGCCCCTTCCTCGGATCTATTTGTAGGGTTCCACCAGGTCTGCACACTGTTCGCCTCGCCATGTGGCAGACGAAGGCGTGGTCCTTGTTGACCCAGGCGGCGACCGATCTGGTATATTCTTTATTGTGTTTTCCATGTAGCGTGTCTTGGGCAAAAGTAGCCTGGCGGCGCCCATCCCTCTCCAGGCGTGATTTTTGGGTTGGGTTGACTCCCCACATGTCACAGGTGGTACAGGATTCCATGGTTACCGGTAGCAGAGGACACCTCTGACCTGACTGTCGATCAGATCACAAATGCACCACTCTACCCACCAGGCTATCCTGTCGCTTACTCAAAATCTCACCATTGGTAAGCAGTGTGTAATGTTAATAACACATTCACTCTATATAATTTGTTATTAACACTGTATACACACTGTCCTCACTCTGTGTTAATGAAACAACAGAAAGAGAGGGGGAGAGAGAGAGAGAGAGAGAGGAGAGAGAGAGAGAGAGAGAGAGGTTGAGAAGGAGAGAAGAAAGAAAAAGCCAAACCTTTCAACAGATAGACTGACAGATAGAAATGGTTGTATGACTGTGTAAAATCAAAATATGCACACAAACTGCAGTGTGTGTGTGTGTGTGTGTGTGTGTGTGTGTGTATGTATGTGTGTGTATGTATGTGTGTGTGTTGTATCTGCATGTATTCATATGTATGAATGTGTAAAACCCATAAACAGAACATAACCACATTGACAAAGAATCTGACATACTAGCCACTTTCTTCAATACTTACACAGAAAGAAAAAAAGCAAACAGGCATATTGCCATCATCACTCACACGAGCCAAAACAACTTTATTATGTCAAACAGTTCAGCAAATCTGGTTCCAATAATGGCACTACAACAATGACAATCTTCTCGCCCCAAAGAAAAGAACAACAACTGTTAACTCATAGTCCCCCCCCCCCCCCCCCCTTTTTAGCTCAGTTTGTTCATTAATAACATTTTGTATCATAATTAATTAAATCCCCGCTTTACAGAAATAAAATCAGGGTTTCAACTTCCACATTATCAATTCATAATGTGATGGATGCCACAGTCAAGTGTTTAAGACCATCTGACTTTAATCCTATGGGTCTACAAAGCCGTGGCAAGAATCTTGGCAGCTTCTGGTGAATAAAGGTGGGGATTTTTATCACCTCAACTTCAGGCAAGTCTGCACAGACCTGCCAGTGCCTTCATTTCCTTCCTGTATGTATACATGCAGAAGATAAAAATACGCATGTTAAAGATCCCACAAATCATGTCCCATTCAGCGGGTTACGGAAACATGAACATACCCAGTATACATCCCTGAAGTCAGAATGTGGCTACCTTCATTGGTGGGCCAAAACTTGCATATGCAAGTCTCACCATAGGTGAACCTCATTGGGCTCTAGCCGAGGAACACCACCAAAGAAATCATTAACATAATCATGGGCTGTGTTAATAAGCACCATCACAGATTACACTTTCACTTTGCAACAAAGTTACTGGAAATTCGCTGCAAGTGGAAAAAGATAAAACGGGTTGGCACCTATGAAAAAGCAATGTACAAACCTATGGAAACATTTCTTTCCCTTGCATGTACTGGGTAACAACATGACATATGTCTTAAGTATTGTTTTTCTGAATATCTTGTTTCTTTCTTTGTTTTCATATGATCAATGATTTTGTTTAAGGCATAATACATGGTTTGTTTTCTTTCATTATTGCACCATTTATTACCAATGAATAAATCAAACAGGAATTTGTTTAAATACATCAACCAAGGACATTTTTTTCAAATGCATCGAACAGAGAAAAAGTTTGATTGTTTATGAATCCCATAATACAGTCTGTGGTTATCTCAACTTAATATACATAATACATATGAGTCTCTCTCTCTATATATATATACACATACACTGCCCTCACTCTGTGTGTAATGAAACACATTAAGTCAGATGCTATCATCACTAACAACATAAGTCTGCTCCTTTCATTTCTTCTGTAACATACTTTGCAATCTTAGATCAACACATGCATTGTTTAGAGGCCATGCCTTGATTTCTCCACTTCTCTCCTTGCTGTGCTATAGTATATACGCCATTAGCATCATGAGAAGAAAGCACTGGACATGGTGAACGACTGCCCTGCCTGACAGCCTTCGCTCAGTCTGGAGATCAGGGTCTGTACCAGACAAAGAAAAATCACGATTACTACCCCAGTTTGCGGCAAGCAAACATGCACGCACACACACACACACGATCTATACAACATATAAGTCTTTCGGATGAGACTATAAACCGAGGCCCCGTGTGCGAACGCACGCAGAACATCTTGCGCAAACGTTAAATCCTGTTCCGCTTTTCGTAAGAGTAGGCCATTGTGTGCCGGTGGGAACAGATGACAGAATTCACAAATCCGCATACACACGGGGACTGGATGTAAAAAAGCACATAAGTGCTTATTCCATTATCCTCGATATAAAAGAATAATAAATAAATAAATAAATAAATATACACTTGCTGGCGCATGCGCGCGTACACACACACTTACACTCACACACATACACGTACACGCGCGTGCACGTGTGGGCGCACACACACAAAGACATACAGCAAGCAGGCAAGAGCGCTTACACACAGAGAGAGAGAAATAGCAATGGATAATATCTTGTCTAATATTATGTAATGTGAAAAGACATTAAATTAAAGAAGAAGAAAAAGCAAATGCATTCCTAATTCAATGTACCATCTCACAAATTTGACTTTGAAATTTTACAAACAGAGTAAGCAAAACAAAACATCTCCCCCCACCCTCACATATGTACACTTATTTACAATGAAACCAAGATCTTTCTTTTTTTTTTCTTTCTTTATTTCTGTTCATTTTGTTCTTATGTTCTTTCTTTCTGTTCATTTTGTTCTTTCTTTATGTCTGTTTATCCTGTTCTTGTGTTCTTTCTTTATTTCTGTTCATCTTGTTCTTTCTTTTTTTTTTTGGCTGCCTCATCTTCTGTGACGTTCCCCGCCCCGCTGCTCCCACGCCACTCATTCCAATCTCCCCGCCACAACCATACCCAGATTTGTTATGTCTCATCCTCGGGGTCGGAAGTCCACAAGGAGCCCATCACTATCAAGCCGCTGTAGGGCCACCAGCCAGAGGGGCCCTGCACTACTGGGTCACTTTGGTGGTGTTCAGTGGTGCCTGTTCTGAGCTAACATATGCAGAACACCACCTACTAAGCCCCCTACTAACGACAGTAATAGCTCAGTTGCGGAGCCAGACTGAGTGAGTTGCCCACCCGAGGTGGCAACCACCACAACGTTCCTCCAACGACCGTCCCCCGCAAACCCCCAACCTCAAAGGCTTTGACACAGGCACAGAATGTATGGGGAAACCGAATCTGAGGTCACCATGATACCAGAGCAACCTGGACCACCAAATAAGAGGCAATTAAAATTTTTTTAATGCATGATGATCAATGACAATGAGGATGACTAATGATGCTGTTGTGGAAGTGCATATGCTTTGAGACTACTTGACAGGGTTGTACTCTATGCTTACTATCATAATATATCCCGGCGTCAACCAGGCCCGAGAGATACAGGCACCTGCAGTGTCGGTCAGGTAATTTGAGCAACACTCTCAAACTCGCATCCGTTAAGTGGATGACGCTCAACTGTGTGGTCCCAGTCTTCCCACTGAGCCCACAGCACACTCACTCTGGGTAGGAGCCGGCCAGAGTCCGAAAAATCCCTATGACTCTTATGGGAATTGAACCCGCGACCTTCCAGTCCGTAACCCAAGGCGCTAACCACTGCACCATGGTGGCTGGTGAAACCAAGATCTTTCAATGCACTGCAAAGTGTAAGATATATAAAACTGCACCACCGTTCCCCCTGGGGTGCTCCCTCACCCCCCTCAAATCAAGCAACGAACAAACAGTCTCACCCACAAAAAACAACAGACACACATCCATCATCACTATCACACAAGTGAATATATGAATTTAATTCTCCACTCCCCCACAAGTCCTAAAGATGAGACACTAAACCAAGGCCCCATGAACGAACGCATGCAGAACATCTTGCACACACACTAAAAACCTATTCCACCTTTCGGAAGAATAGGCCAATGCATGCTGGTAGGAAGTGGATGACAAAATCAAAGGGAGGGCGGGATGACCTAGTGGTTAGAACATTGCGCTTGCAATCTGATGACCTGGGTTTGAGGGGATATTTTCGCTCAAAGTTAACATCAGTGCAGACTCCACTCTCCCTAAAAAGTCCTTCAGATGAGACTATGAACCGAGGCCCTAAGTGCAAATGCATGCAGAAATCTTGCGCACACATTAAATCCTGTTCCGCTTTTCATAAGAGTAGGCCATTGTGTGCCGGTGGGAACAGATGACAGAATTTACATAATCCCGCATACACAAGGGGGCTGGATGTGAAAAAGCACATAAGTGCTTATTCCATTATCCTCGATATAATATAAAAGAATAGAAAAAAAAGCCCCCCCCCCACTCACGTATGCACAAAGCTGTTGTGTTTAGACACTATTCTCAAAGTCGAACTGTTGCTATCTTCACAAAAGTTATTTTTATTTTGAATTTTTATTTATACCACTTTAAGTCACGGCAGATTTCTCTCCGTGAAATTTGGGCTGCTCTCCCTAGGGAGAGCGCGTCGCCACAAGAGCAGTGCCACCCATTTTTTTTTTCCTTTTTTTTTCCTGTCTGCAACAGTATTTGTTTCTCTATCAGAGTGGCTTTTTTCTACAGAATTTTGCCAGGGACAACTCTCTTGTTGCCGTGGTTTCTTTTATGTGCGCTTAATAAATTTGTGTAACACACGGGACCTTGGTTTATCGTCTCATCCAAAAGACTAGCGCCCAGACCACCACTCATGATCTAATGGATGGGGAAAAAGTTTCAGGTCCAAATGGGATACGAACCACCGCACACTTCCGACCCGGACTTTTTGCTTTCTAGACAGGCGCATATGCAAAATCTCCCCACCGGTGAACTCTGGAGCTCCAGCTAAGGAACGGGAACCCCCTCCCCCCCCAAACAAATGGAAAGATCTCTACTAAAAAGCCATTATCCAGTTAAGACTATTATTACAGTGTTTCCTTACTTTGGGTTTGTGGCCATCTCCTCTCAGGTAGCCCAGTGCAAAGCTTTCCGTTGTGTGCCCCCAGCATACCTCCACTGTAAATACACACACACGATCAAAAAGAAACTTGTTCAGTTTTTTCTTGATAGAAGAAGTATGCT
Organism: Rapana venosa; assembly: GCA_028751875.1. Taxonomy (NCBI): domain Eukaryota; kingdom Metazoa; phylum Mollusca; class Gastropoda; order Neogastropoda; family Muricidae; genus Rapana; species Rapana venosa. Next base: position 30,714,685 of record CM054137.1, on the reverse strand, counting down.
ATTCTATGGTTTTCCAGGGGTTACAGCTTACAAAAGCAGTTTACTCTTGTACAGGTAGGTGAGTGTAGTTTCTACTTAGACTTGAAAATCTGTTGTTTGTTGTTTTGACACAGCCTCAGTACAGGTTTGGAGAGGTTTTTTTAATGACTGATCAACATGCATGTGTTGTGTTATGTTGTGTGTGTGTGTGCAATAAGAGAGAGAGAGACAATGACAACATTTTATTGTGATAAGCTTTTTAAGCCCATTCACAAGGGGACAGTGGGAAGGGGAATGGGCACAAAACACATATCGTAACTAAGTAAAATGCATGATTAATTACTACAGCCCAAATGATCTCCATGGCATGGGTTCCACGTCCTGGTTGATAGAATTATGTTCAGATACAGACAGATAACATAAGCATAACACTTTTGCCCATTGCAAATAGGGAAAACATAGGAGCCACAATAACATAAACTGCAGTTTGTTTGTTTGTTGTTTTTTTATACAGTGGATTGAGTCCATGACAAGGTTGCCATGTCACTCTGTGTGAGGAGAGAAGAGAGAGAGAGAGAGAGAGAGAGAGAGAGAGAGAGAGAGAGAGAGAGAGAGAGAGAGAGAGAGAGAACACATGTATAAACATTTGCTTGGGTGTTCACATCATTCATATACCCTTTGGTTTGTTGCTTTACAAGATTCAGCTCTATATAAATTCCATTCATTACTGTTATAATACACAAACATTTTCACATTTGCACAAGTTTGTATGCTCAAGCCTATATGCACACTTACAAACTCGGAACAACACACATGTATGGCTCATTCTTAGAAATGTGAATAAAATCTTAAGGACTATATCTTCAAAATCGTTTTAAAAAAAAGCACGTACTCCGTAAATGAAAAAAGGTATCACCTACCATCTGGAACACTCTCTTCTGTGTGAGTGATTCGTATGGCTACAATTCCCGCCAGTCTATCACTCACTCCTGATAACAGTCGAGACTCTGAAATGTGAAGGGATGAAAAGATTACAATCAATCACTCCATTTAATATGCATGTCTCTAGCCATTCTTGGCTTCTTGTTGCTCTAGTGTTTTGTAAAAAAAAACAACTGAAAGAAGACTTTTTTTGGAAACAAGCAGAAAAGTTAAGTTACTAATGTATAAATCTGCAAAGGGAATAGTTCCAGTATAACTTCCCCCCCTCCCCCTTCTTGTACAACAAAAACTCCAGAAAAGACAAGTATAATGAAATAAGCTTATCAGATCATATTAGGTCAAATCACACACACATACAGTCTTAACCACTCAGTTTGCATTAAATGAAAAATAGTAACGTTTTTGTGTATGTAGTAAGCTAGTGAATGCTTTCAAAACAATGATATAGCATGGGTGTGAGCTCAAATTGATTGCCTCACCTAGGAAGTGTTGGTTAAAACACACACGCAGTCCCTCAGTGGTGTCTTCTGCAGACGTGAGGCAGTCAGCACAGGTTTTGGCCAGTAGTGTTCTCATTATGTGTTCACCACACCCTGGTCAAAAACAAAAATCTTATCATTTTGAGAATATAAAACAACATTATTTGCCACTTAACTGAAATGATACCAAGCAATAATGTAATAATGATAAAAGAATACACCTCCAGATTGATGCCCAGATCTCTATGCTTTACTTAAAAAACCCAAACATCTCAAAAACAAAAAAACCCCAACAAACCCCAAACTTTTTTAGCAATACACAAGAAAACTAACTGGGAAGGAAACAGAAGTTTGAATAAAATTTCAATAGTCTACATGAAGTAGAAAGCGATATGGATTTTAGCTGACTGTGACCACATATTTTTGCCTAAAAAATATTAAATATTAACAGCATTGCAACACCAAGCTGAGATGATGTGCTCAAGCAAATTCCAGACATAAATATGGTAGCTGCTGAAGTGGTTTATGCTGGAGAAATGTTACCGATTCCCTAAGCATATCAATTCTTCCCAGACTTTATCTGTATTTTTGTATATTCTTCATTAAGCTTTATGTATACGTTTCCTTGTGGAACATGTAAAGGTTGTTGAAAGAAAAATCAAGCAAGGAGGATAATGTCATCCTTACCTGATGTAATAACAGCCACCCCAGGTCGCTTCTCATCCATGTTTTGTGCCCAGCATCCTGCCCCGAACAGTGCTGCCTGGATCAAAATGTCATACAGATACTACATGTCAAGAACTGGTGAAGCCACTCTTGTTCTCTATTTAGATAGTGAAAAAGAATGGAAGCTTGGCCTTCTGTACAAAAAATACAAAGAAACAATTTCAAGTCAAAGATGCTTATGCAACCGATCAGCTAGCATACCCGTAAATAACAGATACAGGAAAAAAATAGAAACACTTCCTAAAAAGGGAAGTTTCCATGTTGTTCATATACCCATCATTCATGTATACATACATCAGGAAATGTAGAGAGGAAAGTGCACACTTAAACTGCTTCTTATTCAACAAATGTTCAAGACATTTTCATAATATTACAAACTTATTTATAATGCATGCATTCGCTTGAATACAGAAATTTGCTAAAACTAGTTCACATAGATTCAAAGACAGCCAGTTACAACATACATGCAATCTTTTTTTTAACTACTTACATCAATCTTCATACCTCCTACAGCTAAGCCATTCGGTAATAAACTCAGAATAAGTCTATTGATAACAAAACCTTTATGGCTATGAACTTTGAGATCTAGGTCTACTGATGACAAAATCCTCTATTGCACAGAAAAAGTCTCATTGGTAAATTCAAAGTAACTCATAAAAATTAAGCTGCATTCATCAACAAATCTGTATACGGGAAGACAAACGACATGAAATCAGTTGCTGAGAAATGTCACTACAGTAAACTCACTGGTCCCAGCCTCCCTGGGTGTTTCAGCCAGATCCCTCCACTGGAGACGGCAGCGCTGACATTTCCCTCCCAGTCCACACACACTGCCCCCACTGTGTCCTGCACTGGGCTCTCCTCCAACTGTACATCCTCCCCTCCACCTTCAGAGTCATCTTTCCCATCCCTCTTTCCATCTGTGCCATTACAATCTTTGCACGATGTGTTTGATTCCACACCATGATCAACACTGTTTTGAGATGAAGTCTTTGAGGCTTTGGTTCTGTCATTGCCCATGTTTGTAAACTCTGATAGTTCTGGCAGACTGGAATGTGAATTTGGAAGACAGCGTGATGCCACAGAAGATCCACTTGAAACTGAAAGTGTGCAGTGGGACTGACCATTACCAGAGGCATCGATATTCTGAAATTAAAAGCCAAAACCTTACGTATAAGAAATGAAATGTTCTCAGACAATATTCTTAAGAACAAACAACAACAGACATCAGACTTAAATTAAAAAAAATATTTTTTAACAAATATCTTTTGAAATAACCTGTACTACTCTCAAGGAGTAGAGTTAAATTTTATTTTATATTCCACAAGTACACTCATTATTCAAAAAGAAAAAAGTAAAATGACAAAACTGAGATGGAGGATATGTGGAGGCTAGTATCTCGAGTAATCACCAAATTAAAAAAACCAAACTCTCTCTCAAATTTTTTTAATGCTCATTATCATCAACTTGATGCAGCTGGGTACACAGATACTCAAAATGTCTGTTAACTGTTTTTTGTGCTGACTTCTCAACTTTTTCTGTGAAAATGTTTTTATGGCAGAGGTTGAGCTTTAAGAAGCATATATATATAATATATATATATATATAAATATATATATATATATATATACTATATATATAATATATATGTATATATATATATATATATATATATATATATATATAGTCTCCCAGAAAAGAAACAAATCGGGGAGGGGAAGGGGGTGGGAGGGGGGGGAGAGGACCTTCCAAAATTGGCCAAAAAATGTGTAAATGCTGTTATGCCAAAATTTGGGCACTAAATATCAAGACTCAGATTAAAAACCCCCAAATGTATGGGGAAAAAACAGACCAGGATTGCCAACAATGAGTTTTTTCAGAATATAGTTTACTAAAACAGTCTATGTCTCTTTCTCTTTGAACGTTGTGCAAACTTTATATGTATTTTCGTTTAAAACTGAATTGTCACTTCTTGCAAAAAAAAGAACATGATAGATAATACAAATTACATCTGTATGATCGAAATTCTTTTCTGTTTAAGCTTTCTGCTCTTCAACTCTCCTTGTACTTCTAAAGACTTTTGAATACTGAAAAAAAAAGACACATAAAAAATAATATAAAATACTAAAACTTTCTAAATGAAAGACTTGATCAATTTTTCAAAACGACTAACCCCCTCTTCCCTCCACACTCACCAACTAGAAACAAGAAATATACAAAAAGCACAAACTGATAACAAACTATTTCTAAAAAAAATTTACTGAAAATTCTTTAAAAAAATGGGGCAAAAACAAAAAAATCACTTAATCAAAAGCATGGTCTACATGAAAACGCTGTTTGCAGTTACAGATACTGCTTACAGAAACATGAAAATAGGAAAAAATAAGAAAGATAACCTCAATAAAAAAAAACAACAGAAAAAAAAACAAAATCTTAATGGGAAAAATGATACAATCTGTGAGAAACAAAATGAGATGGGAAGAAACAGTGAATAAATGCTTTCACTCAATGAGAGAGAGAGAGAGAGAGAGAGAGAGAGAGAAGAGAGAGAGAGAGAGAGAGAGAGAGAGAGAGAAGAGAGAGAGAGAGAGGAGAGAGAGAGAAATTAAGGTAAAAGAACAGATGAAAACTGCGAGTGTATACACAAAAAATAACAAGTTACCAGAAACCTAGTATGACAGAAAGAAAAAGAGCGATGTCCTGTTAATCTCTGCAGCCAGCTGCCTACACACTTGTGTACTGTTCATAAGCTATGTTGATGCAAATGAAGATACCTTCTCAAAACAAAAGGAAACAACATATACTGATGCACCACAACTTAAATTACAACTGAATAAAATGCCTCCCCCATGGGGATGCCGGGGGCATGTCAGTATGAATAACGTCCCCACCTTCTGAAAAAATAGGAATACCCTATTTCCTATCCCTTTATTTGTTTCCGCCTTGATCCATTTTCCTCCTGTCACCTCCTTCTTGTCTATTTTCTGCCTTCTTGGTCCATTCTCCTGCCTTTTTATGAAAATATTTTATAGATAACAATTCTCTCCCACACCAAAGTTGGATGCGCTGGGCCTGACTTGTCAGGCGCTTAATGACAGCACAACACATCTTTGCTCTTATGACAAGATAGCAAAAGTTGGAGTCTGGGCATTCGATGATGAAGAATGAAAAGCCAACACATACAGATGCACAACAATTTCATTTACAAGTAGGCCTAAGTTAAAAAAAAAAAAGCCAATACCTATCTATGTATGTATGTATGTATGTATGTATGTATGGAAGGAAGGTGGCAGGATGGTTAAGACGTTCGCCTGCCAACAAGTTAACCATGAGGTTGTGGGTTCGATTCCCAGCCTTGCCCTTTGTTCCCAGTTTGACCAAAAAATCGAACTGAATGTCAAAGTCCTTCGGATGAGACTATAAACCGAGGCCCCATGTTTGAACGCATGCAGAACATCTTGTGCACACGTTAAATCCTTTTCCGCTTTTCGGAAGAGTAGGCCATTGTGTGCCGGTGGAAACAGAAGACAAAATTTACAAAACCGCATACACAAGGGGACTGGATGTAAAAAAGCACATGAGTGCTTATTCCATTATCCTCGATATAAAGAATTAATAAATAAATGAAATAAAATATGTATGTATGTATGTCTATCTACACACACACTGACACACACAACTTATATTACAGTTGAATCAAAACCTGACCTGGGCGGAACTCTGCCCAAGGACAAAGAGCAGTGTTCCTGTGACTGCAGGAGGCGATGTGCCACTTGTACAGGGTTCAGGATGCCAGACACACACCCACAGCGCCAAACAGGGAGCTGCCTCCCTCCATTACGCTAGCATCACACTCCACATCGCCATTCATGGTCAGGTTGGACCCTCGACCTGCGTTGCTCAGCTCTGAATCCTGTTAGAGAATTGGACGAAAAAGGATTAGCTCCATATTTTGTGTTAGACGCATGTCAACTTAAAAATTTTTTTTTCGAAAGAAAAGAAGAATATGAAGTAGAGATTCTCCTGTATACAAATGTCCCCCCCCCCCCCTCCCAAAATCAAGTGGTGTTTGCAATCATTCTTGATGTGTGTGTGTGTGTGAGCGAGTGTGTGTGGGTGGGGTATGTGTGTGTAGTGTGGGTAATGTGTGGGTATGTGTGTGTGAGTATGTGTGTGTGTGCATGTGGTGTGTGTGTGTGTGTGAATTTGGAATGTTAGTGCACAGATACATATCAATACATGAAATGGAAACCATAAGACCAAACTTGCTGCTGCTTGACTTACCTACATGTAAATTTTTGCCCATCCTGGGGCTTCCTCAGACATATAACCCTATCTATATTCTATATAGATTAATTCATATTGACATACATGAATGGAGTCTCAAAAACAAACATAGAAACAAATATCCTCAGAACTGTTCAAAATTATGAATTTCTTAAAGTTTCTTCATAAAACAAACTGCCTTGTTGAAATAACATGTTATCATTTCCTTCTGGTTCAAACTGAGAACATTCTGAAATAGAACTGACATTAGCACACTCGAAGAATGATTAAAAAAAAAAATCAAATTGGAGGAGTCAAGCAACTTTTTCATTATTTTGTTGGCTCCAACTTCTAATTTTATAGCTCTTGCCTTAAACAGCACAGTCGCCAACAAATCATAAAAGAATTACTACTAACACTAACCCCCACAACCAACTGAAAGTTTTAAATCATATGAAGTGTGAAAAATTTTCTATAACTCCAAGACGTGTACACAGCAGGTAGTTTACTATCAAAAGCAAAGATTTGTGTCAGTTCATAAGTTTGATTCCTTTATGTTCACTCTTACCTCTAAAACAGTAACAGCTGCAGCAACTGCATCTACAGCGGACTTCTTCTGTTTAAGCAGACTCATTGCCTGCACAATACAAGCATGCAGTATGTGTAAAGACCCACAAAAAACAGTAAGGCAGACTTTGCCATGCAATTGGTGTATATTCTGAATGTCATATTTAAATGCAAATGATTGTGTAGGGAAGATGCTTTTGAGATGCACAGGCCAGTGGGAGGAACTCCATGGGTGATCTATTCTGCCCCCTGGATAATAGCTGTGTCACAAGAACTAATGAAATAAAAGAAAACCCCACACACACCAGTCAATAAAACCATCAAAATGGTAAATGTTTGTCATTCTCAAGGAAAAAGGAATCACCACATCCAGCCTAAAAAGCCAAAGTAGCACACAGTCAATGAGTCAAGTTACTGTCTGCGTGTGAGACTTATTGAATTTGAATGGCATGTCAGAAAACTCTTTTCATTTGTCCGATGATCAATATTAAAGTTAAAGCAATAAATTCCCTTTCATGACAGCACAACACTGCTGCTATCACTGTATCAGTTGACAGTGACAAAGCCTACCTGTCCTCTTTGCCCACAACTCCAGCCCAAGTTTATTGCACAAACAGGCAGCCAAAGTGAAATGTATTGTGCATGTTTCTTCCCCAAAATGATGTATATATATATATATACTTTTTGATCATATAATTATGATCACATAATTATATCCCAATTCAACCAAATATAACAAAAATACAACTGTAAGACATGCAAAAACTGCATTAAAGATGAAAGATGTTCTACTTAAAAAAAAAAATTCTGAACACTGGTACCTGCTTTAGTGATTTGGTTGAATTGGGATATAATTATGTGATCATAATTATGTCATCAAAAAGTATATAATATATAATATATATATATATATATATATATATATATATATATATATACACACACACACACACGCATCATTTTGGGGAAGAAACATGCACAATACATTTCACTTTGGCTGCCTGTTTGTGCAATAAACTTGGGCTGGCTGTTGTGGGCAAAGAGGACAGGTAGGCTTTGTCACTGTCAACTGATACAGTGATAGCAGCAGTGTTGTGCTGTCATGAAAGGGAATTTATTGCTTTAACTTTAAGTTCTGCATTTTCTTTTTTCCCTCTTTAACAGATTGGAGGTTTATTTGCCTCAAGAATAATGATCACAGCCTCTCTACCAATCTGCTTTAAAAAAAAAAAGTGGACATAACACTTTCATACCATCTTTAAGTTAGTTGTCAGCAGACACTACACCACACAAGTATACAGCATTTTGAGTATTTATTACCTGCCAAGCATGCTCTCCTGCATAAGTCCTTGTAGTTTGCTGCCTTTTCCACGGAGTGAGACCCTGCACCTGGGTATGTCATACAGTGATATGTTTAAAAAGAAACAAATGATAATGTGTGTGTGTGTGTGTGTGTGTGTGTGTGTGTGTGTATCTTTGATTTTATGTCTGTTCACTTAAAGTGATATTAGACGAAGGAGGTGGGGAAGGGGGCATGATGAGATGAGGGCTTTAAGGAAAAGAGATGCATGTTGGTATTTACGTACTTATGTATTTAGGTGTGTGTGTGTCTGCGTGTGTATCTGCGTGTGTGCATGTGTGTGTGAGAGTGGGTGACTATGAGTGACTACACGTGTATGTTGATCTGTTTTGATTTAAACTTACGACTATGATGGTGTAATGCGCAAATTTACAGCAATTGCATTCACTGATGACAATGTAGTGTAATGCATTGCATTTACATTCAATGATAATAACTACATAATACATACTGCAGTCTGACGACAATGTAAAGTATTGCAATCACATTTAGTGATTTCATGATATAAATTTATGCTATACATAACACATATCATAGTCTGTGTCTATAGATGACTTATGACTTGCACCCTGTCATGCATTATCTACTGATAAAAAAAACCAAGTATGTTCTTTCGAGCCAGAAGGCCCATAGAGCCGGAGCTTATCCCGGTTTCTGTAGCGTTAAGCGAACTGATGGCTTTTCACCACCCCTGTGACAGGACGCTAGTCTGTCGCCAGATACTTCCCCAGCAGATCTACTGATAAACCAATACAAAAAATTATGCACTTACTAACAGTTACTTAAAAAAAATCCAAACCAATGTGAGCCAAGTTTGAAATTGGTACAGCCAATCAACTTTTAAAACAAACATCGTACATTGTCCAAACCAAAAATTTCCCCCATTCACTGGCTTGCTGTGTGATGAGTGGGTCAGAGTTAAGCTTGGGAATGATAGCAGTAACAACAATAACAACAACTGACCTGCATGAACTGCAACAAATAAGCTCTTGCTGAAGTCATCTTCATGGGAGACAGTAGCCATGGTTCTCCTCTGGTAATTATGGTCCAAACCAGAGAATAACAGCTGGAAGAAACAAAAAGGCAAAACAAAAATGCTTATTCTTATTGTTTCTGTACATTCACTGATGCACATCCAAAGAATTTGAACCAACAATTTACAATCAAGGTATGCATTTTTTCAAATTGGTTTTTTAACTTGATCTTGATCGGGCACTGAAGCAGTGTGATAGGTTTGAGGTTTCTCACTTTCTGGGGTGGTTTGATTTTATTTTACAATTACCAAAGAAGTGTGAGAGCTCATTGGAGTGATTTCAATTAAAAAAAAAGGAAAAATACTGTTGGCGTGTTGCTGTTGCTATCTTGTTTACGCCCCTGCGATGATTTCCAGTCTTGAGACTGGAAAGAAAACAGGTGGTAAGATTTGAGTTTTGTCTTTGTTTAAAATTACAGCTAGTTTGCTGTTTTGGTGTAGTCTTGTTCGCGAAATACTGCAAACATTCCAAATTATGGCACAGCACTATCATACATAGCACACAATGTACAACAGATGTTTCATCAAATAGAGGTTGCTTACCTAAACACAAACAAAACAAAACACGTGCTCGTATGTATACATGTACACAAGACGGCATTGTATTTATCAACTCAAGGGAGGTCAGCAGATATCCAAACAAGATAGGCCTAGCATCTCTTACATCATTATTAATGAAATAATTAATTTTCAGCTTCTTTCTCAGTGCAAGTGTTCGTATAGTCTGTTATATTAATTACATCCAAATATCCTTACCAAACACATATTTACTATAACTTTGGCATATTACTACAGGGAATTTAATAGCACTTGGTTTTTTAATGACAACACTTTCGTTTTAATGTTGACAACATGGCTGACAAACCTCATGGTGTCCTCTGATCAACCGTTGACGCTAGCATAGGTTTGCCATTCTCTTTATCACCAATCCACTCATTACACCAGAAGATACCGTAGATGAACAAATATTGTCTCTCGTGCATATTATGCCATAGATTGATGTTTTTTGAAAGTTGTAAAACCTGCTGGGGAAAGTTGCTATGTGAAGGTCATGAACTGGTGTAACTGTACACAACGTAAACGTACACTGTACAGTCTAGAAAAATGATGCACGTATGTAATACGCACCGTCTTTAACTGCTATGTTTACAATTACAGTAATGCTAAGGAAATGGCAGATTATTTTAATGCTATTTATTCGAACTTTGCTGGTTTAGTTTCAACTGTTGCTACACATTCAATTTTGTGTTGTTGTAGTGTGTGTGTGTGTGTGTGTGTGTGTTTGTGTGTTTGTTTGTTTGTTTGCTTGTGCCACTGTACACTTATGATTATGACATGCACAGTCAGTATGCATCTCAACACACAAGCAGCAGCCACACTTATGCACACACAGCATGCATACATCGTTGCTTAACTCAGTCAGTGTAGATATCCAGTTTGGGCCGAAACTTTTCCCCCATCCATTAGACCATGAGTGGTGGTCTGGGCGCTAGTCTTTCGGATGAGACGATAAACCGAGGTCCCATGTGTTACACATAATTATTTAGTGCACGTAAAAGAACCTTCGGCAACAAGAGAGTTGTCCCTGGCAAAATTCTTACAAAAAACCCACTCTGATAGGGAAACAAGTACAGTTGCAGACAAACAAAAAGAGGAAGGGGGGGGGGGGGGGGGGGAAGCGATGCTATTGTAGCGACACACTCTCCCCAGGGAGAGCAGCCCGAATTTCACACAGAGAAATCTCGTGACTTAAAGTGGTATAAATGAAATATCAGGAAAATACCTGCCAGCAGAATCTTGTGATCATTTTGACCACCGGGTCTTGCTAGTGGTAGAGAGGTTGCATAATGGAGATAAAAGCTGTAAAATATTGTTCTGGGAGAGTTCTGTTGGCTTAAACGGTATCAGTAATGTGTGTGAAGAGCTGAGGAGGAGTGTGTGTTTGCTTTATTTGTACCTAGTTATTGAAACAAAGAAAACATTGATATTGATTGCTATTTTCTTTTTTTACAAGTTTTTGTACAGCTGACAACAAATTGTAAGCAGTTTGCATGAATATAAAATATTAATATTTTCAAACTTGACACATTAATTTTGTGAGCTTTTGTAACAAAAATGTCTTCTTTTGGATGGACAGCAGTACAGTTGTTTATACTGGTCTGCAGATAAATAAAGATGTGTTCATTCATTCACTGAGTTATGTGAAAACATTACTTAGATTAGAAATATTTCTGACAGTGGTTACTCAGAGTCAAACTGAAGAGAAAAAAAAAGCAGTTTGTAACAAGTAAAATTGTGTAAAACTCAAATGTGTTTGGCTTTTGTTTCAGATGATTTCCAGCATTCACAGAATTTCTTTTTCACTCATCCTCTCACGTGACACATGGACTGGCTGTGAAAGATGCCACGACACAGCAAGATACAGCTTCAGGTTTTAAGCTTGTATAGACAGTTCTTGAGGACCACAAAGGACCAGCCCAGCTTTCAAGAACATATCAAGGCAGAGTTTAGAAAAATTCAGCCATCCCTCGCACAGAGTCTGTCAAAGTAGAGTATTTGCTAAGACGTGGGTGGCGACAGCTGGACATGCTCAGAAGCAGTTCTGTTACTGGTGCTGGAGTTTTTGAACAAGAGGAGAGTGCTAAGAAATGACAGTGGATGAAGCAGAGAGTGTAGTGAACACCAGGAAAGATAAGTTATAGTGAAAGCAAAATTTTAGAAAGGAGAGAGATAACAAAAGAACTCGTAACTGATCATTTTGTACTTTTGGGAAAGTTTGATAATTGTTTTCAAGGTAAAAAAAAAAATTATCTGCTTCAAAATGATGCGACTTGTCTGGCCACCACTCAGGAATGGCTTGTGTGGTAGTAAGCTTATTACTAGCAACACACTTTGCTATCAGCAGGCCTTACAAACACAAGGTATGCTTGTATCAGAAGTGTTCAGGCAATTACATTCATGTCCTTTGGAAATGAGGAGTTATAAACAAAGTCCATCTCAGAATAGATTAGAACTACCAAGAGCAAGCAGTTCATTACAGTGTTGCTATCGTCGTCAGCAACATATTCAAGATTCTGGCTTAGGAACACATTCCTATAGGCATGGTTCAACTTTAGCAGAGATCACTTCTGTTTCCCAGCTGTATTACCGCATCATAGAGTCCTTGCCTCAAGGGATCCAGATGGCTTTTGCCTATGGATCAGGGGTTTACCAGCAGGCAGGGCATGCTGACATGAACCAGAACATGCTGGACTTTATCCTCGTGGTGGATCATCCTAAGGAATGGCACACAGAGAATCTGAAACGCAACAGTCATCACTACTCTTTCCTCAAGTACTTTGGAGGTCGCTGTGTAGCCCTTGTGCAGGAAAATGCAGCAGGTAGGTCATGACTTGATACATTTATAGATCTATACAAAGCTTTAGACAGGTTCATCCCCAAAGTTGGAATGCTGCTACCCTCATGTGGGCAAAAATGGTTGCACATGCAAAATCTCACCATTGGTGAACATCAGAGCTTTAGCCAAGGACCCCCCCCCCCCCCCCCCCCAACTCTCCATAAAAAGAAAAGACACAAAAGATATGTTCAGCTATGTACAGTGAATTTATTGAAGTCCGTACATGTGGAATATGGCTGTAAGGGTAACATGTTCACCAAGGAATAAGGAAGGGAAGATCTTTGACTGCTGCTTTGAATCTCATGTGAACTGACTATACTTTATCACATTACCCAACATCATAGTGATAGTCTGAACACTGATATTTGTGGGGATTAAACTAGTCTTTTGGATGAGATGGTGAACTATGGGCAACATGCATAAAGCACTCACACACACAAAAAACAACTTCCCAGTAAGAAGGATTGTAAATACATAGATAAATACAGAAATACTTGCAAGGAAACAAATTCAGAAAGAAAAAATCCAGCACTGCATGCACAGTAATGGTTTGGCTTGTTGGGAGACAGTAGGTTTAGTTTGATGCAGAGGAATGTATTGTATTCATGGCTGTCAGTTCCGCCACTTTCAGCTACTCTGGGCTGCTATTCATTTCATAGCAGGAACTGCCTGCACATGGGCTTTGGCAGCTTTGCAGCTTCCTTGATTTGATAGTGCAGAAAACCAGGAGGTTAGAGAAAAGGGAGGGGCATGGAGGTAAAAGGGGCATGCTAATTTTAGCGCTGGTCCCTGGACCCTTGACTGAGTTATGCTGGATTTGGGCACTGTGATTGTATTGACTATTGTATTGTGTAATATAAAGGACATTTAGCAGATTTCTCTGCATGAATTTTGGGCTGTTGTGCCCAGGAAGGCTTGCTCTCACAGGAAAGTGCCTCCTTTTTAAAGTTTTTTTTTTATCAGTTTACATTGCAATGAAAAAAGCTGTCTTTTACACAGGAGTTTGCCATGGAAGCTGTCTTTTTGCCATGGATTGTTTTAAACATTCAAGGTGCATGTTAGTAGCAAAATCGTCTTTTTAGAGAACTTAAGAATAAAGAAATGCTCTTCAAGCTTATATTATTTAGTGTTTGTTTGAATATTTAACAACTTTGGGTGTGGAGGTGGTTGAAGTTGGGATCATTAGACAGGGTTTGTGGAGAGAAAAGTGAAGTCAGAACAGACAAGGAAAACCCAGTTTGTCTTTTGCTTCAAAACTTTACTTTCACTTGAAGATGAATGTAAATCTTTCTACTTGTCATAGTTTTATAGTGAGTCTGTACTTGATTTCACTCAGGAGCCTATGAATTTTGGGATGCATGTATCTAATTCAGCATATATCTGATTGTGTCCTGTGCAGGTGTATACTTCAACACCTTGGTACGGTTTGAAGATCGTCTGATCAAGTACGGTGTGATCAGCACTGAGCGACTGATCTCCGATCTGCTGGACTGGGACACCTTGTACATCAGTGGACGCCTACATAAGCCTGTCAAACTCCTGGTCTTGCCTCACAATCCTGAACTCTTGTCTGCCATGCATGTCAATCTGCAGAGTGCTGTTCACGCTGCTCTGTTGCTGCTGCCAGAAGATTTCTGCGAAGAGGCGTTGTACACCACCATTGCTGGTTTGTCGTACAATGGCGACTTTCGCATGGTGGTTGGGGAAGACCGCAATAAGGTAAGGTGATAAAGTGATCATATTTTTATAATGTTTAATACTTTTCAACACTTTTGTGTTCATGCTGATCAGCTGTAGTGTGTATTTAACACACAATAGTTAAATGTATCAAGTTAAGAAATGTAGTGTTGTAACTTAGTTCTGATGGTTTTTATTTTATATCATGAAGTTGGGAGCAGTGAACTTTTATTGATATATATGTATATTTTTTGTATTGTGAAATCAACTTTGGCAACAGTCTATTTAGAACTCAGTATCCCCAAAGTCAGAATGCGGCTACCTTAACCCTTTCCCATTTTTACCCGCCGTAGCCCGCTGCTGCCCGCTCGCCCGCATCTATTTATACCCGCCGCAGCCCGCCGGACGTCATTTCAGCCTAGTGGGGAATTTCCCTCATGCACTAAGCTCTACCTAGTACACGCACACTATGAATGAACATTCCACTGTAGTCATCATAAACTAAGGAAGGAATGGGTACCAAATTCAGTGCTACACAGCCTCCCATTCTCAAGAAATTGGCCATTGACTGGCTTTGTTTTTCCCACGCTTTCTTGTAGCTAAAAATGGCAGCAAAGATTGAGGGTATGATTTGGGAGGAATATACTGATGTGGAAATTGAAGCTATTTTGGCTCAAGTGGAACAGTTCAAAAGAGAATAAAATGTTGAATCCGATGTTGAAGTAGATGTAGAAGAAAGAGATGAAATAGGAGAAGGTAGTGAGTCGGAAAGTGATGCTGAGGATAACATTCTGTTGGCTTCATAGCAGACGACATGGTGCGGCGCACAAGTGCCTTGCACAGTACAAGACTTCACACTGTTGACTGGGCCAGCACAAACTCTCCCACTGAATGCCAAGCCCTTAGGTTACTTTGTTTTGTTTGTGCCCCAACATTTTTTTCAAACTGCAGCGAATGAAACTAACAATTATGCCAGGCAAAAGATCACTGTGAAAGGCTTAGTCATAGACCATTATGGACAGAAACAACACCTGAGGAAATTAGGGCTTACCTGTCAGTTTTGATCATGATGGGGATCAAGCATTTGCCAAGGCTTTACCTCTACTGGTCGACTGATTTGAGATTTTGGAGTCATGGATCAGTAATATTATGACGAAAACCAGATTTCTCAAAATGAATCAGTATTTTCACCTGAGAAACACGCAAACACACCTGGACGTGACACTGGGCTGTGACACCTGCACTGTGACAGCCATGTAACTGGCTATTGGTGGACACACTAGTGTTTTTGTAAATAGTAGGCGTGAGCATATATTTGTGAATAATGTATATATGCGCATTAGTCAACGTTGTTTTCAATATTTTTTAATACTTTCCACTAAGAAAATGTAGACTTGGTGACAGTAATTTTGTGACAGGTATGAATGTTCGATTATGCGATGGAGGACACATTCAGGCAGGACCACACTTTTTAAAAAAAACCTCACATACGTATATTACACATGTTAGGGGTAGTTGTAGACTAACAGCATGATGTCACTGCAATTTTAGCGTTATTTGGTGACAAAGAGGGGACAGCAGCACGACACATGTAGGTAGGACACACATCTTGGGGTGCAGAACAAAGTATGACATCATATGAATACTTTGGCCAAACATGAATGCTCTGCGAACAATAGTAACTGTACAGCACTCTGTGTACTTGAGGTACCTTATTTTCTTTAAGAAACTGCATGAATTTTCGAATACTACAGAGAGTTTCTCTGTAAGATATGCGAATGGTAAAGGGTTAAAGGTGGGTAAAAATGGTCGCATAGGCAAAAATCGCACCTTAGGTCAACCTCGGAGCTGTAGGCAAAGAATGAAAAAAAAAAGAGAATAATATGAGAGAGTATGTGCTAGTCTTACTATAAAGTTTTGGATTTATATATATGTAACCAAAAATGTTTTGAAGCGAAGGCTGAAACAGTTTCGGTCTTTCTGCTGCTCCAGGTGACAAACATCGTACGGCCCAACATGAAGCACTTCCGCCGCTTGTACGAGTCCATCCTCCAGACAGAGGAGCACGTGTGCTGGCACCCACAGCAGGGACGGCTGGAGCAGAACCCCAACCACATCACCCAGTTCCATCACCTGCAGCTGCTCCCCAAGACCGTCCTCATGCTCCTGCAGGAGAACCGGACCCGGCCTGGCTCCCACCCAGACTTGGAGGAGGTGCTGAAGATCTACGCCAACTCCAGCCACTGTGACGATTCCGTGGCTCGCTGCATCAGCCACATTGTCTGGCGATCCAGCGTGGGACAGAGCGCTAAAACCGTGCTCACTGCCGGAGCCCGCAAGTCTGTGGTGTATTCCCTGGAGAAGCTCAAGAAGATGTTGAGAGGGAAACCGAAGAAAGATATTGTGCATTGAATATTCAAGTGATGGAGAAGGTTCAGTATTAAAGGCTTAGATATGTGGGAAAAGGTGTCCATGGTAGGGCCTCGTTGTGGGAAGAAAGAATCACGCACGCTTGCACGCACGCACGCACGCGCGCATGCACGCACGCACGCACGACACACACACACACAGAATCTACCCAGAATACATGGTAGAATTGGGCGTTTTTTGTGAAACCTCATGGATAGCAAATATGTAATACAGGAATATTTGAGTTGCTGCCTCGAGTGCAGAAGTGGAATGAAAAGTGGTGGTCAGTTTACCAGGTTGATTGATGTGGACTCCTGAATCACCTTGTAAATTAGTGAAATGAAAAGTAAGGGAAAGACAATCTAGAAAAAAATTGGACAAAAAATCCCTTTGTACTAGTTTGTAATGCTTCAAAGAATTTGTAAGGGATGGAGAATCTAAAAAAAGAAAGAAAAGTGGACAAAGGTCCATTTGTTCCAGTTTGTAATACTTTAGAGAGTTTGCGATCCCAATATTCATTGGCTTGTCGCCACTCTTTTGGGTCAGACTCTTTCCTAATTTTCTTTCACAGTTTTGTTATTATTTAAGATATTATAATTTTTCTAAGCGGTCAAGTCATTGCTATGACTGCACTTTGGGGCTGAGATAACGTACGGGGAATGCTGATGTGAGAATAATAATAATAATAATAATAATAAAAAATGGAACTTATATAGCACTATATCTTGCAAAGACAAATCAAAACACATGCATTCAACCTAATCTTACACTGTCATGCAATCAATGACAAATAATCAATAGTTTTAACAAACAGATATTACAAACATGGTACATGCAGACCAAATCTATGAAATAGAATTTCAATAGTTAAATGTTTTTCAAAAGCACACACACACACACACACACACGCACACACACACACCACACACACACACACACACACACACCACTCTCACACAGGTCATATACTTTAGCAGGGTGATAGGACATGGATTAGTAAGGTGGGATTATTCTGATATGAAAAAGGAGGGGGAAATCTTAGGTTTGAAATAAATATGTCTTGAGGCTGGATTTAAAGTGTCATAACTAGGCTTCTGGCGAAGAGAGAGAGGGAGCTCATTCCAGGTCGATGGACCCGAAATAGAGAAAGAGCTGCGGCCAACGGTGGATTGGTTGAATCTAGGTATTCGTAGGCACAAGGTATCTGCAGCAGAGCGGAGGGAACGTGAAGGAGTGTATAGGTTAAGACATTAAGAAGAGTTTATAAGAATGAGTGAATTGTTCAAAGATACAGGAGAAGATAATATGTGTTTGATTAGAGATGCAAAAGTTTTGATCTTGTAGATCTGTTTTAGTGAACAAGACTTGGCATGTTAAGTGTGTATGTGTTTGTGGTTTAGTGGGAGCTTGGACCTTGAGTGTATAAATGTGTGCATGCATACATACGTGCACACATGTGTATGTGTCTGTGCATGTGTGTGTGTGTGTGTGTGTCTGTGACAATTTCAGGATGTTTGCACCGCCAGCATTTCTTTACAAAGCTTACTGTGCAGTGCTTTATATTTCAGACTTTGAGGGAAAGCGTCTGAAATGTATTGACCTCAAAATAAGGTTTTTTCTCAGTTTTTCACTTTTTGCATTTTGTGGTTTATAGAACTAGCTGTCTTGTAGTTTGATTTTGATTTTTGTTTGTATTTTCCATCTCTCTCTGCTCTCTCTCTCTCTTTCTCTCGCTCTCTCTTTTTCTCTTGTGCTATCTTTTTTATTTTTCCCAAAGGAACCCCAAGTTAAGAGCCTGTCTTTGATTGAAAGAAACTCACAGGGTCGTGAAGAATTCAATAACAGTAACATTGAGGGCTGAGTTCAATTCGTTTTGTAGGAAGCGTTCATGATGGTTGATGTGAGTTGCTTCCCTTCATGATCAATGCACTCAACATTCAGAAATCGTTTATTTGTTTGAATGATGATAGACATTATGTAATACTATGGGTTTAAAGAAGAAAGTGTTTTTAGTTTGTATTAAGCTACCTTTGACTTGTACGGTCCTGATTTTATGTAAGGCACACACTTAAAGCTCATTACCGAACTACCTAACTGTATTAATATGTCTTCAAATTTTTATTTATTCATATTATATATTTTTTTTTTTAGAGATTGTGTGTTAAGGAAGTGACTTGATAACATTAAAGAAAGCCAAAGTGTGTTTTCACAAGCAGGAAAGATATCACATAGTTTAAAGATTTCTGTTTGTGTCCTTTTACATTTCTATTGCACACATGTGCACTTACTCTTGTTTGCGCAAACACGTGGCTTTACACATGTATACACACAAAGAGAAAAGGATGGATTGATTGCACAGAAAAATACAATCATAAAAAGACTTTCATGTGAGTTATTTAATTTCTTCATGACTATCCTCATATGAAAACACCCATGTTTTGATATTATTTTTTAAAAATCTTAATTTTTATTTTATCTAATTTATTTATTTATTTTTACTCAAGTGTTGGCTTTTCAAAGTGTTGTCTATCTTTGAGTTATTCCCACTGATATACAGAACTGTTTCAGGATTTACTGGGTTGATTAAGTATGAACCTTGAGTTTTTAAACACCACCACCACCACCAAAACTGACAAAGACTTCTTCAAGAAAGAATTTCTGAGGTAAAGTTACAGGTTGACCAATCTCATTGTTGTAACAACATTTATAAATTGCAAAAAAAAAATTTCTGATATAAAGTTTTTGTCACTTAAACTGATATTGAAAAGAAAGAACCCTTGCTTGTTTTAAAGTATTGGATTCATGTAAGACATAGTATAACAGATCAGATAGTTTCAGTTGACAAGAAACTTCCATATTGTATTGGTACCGTTATTATTGATTTGCCATTGATGCCATTAACATGTTTTATTTTGTAATAAACTTCTTTTCATATTGATTTTTGGGAAAATGAATGAACTCTTTATTTTTAGAGTGTGTGTGTGTGTGCACATGCGTGCATAATTTCATGTGTGTGTGTGTTCATGTGTATGTGGTGTGTGTGCATGCGGTCATACACATCTGCATATGTGTGTGCTTGTGTGTGTGTGTGTGTGTGTGTTTGTAAAAACAATTTTTTTCTTTACAGAAAGACGGAACAGATTTTCAAAGATTAGTAAAACATACATCCTTTCCTGAATGCAGTTTCAGTTCTCATTGTGATTAGGGGGACGGGATAGCCTAGTGATCAGAACATTGCGCTCGCAATCTGATGACCCGGGTTCGATTCCCATTCAAGGGGAAATTTTCCTCTGGAGTTAACATCAGTGCAGACTCCACTCTCCCCAAAAGTCCTTCGGATGAGACTATAAACCGAGGTCCCATGTGCGAACGCATGCAGAACATCTTGCGCACACGTTAAATCCTGTTCCGCTTTTTGTAAGAGTAGGCCACTGTGTGCCTGTGGGAACAGATGACAGAATTCACGAATCTGCATACACACAGGGACTTGATATATAAAAGCACACAAGTGCTTATTCCATTATCCTTGATATAAAAGAATAAAGTTTAAAAAAGAAAAAGAAGGATGTTTTCTTTTTAAAATGCACATTCGCATGCACACACACATACACACATTATAAAAACATTTCCAAAACACAATTAGAATTACTGTTGTGTTCATTTATTTGATCACTACCATACGAGTTAGAATGGGCTAAAACGGATCACAGCAGTAAACCAAGTTCAGCATATAAAAAACGAGATGTGTCTACCACCAACATACAGTGATTACGTCTACTTGCTTCTTTGATTCACATACCTTTTCAGAAAATGAAATGAGCTGAAACTGATACAGTATTTGATGGCGTTTAGCAGGATGGTTTTAATAATATATCTCAATGTGAAGAAAAGAGAAAATGATGGTGACTCGGAGGCAAACTGTTCTGTCTCCACATACATGATGTAGGGTACACCTGATACTACTTTCATGCTCAAAAGTAGACTGTTTCTTCGCACACAAAAAAAAAATTAAAAGGAAAGGTTACATTTAAATAATAAATACAAAGCTACTACTACTGCTACTATTACTACTACTACTACTAGTACTGCTGCTGCTGTGCTGCTACTACTAATATTATATGGAATTTACATAGCACTAGAGCCTTTCTTGTAAAAAACAAATCAAAGCACTTGCATGCAACATATTCTTACACATGCAAACTAAATCATGAATAGTTTTAAACAAATTTTGTCTCATTTCAGGTCCTTTTTCCTCAGTGACATGATAGAGGTATCCTATGGCTGGAAGTTCTGAAGACCAGTGTGTTCTGTGCCTTGACCGATGCCAATAATTATAAAGTCTGATTGACGCAGAGGCATTGGACATCACGAAGTACAACGTCCACTTTTGTATAGAAAAAATATAGTTTGTAGCTTCTAAGTGATTAATGAAGTTGCTTTGGGGACTATGGAGGACTGAAGTTCCTTTGTTAATAGAAAAATAGGGTTTGACCTCTCAAGCAGCTGCCAGACAGCAAAACTGGTGCTGTGGGATGTGATGGAGATTAACTGAGAAAAGTGCTGGAGGCAAACAGTCAACTCATCTTGAGCACACGTTAAATCCTGTTCCGCTTTTCGAAAGAGTAGGCCATTCTGTGCCGGTGGGAACAGACGACAAAATTTACAAAATTGCATATGCACGGGGACTAGGTGTAAAAGAGCACTCGAGTGCTTATTCCATTATCTTAGATATAAAAAATAAATAAAAAAAGATAAAAATAAATAAACTCCACCACATCATTTGAAAATAAATTCGTGATCGATCTAAAGTTTGGGAATACAAACAACAATTTTACCTGCATGTGAGAACTTTTAGACGGATGAGCATTAAGGCAAACATAATGTGCACGAAAACAGCCCACTGTTCAGGAACTGGGCAGTAAAGAGCAATGACTGATCTAATAAGTTGGTGAGTTGCACCAACTGATGTATATGACTTAAATTTTTTTTCTTTTAGGTAGGTTAGGATACACGCTTTCTTTAAAGACAGTACACGAAATTACATGTTGAATTAACCAGCTATGCATTCTAACGTTTGAAGAGGGAGTTCTGACCAAAATACTTCTAAGTTTTCTGATTCATCAATGACTATATATCTGAACTGATGTTCTGAATCAATTTTGGAGTCAAAGTAGTGCTTTATGAAAATGGCGTTACACTGAACGCTATTGACAAACTTATGTTGTTGTAGGTGAATAGCTCGCAGAATAATGATATTTGGTCAGGACCCCCCTCCCCCACCTCCACGCCCCCCCCCCTCCCTATGTTGTAAACAGTGTAGAGTGAAAGGTTGCTATACAAAATGTAGCCTACATCTAGGTGACAGTGAAACATTATAAAATATGAGTCACCTTTTTTAGAATACAAGAGAAAATGAAATAATGTGGTCACTGCATACATGTTTCAACATAACATTCGAAGATGATTGATAAAGCACACGATTTATATCATGATTAGATTTTCTGTCAGTACAGTTTATGATACTTATTTTTAAACAACTATCTGCACATGTTAAACAGACTGAAATTTATGGTTCAGAAATGTGAAGTTAAGAAAATGTTGGCAGATAGGTTTTCTACAGTTTTCACCGTTATAATATGAGTTCTTCAGACCAGCCTGAAGATTCTTAAAAATTAAAAAAAAACCCCACTCTTGGAAATGTACCAAAATCATTTAATTTCTTCCAGTTTGTTTGGTTTTCTTAAAAAAACACACAACAACTTTGAGTTTATAACCTTAAAAATATTCGAGTTTAAGATCAGTTCAAAGAACTTATTTTCAGTGTTTTGTCATTGCACTTTCAACGAAGATGAAAGCCCAACAGTGGAGAATAAACCTGAGAATAAACTGTTTACAAAAATAATACTCCGACACAACTAAAAAAAAAACAACACCCCACAAAACCACGACCAGACTTGGTTGATGCAATCAATCGTCAGGGTGTGACAACGCTGGATATCCAAGCCAGTGTGCTGGCAGAGAGGAGGAGAAGGCAGACACTAGGGCGTGCATCTCTCCACACTGCGCGGGTAGAGGCAGACTTCGTGGATGTGGTGACGGTTCAGAAGCCACACCAGGAACCGCTCAAGCCCCAGGCCATAGCCGCCATGAGGAGCAGAGCCGTACTTCAGCTGCCAAACAAAACGGGGACCGTTAACTTCCAACGAACGTAGGCTTAACTCCCCTCCCCCCCCCCCCCCCCCCCCCCCCCCCAGCCTGTCAGTATAAAGAACAACCCCTGCTGGAAATTCTGTGCCAGGAATTCCATCTTTTCTATCCCTCTCTTTTTGTAACTGCCTTGTTCTTTCTCTTCCCGTCACCTCCTTCTTGGTCTATTTTCTGCCTTCTTGGTCTATTTTCCTGCCGTTTTTTTTTCTTTTTCCAGAAAGGCTTCCAAGATATCAATTCTCTTCCATACCGAAATGGGATGTGCTGGGCCTGCCTTGTTAGGCGCTAAACAGTAATGCATTTTCGCTAACATGACACAAATGTCGCTGTTCGAGCGTTCGACGAAGGAAAAGAAACAACGTAATCTGCTATCTGAG